>OY982946.1:3536716-4224216 GCA_963891755.1 Pyrrhia umbra
CACACATGGTGAAGAAGAGAAGCATTGACCAGCCATTAAGGATTAGCATTTTTTATGACCATTCCGTCTATAGGTGAGTTTTATAGTCTACTAGCTTTCCGCCAGCGGCTTCGCCCGCGATATTTTAGCCAATGGATACAAAAACTTGACAAATTATATACTACTACTACTACTACTCTTGAATCACTCTATCTATTAAAAAAAACCGCATCGAAATCCGTTGCGTAGTTTTAAAGATCTAAGCATACATAGGGACAGACGGCGGGAAGCGACTTTGTTTTATACTATGTAGTGATGATGTAAGTACAGTGTAACAATTGATTTTACGAAAAATGTAAACAAAGTCGTAACTTATTTTGTTCTAATTCTGCCACAGAAATTAACAAAATGGCGTAAGGGTGCGTTTATGTCAATTTCATGCACTAAACTTCATTATTCATCATTTGATGGCATTTTATTTATCTACTAGCTTCTGCCAGCGACTTTGTCCGCGTGGAATAGTGGTGCTCCGCTCCTATTGGTCTTAGCGTGATGATATATAGCCTATAGCCTTCCTCGATAAATGGACTATCTGACACTGAAAGAATTTTTCAAATCGGATCAGCAGTTCCTGAGATTAGCGCGTTTTAACAAAATGACAACATTTCCCTTCACTGCTCTGCTTGTATTGATTGTAGCGTGATGAAAAGTATACTATAACCAGCTCAGGAGTATGACAAATAATTGTACCAAGTTTCGTTAAAATCCGTCGAGTAGTTTTTGTTTCTATAGAGTTTATACAGACAGACAGACAGACATAAATTTTACTGATTGCATTTTTGGCTTCAGTATCTATCCCTTATCACCCCCTGATAGTTATTTTGGAAATATATTTCATGTACAGAATTGACCTCTCTACAGATTTATTATAAGTATAGAATAGATGTGAGAAAATTAGAACAAAATAGGTTATGATTTTGCTTATATTTTTTTTGTAAAATCGATTGGTACAGAGTGTAGCATGTAATCGTAACGTTAATGTAACCGTTTTTTTGAATCATAAGTACAAACATACCCAAAACAAAATTTATGTTTAAAATGTATATTGAAATGAATACCTAGTTTAAACTATTTGTGTATCGACATTCAAATCTATTTAGCAGCATACATAAATTCTACAAAAATTATAAATACGAAATTTGGTGAGGATGTCTGGTTGTATCATGTACTAGCTTCTGCCCGCGACTTCATCCGCGTGGAATAGCACCACTATTCCAAAAACATATTTCAAAAAATAGCTTCTACCAGCGACTTCGTTCGCGTGGAATAGTGGTGCTCCGCTCCTATTGGTTTTAGCGTGATGATATATAGCCTATATACTTCCTCAATAAATGGGCTATCTAACACTGAAAGAATTTGTCAAATCGTACCAGTAGTTCCTTAGATTAGGGCGTTCAAACAAACAAACTCTTCAGCTTTATTATATTAGTATAGATGTTTGATACTCTTTCACGCAAAAACTACTGAATGGATTTGGATGAAATTTGGTACACACATAGTTTAAAACCTAAATTAACATATAGGATACCTTTTACCCGGGTGCACGAAGTAGTTCCTTCAGGATGCGAGTGAAACCGCGGGAAAAAGTTCATTAAATTACACCAAGTTCGTCACATGAATTTAGAATACAAATTAAAGTAATAATCAGTATTCTCATTGAGTAGTATTTATGTAAATAAGCTCGTCTAGACTCTAGAATTATTAAAACAAATCTGTGTGATATGTTTTTTAAATGAACATCCTAATTTAATACCCAGGTTATAAAGGTTAAGTTATTTTTAATATCCTCTTTTTATATTTATTTAAATAACAAAAAAAACTATATAGTTTGTACAAGGAAGTCTGTAAGTGGCGCCAGTGGTATAAGTTATTAGAAAGAATCAACGAGGGCTACTTACTGCGCTTAAATTCGCCGATAGAGGCACTTGTGTCTCAAGAAATGTAAATTTTATAAGGGATCTTTCATTGCGAGCACTTTTATCGCGGATTTCTACAAATTATTGATGTAAGCGATTTTCAAATCGTAAATGCAACCATACCAAAGCAAAATGTATGTTTAAAATGCATAAATAAATAGTACGTAAGAAGCGAATATATTTCATTCAAAAATCGCTTTCGTACGAATACTTTTTCGAAAGGGATTCGTGCTAGGCTCGGACGGCGAGCCACCCATAGCTCAGCGTCCGCACGCCCGCGCCTACGGTAGCCGAGAGTCGTCTCGCGGCGTGAGGCGTCTCCCGCGTGGCTGGTGTGTGAGGTTTGTCTCTCCCTCACGCACCCCGCCATCTCCTTTGCTAAAAATTTGCCGTGAATTTTTGCTGTTTTTTTAATTGTTGTTTTTTTGCTTTCAGGTTAGAACCAGAGAAGTTTGACATGATAAATGTAAGTAATAATTTATTTGCACTTTATTTTATTTATTCTGTTCTGATTAATGCAGATGTTGTCATTTATCTGATAAAATAAAACATAATAATTGACCCGCACGATTACCCGCACAAGAGACTAGGTGTATGCGGACGTCATGCCATTTTATGTCACGGCAAATGAGTCAGTCTTATCCCAAGGAGCGGTAGTAGATGTTACACACCAAAAGATTTTTTTTCCATCGCGAATATAATATAATTATTATACAATAATTAAATGGCGGTAGAGATGCGTTATGACGGCATACGAATGCGTCATGCCAATGTATGTCACGGCAAATGTGTCAACCTTACCCTCAAAGAGTGCTAATAGATGTTTTACTTTAAACATCTAACTATGTAACTAAATACCTAATGTAAAAACAGCTATTGTAAACTTGATTAAAAGAGTAGCCATAGAGTTTCTTGCCCGTTCTTCTCCATAGGAATCAACGCTTCGGAACGGGCAAATAACTTCAACTATTCCATTATGACTAACTGACAGACTCATCATTCTTTGACAATTCATAAGTAATAAAATAAATATAAATATCTTTTTTAATAATAATAAATATCTTTGGACAATTTCACACAGCGCCATCTAGCCCCAAAGTAAGCCATGCAAGCATGCTTGTGTTATGGGTGCTAGCTTAACGGATATACTACTTATATACTTATATAAATACATACATATTATACATAGTGACACCCAGACACGTCACAGAAATTAAAATTCATCATTTCAATTTCGGCATGTTGACCACTAAACCACTCAGGTCGTCATAAGTGCCTGTAAATGGTCTAATTGAAATAAAAGTTTTGACTTTTTTGAAATACTTATACTTTTTTTTCCTAGGTGGGTATAAACTTTTTAAGAAAGGAATGTTTTTCTTTTAGAACACGATTCTGCCAGAGGCGGTGAAGTTTTGGGAGCAAGCTTTAAAAGTAAGAAAAACTGGTGGACCCATCAAATTAAATAGGTAAGTTTACTTAATAACATGAATATACTAGCGTTATACTGCGGCGTCGCCCGCTTTGTGTCATTTCATTATTTTCTTATCTAATTATTTTTATATTTATAAAATGAGACCCATCAAAATCGGTCCTTTTGGTGAAAAGCAAAAAAAAAATTTTTTGTCTGTTCGTCTGTTTGTGAGACTAGACTAGCGTCACACTGCGGCTTCTCTTGTCTAATTATTTTTGTAAAATGCGACGCATCAAAATCGGTCGATTTGGTGAAAAGCAAATAAAATATTTATGTCTGTTCGTCTGTTTGTTAATCAGAGAGAATACCGAAACGGTTTTTTTTTCTCAAAACGTAACGAAACTGACAATCAGTTGTTTAAAACATTTTAAGGAAAGATTGGGTTAAAAAATTATCATTATACATTCTTAACAATACATATAATTAAAAAAAAACTATAATATGTATTAAAATATTGCGTCAAAAAATTCATCCTCATCGCCGTCAACTGGGAGTGTACCCAAGAGACTGGCGGCATTGCCACGTTGGATGGCAATGCTTAGCTTTTGACCAAAATAAAAGCCAGCCTTTGGGTCACAGGAAGTGTCAACTTATTCTACGTAAGTGAAACGAATTGAGTGATTCTAAAATATATATATTTTCACTATAAACAATACATTATCTATTATACACATGCTCAAATAATATATATTAATTACAATTGCCTTCTTTAAGTTTATATTATCGTGCTATATACATTAAAATAATTAAAAATAACAACATTATTTAATTAATTTTAAAGCTAAATAGGTATACAAACTTATATTTGAAAGTTATTATTTTTATTAACTAGTATTAAATTAAAAATTAACAAAAAAACCCCCTACTCAGTAATGCCTTATATCATTTTGGAAAAGAGCTGATACTCTTACACTGCTGGACCGATATTAACCAAACATAGCTAAGAACCACCGCAAGGAAACTGGCTTTCAAACGAAAAAAAAAACCGCATCGAAATCGGTCCATCCGTTTGAGAGCTACGATGACAGATACACACAGACAGACATCGACGTCAAACTTATAACACCCCTCTTTTTGCGTCGGGGGTTAAAAAATCTTCTTCCAATTAATAAACAGAGAAATAAGGAATGGACTATCTTAAAAAGCGGCCAAAGCCTAAAAACTTAGACGGAGATTACACGCTCATTCTGGCGTCAGTAAAGTCCATGATTGATGTCAGAATGACGGGAAACTGACTGTATACGCGCAGACTGATGGATTGATGGTCCAGAATGATGGTTATTTAAATATTTTAATATTTTTTGTCAGTCTGACGCTTGACAAGCTTTTTTAGGGTTCCGTAATACGACAAGGAACCCTTATAGATTCGCCATGTCCTTCTGTCTGTCTGTCTGTCCGCGGCATAGCTCCGAGGTTCTTGTTACTAGAAAGCTGAAATTTGGTACCTATGGATATGTATATTGATCACGCCGAGAAAGTGGTTAAATGACTTTTTTTAGGGTAGCTCCCAAACACGTAAAGTGGGGATGCATATTTTTTTCTCGCGTACACCTTCGTGTGGCGTAGGTATAGGTGTGTTAAGACCATTTTTCGCTTAAGTGGCGAAATATTTAGCTATAAGTGCAAATTTTTGTTCGATACGAGCATCCTCCCTCTAACTTTTGAATGGCTGTCTTTAGAAATGTAAAAAATCACCGACTTAGTACATGTAATGAATTTACAAGGAAAACTATCACGGCTAAGTAGGCTCCACCGGTTACAGAGTTATAGTCGACTAACTAAGACCTACTACGGAACCCTACTGCGTGTGGCCCGACACGCACTTGGCCGGTTTTTTCTAATTAAAATCCATACCTTACGCAAATTATGCATGCTAACGCGTAGAAGTTTTCGGTTGGACTGATCGTCAGTCTGACTTACCGTCTAATACCACCTGTCAATCCATCATTCAACCATCGGTATATACGTGATCACGGTCACAGACTGAACTGACGCCAGAATGAGCGTATAAACGCCGTCTTAGAAAAAAAAATGTCTTAATATAATATGACGTCATTATTAACAATATTTGGTTACTTAAACGTGAAACGGAAGAACTGTCATTCAAGATCTGTCAAAATGGAGGATAAAATTGAATTATTTTGTGCTATTGTATTATGTTTTTCGTCCAAATGTTTTTGAAAGGTAATTGTGGTTAATAAATGAAATAGTGGTTAAGGCACCTGCCTCTCAATTACGAGTGTGCGGGTTCGAAACCTGGCCAATGTGACTTTTCTAAAGTCATATGTACTTTCTAAGTATATCTTAGATACCACTGACTAACGGTGAAGGAAAACATCGTGAGGAAACCTGGACTCAAGTCTGAAATCGCCAATCCGCCTTGAGCGCACGTGGTGATCAATGCTCATGCCTTCTATGTGTGAGAAGAGGCTTGTGCCCAGCAGTGGGACAATATATAGGCTGATGATGATGATGATTATGTTTTTTGTCTAAATGTTTTTGAAAGGTAATTGAACTTAAATTAACTTATTGATAGATAAATGAATTTACAATATTTCATGAAAATATTTTTTAATTTTTTAATGAACTTAAAGCTAATATGAATTAATACTTAATAGTAAATATACATACTTGAATCATATAATTTTAATTAACATAAAAGTTTTATATATTTTTACAAAATCCTAACTTAATATTATAAATGCGAAAGTGAGTTTGTTTGTGTGTTTCACCATAAAACTGCTGAACAGATTAGAATGAAATTTGTTACATACATGGAGACGGTTATCCTTTAGTTAATTGTCTAAATAAACGATATTTCCATATGCACGCAAAATTTCAGCTCAATCGGTCAATTTTTTTTGCGAGTTTTGATTACAGATAGACAGACAGAAACTAAGACAGGTGTGATTATATAAAACCTTTTAATTAATTCACATTTTAGTATTTTTTTATCAACGATGGAACGGAAACCGTATACAAGGGGTATCGTGTTACCCGGTAACTGGGTTGTGGAGGTCAGATAGGCAGTCGCTCCATGTAAAACACTGGTACTCAGCTGCACCCAGTTTAGACTGGAAGCCGACCCCAACATAGTTGGGAAAAGGCTAGGCAGATGATGATGATGGAACCGAGATGGTATATGCGTTTAGGGTGTGAGGGTGTTTGTTAATCGAATAAAAAAAAATATTGTAATTACGCATTGGTTAGTCGTTAATCGTAATAGATCGTTCAATTTTGGACCTTGCTTCGGCTTAGGCCAACACTTCGGCCAATTTGGTTGTTGATAACCCCCCTCCCCCCTAATATTTGGCTGTGACGCGCCTGCTTCAACCCCTAAGTGACATAGTTAACCTTCTCTCCAACTATAGGTGTTTCGTAGCCAATCAGCTTGTTGCAATTAGGGCAGTAATGATTCTTATACTTGAAGAAGTCCAAACAATACACGCATATGAGGAACGGCAAGCTGGAACAGAAAAATTATACATTTTAAAATTATATAACATTCACACACTTTCATTTATACACTAGCTAGCTGTTTCACAGATATCTTTCCCCCCACACTATTCTCAACCACTGCAACTCCTGAAAGCCAGAATCAACAGTGGCGACCACAAGAAAACGCCGAGGCAATGAAGCTCGACGAGTCCCAGAGAAATGTATTTTTTTTACTGTCTTGGAACCCGCAACGAATTTAATCAGAAAACAATAATAGAGGAGTAGGAATAATCATAGTTTCCACCTCCCTCCATATCAAGCAGGAGACAGATGTAAAGAGTTAGGCCATTAGCACAAAGGGACGTTTCCAACTGCGTGAAGCCCAGTTGCCTAGCACCACGGAATATAATTTACATTTAATGGGTTGATTCCAGTAATAGGTATGGCAAGCACGCTTGAACGCACGGAAATATGTTCTAGTTTCCACAAGGTCCGTGTAGTAAACAACCCGTAGGTATCCTTATAGAACTACTTAAGATAACAAGTATTAAATCAAGAAATTAAAAAAACCCCTACGTAAAAATGGCTTTCATCATTTTGGAAAAGAGCTGATACTCTCACACTGCTGGACCGATATTAACCAAACATAACTCTCAGAACCACCGCAAGGAAACTGGGTTTCAAATGAAAAAACCCGCATCGAAATCGGTTCATCCGTTTGAGAGCTACGATGCCACAGACAGATACACACACAGACAGACATCGACGTCAAACTTACAACACCCCTCTTTTTGCGTCGGGGGTTAAAAAAATCATCATCTTTGACTTACAATAAGATGAGGATGAGGCAGGCTATCAGGTGGGTCAGTGTTCCATTCTCCCTGACCACCAGGGTGTATACTCTGGAGCCACAGTGATGACAGATCAGGTACTTTCTGTCGTAGTTCTGAACACCTACAGGACTGCTGGCGATTACTGGACTTGGCGGTTCTGAAAAGATAATTATAGACTTTAGTCTGTACCGATTGATTTTATGAAAAATGTAAACAAAGTCGTTACCTATTTTGTTCTAATTCTGCCACAGAAATTAACAAAATGGTGTAAGGATGGCGCATTTATGTCAATTTCATGCTCTAATCACCATCATTCATCATTTATTTATCTATGTGGGAAAATTATGAGGAAATTATCACGCTAAAATCAATAGGAGCGGAGGATCAATGAAGAATGTTTCAAAATCGGGGGTTAAAGTTAGCGATAGCCCAAAGTTACTATTCCACGCGGACGAAGTCGCGCACAGAAGCACTGCAAAAATCTGTTTATTGTATGCGGCAACAGAAATACATCATCTGTGAAAATTTCAACTGTCTGGCTATCACGGTTCATGTGATAGAGCCTGGTGACAGACGGACGGACAGCGGAGTCTTAGTAATATCATTATCTGCCTAGCCTTTTTCCAACAATTTTGGAGTCGGCTACCAGTCTAAACCGGATGCAGCTGAGTAACTATGTTTTACATGGAGCGACTGCCTATCTGACCTCCACAACCCAGTTACCGAGTAACACGGTACTCAGACGGTCAGACTTTCTGGCTTCTGACTATCCGTAACGACTCAAAGATCTACAAATGACAACCGGGACCAACAGCTTAACGTGCTTTCCGAGGCACTTAGGCCCTCCAGAGTCTTAGTAATAGGGGGACCCTATTACCCTTGAGGTACGGAACCCTAAAAAGTAAGAGAAAAACCCTTACTTGGTAATATGACTTGGGTTCTCGGCGGTTGAGGAGTTTCCACCGATAAAGGCTCCAAGATAGGTGCTTCTCGTTGCGTAGAACTCTGCGCCATCTCAGTGTACGCTGGTGGTGGTTCTGGAAACTCTGATATGGGTATGGGAGACAGAGGGAACCCATCTGCTCCATCGCCTCCGTACACTTGGCTTTCCTTTGACATAAAGCTTGGTAATCCTGGTGTCTGCCTTGAAGTACCAGGGGATGGTGAACCTGAAGATAATAAAAAAGCTAAATTGAATGGTTATGATTGTAGCAGTCTAATGTATGTATATATTTTTATATGCAGCGCTGGCCGTGGAGAAGAGGAATAGGACCAGTCGCTCTAGGCACCAGATGGCAATGGGAGCCTAAAACCCAAAGGCAAAACACTATTTCCAGTGCAAAATAATATTGGGATGGTGCCTTTTTTGAGGCGTGGGAGCAATTACTATAGATCTTTTAAATTCGCTGAAAAATGACAGCCCCCAAAATGCCCGCCCTTCACCACTTTCTATGTGTTTTAGCTGGGAAGAAGAAGTAGCGCAACAAATCCCCAGCAACACTTGCCTGTCTGTAAGGTTTGATTTGACAAATCTGGAGATCTAGAGGCTTTTTTGATACCAAAGGCAATTTATGGGCGCCGAAAGACAATATCGCTCTATCCTCATCAGGCTAGGGCTGGTGCTGATTGAATCATGTATATTCCACCGTAACTCCTTAACTATTGAGCCGATTCTGATACATTATAAACGAACAAAACCAGAACGAATGGTTGCGTAAAAAAAGTATGATGATGATGATAACGACTGCCTATATGACCTCCACAACATGATACCCCTTAAAGTCTGTCTTTTGTAAATTTGACGTTCATTTGCTGGTTTTCAGCCTAATTTGAATAAAGGACATTTCAATTTTGACTTACTTGTACTAGCGCCAGCTAAGTTCAAGGTGTCAGGTCTGATTGCAGCAGGCCTGTTGGCCGGCTGAGGGTGATACGAAGACTCGGAGCTTGACGACACTATAGATCTCGCGTCCTCCTTCCTCTCGTCAATTCTTCTGTTCTCAAACGGGTCATACATTATTGTGTCCTGAAATTGTATGATATCATTATTAGTCTTATCTGCCTAGTCTTTTTTTCAAAGTTGGCTTCCAGTTTAACCGAATGCAGATAAGTACCAGTGTTTTACATGAAGCAACTGCCTATCTGATCTCCACAACCCAGTTACCGGGTAACACTATATCCCTTGGTAAGACTGGTTGTCGGACTTTCTGGCTGCTGACTACCCTTAACGACTGTAAAAGATCGACAAAAGACAGCCGAGACAAACAGCTTAACGTGCATTTCCGAGGCACGTAGGAATTTCGCTATGACGTAGATGATCACCCATCCACAGACCGACCGCGCCAAGCGTAGCTATGCTAGCAACCTTTGATCTGCTGACTGCCCGTAACGACTTTCAAAGTACCTCTACATAGGACAGTAGGGACCAACGGCATACACGGATCGACCGCGCCAAGCGCAGCTTCACCTTTGATCGATTGACCGGCGCGGCTGTTACTTAGCCACAAGCTCCTCCTACCATATACATACAATCTCACAAACTTTCGCATTTAGAATAGAAAGAAAGAAAGAAGAAAGAAAGAAAAGCGTTAAGTTGTTTCCCCGGGACGCGAGTGAAACTGTGGGCAACAGCTAGTATTCTAATATAAATCTAACTAAAATATGGCGTCAAAAAATTCATCCTCATCGCCGACAATTGGAAGTGTACCCAAGCTGCTGGTAGCATTGCCACGTTGGATGGCAATGCTTAGCCTTTGGCCAAAGTAAAAGCCAGCCTTTGGGTCACGGGAAGTGTCAACAAGCCGCTTCGCTAAATCTACGTCTGCTCTTCAAGGAAATATCGAAAAGACTGGTCGACACTTCGCGAGACCAGAGGGCTGGCTTATTTCTCAGACAAAGAATTTGCATTGCTATTCATCGTGGCAATGCTGCCAGTCTTCTGGGCACATTACCAGATGATAGCGATGTGGAGGAATATTTATTATATTGACGCTTAACCTTGAGGTGTCTTTCTTTTTATTTTATATGTATAGTTTTAGCATATATGATGATTAATTTAAGGGTGGATTCGACCAAACCCGAATTTTCACAAGAGTACGGAAATAAATTATACCACGATTTTATTCTCGAATAAATCAACAGTCATTTTCCATGCAATCTAGCGTATAGCTATTCTTGGATAAGCTACTCACGAATAGCGAAGTGAATGTGAACGATTGTAATACGCGGCAAAAAAAATTGCAGAAGCATAAGTCATGTCAACTCTGCTTTGTCGTATTATAGCGTGGAAAAGTTGCTGTCAAATGTCAGTGAGTTAAAATGACAGCATAAAACAATAGGACGCCATTGTATTATTCCTGGAATAAGCTACTTATTCCATGCAAAATGGTGGTATAGTGACTATTCCCGAATAGACTCGTTGTTCCTCGAATTGTAGTTGGTTAAACGTGAAATTGATTTAATCTCGAGTAATAAGCGATTTACGCCGAGAATAAAATTTATTCCTGTTTGGTCGAATCCGCCCTAAATTAATTAATGTTTTTCTTAATAAATATACGAGTACTTATAGTCAGTAAATACCTGGACAAATTCCGGTTCCTCTTCCTCGGGAGTTTCAATACTCCTGGACACCTCACTGCCAGCCTCTGGTATGTCAATGTAAACCACTGGATTAGCATCAAGGTCAGGCTTGGGAGGTACTGTGTCGTTCGGCGATTGAGATTGCTCTGCCTGAAATTGTACGTCATGATTAATCAAATGAATATGTACTGTAGGATTGAGCATATCAAAATTATTATTAACTAGCTTCTGCCAGCGACTTCGTCCGCGCGGAATAGTGGTGCTCCGCTCCTATTGGTCTTATCGTGATGATATATAGCCTATAGCCTTCCTCGATAAATGGACTATCTAACATTGAAAGAATTTTTCAAATCGGACCAGCGGTTCCTGAGATTAGCGTCGTTTAAACAAAATGGCAACATTTCCCTTCACTGCTCTGCTCCTATTGATTGTAGCGTGATAAAAAGTATACTATAACCAGCTCAGGAGTATGAAAAATAATTGTATCAAGTTTCGTTAAAATCCGTCGAGTAGTTTTTGTTTCTATAACGTTTATACAGGCAGACAGGCAAAAATTTTACTGATTGCATTTTAGGCATCAGTAGCGATCCCTAGTCACCCCCTGATAGTTATTTTGGAAATATATTTCATGTACAGAATTGACCTCTCTACAGATTTATTATAAGTATAGATAGATATAGATATAGAAGAAGATATAGATAGAAGATGATTTTCTGGTCTTTTCAATAACCTGTTTACAGCGCAAAATATATTCTTATTATCGTATGGGCGTAAGGTCGCTGCTTCTAGCTGGCTCGGTACTGCCTCTGGCGACTGGCTGTTTACTAACCTAATAAGCCCTAGTCTGGGTTTACTTAAATCCGCCTGAGGACCTCTTACGTGAAATTGTAACAACAACAAGCATGAGTATGTAATACCGTCAACTACCTGACTCCGGGCTGTTTTGTGATTTAAAAAAAAACCGGAATGCGATGTCGGTTGGATTTGAGGAAACGGACACAATGAATTGTTAGGTTAGTAGAACTGCAACCTGCACATACACGATAAGAAGAAAACTGACCCATCCCTGTTCCTTCAATTGCCCTTTGTGTTCCAAAACGTTTGAAGGTTCCAGGGTTGCGTAAATGTAAAATGTGATATATGAGTGCACTTACTTTTTAACCCCCGACACAAAAAGAAGGGTGTTATAAGTTTGAAGTCGATGTCTGTCTGTCTGTGGTATCGTAACTCTCAAACGAATGGACCGATTTAGATGCGGTTTTTTTTCATTTGAAAATTTGAAATTCGGTCCAGCAGTGTAGCAGAGTATCAGCTCTTTTCCAAAATGATGTTAGGCATTTTTGCGTAGGGGGTCTTCAATTTTTAATTTTTTTTTTCTTGTACTAATGTTAGGTGTTTTAATTTTATGGACCTTATGTCAAAATTGTATCTCTAGCAAGATTTTTTTGGATCGATAGGGATTCAAAATGGTTATCACTTTTGGCAGACGCTCTATGTAAAACACTGGTACTCAGCTGGAATCCGATCATAAGACAGTTGGGAAAAGGCTAGGCAAATATACCTGTGGACTATAGACCACTCTGCTGGATCCTGCGGCTGCCACAGTAGACCCAGTCTGCATAGGCCGTCTGGGCAGGTTGGCCCATCGCGATGCCGTCTGGGCATCAATACTGGGCACATCTGTTACCATTGGGTTCACATATGGGTAGCCCTGGTACCCAGCGTAGCCATATCGGCCTTGGCTTGAGGACTGCATTTTCTGAAAAAAATAAAATAAAAAAAAAGTCACTTATATGAAGTTTAGAATTTGTGAATATAATATCACTACATAGTATAAAACAAAGTCGCTTTCTCTGTCCCTATATCCCTATGTATGCTTAAATATTTAAAACTACGCAACGGATTTTGATGCGATTTTTTGAATAGATAGAGTGATTAATGAGGAAGGTTTAAGTATATAATTTGTTCTTGTATCTATTAGCTAAAATATCGCGGGCGAAGCAGCTGGCGGGAAGCTAGTAGTATTATAAACTATCCTTACTTCCTTACTAATATTATAAATGCGAAAGTAACTCTGTCTGTCTGTCTGTCTGTTAAGCTTTCACGCCAAAACTACTGGACCGATATAAATGAAATTCGGTACAGAGATAGAATAGACCCTGAGGAACAACATAGGCTACTTTTTACCCGGGTGCGCTAAGTAGTTCCCTCGGGATGCGGGTGAAACCGCGGGAACCAGCTAGTATTTTATATTTTAGTCAATGGATACAAAAACTTGACAAATTATATACTTAAACCACCCTTTTGAATCACTATATACATTTAAAAAAACGCATCGAAATCCGTTGCGTAGTTTTAAAGATCTAAACATACATAGGGACAGATAGAGTGGGAAGCGATTGTGTTTTTAAGTTTGACGTCGATGTTTGTCTGTCTGTGTGTGTATCTGTCTGTGGCATCGTAGCCCTCAAACAGATAGACCGATTTCGATGCGGTTTTTTTTTTCATTTGAAAGCCAGTTTCTTTAAAATTTTATATTTATCTTGTTATATACTATGCAGTGATGCGAAAGGTTGTGAAGATAATGTTTAAGTATTTGTGTATGTTTGTTACTCTATTACGCAAAAACGATTGAATGGATTTGGATGAAATTTGGTACACAGATAGTTTATATCTTGGATTAACACATAGGACTATTTATCCGTGTGCACAACAGCTTTGCGTTAAAATAACTGCATTTGTTTAATTTCGCAAGATTTTAAACCGATAACGAAAAAAAAAATAGGTTTGCAGTTCGTCCGGTTTTTTGTATGTGTGCGAAGTCATATTTTCGACAATTGGTGATCGAATTTAATGATTCATTCTTTATTATAATAGCTATATCCTTTATGATTCTTTTGTTTACAATGTTTTAATCTATCTATACATATACAATGCTTTGTCCTGAATGACTAACGGATCAACGCACAGCCTCAACCGCTGATCGTAGAGCCCTGAAACTTTGAAGGTGTTGTTCTTTGTACGACGTAGGCAACCGATAAGGATTTTCCGAAATTATACCCCTAAGGGGGTGAAAAAGCAGGGCAAAGTTTGTATGAAACTCTGTGGCTCTGAAGGGCGGGCGTTTTGGGGGCTGTCTCTTGTAAATTGACGTTCAAAAAGTGCAGATTTTCAGACTAATTTGAATAAATGACTTTTGAATTTTGTATTTTTTTTTTGGAATTCGTATTAGCCGCAGTCGGAATGCTAGTAATAACATATATCTATTGTTTTGTTCTATCGTTAAGACTTAAAATAGATTTCTATTAGCTAGTTCTAAAACAGTGCCAATATTTCAAGTGGTTTTCATCTTGTAAGTAAACAGAGCCAAGTATTATTCGAGTTTGATAGTGATAATTTAGTTTTGAATAGAAGTATTTTTGACCGACTTCAATAAAGGAAGAGGTTCTCAATTCGACTGTATGTTTTTTTTTGTTACGCGATTACTCCGCCAGCTGTTTCGCCCGCGTGGGCTGTACGAATTCGAATTATCCGCGGCATAGCTCCGAGGTTCTTGATACTAGAAAGCTGAAATTTGGTATGGATATGTATATTGATCACGCCGAGAAAGTGGTAAAATAAAATTTTGAAAAATGTTTTTTTTTAGGGTAGCTCCCAAACACGTAAAATGGGGATGAATCATTTTTTTCTCGCGTACCCCTCCGTGTGGGGTATCGTTAGATAGGTCTTTCAAAAATATTATGGGTGTGCGAAGATCATTTTTTGGTTAAGCGAGCCATTTGAGAAATATTTAGCTTTTCAGTGCAAATTTTTGTTCGATTCGAGTTACCCCCCCCTCTAACTTTTGAATGGCTGTACTTAGAAATGTGAAAAAAATCACAAACGTAGTACATGTAATGAACTTATAAGGAAAACTATCACAGCTAAGTAGGCTTAACCGTTTATAGAGTTATAGTCGACTAACTATCTCCTACTGCGCGTGGCCCGACACGCACTTGGCCGGTTTTTTTTCCTCGGTTAATGAAACTTATTTTTCTCTTTTCAATGTTTTTGGAACTCTGTCGATTTTTTTTTTGTAAAAAAAGTTTTGACTTTCACATGTTATAAAGCTGAGAGAGCACGCGTTTTTAGCCTTGACTTTCAATCACGCTAGATAAATAAAATCATTATAATATACTGTTCAGCTGCATCTGGTTAGACATGACGCCGATCCCAATGTATTTGGAAATTGCAAAACTAAATCGATCACTGAGCTAAATATTTTGATAATAAAATACGTGCTGATAAATAAATTTGATACAAAAAAAAAACCGGCCAAGTGTGTGTCGGGCCACGCGCAATAGGGTTCCGTAATATGTTTAAGTTGATCGACTATAACTCTGTAACCGGACCTACTTAGCCGTGATAGTTTCTTTTTAAGTTTGTGAAATGTGCTACATCTGTGGACTGCCGTACAGAAGTTAGAGGGGGTCGACGCTCGAATCTAACAAAAATAGCAATTTAAAGCTTGATATTTCGCAAACGGATCCCTTAAACCCCCGGAAAAGGCACACTTTACACACCTCCTATATTTTTACAAGACCTATAAAACGAAAAAAAAAATACATTTATCCCCACTTTAAGTGCAAGAGATTAACCCTAAAAAATATATTTTCTCAACATTTTATTTTACCACTTTTTCGGCGTGATCAATATACATATCCATACTTTCTAGTACTAAGAACTTCTAAAACTATGCCACATACAGACAGACAGACGGACATGGTGAAACTATAACGGTTCCTTGTCGACTACGGAACCCTAAAAATATAATAATATATTGTTTACGTAGGATTGTTATCTTAGTTATTATCAAATCTTTTTAATAATTGATTTACTTAATTAAGTATGTATAGACATTATACATATTTGAGACAGACATTTTTTTGAAAATACTGCGCAGTTGTTTCGTAGATAAGGAAAAAAACAAAAAAAAAATTTACATAAACTATAACCGACTTCCAAAAAACTTAAAAAAGAGAAAAATAACTTCGCCCTAGAAGTCAGTGGCAATAGTACACACAATAGTAACTTAGATTTAGACACCGACTTCTAGAGCGATGCTCCAGAAACAATGTTATTTTTTCTCTTTTAAGTTTTTTAAAAGTCGGTTACTGTTTTTGTAAAAAGATTTTCTCTCATTTCAGTTTTTTTGGAAGTTGGTTGTTTTTTTTTTGTAAAAAAGTTTTTTTATTTTATTCTAGCTTTTCAGTGTCTCGATCTTATTGCCTTATCAGCATAAATTCGTGTACCTAGACCTACACCACACTTTTATAGCAAAAATCGACAAAACTGTTTCCCGCGGTTTCACCTGCATCCCGAGGGAACTACTACGTGCACCCGGGTAAAAAGTATCCTATGTGATAATCCAGGTTATAAACTATGTGTATACCAAATTTCATCCAAATCCATTCAGTAGTTTTTGAGTGAAAGAGTAACAAACATACATCTATACGTTCTTACAAACTTTCGCGTTTATAATATTGGTAGGAAGTAAGAATAAGTGTTTATAAGTAGGTACAAAACCTAAACATTTGAATTGAGAATACGATAGCGGCCATCTTTTTTCGTCAGAAAAGTAATAAACAAATTAAAGATCTTTTCCTTATTACAATACTAGCTGTTTCCCGCGGTTTCACCCGCATCCCGAGGGAACTACTTAGCGCACCCGGGTAAAAAGTAGCCTATGTTGTTCCTCAGGGTCTATTTTATCTCTGTACCAAATTTCATTTATATCGGTCCAGTAGTTTTTGCGTGAAAGCGTAACAGACAGACAGACAGACAGAGTTACTTTCGCATTTATAATATTAAGTAAGGATTACGTTGTTTTTACATTTAAACGACTTATTTGTTTGAAAAATCTCAATAAAAACGTATCGTCTTAGAAATTAGTGTTGTTATTTTTAAAAAAAAATCAACTTTAAACCTTGTTCATAGTGTCCAATGCATTTTCGACTTTGACGCAAGAAAATCGTCATACAAAGAGAGTCATTTCACACTATTTATTAAGTCAAAAAACAGCTAGCTTTTATGAAATTAAATACCAACCTTTAGTCAGTCTTTTTAGTAGCAATCCTCAAAAATACACTAACACTATTTAAAACTACGAAACACACTTTAAACACGAAAAAAAATCGACACAAATTATTATTCCACAGCCGCCATGACGGTTTTCCAAGTGAATATCAGAACGAATGGTTATCTCTAGTAAAGATAAGATAAATAGAAATAAAATAACGTTTGTGTAGTGCAAAATAACATTTTTACTATGCATATACTAGTCATTGCCTGCGACTATGCTTGATTTGAACCCTCGAAATCAAATCGCAAAAAAATATGTTGAGCTTCTTGTTCAACCCTAGCTTGGTAATCGACCGTTTTTGGAATAAAACTCAAATGATAGGTTATAGTTCGACATGGCTATTTATGAACGTGGCTGCTAGGTGAACTAAAGCTAGCCACCATCTTGAAATGTCATTTTGGTGATACCGCCCAAGGGAAAATTCTTACCCAACTATTAGTAAAAATATAGCGCTATTCAATAAGACTAGATTTTGTCCTTGAAATAGTTTAGAAAGGGCAATGATCATCTGTGATGCCTCTGGTGTTGTAGATATCCATCGGCCGCGGTGACTACTTATTAATCAGGAGGGTTTCGGCTTGTGAGCCACCTACTAACATCCAAATGTGTGTTAAATATTTAAATATTGCATTTTATTGTTTCCAATTTAAGATTATTATTAAAACGTAAATGATGAATTAATAAATTGCTATTTATCATGTCATGATTTACTTAAAAAAATGGAAATTTCCATTAATTGGTATCATTATCACTAAAAATGACATTTCAAGATGGTGGCTAGCGTTAGTTCACCTTTCAGCCACGTTAATAAATAGCCATGTCGGACTATATCCATCGTATGGTAGAAGTTTGAATTTATGGTAAACAGCTGTTTTCAGTTTAAAGGTTTAATCTATAAGACCATCATCAGACCAGTCCTAATGTATGGCAGTGAAACATGGGCCGTAACTCAAAAGAATGTGCATACCATCCAAGTTGCTGAAATGAAGATGATGAGGTGGATGTGCGGCGTTACTAGGCTCGACAAAATCCGCAACGAGTACGTGCGAGGAAGCCTGGGCGTGCGCGACATCGCTGACAAGATGCAGGAAAGTAGGCTGCGATGGTATGGACACGTGAAGAGGAGGCCACCTGACTACGTAGGGAACTTAGCACTACAACTTTCCCTCCCAGGTCGAAGATCCAGGGGCAGACCCAAAACACGATGGAAAGATGTAGTGGTAAAGGACATGAGAGAGTGCGAAGTTTCCGAAAACGAAGTCAAGGATAGAGCGAAGTGGAGGCGTAAGACAAGAAAGGCTGACCCCACCACCATGTGGGACACATAGCCAGGAAGAGAGAGAGAGAGCTGTTTTCAGTTGATCAGGCACTTATGTTGTCGGTGAAATTGGGCCTTAATCTATCGATCCACATGACTAGCGGTTGTTGCTAAGCTACGAGCCCCCCGATTATTCGCCTTCGATTATTTATCGATCAAATGATCGATAGTTAAGTCCACACTAGACATGTCGATAACCGACTGGCTCGTTGGTCTAGTGGTCGCATAACGCGACTGCAGTAAATGGTATCTCGGGTTTGATTCCCGGGTCGGGCCGAAAACGCTTTGTGGGTTTTAGAAAATATCACGAAAACAGCCCAGAGTCAGCGAGTTGGTGGTGTTATACCCCCGTGCCTGGGAGCACGTAAAGCCGTCGTCCCCGGCTGCTATCTTGATAGCAGCTGTTGTTACAATTCCCTGTCAGAGGCCGTCAGGCGGATTTGAGAGAACTCTGACACTAGGGCTTGTTAAGTTGGTACAAGATAAATTTAAAATTTAATTAAAATTTAATTTAAACCTGCAGCCCACACGATAAGCAAAAGAAGATGTCGATAACCCTTTTGTCTTTGTACAAAGCACTTGATTTCTTTATCTCTCTCGGCTTTTCCAAGACTTTTGTCATTATCATGGCTGTGTATTGGAAATCGTTGTCTTCAAAATTAGGCGCAATTACAGTATAGTCTGTAAAAATTGATTTTAAGAAAAATGTAAACAAAGTCGTAACCTATTTTGTTCTAATTCTGCCACAGAAATTAACAAAATGGCGTAAGGATGGCGCATTTATGTCAATTTCATGCTCTAAACATCACCATTCATCATTTAATGCCGTTTTATTGATATGAGTGAGAAAATTAGAACAAAATAGATTATGATTTTGTAGTAATAACAGCAGTATTCGAGAACAATTCTGTGATGAGTAAGGTATTTAGTTACCAAGTACCAGATCACCGTAGGAACGCAAAATGTCTGCCGGGGCTGCGGGCTGCCGGGGCTGCGGGACGTTCGAAAGAGATACCGCGCCCCCGGAATGCAAAGGGCTCAGGAAGGAACATGGATGGGTTTTAGTCAGTAAGAGTCTGACACTCCCTCCCCGGGCGGGAGAAGTCATTTGATGATTTCCCATCCGAAAAAGAAAAAAAAAAAAAAAAGAACGCAAAATGTCCATAAACGCTCAAGGTCCGTGCCATCACTGTTCAGGAGTGAGAGTGAGATGTAGCTAGAAGCGACGTTTAGTGACATCTCTTTTCCGCAAGGGAATTATTACTATTTTCATCCACCGTGGGGCGTCCCAGGGCTTGTTCCCTGCATACTAAGAAGAGCTGCGTACTATAGCATCTATCTATTTCGCCATATGTCTATCTAAATCAGCATCCCATTCATGGCAATTGGTAGACGTGAAATGCTTATAGCGTTAGTACACGAGGTGATGCCTAGACAACTGATGATAAATATTGTAATACTAACTTTTGCCCGCGACTTCGTTCGCGAGGAATAGTGGTGCTCCGCTCCTATTGGTTTTAGCGTGATGATATATAGCCTTCTTCGATAAATGGGCTATCTAACACTGAAATATTTTTTCAAATCGTACCAGTAGTTCCTGAGATTAGCGCGTTCAAACAAACAAACTCTTCAGATTTATTATATTAGTATAGATTTTCCTGTCGCGGCTGCGGGACGTTCGAAAGAGTTACCGCGCCCCCGGAATACAAAGGGCTGAGGAAGGAACATGGATGGATTTTAGTCAGTAAGAGTCTGACACTCCCTCCCCGGGCGGTCATTCAGTCAGTCATTTGATGATTTCCCATCCGAAAAAAATAATCCCTTTAATGGCCATTTTCAATATCCGATCCATCTCGAGATTTTCTTATAAGAGACCATTGATGTATTCAATCAATGCTAGAGACACAATTTTGACATAAGATTCATACAGCTGATGTCAAAAACCTATCTATACATATAAAATGCTTTGTCCTGAATGACTGACGGATCAACGCACAGCCTAAACCGCTCATCGTAGACGCCTGAAACTTGGAGGGTGTGTTCTTTGTGTGACGTAGGCATCCGATAAGAAAGGATTTTCCGAAGTTCTATTCCTAAGAGGATGAAAAAGGGGGAGAAAGTTTTTATGAAACTCTGACATTTGTATTTGAATTCGTATAGTCCACGCGGGCGAAGCTGCTGGAGGAAAGCTAGTCTCTGATCAGAAGATCTAAGGATGAGATAGTTTTTATTAAGAACAGCTGTAAGTGCTCAAGTGCCGGTAACCGAAAAACTATGTGGAAATCGGCTATCATGGTATGGGCATGTGATGAGGAGGAATGAGGATTATGTAGTGAGAAAGGTTTTGGACATGAATGTGGATGAATATAGAGGAAGGGGACGACCGAAGAAACGATGGATGGATTGTGTGAAGGTTGATATGATTAGAATGAATGTTACTAGCGAGATGACGGCAGATAGAAGAGTATGGAAGAAGAAAACATGCTGCGCCGACCCCAAATAAAATTGGGATAAAGGCAGGAGGATGATGATGTAAGTGCTCAAGTAGGTACCTACCTACAGCTTAACCTCGACAATTATGTAGCCACAGCTCATAGCTATAGAGGAAATCATAAAAAAACTCAACATCATAAAGATAATTACGTCTCTGATAACCATTCGTAATCGTATCACCATAGATAATGCTATATATTTTGAATTCTGATAACTCTGATAAGATTTCTCTTATCGTAGCGCGATATCATATTTAAACGTCATTAATTTGAGTTTATTTGTGCTAGCATAGATCTAGAACAGCCATACTCAACCTTTTTAATGTTAGCCACAAAAACCGGCCAAGTGCGTATCGGGCCACACGCAGTAGGGTTCCGTAGTATGTTTTAGTTGGTCGACTATAACTCTGTAACCGGTTAAGCCTACTTATCCGTGAAAGTTTTCCTTTAAGTTCATTAAATTTGCTACGTCTATGATTTTTTTCTCATTTTTAGGCTCAGCTATTCATAAGTCAGAGGGCGGGATGCTCGTATTGAACAAAAACTTGCACTTTAAAGCTAGATATTTCTCAAACGGATCCTTGAATCTAAAAATAGTTTTACATACCTGCTTTATTTTTGAAAGACCTATCCAATGATACCTCACACGACGGCGTACATGACAAAAAATATTCATCCCCACTTGTATGAGAGCTACCCTAAAAAAATAATTTCTCGTAATTTTATTTTACTACTTTGTCGGCGTGATCCATATACATATACATACCTAATTTCAGCTTTCTAGTACCAAGTGCTTCTGAGCTATGCCGCGGACAGACAGACAGACGGACATAGCGAAACTAAAGGGTTCTTTGTCGACTACGGAACCCTAAAAACGTTTCATTCTTGGTGTCGCGGGCCACAGGCAAAAATTGTTTAGGTGACAATAAAAAACTTAATAGAAATGTTGATCTTTACTAGTTATCTATTTTTAACCCCTGCCCTGACGAAAAAAGAGGGGTGTTATAAGTTTGACGTCGATGTCTGTCTGTCTGAGTGTGTATCTGTCTGTGGCATCGTAGCTCTCAAAAGGATCGGCCGATTTCGATGCGGTTTTTTAACCGACTTCAAAAAAAGGAGGAGGTTCTTAATTCGTCGGGATCTTTTTTTTTTTTTATTTTTTATGTATGTTCACCGATTACTCGAAGACGCCTGGACCGATTTGCAAAATTGATTTTTTATTTGGTAGGGTATACTTTCCAGGTGGTCCCATAGTCATCAAGTCAGGATCTGATGATGGGAACCCTGAGAAATCGAGGGCAACTTTGGAAAGTTGTAGGCATGCATAGGGTAAAAACTTAATGCTCAGGTGTATGTTTGATAACACTATTCACTAGTGCAAGTTTGGAGCTGACCTGATGATGGAGACGAGAGAAGGTCGAGGGAACTCAGCAACGGTATATATTAACTACCTCGTGTTTGGGCTTATTATGTTCGTATTGACGAGACCTTTGCAACAGTGAAGGTTTGGAGCTGATCTGATGATGGGGACTAGAGAAGGTCGAAGGAACTCGGCAGCTGAATATGTAAACTACCTCGTGTTTGGGCTTATATTATTTGTATTGATGAGAACTTTCCACTAATGCGGATTGTAACAACTATACTTATCACTAGTATAGGTATATGTATAGTCACTGAAAAGCTAAACGTTTTTTACGACAACGTTAACGAGATGTTGTTACAATAAATAATTAAATTATTTACGCTTATTACAACATAAAAAAGTGGTGTTTATTTTTTTGTTAAGATAGCAAGACCGAGACACTGAAAAGCGAAAAAATAAAAAAGCTTTTTACAAAAAAATTAAAACCGACTTCAAAAAAAAACTGAAAAGTAAAAAATATTTTTTATTTAAACGCTTTACGACCAAAACATCGCTTTCGAAGTCGGTGTCTTGTAAGTTACTATTGTTAGTATTTCGCCACCGACTTCGAAAGCGATGTTTTGGTCGTAAAGCGTTTAAATAAAAATTATTTTTTACTTTTCAGTTTTTTTTTTGAAGTCGGTTTTAATTTTTTTGTTTAATTCGAAAGCCAGTTTCCTTGCGGTGGTTCTTAGCTATGTTTGGTTAATATCGGTCCAGCAGTGTAAGAGTATCAGCTCTTTTTCAAAATGATGTAAGGCATTTTTGCGTAGGGGGTTTTTAATTTTTTTTATTTATGTTTGTTACAGAAAATGTCCAACGCGTCAAGTTTTCGTTCGAGACGGCAGAACCCATTGCATCGACAAGTGTAATGTGGAAACTATGTGCGGTGAAGTGAAAGTCCCTGAGGAGCATTTAAACGTAAGTATAGTACTCTTTATCTGCCTAGCCTTTTCCCATGTAAGGTCGGCTTCCAGTCTACAGCTGAATACCATTGTAGTGACAGCTAACTCGCTACATGAGAACGACGGCAAGACTCCTACATCTCGCAAGCAGAGTTCGCAAGCGAGTTTAAACATATACAACTTCTCGATATGAAATATCGGGATTGTCCGGTTAAGCAGGTCGAATGCTGTTAGAAGCACCCTGCAAGAGGTCATGTAGAATAAAAAGGAAAAAAAAATGAAATATCGGGCAGTAATATCACCCGCTTAGTCGGAGGATCCTCCCTTTTAAATGGAGGGACACACAGTGTTCCTCCAGATTACCATAATTTTATATGGAGCAGCTGCATGGACAAAATCATAGCTTTTGGGGAATTGATGGTCACACTTTCTGGCTTCTGATTACATGTTAAAGACCTAGAGATGAATGCATGACTGCTCTTCCCACGATACCCTTTAGAAAGACTCGTTGTCAGATATTCTGGCTTCTGACTACCCGTTACTATACTGGCAAAGATCTAAAAATTACAGCGTGCTTTCAAAAGCACGCAGGATTTTGGTGTGACATGAATAGCCACCCATCTACAGATTGAACAACAAACGTAGGGTTAACCTTGATCGTTAGATTTCTATTACTCAAAAGTCATCATCTGCCTAGCCTTTTCCAAACTACGTTGGGGTCTGCTTCCAGTTTAAGGCGGATGCAGCTAAGTACCAGTATTTTTCATGGAGCGACTGCCTATCTAACCTTCACAACCCAGTTACCGGGTAATACGATACCCCTTGGTTAGACCGGTTGTCAAACTTTCTGGCTTCTGACTACCCGTAACGACTGTCAAAGATTTACAAATGACAACCGGGACCTACAGCTTAACGTGCTTTTCGAGGCACGGAGGAGTCTCGCTACGACATAGATGGGACACCCACCCACGGAATGGCAGCGCCAAGCACCGCGTAACCTTTATTATAAATAATAAAATAATACTACAAAACAATTTATTAAGCAAATCAGAACCAAGATTTTCGCCTAGTCTCAATATCATCCTTATCATCATGGCGTCGACTTGGCAACTCTTTCTCCCACCAATTATCCTGGCCTTTCTTTCCCGGCATAAGCAGAGAGACAGGTCCACTAGTAGCTACTAAAGCAGGTTTTGGATAATTTTTGTTATCATACTGATCGAATTCCATCGCCGCTTTCTTTGTTGTTAAATCTAAATCATTGTTATTGAAATCCATAGATCTTTTTTGATTAAAAAGCTCGTTTTCCGAAAAGTCTTCTATAGCATCTATCGTGTCATTATTTTCTGGTAGTGCGCCAGTCACTTCATTATCTTCAATCGAATTTAAATGAGCTAGGAGTCGATACGGTCTGCCTTTTACCTTTTTGTGTGGTAGTTTAGTTTTAGCTTTTTCAGTATAAGTTGTTGGAGTACTAACGAGATTCTCTTCTAGATACTTACTTGCTTCTTTTTCTTTATTATATTTCTCATCTTCTTCGCTTATTTTGGACATCTTTTCCGGCTGCACTGGATAAGCGTATTGTTTAGCCGATTTCGGTTCAGATTTTATGTATCGGCTTTGTCCTTCCAGTACTGGTGGTTTTTGAACCTTATCTGTCTCCAGCGGAAATTCGAAATCTTTATTCTTGTCTTCGTTAGACATTGATTGGGATTCATCTTCTTTTTCTTTTTCTAAAATAATTTCTTCTCTGGATTTTACAGCTTCTTGTGCAGCGCTCTCGAAGCCATGTCTTTCAACATTGTACATGTTATTCTCTTCAGAGACTTGGTGTGTATCGTCTTGGGCATCGTTTTCTTCTGAGATATTCGTTACCATGTTCTGAGTAGCTTTTGCTATGAATTCAGCAATTTTGTCAGCTAGAGATTCGGATACAAATTTTCGAGCTAGCTTTTTGACATCTTCCATGTTAGCTGTTAGGAGAACGAATGTGTGGGCTATGTGGGTAAGCAGGAGTAGGTGAAGGCCTGAAATGGAATAATTTTGTTTAGTCATCAACATCCTCATGAAGCCGACCCTAACATAGTTGGGAAAAGGCTAGGCAGGTGATGAGTCATCATTATCATCATAGCCTATTTAGGTTTCTGCTAGGCACAGGCCTCTTTTTATACAACGAAGGCTTGACGATTGGTAACCTCCTTGGTCAAGGTAGTTGGCGAATTCAGACTGAAGTTTCCTCAAGATTCTTTCCTTCACCGTTATCTAGTGGTCGAAGATACACTTAGGCCCGAGTTCACTGACAGATGGTCGTTTAATCGGCCTGTTAAACGAAAGCCTTTTTTAACCACGAAGCGAGAATTTTCGTGTTGTCAACTTATTGCTCAACCCCGGCTTGGTAATCGACCGATTTAGGAATAATAAACCCAAATGATAAGTTATCCATCGTATGGTAGAGGTTTGAATTTATGGTAAACAGCTGTTTTCAGTTGATCGGACCGTTATCTTGTCGGTGAACTTGGGCCTTAAAAGTAAAGAATTCTACTTACCCACAATAGAGGATCTACATAAAATCAACATTTTAAAATATATACACAAAAGTGGTGTAAATAAAGAAATAAATGGAATTATTTTAATATTGTTTACGATTGTTACGAATTTCGACATAAAACGAATTTATTTGTTATTTTATTGTTTTTCCTTTAACCGGATTTTCAACCGAGGTTTACTTATGTTTACAATGAAGAATATTATAGTTTGTCTGTGTGTCATACTACGTTTCACCCATCGTGTCTGACCGACCGCGCAAAGCGTAGCTTAACCTTTGATCGATCGACCCGTGTGGCATTAACAATGGGTATTAAATATGTATATTTGAGAGGAGCTCGTGGCTAAGTATAAGCCGCACGAGTCGATAAATCAAAGGTTAAGCTACATTTCGCGCGATCGGTCCGTGGATGGGTTCCTCCGTGCCTCGAAAAGCACGTTAAGCCATTAGTCCCGGCTGTCATTTGTACATCTTTGACAGTCGTTTCGGGTAGGCAGAAGTCAGAAAGTCTAGCAACATAATCTACTAACTGGGTTGTGGAGCTCAGATAGGCAGTCGCTCCATGTAAAACACTGGTACTCAGCTGCATTCGGTTAAACTGGAAGTCGACCCTAACATAATTGGGAAAAGGCTAGGCAGATGATGATTGTTATGTATGTTTCCAGTTATGTTACGTATGCAACAGCACGGGTCACAACTGCAGGTCATTGCCGCGGCAGATCAGGTTGGAAGAAGATGCCCCTACGGACATCGATGGCAACTCCATCAATGATGGCACTGATGCCCCAGGTATGGGGACTACTCTTGTATTATCACGACTTTAAGCTTTTCAGAGAAAATCTGAATAGCATTTTTATTTTCGGATCGGTAATCATCAAATAACCCTCCCGCCGTGGGTTCAGGACCTTACTGACTAAAACCCATCCATGTTCCTTCCTCAGCCCTATTTCGCGGTATCTCTTTCAAACGTCCCGTAGCCCCGGCAGGCTATAGCCCTGTGGGAGAACCCCGTCATGTATGCTGACGTCTCTTTGAGCCGCGCGTGGAACACGAACGCGCCTGGTCCTTACCGGATGGCGAGCCACCCATAGCCCACCGCTCGCGCCTACGGTGGCCGGGAGTCATCTCGAGGCTCCCGACGCCCGTGGCGTCTCCCTCGGCGGCTGGGGCGTTAGGCCTGTCGCTCCCTCACGCGTCCCGACGTTATGACCCTTGGAAGACTAAATGCAAAGGCAGATGAAACCAGCAAGGGTTCGCCGAATTTCAATGATTGTCTGTTTGAACGTTGGTCTTCTCTTCTTTCCAGGTACAGAAGAAGGTGGTCAAGAAGACTACCAAGGTGTTGAGGACACCGACTTCGTATTATACGTGAGTGCTGTGGAGACTGAGAGGTGTCGGCGAGGACAGACGGTGGCTTACGCCTCGCATTGCCAGCAGGAGTCTGCGTTAGACAGGTCACTCATCATTATCTACTCCTTGATTTGTTTTGAGAGTTCTATGGTTCCACGGTAGCATTATCGCCGTAGCGTTGTTTTTCCAACATGTTGGGGTCGGCTTCCAGTCTAAGTGGATGCAGCTTTTTATGGAGCGACAGCTGCCTATCACACCTCCCAGTTACCGGGTAATACTATACCCCTTGGTAAGACTGGTTGTCAGCCTATCTGACTACCCGTAACGAATGTCAAAGATCTACAAATGACAATCGGGATCAACAGCTTAACGTGCTTTTCAAGGCACGAAGTCTGACGGTCGAACGTTCCTACCGCGCTTAACGCAGCTTAACCTTTGATTGGTCGAACCGTGCGGCTGTTACTTAGCCACGAGCGCCCCAATATTAGTACAGACATATATTTATATTATAATTAGTATTGCCCATTCCTCCCCAGGCCGGTAGCCGGGCACGCGAACTTCTGCCCAGGCGAGCTGTCCACCAAGTATAGAGACCTGCCCTCAGTGTTGTCTACTGTGAAACATGAAATGCTACACGCTTTGGGCTTCAGCGTGTCTTTGTTCGCGTTCTATAGGTACGTATACATATCATATATCACCATAAAGTATGTACCCATACTACGTGAGTCGTTTAGGGGGGGGGGGGGCAGGTCTTCAAAAAGTATTTTGAAGACCTCCTTTATGTCGGTGCCCTAAAAACACAACCAATCAATTAATTTACCACCGCGCCCCTATTTTAGTAGGTAGCTTAAACAAATAATAAAATATATTTTATTCACTTTTACAGAGACGAAAATGGCGAGCCATTGACTGAAAGAAGACCAGATACTGGGAACCCTCCGATGGACGAAGAGTAAGTATCTAAAAAACAAAGTCGCTTTCTCTGTCCCTATATCCCTATGTATGCTTAAATCTTTAAAACTACGCAACGGATTTTGATGCGGTTTTTTTTAATAGATAGAGTGATTAATGAGGAAGGTTTTAGTATATAATTTCTCAAGTTTTTGTATCCATTACATAAATATCGCGGGCGAAGCCGCTTGCGCTAAGCTAGTATATATATAAAACAAAGTTGTGTTAGTTACACCCATATATAACTCAAGAACGGCTAGACCTATTTTTAACCCCCAACGCAAAAAGAGGGGTGTTATCAGCTTGACGTCGATGTCTGTCTGTGTATGTATCTGTCTGTGGCATCGTAGCTCTCAAACGGATGGACCGATTTCGATGTGGTTTTTTCATTTGAAAGCCAGTTTTTATGCGGTGGTTCTTAGCTATGTTTGGTTAATATCGGTCCTGTAAGCTAAGAGTATCAGCTCTTTTCGAAAATGATGTAAGGCATTTTCCACTTAATAATTTTATTTGGTTTTCAGGTTACAAATCCACAAGTGGTCAGACCGTGTGGTGAAGAATATAACAAGGAAGAATTGGATGATCAGGGGCGGTTATATGGAGAGGACTTTCCACATGATGGTCACGCCTAGAGTTGTTAAAGAGGTAGGTTTAATAACCGGCCAAGGAGCTGTCGGTCTTTTTGTCGGATGGGAAATCGTCTAACGACTCCTCCCGCCGTGGGTGGAGCGGGAGGGAGTGTCAGACTCTTACTGACTTAAACCCATCCATATTCCTTACTGTGTCCTTTGTCGAACATCCCGCAGCCTAGACAAAATCACAATGCAGACCGAATCCAGTCTGTCAATCTGGTGGTGGTACACCCCCGTGCCTGATCATTAAGTCGTCGTCCCCGGCGGCTAATAATTTTTGAGGCGACTAACAACCTATTAGGCGACTAACTACTTGGTTACGAAAAAAACTTGGTACCGATTAAATATTTTTATGAGCTACAAAAGGCAAGGATCTATAGAAACTAAATAATGGCTGCCAGTATAAGATAGCAAATATATTAAACAGAGCCAATGAAATAATAGGTGGGGCATTAAAAATAATGAGGTTAGGTTAGATTTTTTTATCCGCCGTCAACTTGTCGCTTAACAATAAATTCAGTTGTCAATTTAAATTTAAACAAAGCTTACAACTCAATATAAAGCTGCTACTCTACTTCAACGTAGCTGCCAACTTATTTTTGCTACCAATTTTAATTATTTTTAAAACTCTAAATCAGATTATTTTGTCGCCGCGTTATATACATGTCGTCCCCGGCTGCTATCTTGAGAGCAATCGTTGTTACAATTCCATGTCAGAGGCCGTCAGGCGGATTTGAGAAAACTCTGACACTAGGGCTTGTTAGGTTGGTAAACCTGCAGCTCGCACGATAAGAAGAAGAGGAAGAAGTAAGGAATTGTTTTATTTACAGGTCCGAGAGCATTTCAACTGTTCAGAGTTAGAAGGGGCGGAGCTTGAAGACCAGGGAGGGGATGGTACAGCTTTGACTCATTGGGAGAAGAGAATTTTCGAAGTAAGTCTTTTAATACACTTGAAAAGCTTACTGCACAACGAATTTGAGACCATATAATGTTAGAAATAAGGTTTAAAACTGTTCAAGTTGGAAGCTGTTCGACTGTACAACGTTACCCATCCAAGTGATGACCTCGGCGTGTTGTAAAATTTTGGAGTTTTTTTTGCTTACTTTTACAATATGCGCTATTATATCTTCAAATTAAAATACATAAATAAAAACAATTAAAAAAAAATCAAATTATAGAACAGAATAGAATAGAAATATGCTTTATTGTACACCAAAAAGAAATTTTGTAATTAAAACTAAAAATATGGGTACAACGGCGGTCTTATCGCTACAAGCGATCTCTTATACTTCTTGATCGAGACACAGAATGTAATCAAGGGTAGCTTAACCTCTCAGATCGTTTATATTTCCTCTCAATGTTTCGGGTCACCCATCCAAGTGATGACAGTGGCAGATATTACTTAAGCTCAAAAATCTTACCCCCCAAATCATGTCTAGTTATAGTGTGTTACTGTTTCTTCTAGAACGAAGCAATGACAGGCACCCACACGCAGAACTCAGTCTTCAGTCGCATAACCTTCGCTCTAATGGAAGACACGGGCTGGTACCGCGCCAACTACGAGCACGCCACCCCCCTGGACTGGGGGAAGGGGTTGGGCTGCAAGTTTTCGATGGTCTCCTGCAAACAGTGGCTGAACACTCAAAGGTTTAGGTAAATTCTTTATTTTGGGGGGTGAAGTGGCCAGGGTATGGTTCAGATGGGATGGAAATGGGCTTAAATTTATGTAGAAAAGGGGTAGATAATATAATAGTGTAGATGGAGTAAGAAAACAGTGAATATGGGGTCGATGGGGCAGACAATGGTGTGCCGATGTGGTAAGAACTATCGCGGACACACCTGCCTGACCACCACTAAGTTTATATTTGTTTGCACTCAAAAATAGAAGCGCTCTCTAGTCCCGCCCCTTTGACCTTGAATAGACAAATGAAAGACAAGATCGGCCGGCGGCCGGTCGAGCACACTGCAAAGATATTTAAACTAATAGTGCGTGTGAGAGAGAGAGAGAATGTAAGGGGGCGTGGCTTAGCGCCGCCGCAGGATTTAGGCGAAAAATGTTTTAAGTGATCAGGCGGCAATGACCGCGATAGTACCTACACAATAGTGTAGATAGGAGTAGAAAATGGTGAACATGGGGTTGATAGTGTAGATGGGGTAAGATTTGGGGTAGTGGTGGTGGTAGTAAATGGTGGTAAAAGAGAGAAAAAAACGGGCAGAAGGCGTAGGAAAAAAATATATTTGTGAATAAGTAAACTGTAGACTAGACCTATTTATTCTTTATCACTAAACCAAAGTAGGAATAGTTTCGTTGTGAAAAAGAGACAGTCACACCTGAGTCCCAACTTAAAAAAATAAATTATAATTCATATTTATATATACCCTGGCTACTTCTGGGTGTGTGTGTTATAACTTATTTTCATTATTTAATACATAAGGGCCTTGTACATGCTTATTTTTATGCAACATTATGCTAATTTGTGTCGTGGTGGCCTAGTGGTTAAAGCACCTGCCTCTCGTGTACGAGTGTGCGGGTTCGAAACCTGGCAAGTACCAATGTGACTTTTCTAAAGTCATATGTACTTTCTAAGTATATCTTAGACTCTACTGACTAACGGTGAAGGAAAACATCGTGAGGAAACCTGGACTTAAGTCTGAAATCCCCAATCCGCCTTGAGCAAGCGTGGTGATCAATGCTCATGCCTTCTCTATATGAGAAGAGGCCTGTGCCCAGCAGTGGGACAATATATAGGCTGATGATGATGATGATGCTAATTTGGACTTAAAACAGTTAAAACCAAGCCTGTTTTCATTTTAATCATGACGTCATAAAAATATTTTTTTTTTTAAGATTTATAGCATATATTCAGATAGATTTATTTACAACAATACATTCTTAACAATATAAATTAAAAAAAATAGTCTACAATATTAAAATAATGCGTCAAAAAATTCATCCTCATCGCCGTCAACTGGGAGTGTACCCAAGAGACTGGCGGCATTGCCACGTTGGATGGCAATGCTTAGCTTTTGACCAAAATAAAAGCCAGCCTTTGGGTCAGAAGAAGCTTCTTGTTACATAAAATTTTTTTTTGTTTATATGTATATATTTGTAAATTTTATCTTTCTTTGCAAGCTTAATCTCGGAAAATTCAACATTGGAGTAAGTGATTTTGACAACTAGATTTGTTTTTCAATAATTAAATAATTGATCAGTTAAATTATTTAATTTGAAACACGAATTCTTACATTGGTTTTGTTTGTGTTCTGTTCTATATAATTTTAAAAGTAAAACATTTGTCCCTAATAATGTAAAAAATTCGACCAATTGAACATGCTTCTTATTTTGAATTCAGTTAAAAGTATTTTTAACCGAATTTACAAAATAAAGTCTTTTTTTTAAGTCAAAAAAGGAAGAGGAATCTTTTTTACGTATGTTCCCCGATTATTTGAAGACAGGAGGACCGATATGTAAAAACCTTTTTTAAGCTATTGCATAGCTTCTATCGCGGGCCTTGAGCGTGGAGACCGAATCCAGAAATTCCGTAACGAAAAAAAACCTAACACCCCCCACTCCGACCGGCACAGCGGTGTGATACTTTTTAGTTTTGCCATCTATCGATGAATAACAGAACTTTTAATGACTTTTTGACATATCACGCTTGTCTCTAGTTCAGCAACTAGCCCCTAGGTGGCATTGGTTGTATCGGCGTTATTTATTTATATTTAATTATAATTGCATAAGTTGATCAAAAATGCTATGCAATAGCTTTACCGCGGCAGTCCCCGAGTGCCACACGTCTTTTTTTATTATTCTCAATAATTTCATCACCTTTCTTCTATTTATTCTCTATCAGTCATCTCACCATTCACCCTCTTTCTAGCCATGTCATCGTTATTTGTAAATAGTGTGTACTAGTTAATATTTTGTATGTGTAAACTAACATTTTCTATTCATTTTACAAGCATTACTAACGGGACTAATAATGAGTGAGTATGAGTATCTTTAATGTAAAATATCTTGTTAAAAAGTAAGTAATTTGTTAAGTACATACTTGTAATTATTTTTATTGCCTGGTAACTGGTTTGTTAAGTATGTGAGTTCTAAACAATATTTTACTGGGTTTTATTCACATAGCGAAGTTAACACAAAGAAGGAAAAGTAATAGGTAACAATTGTCTTGGGATTAAATATAATATTCTTCTATTTAGTCTTCAAGCTTCTGTGGTCCTGTGTGTGAGTGAGTGTGTGTATGTGAGTGAGTGAGTGAGTTTTTGAGTGTGTGTGAGTGAGTGTGTGTGCGTGTGAGACAGAGAGAGAGAGAGAGAGAGAGTGCGAGTGAGTGTGTGTGTTGTGTTTGGCAGAAAATAACACCCAAACAATCTATAATTCATACGTGTTATTTAATCATTGCGTGTATCAGATAATCAAATCACACAATATTTATAGGTAAGTAAACATAAAACTACTTATACCTAAGTACTAAAATATATATATTATTTTCAGGCGTAAGAACCCGGCCCCTTTCTGCGAGCGCATCAAAGGCAACCCATTGAGAACGGAATGCTCTCCTCGTAGGAATGCGGTTGTACTGTGCAATCTTGTGCGTCACGACACTATACTGCCCAGAGCTTATCAGGTGAGTTTCATTACAGAATCTATCATCATCATCATCATATTGAAAGAAAGAAAGAAAGAAAATACGTTTATTTGCGCCAAAAATGTGCCGCATAAAATATAGAAATATAATATATTTTCAAATCAACTTAGAAAACACAAAACTCTGGTATGCACCCAGCATGCATAAATGTATCATCATCTGCCTAGCCTTTTCCCAACTATGTTGGGGTCGGCTTCCAGTCTTAACTGGATACAGCTGAGTACCAGTATTTTACACGGAGCGACTGCCTATCTGACCTACACAACCCAGTTAGCGGGTAACACGGTACCCCTTGGTAAGACTGGTTGTCAGATTTTTCTGACTTCTGACTACCCGTAACGACTGTCAAAGATCTACAAATGACAACCGGGACCAACAGCTTAACGTGCTTCCCGAGGCACGGAGGAGTCTCGCTATGACAAAGATTGTCACCCATCCACGGACCGACCGCGCCAAGTGCAGCTTAACCTTTGATCGGTCGAACCGTGCGGCTGTTACTTAGCCACGAGCTCCTTCTAATGCATAAATACATATATTGAATTAATTATTTTATTTTATTTTTTTGATTTTCTATGACTTTAGAAATAAGAGGCATACTGTAGTCTTCAATAATTAAGCACAAGGTTTTTTTTAAATAGGTAACTTGTTGATATTATCTAGTTTTTAGGGTTCCGTGGTAAAAATGAACCCTTATTGTTTCATTTCGTCTGTCTGTCTGTCCGTCTGTCACAACCGAGTATTTCAGGAACTACTCATGCTATCGACTTGAAATTTGGAACAGTTATAAAGAAAGATTGTTCAAGCGTATTGCAAATGAAAAAAGTTGAAAAATCATATTGCTTTTATGGAAATAGTGTAGACCAGTGCCTTTAGCCTTTAAAAACGGTAAAAAGTGAAAAAAATAATAGTAGTATGAAACCCATTGGAAAAGGAGGAGAATATAATAAAAATGAAAGGAAAATAAATTACGGGCGATCTAAAGTCGGGAAGTGGGAGGGAGGGGGGGGGGTAAGGGTAAAGAAACCGTTTATCTCAATTTCCGGCTAAACTACAAGTCCTATGGAAAAAAGTTAAATGGCAAAGTTGTAGGTAATAAAAAGATCATGTATCATATGAAAGGTTTAACTTTCAAATATAACACCATTTCATTCCCCAGCATTTCGACACCTTACCCAACGTGGCACCGGGCGAGGAGGCCCACTACGGCGGTTCTGTGTCGCTGGCTGACTACTGCCCCTACCTCCAGGAGTTCACGTGGAGACACAAGAGTGTCCTCGTGCGAGGCAGCCGCTGTTCCTACGAGGAGAACACTCCTAGTAAGTCCTTTTTATAGCCGACACTGTTTCTCGCAGTTTCACCCGGTTCCTGGAGGAACTAGTTCACGTACCCGGATAAAAACTACCCTATGACCTTGTCCAGGTTTCAATCTATCTCTATAACAAATTTCATCGAAATCGATTCAGCCGTTTAGCAATTAACGTGTGACGGACAGAGTTTTTATTTACGGATGGGAAATCATCAAATGATCCGCGGGTGGGGTGGAAGGAGTGTCAGACTCTTACTGACTAAAACCCATCCATGTTCCTTCCTCAGCCCTTTGTATTCCGGGGGCGCGGTAACTCCTTCGAACGTCCCGCAGCGCCAGAAGGCTATGGCCGATGTTGACATTTCTAAGTTTCAATCTATCTCCGTACCAAATTTGCGATGATGCGTTTTTTTTAAATTTTATTAATTTGTTATAAAAAAAAGAATTCCAAAAAAAAATATTTTTCGTTTCTATGGCTTCTTTATCCCCACAGATGTCCCTCTTAAAATATTTCGGGTATGAATAGATATACCTTATATAAACACTACGTTTTCGAGTGACTCACATTCGTGACGTAATGAAATGGGAAATTCATTTTCGTTTATTTTTTTACAAAAAATATTATTTTTACACATGGAAAAACGAATTAATGTAAATAAACTGTATTTAAATATTTAATTTTTTAAAAGATATTTTATAAGTCCCACTATAGAGACATCTTGTGCCAAATTTAAAAACATTTCGTGGTTAGGATATAGAGACTTTTTTCTTAGACCGTTCGAGTTGTTCTAAGTGTGCCCCCCCTGATCGTAGCCCTCAAACGGATGGACCGATTTCGATGCGGTTTTTTTTCATTTGAAAGCCAGTTTCCTTGCGGTGGTTCTTAGCTATGTTTGGTTAATATCGGTCCAGCAGTGTAAGAGTATATAGCTCTTTTCCAAAATGATATAAGGCATTTTTGCGTAGGGGGTTTTTTAATTTTTTAATTTATTGTTGCAGAAACGGATGTCAACTTCGCGTTGGAGAATTACGGAGCGCATTCTAAATGTTTTGACCACAGCGAGAGGGTGTGGGAGCAGAAATCTTGTAGACAGGTATACTAATGTTCCCCGCGGTTTCACCCGCGTTCCGGGGGAGTAAAAATACAGCCTAAAACCGTCTCCAGGGTCCCATCCATCTCCACACTAAATGTCATCAAAATCGGTTCAGCTGTTTTACCGTGAAAGCGTAGCAAACTAATAAATAAACAATTTTAATCTTCAGGGTCCCATCTATCTCCACACTAAATTTCATTAAAAGTGTAACCAATTAATAAATAAGCAATCAATTTTAATAATTTTTGTATGCTTTTGGTGGTAAAACATAGTACACTATAATTATTATAATTTTTTTGAACAACTGTAGTTTACCTATGTTTATCAAAAAATAAAATGATTATTGATTATTATTAAACTCACTTTACAATATTAGATTGGATGTACATACCTGTTACAATTTTAATATTATTTTGACTATACATGCGTGGGCTATACGAATTCAAATTAAACATGACAGAGTTTCATACAAACTTTGCCCCCATTTTTCACCCCCCTTAGGGGTAGAATTTCGGAAAATACTTTCTTATAAGACGCTTACGTCATACAAAGAACACAACATCCAAGTTTCAGGTCTCTACGATCAGCGGTGATCCGTCAGTCATTCAGGACAAAGCATTTTATATGTATAGATCGGAATGCTTGGGCATGATTTTAAGCTACTTTTTCATATGTTGCAGATAAGAGAATGGCAGCACTGGGGCTCAGGGTGCTACAAATATAAATGTGAAAGTGGCCGACTACATATAGTGGTAAATATATACAACACTTGCTGTTTCTCGCGGGTGCAAAATACTAACAACGGTAACTTAGAGACACCGACTTCTAGAGCCGTTGATATATAATGTTACTAACGTAACTAGATCTGCAATCACCAAGCAAAACTTTTGCCATAAAAGTTTGAGCCCCCAGCCACAATTCATGTCATCTGTCAGCTTGACTTCAACTGAATGTCTGGAAAAACTGACTGTCGCCGTCTTTGTCGAACAAATGCCACTTTCATAATATTTAGGTTAGTGTGAAAGAGATAAATAGAATGTTGCATCAAAGTGGTTATAGTTTCAAAGGTACATTTACATACCAAAAAAATGGTTATGTTTTTTTGACGCATAATGTTCTGGATTGCATCTCTATTCATATCTCGATGTCTACACAACAGTATTTTTACAACATGTGTAAAAATACTGTCTAATTAAATGTATTTTTTTACAATTATTTAATATTGATATTGCATAAAGGTGGTTTTTCAAACCTTACAGACAGATACGTGTTGCTGGGGAGTTTGTTGCGCCACTTCTTCCCAGCAAAAACACATAGGAAGTGGTGAAGGGCGGGCGTTTTGGGGGCTGTCTTTTGTAAATTTGATGTTCAACAAGTGCTGATTTTCAGCCTGGTTTGAATAAATGATTTTTGAATTTTGAACTAGCGTTTAAATAAAATTCTTTTTTCTCCTTTCAGTGTTTTTGGAAGTCGGTTGTATTTTTTTTGTAAAAACTTTTTTTTTTGTGAAATCTAAAACTTTTGGCTGTAAACGAAATTCATTTTGAATAATCAAATGCGATGTTATACATTTCTGAAATTATTATTCCTTCCAGGTGGGCAACTATTCGTACACTTGTTTCCACGCCAGCCAAGTGTTACAAATTAGGATAATTAAGCGCGGCTGGCTTCACAAAGGAGGTGTCGTTTGTCCTCCTTGCAGAGAACTCTGTGGTGAAGAATTCGCGGTGAGTTATCAGCCAAGTTTAGTGTCTTTTAATAGCAACCTTCATCTTTTGCTTAGTGGGCGCTTCCAGTTAGGGCCGCCAGGTCTTCAAGCCTAAATGCCGTACAGACTAGGAAGTTTAGCAAGACATTTGACTTCGGTCTCCCTTGGCTTGATTTTTTATCATTGATCATATTTTTTTCTTTTAATTTTAATGAAACAATAAAATTACGTAATCACTTATAAAAAGCCGGACACCGTGTTATGTTGTTATTATTATTGTCCGGATACGCAACCAAAGTGCCTGACTGTGTCCGGCTTTAGCCGGACGCCTGAAAAGCTACTCCCAGACCACATCTATCATACTCTTTGTCAATAAATGGGCCGATTATGATGTTGATTTTTCACATTTTTAATTTTATTTTTTCTCAGTCGAGAAACGAGTATTGTAAAGGCGGGGAAGAGCCTCTACCTCCGAACTTATATCCCAACGATGTTTTGACATGTTCAGCTGTCAGTTTGACATCTCCCGCCATTTTGATAACCACCATCTTGATTTTAATATTTAGCGTAATACAAAAATAAGACTATTTCTTAAGTTTCTATTGAAAATACCGACTCAACCCTTTTGGGCATGTTTTGTGAATTCGATTATTTTAAATAAAATATATTTTAAGCTTTTGAACGCCACTAACGACTACTTTTAAAATGGCAGCTAAAAGATTTAAAATAAAATATTTTTTTTACTACATTTTTTCAATATTCTAAATTGTAAACAATTTTAGCAAATCACATGAATAAAAGAAAGATGTATTAAATATATAGTTATTTTTAAATATTATTTTTAAAATAAATTTGCTAAGATTTTTTACATTTTAGAGGAAGGGAAAAATGGAGTAAAAATTAATTAGACTGTCATCATCTGTTAAATAAAATAATATAAAAGAAAGATGGTCGGTTACAAAATGTGATTTTAATATCAAAAATATTATTTTTATTTGTAATTTTAAGCGATTTGTTTGTATAGAATACAAAAATTTGCATCGTTTATTAAGAATTTTGTATTGTGAACTGTGTGAAGAGTTAATGGCGTTGTGTGATTGTAAAGTGCATTCAAAATTACTGGAATTGTCCGACGAAGTCTGTCAATAACTGCACTATAGTTACTGTGAATTTATATCAAAAGAATTAGTAAGTAACAAAATGGCGTAAGGATGGCGCATCTATGTCAATTTCATGCTTTAAACATCATCATTCATCATTTAATGCCATTTTATTGATGTATGTGGGAAAATTTTAATAAAATAGGTTATGATTTTGGTTAAATTTTTCGTAAAATCTTTTGGTACAGTACAGACTATACACACAAATAGTTCTCCTTCTACTCTCCATAGCGGGGACTATTTTTGTTTAGAAAACGACAGACTGGATATATTTCGCGTCAGACGATTCCAGTAAGTTGAAATTACTATCGTGAACGTGTGGGAGTCTATAAATGTAATTATTTTGTATAACTGCAACATTTCTGTTGCATTAAATATTAGAACGATTGCATTGGCTTGTATATTATGGTCTGAATAAGTTTTAAACTTTCTATTATTTAAAAGGTTTATTAAACCTTTCTGGCATAGCAACCAAAAACTTCTACGCGTTTCTGTTTTTAATCGACTCTTTATTTTAAAGCTACAAATATTTGTATCGACGCAAATGAATATTAAACGGTTTTTTTAGAAACTAAATGAAAAATCTGTTTTAAGCTTATTTATCTTAATTACAAAACGCCGGCTCAATATTAGACTGACTGATCAATGTTTTAGGTCCAAAATGAGCGAAAAAAAAATAGTTTTCACACCAGCTATGATCAAATTTTTTTCGATATTGTATTTATGTGCAGTGATATATATCTGTCTCTTTTATTTACATATGCTAAGACAAGGATGGCACTATAAAACAATGTCGGTATGTTTGAGAAACAGTACGATTATTGAGCATGCGAAAACATTCAGTCGATACAAAAATAAATAAATTGGTAATATAAGCATCCGGACCAAGGATTGTAAATAGTCAAATAAGAATATACTTAAAAAAATACTTTAAAATTACTTATCTCGAACTTAAATGCCATAATTTAAATTATTCTTTTTGAAATTTATTTTTGTCTTTAATTTTTAAATAGTCAAAATAAAATTTTAATGTGCTGATCTGCTAATAAAAATCTTCTAGAACGTGGCATGCCAAAATGGCGGTCAGTCATAATGACTACTTTAAAAAAAAAAACTATTGTGCATAGTTTTTTTTAATCCAATATCCATATTTAAATGCATCTACATAAAAAAAATATACGCGTCGACTTATAAACCTCCACCGTTTCTTTACGTCGGTTAAAAAAGCTTATTGTGGGTCAAAATTGTAACCCTCCTTTTCCCCCGTAGTCGGGTAAAACAAACAATTCCCTTGGCCAGATATAGGTAATTGCCTACCTAAGGATTTGATAAAATGTTATTTTTATTAGCAGATCAGTATAAAATAAGAAATAAGATATATTTATTTTTTAAAAACTCGACTTAACTCAGGACATCTAGAGCAGACTATTTGGCTTAGTAAAAAAATTATCCGTGTTTGATTTTTATGCCAAAAAAATGGAAATACTTATAAACATGCAAGTTTTATGTACATTGTACGTAACTCCTCCATTTTAATTATATTTTCAGTGATATCCTCTATTAAAAGTCAACATTTTATAAGCTTATAAAAAATATCATCATCATTTCTTTTTAATTCAGAAAATAATTAAAATGAGCGCAAAAATCTAAGTTTTAATAGGATGACACGAAAAAGTCTACGAATCAATGTCAAATATGACACATTTCTTCACATGTTGTCATTTTGACGTTATATCAAGCGCGCCAAAATGTAGGCCGCTTAAAAAACATAGTGTGCTTTTATAACTTTTTTCTTACAAAGTTTTAGGTTTTTTGGCGCCAAATATTTTTTACAGGCATCGTTTTTTGTATTTTCAACGACATCATATTCTGTTCAAATGTCCTGATTATCTGCTTACCTATGTAAATATAGTACTTAAGTCCTTTGGTGCTTTAAAAATGTATAAGTTCTCATTCCTATTTTTGTTAAGTAAACCATTATTTATAATGTATGTTATAGCGAATTACTTTAAATATATTGTCAAGTGAAAGGTATAGTTTATTTATTTGTTCTTTTCTTTAATCGTAAAAATCTATATTAGAATATATTTTGTACGAAAAAATAATTGTAAAAATAAAACGATATTTTGTTTTAAAAGCCATTTTAATTTAAATACAATTTGTTTTACAATACTTTTTAGAACTTAAATTTATTTTTTTATTTATTTTTCTTTTCGTTTGAAAGATGTGCTAAGATATTTTACGGTTTAGGACAAGATCAAATAAATAAAATGTACATAGCTATATTAATTTCTAACATGAAAAGAGGTTTTCTGGTAGAATGAAACCAAGCAATGTTAATACGCAATGATCATTAAAATATTTTAATACAAAGATGACTTGACATAGCCCATTTAAATTGTTAGATTTTATTTTTTGCACATATTTTACAAATGTTCTTTAAAGAAACGGGCATATACTCGTGTTTCGTTCTGTCATATAAATATCTATTGAAAAAAAAAACGTTACGTAGTTACGTTAGGTTTATATGCATAAAAAATATATTTTTTTATTTTTTTGACCATTGTTTATTGACAATTAAATTACCTCTTCAGGATAAAATGAAAATGTACACTACATTAAATATTCGTAAATTTTTTTTTGTTTGAATGTACGGACCTATAAAGAAATACAATTTTTGTCATATATGGTAATTTCTGGACTCGTTTTACAACAAAGAGTTAATAGTTTCATTATTTTGCTCTTCAAAAAGGTAACTACAAATTGGCTTTAATTACTGAATTAAAAATATCTTCCAATAAACATTGATTATTGTTTTAAATGACATTATTTTTTTGCAAATTATTTTAGCCTTTGATACTCAAAGGAATAATTAAAATAGAGAAATTGAATGGAGATGCTAAATTGATAGATGTACCTTCCATGTCTTGTTTGAGGCGACAGTCAGTTTTTCAAGACATTAAGTTGAAGTCAAGCTGACAGATGACATGAATTGTGGCTGGGGGCTCAAACTTTTATGGCACGCATTTTGCTTGGTGATTGCATATCTAGTTACTTTAGTAATTTATAATATCTATGTTTTATTTTATGATACCTTCATGCCTTTTGACGCGTAAAGCGAATCTCCTAATTTCTCTATATTAATTATTACTTTGTGAGATATGTATTTGTGAAAATAATGAGATATTTAAGAAAATAAACGTGGATTATAAATAAAACATTTGTATGAAAATAAAGAGTATTTTTAAACATTTAATCGTTTTATTTATTTTTGATTTTACATTTTTCTGCTTAAATTAATATTAAACATTGTTGGCATATTATACTCCATTTATTATGAGATTTAAACACACCCTATTTACTCTTTGTTCAAACGATTTAAAGCTCTATCACTAAGGTGACAAGACAAAAACAGACGCAAAATATATTTGTTATTGTAAACATTATTTTGTTTTCAACGCCATCCTTATCATTTGGGAATAGAACTCAAAATCGGTTGAACAAGCTGCATAAAAAGTTTGGAAGTTTTTCTAATCTTATTGTAAATGAAGTATAGATTATAGTGACATTTTCGTTGTGGCTAGTTATACAGAGCATAATAAAAATAAACAAAACAGCTTTTAAAGTGTGTCCAATAAAGTTGTCGTCAGAATTGGATACGTGACACCACAAATAAATTGACAGCTGTCAAAACGCGATTCTCCCATAGGCTTTAAATGGGATTAGCAAGCTGTGACGTCTCATAATTTCCACAATTCCTATTTTTTTGTATGGCATCTCGCAGTTCAACCTAGAAGGTTGTCGACTGCTTAACCGGGCTTGCCTGTGAAGTGCCTTAAATGAATTTAGGGCCTCCAGCCAGGGCTTAAGTTACAAAACTAAGCGACTACACGCTAAGGGCACCCCCTAGTGGGGTACGGGCCTCGGTTTAGGGCGTCGCTGGTGGAGGACAGCAAGGGACAGGCTGGATCAGAATATAAATTTTCACAATTCATGCACTATTTATTGATTCCAATGCGACTAAAAATCTTATAGTTTATAAAAAATCTGTCAATTTTCAAGGCTAAAATAAGGTTCTTGTTTAGGAAAGTGGTGTCTAAGAAATAATTGCTATTGCTGTCAATAACCCAATTACTTTTAGCAATTTTTATTGACTGTGTAATGACCGTTACATAATTTTTTTACGGATGTCACCTAATTATTATTTTTATTTTCTATTAAATTTCACTTTTTTAATATTATTTTCATAATTTTCGGTTAAGAAATACGATTGCTTATTTATTATTATACCTATCTAAGCCTTGATAACATAAAAACTCTTAAAAATAGTCAAATTAAAAAAGTATTCAAAAAAAGTATTATTATAAATTATGCAGTCGATATTAAATAAATCAGTTAACGCTCTTGTGACGTCCCAAAGTATCCTGATATTGTTTGGTGCAAGTTGGTGTAAGAATAAGTACTATAGGGGCCTTTGCTGCCTGATAACTTAAAAATAAAAAGCGGCGGCGCCAAGCCTCGCCCCCTTACTTTCTCACACACGCACTATCTGTTTCAAAACACGTTCTACAGGCCAGGGGCCGTACCACCACGAGTTTTCGCAATCACTATTCAGGCGCGAGAGCGAGACACAGCTACTAATTTCGTAAAGCTCCGTCTCTATTTCATAACGAAAATAATCTTGTTTTGGCACGTCATGGTAAGGCCCCAGGAAGAAGTGTCTGCGATAGTACCTATTATACCATGGTATGTTAATAACCATGAGCATGTGCTGTGACATGATAAATAAATTTCTTTGGCGCGGGTTCGTTTAACTTAATGGTTAACTGATGGAATAGCGGTGAATACGACACTTGAGTGGTATCCTTGTTGACTTCAGGTATCTCGACGCACACGAAACTTATCATTCCTCTGTCTTCCTGAAACATAAATTATAGAAGCGGTCAAGTGCGAGCCGGACTCAAACATGTACAAGATCATCATCATCATCAGCCTATATATCGTCCCACTGCTGGGCACAGGCCTCTTCTCATACAGAGAAGGTATGAGCATTAATCACCACGCTCAAGCGGATTGGCGATTTCAGACTTTTTAAGTCCAGGTTTCCTCACGATGTTTTCCTTCACCGTTAGTCAGTGACGTCTAAGATATACTTAGAAAGAACATATGACTTTAGAAAAGTCACATTGGTGCTTGCCAGGTTTCGAACCTGCACACTACTACACGAGAGGCAGGTGCCTTAACCACTAGGCCACCACGTCTTCTACATGTACAAGAAATAAATCACTATTTATGATACTGAACCCTTCGCGTGCGAGACCAATTGACAATTTGACGGCACTTATGGCGTAGTGGCTGAGCAATTAGCTGCTGCGCTGCGTGTCGTGGGTTTCACTCCCGCACGGGACAACTAATTTTGTTCCGGGTCTGGGCGTTTGTGCATGTGTAATGTATGTTTGTAAACGCACCTACGATACAGGAGTAATTCCTAGTGTCGGGAAACGTTAAAAAAAAAAGAATTGAATAGTTTTTATTATTGTGGTGTTGTAGCGGAAGGAAAATAGCCTAGTAGGAATAGAAGGAATATGACCAATGATACTTCGTAAAGATAGCAAAGGTAAAGGTAGCTTTCTAACGGTGAAAGAATTTTTAAAATCGGTCCAGTACTTTTTGAGTTAAAACCCTACAAACAAACAAATCTTTCCTCTTTATAATATAACTAGCTTCTGCCCGCGACTTCGTCCGCGTGGAATAGTGGTAGAAAACCCAAATATCTTACGGAACCCTATTTTTTTCCAAAATAAAATTTAGCCTATGTTACTCGTGGATAATGTAGCTTTTGAATGGTGAAAGAATTTTTAAAATCGGTCCAGTAGTTTTTGAGCCTATTCATTACAAACAAACAAACAAACAAAGTTTTCCTCTTTATAATATTAGTGTAGATAGTGTAGATAAGGTATACATAATTTACCGGTAGAGTCTTAGACCACTGGTGATTTCCTTGAGGGAACCAGAAGTAATGATCCAAAACAACTTCTGCGTTAGGCCAAGTGGGATCACCTATAAAAAAATATTATTATAATTAAAAAAAAAACCGGCCAAGTGCCGCTGTAGGGTTCCATAGTACGTTTTAGTAGGTGGACTAACCGGTTAAGCCTACTTAGCCGTGATAGTTTTCCTTGTAAGTTCATTACATGTGCTATGTCTGTGATTTTTTTCACATTTCTAGAGACAGCCATTCAAAAGTTAGAGGGGGGTATGCTCGTATGGAACAAAAATTTGCACTTAAGAGCCAGATATTTCGCAAATGGCTCGCTTAACCGAAAAATGGTCTTCACACACCCATAATATTTTTGAAAGACCTATCTACCGACGCCACACGAAGTGATACGCGAGAAAAAAGATCATCCCCGCGGTTAATCCCCAAAGTAGTGGGGATGGAGAAGAACGAGCAAGAAACTCCGTACTCTGTTTAAATAAGTTTTAACAATTTTCTTGTATACTGTATCATTATTTTATGTATACAGTATACATAAAATAATGACATGCGAAGATCATGTAGAATCAAAGCTGTTTTTTTTTAAGTTAGGAATTCTATTTGGAGTCTTAGTAATAGTACTTTAGTCTTAGTTAGTAGTAATAATAGTCTTAGTAATTATTACAAAACCCTAAAAAAAATACTTACCAAATTGATAATCACAGTGCCTAGGCGGTAAGTCACCAGAACAAATCGATACAAAACATAGCATTAAAAAAAAGAATATCGCCATCTTGTGTTCAATTTACAACAACAACTTTAAACGCAGAATGAATTAATTCGATACTCATTCCTGTATTTATTCACTCGCTTGCGGAAAATCGATTTTTTTATCGATGGAAAATCGGTTATTATAATAATTCATGGATATAAGTAGTTTTAGTCTGTTAAAATTGATTTTAAGAAAAATGTAAACAAAATCATAACCTATTTTGTTCTCATTTTCTCACTCATAGGTATAAATAAAACGGCATTAAATGATGATGTTTAGAGCATGAAATTGTCCTCTGAATTTGGATGAAATTCGGTACACACATAGTTTATAACCTGAATTAACATACAGGATACTTTTTATCCGGGTGCACGAAGTAGTTATCTCAGAATGCGGGCGAAACCGCGGGAAACAGCAGGTTTTATATATTTTCCTTTTTTACAACATTCATACTAGCTGAAGTTAATTCCATTTTCAACTTTTGAACGTATTAGGTATTTTTCCTTAATAATACCTACACTTTTAACCGACTACGGCAAAGTATAAAGAGAGGTTTATGATTTTATCAGTCTATAAAAATACTTAAGTTTACGTATGTAAGTTCCACCATATCACCCTAAACAAATGGGGGGGTTAGACAAGTGGCAAAAACGCTAGTAGAATAGAAAACAAAATGTATGTGAATGACAGATGGCTAGTCGTAAACGAATGTCACTATCGAATGATACTATCACGGCTAAGTAGGCTAAGCTTAAGCGTTTACAGAGTTATAGTCGACTAAGACTTACTAAGGAACAAGACTTACTACAAGGTTCTGACGCCCTTTGTGATGAGTGTCAGACACTTCACTATGAGTGACAGCCCCTTCGCTATGAGTGTCAGTCTGTTCACTACGAGTGTCAGCCCCTTCGCTATGAGTGTCAGACACTTCGCTATGAGTGTCAGACACTTCACTATGAGTGTCAGATACTTCACTATGAGTGTCAAACACTTCACTATGAGTGTCAGACACTTCGCTATTAGTGTCAGTCTGTTCACTACGAGTGTCAGCCCCTTCGCTATGAGTGTCAGACACTTCACTATGAATGTCAGTCTGTTCACTATGAGTGTCAGCAATTATACTACGAGTGTCAGTCTGTTTACTTCATAGTAACACACACTCATGTGTCAGCCCCTTGACTATGAGTGTCTGACACTTCACTATGAGTGTGAGTCCCTTTACTATGAGTGTCAGCAATTATACTATGAGTGTCAGTCTATTCATTATGAGTGTCAGCCCTTTCACTACGAGTGTCAGTCTGTTAATACTAACAGATCATAGTAATGAGTGTCACCCCCTTGACTATGAGTGTCAGACACTTCGCTATGAGTGTCAGACACTTCACTATGAGTGTCAGACACTTCGCTATGAGTGTCAGACACTTCGCTATGAATGTCAGACACTTCACTATGAGTGTCAGACACTTTACTATGAGTGTCAGACACTTCGCTATGAGTGTCAGTCTGTTCACTACGAGTGTCAGCCCCTTCGCTATGAGTGTCAGACACTTCACTATGAGTGTCAGACACTTCACTATGAGTGTCAGTCTGTTTACTATGGGTGTCAGCCCCTTGACTATGAGTGTCAGACACTTCGCTATGAGTGTCAGTCTGTTCACTACGAGTGTCAGCCCCTTCGCTATGAGTGTCAGACACTTCATTATGAGTGTCAGTCTGTTTACTATGAGTGTCAGCCCCTTGACTATGAGTGTCAGACACTTTACTATGAGTGTCAAACACTTCGCTATGAGTGTCAGACACTTCACTCTGAGTGTCAGACACTTCACTATGAGTGTCAGACACTTCGCTATGAGTGTCAGTCTGTTCGCTATGAGTGTCAGCCCCTTGACTATGAGTGTCAGTCTGTTCGCTATGAGTGTGAGTCCCTTTACTATGAGTGTGAGTCCCTTTACTATAAGTGTCAGACATTCATTATGAGTGTCAGTCTGTTTACTATGAGTGTCAGCCCCTTGACTATAAGTGTCTGACACTTCACTATGAGTGTCAGTCTGTTCACTACGAGTGTCAGCCCCTTCGCTATGAGTGTCAGATACTTCGCTCTGAGTGTCAGACACTTCGCTATGAGTGTCAGTCTGTTCGCTATGAGTGTCAGCCCCTTGACTATGAGTGTCAGTCTGTTCGCTATGAGTGTGAGTCCCTTTACTATGAGTGTCAGACACTTCGCTATGAGTGTCAGACACTTCGCTATGAATGTCAGACACTTCACTATGAGTGTCAGTCTGTTCACTACGAGTGTCAGCCCCTTCGCTATGAGTGTCAGTCACTTCACTATGAGTGATAGTCTGTTCACTATGAGTGTGAGTCCCTTTACTATGAGTGTCAGACACTTCATTATGAGTGTCAGTCTGTTTACTATGAGTGTCAGCCCCTTGACTATGAGTGTCTGACACTTCACTATGAGTGTCAGTCTGTTCACTACGAGTGTCGGCCCCTTCGCTATGAGTGTCAGACACTTCGCTATGAGTGTCACACACTGCACTATGAGTGTCAGACACTTCGCTATGAGTGTCAGTCTGTTCGCTATGAGTGTCAGTCTGTTCGCTATGAGTCCCTTTACTATGAGTGTCAGCCCCTTGACTATGAGTGTCTGACACTTCACTATGAGTGTCAGTCTGTTCGCTATGAGTGTCAGCCCCTTGATTATGAGTGTCAGACACTTCGCTATGAGTGTCAGTCTGTTTACTATGAATGTCAGCCCCTTGACTATGAGTGTCAGTCTGTTCACTACGAGTGTCAGCCCCTTCGCTATGAGTGTCAGACAATTCGCTCTGAGTGTCAGACACTTCACTATGAGTGTCAGACACTTCGCTATGAGTGTCAGTCTGTTCGCTATGAGTGTGAGTCCCTTTACTATGAGTGTCAGACACTTCGCTATGAGTGTCAGACACTTCGCTATGAATGTCAGACACTTCACTATGAGTGTCAGTCTGTTCACTACGAGTGTCAGCCCCTTCGCTATGAGTGTCAGACACTTCACTATGAGTGACAGTCTGTTCACTATGAGTGTGAGTCCCTTTACTATGAGTGTCAGACACTTCATTATGAGTGTCAGTCTGTTTACTATGAGTGTCAGCCCCTTGACTATGAGTGTCTGACACTTCACTATGAGTGTCAGTCTGTTCACTACGAGTGTCGGCCCCTTCGCTATGAGTGTCAGACACTTCGCTATGAGTGTCAGTCTGTTCGCTATGAGTGTCAGCCCCTTGATTATGAGTGTCAGACACTTCGCTATGAGTGTCAGTCTGTTTACTATGAATGTCAGCCCCTTGACTATGAGTGTCAGTCTGTTCACTACGAGTGTCAGCCCCTTCGCTATGAGTGTCAGACAATTCGCTCTGAGTGTCAGACACTTCACTATGAGTGTCAGACACTTCGCTATGAGTGTCAGTCTGTTCGCTATGAGTGTGAGTCCCTTTACTATGAGTGTCAGACACTTCGCTATGAGTGTCAGACACTTCGCTATGAATGTCAGACACTTCACTATGAGTGTCAGTCTGTTTACTACGAGTGTCAGCCCCTTCGCTATGAGTGTCAGACACTTCACTATGAGTGACAGTCTGTTCACTATGAGTGTGAGTCCCTTTACTATGAGTGTCAGACACTTCATTATGAGTGTCAGTCTGTTTACTATGAGTGTCAGCCCCTTGACTATGAGTGTCTGACACTTCACTATGAGTGTCAGTCTGTTCACTACGAGTGTCGGCCCCTTCGCTATGAGTGTCAGACACTTCGTTATGAGTGTCAGACACTTCACTATGAGTGTCAGACACTTCGCTATGAGTGTCAGACACTTCGCTATGAGTGTCAGTCTGTTCGCTATGAGTGTCAGTCTGTTCGCTATGAGTCCCTTTACTATGAGTGTCAGCCCCTTGACTATGAGTGTCTGACACTTCACTATGAGTGTCAGTCTGTTCGCTATGAGTGTCAGCCCCTTGATTATGAGTGTCAGACACTTCGCTATGAGTGTCAGTCTGTTTACTATGAATGTCAGCCCCTTGACTATGAGTGTCAGTCTGTTCACTACGAGTGTCAGCCCCTTCGCTATGAGTGTCAGACAATTCGCTATAAATAAATATCTTTTTGGACAATTTCACACAGCGCCATCTAGCCCCAACGTAAGCAATGCAAGCATGCTTTTGTTATGGGTGCTAGCTTAACGGATATACTACTTATATATTTTTATAAATACAAACATATTATACATAGACGACCTGAGTGGTTTAGTGGTCAACATGCCGGAATACCACGCAAGGGGTCCCGGGTTCGATTCCCGGCCGGGCAGAAATTGAAATGATGAATTTTAATTTCTGTTACGGGTCTGGGTGTTTCTTTGTATAATATTGATATATTTAGAAAAGTATATAAGTAGTATATCCGTTAAGCTAGCACCCATAACACAAGCATGCTTGCTTGCATTGCTTACTTTGGGGCTAGATGGCGCTGTGTGAAATTGTCAAAAAAAAATTGTTCAAAGATATTATAGTAACACCCAGACCCGTTACAGAAATTAAAAATCATCATTTCAATTTCTGCCCGGCCGGGAATCGAACCCGGGACCTCTTGCGTGGCATTCCGGCATGTTGACCACTAAACCACTCAGGTCGTCAGATCAGGTCGTCTATGAGTGTCAGTCTGTTCACTACGAGTGTCAGCCCCTTCGCTATGAGTGTCAGACACTTCACTATGAGTGTCAGTCTGTTCGCTATGAGTGTGAGTCCCTTTACTATGAGTGTCAGACACTTCATTATGAGTGTCAGTCTGTTTACTATGAGTGTCAGCAATTATACTATGAGTATCAGTCTATTCATTATGAGTGTCAGCCCTTTCACTACGAGTATCAGTCTGTTTACTATGAGTGGCAGCCCCTTGACTATGAGTGTCAGACACTTCACTATGAGTATCAGTCTGTTCACTACGAGTGTCAGCCCCTTCGCTATGAGTGTCAGACACTTCACTATGAGTGTCAGTCTGTTCATTATGAGTGTCAGCCCCTTTACTATGAGTGTCAGACACTTCACTATGAGTGTCAGTCTGTTCATTATGAGTGTCAGCCCCTTCACTACGAGTGTCAGTCTGTTTGCTATGAGTGTCAGCTCCTTGCTGCTTAAAACTTTACAAAAATGCATGTAAATGTGCACAGGAGCTTTGGCTGGTAGATTCCTGCATCGGGAAACTCCTAACACTCTTAAGAAGGCTGCGGGATGTTCGTAAGAGTACCGACGACCTGGAATGTAAAGGGCTGAGGAAGGAACATGGATGGGTTTTAGTCAGTAAGAGTCTGACACTCCGTCCCGCCCACAGCGGAAGGAATCATTTCATGGTTTCCTATCCTATCATCGTCAGCCTATATATTGTCCCACTGCTGGGCACAGGCCTCTTCTTATACAGAGAAGGCATGAGCAATGCGGATTAGCGATTTCAGACTTTTAAGTCCAGGTTTCCTCACGATGTTTTCCTTCACCGTTAGTCAGTGACGTCTAAAATATACTAAGAAAGTATATGTGACTTTAACAGTCACATTGGTACTTGCCAGGTTCCGAACCCGCACACTCGTACACGAGAAGCAGTGCCTTAACCACTAGGCCACCACGACTTCCTATCCTATATAAATTTATAAAAGAAAGCTATTTTAATTCACACTATCGAAAAACCTTGCTTAATAAGTACTTCTAATAATTACTTTTTTAATATGCTATAAATTTTACTAGGTATTTCATTGTTATTAAATGAAAAAAAGAACTATAAAGTTTACAATTAAAATATTATGAGTTCCAATTTTAATGAACGTTTGAACACCGTTTATAATGTACTGCATTATTCCTATTTTAATTGGTAAATATAATTAATATTTTCTACTATACCCACTTACACCCATTTGCGCCAAAAAATATCGGGTTACTTAGGTACACGTGAAACGGAAGAACTGTCATTCAAGATCTGTCAAAATGGAGGATAAAATTGTATAATTTTGCTATTATTTTGTGTTTTTTCGTCTGAATATTGTATTTATGATATATATACATATGTTTACTTAATTATTATATCTATAAATTGGTAATATTAAAAGTACGCTAATTATTATTGATATCATGTTTGTGATATTCTTCTATACTAATATTATAAAGAGGAAAGATTTGTTTGTTTGTTTGTAGGGATTTAACAAATAAACTACTGAACCGATTTAAAATAATTTTTCGCCATTAGAAAGCTACATCTTTAAGCTATATTTATTTCCAAAAATAATTAGGGATCGATACTAAAACATGAGTAATGTAACCCAAGGTGTAAAAAATATGACCACGCGGGCGAAGCCGAGGGCGGAAAGCTAGTAAAAGTAGGTACCTATAAATGATAAAACGTTTGATGCAACCCGCTTTAAATGATTCATCTCACTTGAACCCGGAAATCCGGATAAAAGTTATCCCTTAAGAAATTAGGATAAATTAATTATGTATTTTAAACTGTCAACCAATTTATTTTCTTTTGTTTTATTTTTGCAATAAATATTAATTATAAATCAATACTCTATACCAGCTATACTCTAAGTGTGTTCCGCGGAACCCTAGGGTTCCGTGATACCTCTGTCGGGGTTCCGTAAGAATTTAGAAAAAAAAATCAAAACACCTCTCTCTGGTCGCTCCGCGGCTGCGCGGACTCCGCGGCCGCGCGGAGACAAAACGCTATGAACGTTACTTATTTATTTATTTGTATTTGTAGAAACATGTGTTACAATAGCTGGTACAATATATCATAAGTTTGGTATCAACAATTTTATACTTGTACAACCCGTTCGCTCTAAGTTTGCCGTTCTGTGGAATGCGCGTACCCTCCCCCACGTGACAACAAAACTTATAATGTGTCATAGTTTTACCCAAATATTACAATTTTTATTGTTACAATTAAATAAAAAATATTTTTATATTAGGTTTGGTGACGCTACTTTTCGAACGTCATACCTATCGCCAGCGGCAAACTTAAAACGTGCGGGTAGTATACTTGTGAGCGCGTAGTCTCTTTGATAAAAGCCGCCTCTGAATTAGACGCTATAGTTGTCAACAAGCGACTTTCGACTCTAACTTCAAAGGATAAAGTCGATATTGTTTACAACGCAATTTTTAAATTTCTGTTTTTATTTTTGCTTTTTGTTTATCAAAGGTGCCGACTCGAGTATTTTCGAGAATATTTGAGATCGAGTCTAGGACTAAGTATAAAAGCGTCGCCCGTCGTCAGTTGACGATTAGCGTTCGGAGCGATAAGTTACTGCCTACTTACAAGCTCGCTAGCGAGAAACTAGTGTTCATTGTTTTACTGCCTGCTGTATTCTGTTGTCTCAGTTTTGTACATTTCTTCACCGTAGGTACTAAATTTAGTCTCTTATACGCAGTAACGATTGTGGATTATTTAAACCCCACTATCCTGACGTGTAACATTATAAATAAAGAAGAATGGAACGTTGGCTTAAAGGTGTTAAACGTGTTGCAACAACATCTTCTAATGACGCTGAATGTTCAAAAGCAGTGCGCGCGGAGAATATAGCAACCACCGATTCAGAAGATGATGCCACGACGTCAAGCTCGACGGTTTCAAAGACGAAAAGAAGGAAGTATGATGAATCTTATATCAGTTTCGGATTTGTTGATTCCAACGGCTCACCTCTCTGCATGCTCTGTAGTAAACTGCTTCCTAATAGTTCCATGGCACCTGCCAAATTGCGCCGACATTTAGAAACTGTACACCCCGAGTCTAAAGACAAGAATAAAGAATTTTTTGTTCGCAAAAAAGATCAGTTATTAGAAAGTCAAAAAAATATTATGCATGTAACACAAACTATCAACGAAAAGGCCACGGAGGCATCATATTTAGTTAGCTATCGCATTGCACAAGCAGGTGAAGCGCATACTATCGCTGAGAAATTAATAAAACCATGTGTATTAGACATAACAAAATGTATGCTCGATGAAAAATCTGCAAAGCATCTTTCTAATGTTCCGCTATCAAACGATACTGTTTCACGACGAATCCATGATCTGGCAAGCTACGTCAAACAAGAACTAGTTACACGTCTACAAAATACACGATTCGCCTTGCAAATGGACGAGTCGACTGATGTCGCTGGTTTGGCTATCCTGCTGGTTATTGTGAGATATCCATATAAAAGTTCTTTTGAAGAAGACATGCTTATGTGTTCATCGCTGCTTACAAACACTACCGGGGAAGAAATTTTTAATAAAATAAATATATTTTTTGAAGAAAATAATCTCAGTTGGAACAATTGCATTGACATTTGTACAGATGGGGCCAAGGCGATGACAGGTAAAACAGCAGGAGCAGTGTCACGAATTAAAAATAAAGCGCGTAATTGTAGTTCCAGTCATTGTATTCTGCATAGACAAGCACTTGCGATGAAGCAAATGCCGTCTAATCTAAAATTAGTTATGGATGAAGCGGTAAAAATAATTAATTTTATCAAATCACGACCACTACAATCCCGATTGTTCTCATTATTGTGTGAAGATTATGGCAGCAAACATAAAACACTGCTGCTCCATACAGAAGTGCGATGGCTGTCTCGGGGTAAAACTTTAACAAGGCTATTTGAACTTAGAGCCGAGTTACAAATGTTTCTTTCAGCAGATACTTCTTTTAATTTGAAGGACCGTTTGTATGATAAAACTTGGTTGTTCCGATTGTCTTTTATGGCGGATATCTTTCAAAAACTTAACGAATTGAATTTATCGTTGCAAGGTAAACAGACAACAGTGTTTCAGGCCTATAATAAAATAACTGCTTTTAAAAGAAAATTAGATTTTTGGATCATTTGCATTGGTAAGAAAGAAATAGAAAGCTTTACGTTACTCAGTGAGTTTGTTAGCGAAAACGACTCAGTAATGTTTGAAGATGATGTATTTGAATTGGTCCAATATCTCAGTTCGATGCGCGCATCTTTTGAAAAGTATTTTCCCGAAGAACACAATACAAAAATTAAAGTGAATTCATGGATTCATAATCCTTTTTTACCCAACTTGGAAAAGCCTGAAAACATGTCAAACGAGATATATGAATCTCTTTTAGAAATGTCATCAGACACAAGTATGGAGTCACTGTTCAAAACGACGCCTCTCAATGATTTTTGGTGCAGAATCCAAGATGAATATGCAATGCTTGGCCAAATGGCTCTGGATATTCTGCTCCCGTTCCCAACTACATATTTGTGCGAAACAGGATTCTCTACCTACGCAGCCACGAAAACAAAATATCGCAATAGACTGGACGCCGAAGCTGATATGAGACTCCAACTTTCTTCCATCAAACCTGATATCAACCAATTGATGAAAAATAAAAAACAGTTTCATACCTCCCACTAGTTAGATTTTTTCTTTTTTAATGTTTTCTATTGTTGTCGTTGCCAAGTGGTGAAGTAAATAATAATTAGTAACTGTTAGATTGTACTTTTATTATGCTGATTAATAAAAAATACACTTATAAAAACAATTGTTTTATTGTAGGGTTCCATCAAGTATTTTGCTTCCCAAAAGGGTTCCGTCATTTAAAAAGTTTGAGAACCACTGCTCTATACTATACTATATAAAATGACAACCTCATACACTGAATGACTGACTGACTCATCAACGCAGAGTCGAAACGGCTGGACCTACAGTAATGAAATTTGGACAGGCCTTTTATTTCCTAGAGAAGTAATATTTAATAAAATATTTGTGTAATTCCATGCAAATGGGTTAAGAATGTAGTTTCAAAATGGCACAGGTTTTTCGAAAAACATCTGCAGAATAAAATTTTCTAATACGACTAGGCAAACGAAAGCTAGTATTAAATAAACCGATGACCTGCCAACGATGAATATTACTAACACTAGGGCTGCCATTCGTCCGGATTTCAAAGAGCGTCCGGAGAAAACCCGGACACTTTTTACCTAATATCCCGATTGATTGAAAGGTAAGTAATAAATTAAAACAAATAAAAAAAATGTCCGGGGAAAAAATTAAACTCATTCACAATGTCCGGGATTTTTATTTAGTCCAGGGTCGACGATTTGGGTGATGGCAGCCCTAACTAACACCAACCTTTTCCAGGTCTCCTAACCTTCGAAGGAGCGAACTCCTTAGTCATAAAATTCATGAAAAAAAATGAAACGACCCCATCAGGCAACCAATCATACCGCAAGCTTCTGCCATCTAAAAATATTGAACGAAGGACGAAATTTGTCGCGACGAACGACGACGAAACAAAAGATAACTCTTTGGAGAGTGTCGTGCTAGCCATAGACACAGGAGTTAAGAAGTTTATGGCGGGAAAAACAAGACCTGACGTGGTTGATAGCATTGCAAAGTCTTTGGTCGATTTTGCTAAAAATAGTGCTGATCCTATTTATAGATCTAAAAGTCAGGAGTAAGATATTAGTAAGTATTTATTAAAAAACAGTAATTGATTCATGTTGCCCGCAACTCGTCTTGGGTCCAGTTGAAAACCAGCGTCAGGCACTGTCTGGCATAATGCTGAACTGGACATGAATATTTGGCACAATATCTTTGTTATCTTTTTATTCCCTACTAGCATCTGCCAGCGAATTCGTCCGCGTGGAATAGTGGTGCTCCGCTCCTATTGGTCTTAGCGTGATGATATATAGCCTATAGCCTTCCTCGATAAATGGACTATCTAACACTGAAAGAATTATTTAAATCGGACCAGCGGTTCCTGAGATTAGCGCGTTTAAACAAAATGACAACATTTCCCTTCACTGCTCTGCTCCTATTGATTGTAGCGTGATGAAAAGTATACTATAACCAGCTCAGGAGTATGACAAATAATTGTACCAAGTTTCGTTAAAATCCGTCGAGTAGTTTTTGTTTCTATAGAGTTTATACAGACAGACAGACAAAAAATTTACTGATTGCATTTTTGGCATCAGTATCTATCCCTAATCACTCGCTGATAGTTATTTAGGAAATAAATTTCATGTACAGAATTGACCTCTCTACAGATTTATTATAAGTATAGAAGAAGATATAGATTGTGATTGTCTTATGTTGTGTCAATAAATGTTTTATCTTTCTTTCTTTCTATTAGGTAGGTACCTTCCCTCTGTGGGAAGGAATATGCATGGGTTTTAGCACAATATTACGATATCTCCCTACAGTAGCGCAACTAATGTACTTTAGTACGCGGAGCAACGGCGGGGGACTCGCGGGGAGGCGGGCGGTGTCAACCGCGTCGTGCAATAAAACGTAGCACATGTAATGAACTTACAAGGAAAACGAACACGTTTAAGTAGGCTTAACTAGTTACAGAGTAATATTCGAATAACTAAGACCTACTACGGAACCTTACTGCGCGTGGCCCGTCACGCACTTGGCCGGTTTTTTATTGCTAAAACGGTCGATTACCAAGCCGGGGTTGAACAAGAAGTTGACAACACGAAAATTCCCGCTTCGTGTTTAGAAACGTTTCGTTTCACGGACCGATTATAACCATCTGTCGGTCTTGGCCTTTAGAATATCTATTCTAACAATTCACTTATTCCAGAGCCAGAAATAATTCACTTTAGAAGCGACAAACCTTCAGTGATGTTTGAAATCAATTCAAAATCTATAATTAACGTTTTGAAAGATCTATTGCAATCGAAAACTGTACACAAATACATGGACACTTTTTCTAAAGAAGCTGCCGTTATATACCGTACATTAAAACATGAATTGGATAAAGCCCAAAAGAAGAAAGAAAAGCAGCAATAAATGTCTGCAAATGTGGCCGCTAGGTAATAAGGCCTAGCTAAGGGAGATTTGAAATAAAATCGAAAATATAACAGTAAAGCATGTTTTATTACTAATTAGTCCTATCCTATTATTAAAGATAAAGATAAAAGATAATTTATTTGTTCAAAACATGAGTGTTTGCAATGCAAGATGTTGTACAAAAATCACGTCCTTACATGTTTTGCCCGCAAGGGCATACAAAATTTAAAAAGGTAGGTATACTTACATAAACTATGACATGCTACATACTACCTATTTATTTATAGTTAAACTTAAGACAATTAACATTACAAATTAATAAACTAACTTACAAAAATAAAGTAGTAAAAGAAAAGAGCTTAAGTATATAAATGTAATATTATTAATTATTTAAAAAATCGTTCAGGGTATAAAAACAGTTTTCTATTAGATATCTTTTTAAATGAAATTTGAACTTAGAATTAGGTAACTGTTTAATAGATTTTGGTATTTTGTTAAATATTTTGGGTGCAAGACAGAAAATGCTATTATGCATTAGGGCAGTATTTGACGGAACTACACACAGTTTATCGTTGTCTCTCCTATTGCGAACAACTATGTCGGAAAGACTGCTGAACAAGTGTGAGTTCATTTTAACAAAAATGGCTACTTCGTATATAAACAGGGAAGGCAGTGTTAATAACTTATATTTAATAAAATAAGGTTTACAACTATCAGTTATTTTGAGTCCAAACATAGCTCTAATACATTTCTTTTGTGACTTGAAAATCAGTTCCTTACTGGTAGAGTTACCCCAAAATATCACTCCAAACCTCAGAATGGAACCTACAATGCCATGGTACGCGGTAATTAGAGCGTCACAGTTTATTATGGCTGCTAATTTGTATAGTGCATAAGCCGATGAGCTAATCCTCTTAGCAAGTCCATCTGCGTGGGCTTTCCAGTTTAGATTTTTGTCTACTGTGATGCCTAAAAACTTTGTTTTGTCAGCGGTGCTTAGAGTAGTCCCCTGGTAATTTAACTTGAAATTTGGGGTAACTTGAATAAATAAACACAAAAAAAATGTTTGGGAGTTAGTCCTTTAGTGGTTTCTTCTATGAACTCGCATTGCAAAGCCGGGTGCAATTAGTTATTGAATATTTTAAAGCAAAACGCAAACAAATCGTTTTACATCAAAGTTACAAAAATATTACTCAGTTTGCTTTAACGACTAGTATTCAGGTTTATAAAAAAATAAATTTTGACGTTACTATAACCATGTATTGCCAGTTAAGAATTGGTCTCCCTTATTTAGACTCTAAATCCTTCCAAAATTCCAAAGTGTAGAAGTGAAAATCAATATAAGTTTGAAATGAAACCTAACGTAACTCATTTAGTAAAAAAAATTGAACACATTTTAAATTATTAGTTTTTATTAGCAAGTGAGATTTCATTTTTAAACGACTTCAAAAAAGGAGGAGGCTCTCAAAGACTGGTCTGAGAGTTCAAAATGTTAGTTTTAAGGTGGCAACTCTGAGATCGCTGTCAAGTCAAAATTGTCATTCATGACATTTCATCTATTTGTTTTGATTTTACTTACGTCCGTGTGCTGAATTTGCGAAACCAAAGTCAAGATCAACAACATACGAAAATGAATTTATTGTAATTAAATAACATTACCAACATATACTTAAGTTGAAAAACTGTACATAGAAGCCTACCCAAGGACCGTTTCTGCGTCGAAAAACCCCAACAGATCCCCGCGAACTGAATCTAAAACCGAATCTCGCTCTTTGTTGTATTAAAACGTGTTCCAATTACAAAAACTAACAATAATTACACGCAAAACTAAATATGCGCTCCGCTTTCAACGGACATATTGACGAAATACCATATATTCTCGTTGATAACTTCGAAAATGACCTGAACAAAAGTGCTTACTTCTTAAGTCATTTTCATGGAGACCACGTCTTTGGGTTGGGTGAGGATCGGTTAAGACACAGATTGAAGAGGAACAAAGCCTTTATTTATGCTTCTAAGGTCACTGTAGCGATAATAAAGCAGGAATGCCCATTGTTATACCCATATTTGAAGATGTTGGAATTAGGTATGAATTTTACTGCTATTATTGATAACTAGCGGCCCGTCCCGGCTTCGCACGGGTAGCCTAAGTTACTCAGGGTGAATGTAGCTTTCCAATTGTGAAAGAATTTTTGAAATCGGCTCAGTAGTTTTTAAGTTTATTCATTACAAACATACACACAAAAATACAAATCTTTCCTCTTTATAATAGTAGTGTAGATAACTACCTAATTTATTTAGTCTAGCATTCGAGAACACAATCATTTAGTTCATAGGTACTTTGTATGTTTGTTTAGTGCAGTACTTTTGTTAGTATGTTATATATTATGAAGAACGGGACCTCCCAGCACAGGTATTTCTCATACTTAAAAGGAGATCTCCACATAAGATCATCTGCCATGGCTTTCCTCAACTATGTTGGGCTCGGCTTCCAGTCTAAACCACATACAGCTGAGTACCAGTGGTTTTCATAGAGCGACTGCCTATCCGACCTCCACAACCCAGTTACCGGGTATCACAATATTCCTTGGTAAGACTGGTTGTCAGACTTTCTGGCTTCTGACTACCCATAACAACTGACAAAGATTACAACTACATATGACAACCGGGACCAACAGCTTAACATACTTTCCGAGTCTCGCTATGACATAGATGGTCACCCATCCACTGACTGACCACGCCAAGCGCAGCTTAACCTTTGACCAGTCGAATCATGCGGCTGTTACTTAGCCACAAGCTCCTCCACTACGAGATCATGAAATATACACTAACCAATATTAAAATCTCTTTTCAGGCCGGAACACACTATCAATAACAGCGGAAGACAAAGAAATCTTTCTAAATGTAACCACACTACCAGCGGGCCACTCGCTAGGCTCCGTTATGTACTTATTTGAATACGAATACAAAAAGATTCTATATACAGGGGACTTCAGAATCACCCGTAACAGCGTAGCAAAGTATTCACACCTCCATAGTAAAGGTGAACCGATAAACTTGGATGCACTATATGTGGATACGACCTTCCAGCATGTACCTTCGTTCCCAAAAAGGTCCGATGTGGTACGGAATGCAGCGTTTCATATCAAGAATTGGTTGAATCTAAGTGTTAGACATAGAGTGATTTTGTTGACATCTGCCGGTTATGGATATGAGTCGGTGTGTAATGTTATTTTTGATGAGACGGGAATGAAGAGTTATGTTGGTGATTTTCATTGGAATATTTATAGGTAAGTAAGTATTTTTATTTGCAAAAGCTTTTGGTTTTTTTTTTTTTTTTTTTAAGTGGCAAACGAGTCTTTTCCGACTACCTGCCAGTGTCAAGTGAACACGGAAGGGACTTTTCGGTTTTCCGTGTCCGTTGGTAGTAAGGAAAGGGACAGACACATTTTGTTAGTAATCAAGTGTTAAAGCTACAAAAATAAACATGTAACAAAGTTATTTTAGACTGGACACAAGTAGAAAAAAAAAAAAACAAGATGAACGAGACTAACTAAGCAGGATTAGGGTAGAGGGATAAGGAGCTATAATCTAATGTTGTTTTCATTAATAAACTGACCTAACATTCCTACGACCTTTGGAGAGAAGTGGGTTAGAAGAGATCGAAAATTAATAGGGAGGGGAATTTTGAATTTAGGTAATTTACTATATAAATCAAACGAAGTTAAGTAACAGCCGCACAGGTCAATTAATCAAAGGTTCAGCAACGCTGAGTGCTGTTGGTCCACGGATTGGTGACCATCTATGTCATACTGAGACTCCAACGTGACTCAGAAAGCATTTTAAGCGATTGGTAAAGGCTGTCATTTAGCAGGAGCTCGTGGCTAAGTAACAGCCGCCCGGGTCGGTCGATCAAAAGGTTAAGCTGCGCTTGGCGCGGTCTGTCCGTGGATGGGTAACCATCTATGACATAACGAAACTCCTCCGTGCCTCGGAAAGCATGTTAAGCTGTTTGGTCCCGTCTGCCATTTGTAGATCTTTGACGGTCGTTACGGGTAGTCAGAAGCTAAAAAGTCTGACAACCAGTCTTATCAAGAGGTACTGTTACCTGGTAAACTGGGTTGTGGAGGTCAGATAAGCAGTCGCTCCATGTAAAACACTGGTACTCAGCTGCATCTGGTAGGACTGGAAGGCGACCCCAACATAATTAGGAAAAGGCTAGGCAGATGATGGTATAGGCTGTCATTTGTAGATCTTTGACAGTCGTTACGGGTAGTCAGTAGCCAGAAAGTGTGGCCACCAGTCTTACCAAGGCGTATCTTGTTACCTGGTAAACTGGGTTATGGAGGTCAGACAGGCAATCACTTCAGTGATAAAAATATAATTTCAATTGAATCTCTATAGCAAACCAATTGCAACATATTGTTAATAGAATTTTACCATTTTTACAGCCAATTCCCTAGAGAGTTATATGGAACTACAAACGATCCAACATCCCGAATACATCTACAAGCAAAATATAGACATAAAGAAGTGCCAGATAACTTTGACCTAACGGTGTACTTCTCCGCTCTCAAATGGGGGGACAGACAGAATATTCTAGAAGATTACTTAACGGTCAAAGAGAACAGAATAGAAGTATGCTTTTCAACTCACTGCGGGAGAGATGAATTGTTGCATTTCATTAATTATTTAAAACCTAAGAAAATTGTTGGGTTTCCCAATGAATTTGATGTCTGTGGCGGTAACAATATTTTGGATGACAATATTTTTGATGGTAGCGAAGAGAAGAGTCTAAAGATTGTGCCTAAAAAGAGGAGAGTGAATAGAGATGTGGGAGTTGGTAAGAGAGTGAGGGAGAGTGTGTTGAATGATGCTTTTGAATGGTGATATTATAGTCTGTAATAATTGATTTTACGAAAAATGTAAACAAAGTCGTAACCTATTTTGTTCTAATTCTGCCACAGAAATTAACAAAATGGCGCAAGGATGGCACATTTGTGTCAATTTCATGCTCTAAACATCATCATTCATTATTTAATGCAATTTTATTTGTCTACTAGCTTCTGCCAGCGACTTCGTCCGCGTGGAATAGTGGTGCTCCGCTCCTATTGGTCTTAGCGTGATGATATATAGCCTATGCCTTCCTCGATAAATGGACTATCTAACACTGAAAGAATTATTTAAATCGGACCAGCGGTTCCTGAGATTAGCGCGTTTAAACAAAATGACAACATTTCCCTTCACTGCTCTGCTCCTATTGATTGTAGCGTGATGAAAAGTATACTATAACCATCTCAGGAGTATGACAAATAATTGTACCAAGTTTCGTTAAAATCCGTCGAGTAGTTTTTGTTTCTATAGAGTTTATACAGACAGACAGACAGGCAAAAATTTTACTGATTGCATTTTTGGCATCAGTATCGATCCCTAATCACCCCCTGATAGGTATTTTGGAAATATATTTTATGTACAGAATTGACCTCTCTACAGATTTATTATAAGTATAGATAGATAGATAGATAGATATAGATGTGGGAAATTTAGAAAAAAATAGGTTATGATTTTGTTTACATTTTTCGTAAAATAAATTGGTTATGTTTTTCGCGCCTATCTTTGTTAGTTTGTAATATTCTTTATTCCCTCATATCTTCCAAACCACTCGATGGATTTCTTTAATTAAGGTATCGCTAGATTTGTCTCATTAGTCCAAGTTAACTTAGATAGGTGACATAAAAAAAATGGGAGGTGCTAGATTTCATTGTTTAGGGTAAAACTTTTTTTTAATAGATTATAAATAAAAATAAAAATTCGTTTATTTCATCTCCACAAATTACAATATGAAGGTACTTATTTGCTAGATACTTACATTCTATTAGTACAATTAAGCTTGACCGAATTGATTTGTAATTTGTGGGAGATCTGGAGTCTAAACTAAGCCTAGGCCTGTATTTTAGCACTCCAGGCCCCCTAAAAGTTTAATGTCACAAAATTGTCAACCAAACAATTGATTTTTAGTATTGTTTTTTGTGTGTTTGTGTGTGTGCGTTGTGTGTGTCTGTTGTGTATAGAGAGATTGATGTGATGTGATAGAGAGAGATTGTTATGTTTTTTTTATGGTTTTTAATAACAATGATAACAGGTTTTTTTACTGGAATAAATTAATAAAATAAAAATAGATTGTTAATGAACTTACCAATCATGTATAATTATGTAGCAATGTAAATATATTTTTTTTATTCTTATGGGTTCAACCATAAATGTAATAAAATTTCAGAGGGCATTTTCAAAAGAAATTTCGTAATATTAGGCATTTTTATGTCACAACAGCTGTGATATTAGATTTTAAAATAAAATGACTGATTGAAAACAAAATAGTTTAAATTAATACATGTAATGTATTTTTTTATTTGAAAGAAAAACAAATGATGTAATGTTTTGTGCTATTTTCCTTAATAAAATGTTTTTGGGTTTTACTGTTATTTTATTTGTTTGAAATTCATTTATTTATTTAACATATATTTACATTTTTAAATATTAAATTGTAAAGATATATATAAAAAACAATAAAATATTATTATTTTTTATATTCCGTTTATTTATCCTAACACATATTATTTACATTTTTAAATATTTTTACAAAATATAAAAAAAAACATTTAAAAATATAAAAAACAGGAATCCACCGATATCGGGAACAGGGTCCAAGCTACCGGTGGTTAGGGCCCCAGAGACAGGAACCTCCTCACAATACGTGCAGTATCCAGGAGCACTGCCTTCTGAATCAGGCCCTTGACCCAGCCGCCTAACGAGAGCCTCCTGAGATGTTGGTCGAGGCTCTTGGCCATCAGGCCATTGGCCGTCACGACTATCGGCACAATGACTGCCGAGTCCACATTCCACATGTCGACAACCTCGTGCGCCAAGTCGAGATATTTTATTTGTTTTTCTTTCTCGGCTTTCACGAGATTCTCGTCATGGGGAATGGTGACATCGATGATCATTGTGCGGCGCGCTAATCGGTCTATCACCACTATGTCAGGCTTATTGGCTACAATAGTCCTGTCAGTGATGATAGACCGATCCCAGTACAACGTGATATGGTCATTTTCGAGAACTGGGTCGGGCGCATACTTGTAGTATGGTACCTCAAGATCCACAAGTTTGTACTGCAAAGCAAGCTGCTGGTGGATGATCTTGGCCACTTGGTTATGCCTGTGCAAGTATTCACCGTTAGCCAAACGAGAACAGCCAGAGATAATATGTCTGATAGACTCACCTGGACGATGACATGCCCGACATATGTCAATCGTCCCGTCCTTCATGATATATCTCCGGTAGTTGTTCGTCAACATAACTTCGTCCATAATTGCGCAGACAAACCCTTCGGTTTCCCCGAACAGGTCGCCGAAACGTAGCCAAGATACGGACGCCATAAAGTCTACATCGGGCCCATGAAGAGCACGGAAAAAGCGTCCGTGTAGCTCCTTGCCTTGCCATACCTCCTTGCGGTCATTGGTGGTAAGTACCACAGGTTTGCGCCAATTCTCTTTAGCCAGCGACAGCGGGGTGAGTCCCTTGTCCACTGCGACTACATCCTGATGCATACCCACGTCGGTTTTAAGAAAATATTCCCTGAGATTGCACACCTCACGGTTATGAAGGGTCTTAGCATTTAAATAGCCATGACCCCCGCATTTCCGTGGGATGTACAATCTCATCACCGATGATCGTGGGTGATGCATCCGATTTGCAGTCAACAGTGACCGAACTCTTCTGTCCAGGGCGTCAAGTTCAGACTGAGTCCACTTGAGTATGCCAAAGGAGTACATCAGGACTGGCATGACCCAACCGTTAAAGGCGCGGACCTTATTGCCACCTGATAAGGAACTTTTCAGAACCTTATTCAGGCGACCAAAGAACCGTTCCCGTAACGATTGTTTCACGTCAGCCGCGTTGATGCCTAACCCCTCCGACATACCCAGGTATTTGTAAGTATCAGTTGCGGAAAGTGATCTAAGGTTTATAGAATTTTTTTATATTATTATTATTATTTGTTTTATTTTTAACATTTCTTGGTAATATACCTATTAAATTTGCTGGAGAATTTATTGCGCGACTTCTTCCCAGCAAAAAACAGGAGGTGGAGGTGAAGTGAAGCGTTCAGGCTCAGAATGAGTCCGACTGCCTCATTCTGAGCCTGAATAACCTTTGGGAAAGCCAAAATGTTCCTAGGTTTCATAGCACGGCCGTAGCTAGGGGGGGGGGGGCATTGTGGGGCAATGCCTTACCTACCTTGAAATCACAATGCCCTACCTTAAAAATACCAAAAAGTAAGATAAATTATTATATTTAATTAAATTGTTTGTTCATAGTTTGAGATAAAAAAATGAAACCATTGCTGCCCTTCCTCAAATTCGACTCTAGCTACAGCCCTGTTTCATAGTCCCTTTCCTGAAATGTTCCCTCCCCATAATGTCCATTTCCCATAATATACTTTTATCAAAATGTCCCTTCTCAAAAGATCATTTTTAGGGTTCCGTAGTCGACAATGAGCCCTTATAGTTTCGCCATGTCCGTCTGTCTGTCTGTTCGCGGCATAGCTCAGAGGTGCTTGGTACTAGAAAGCTGAAATTTAGTATAGATATACGCCGACAAAGTGGTAAAATAATTTTTATGTAAATATTTTTTTAGGATAGCTGAGATAGCTCCCAAACACGTAAAATGGGGATGAATATTTTTTTCTCGCGTATCACTTCCGTGTGGGGTAGATAGATAAGTCTTCAAAAAGATTATGGGTGTGTGAAGATTATTTTTCGGTTAAGTGATGCATTTACGAAATATCTAGCTTTTAAGTGCAAAAAATTGTCCCCCCCTCTAACTTTTGAATGGCTGTACCTAGAAATGTGAAAAAATTCACAGACGTAGCTCATGTAATGAACTTACAAGAAAAACTATCATGGTCAAGTAGGCTTAACCGGTTACAGAGTTATAGCCGACTAACTAAGACCTACTACGGAACCCTACTGCGCGTGGCCTGACACGCACTCGGCTGGTTTTTGTTTATTAGATTGTTTGAGAAGAGGAGCTCGTGGCTAAGTAACAGCCGCACGGATCGACCGATCTTAGGTTAAGCTGCGCTTGGCGCGGTCGGTCCGTGGATGGGTGACCATCTATGTCATAGCGAGACTTCTCCGTGCCTCGGAAAGCACGTTAAGCTGTTGGTCCCGGTTGTCATTTGTACATCTTTGACAGTCGTTACGGGTAGTCAGAAGCCAGAAATTCTGACCAGTCTTACCAAGGGGTATCGTGTTACCCGGTAAACTGGGTTGTGGAGGTCAGATAGGCAGTCGCTCCATGTAAAACACTGGTACTCAGCTGCATCCGGTTAGACTGGAAGCCGACCCCAACGTAGTTGGGAAAAGGCTAGGCAGATGATGATGAGATTGTTTGAGAAGGGGTAATTTTGTGAAAGGGTCATTCTGAGCCTGAACGGTTCAAGAAGCTGCTGATTTTTAGCCTAGTTATATTAAGGATTTTTACTTTTTTAGGGTTCCGTACCAAAAATGATAAAATTAAACTAGTTCAGTTCAGTACGAGAACTAAGCATCTCACTTTATTTTTACTGGCAGTGACGTGTGACGATACCCCTTCGTAAGACTGATTTTCACACTTTCTGGCTTCTGACTACCCGTAACTACTGTTAAAGATCTACAAATGACAGCCGGGACCAACAGCTAACGTGCTTCCTTTTATTCCCTTGACCCGTTATTAGGTAAATATAGGGCTGCCATTCGTCCGGGTTTCCCCGGATATGTCCTAGATTATAGGGCGTCCGGGGTGCGTCCGGGCGGGTTTTCAAAGAGCGGCCGGAGAAAACCCGGACACTTTTTACCTGATATCCGATCCCGATTGACTGAAAAGTAAGCAATAAATTAAAACACATAAGAAGTGTCCGGGGAAGAAATCAAACTCATTGAAAATGTCCGGGGTTTTATAGTTTAGTCTAAGGTCGACGATTTGGGTGATGGCAGCCCTAGGTAAATAGGTCCTCATCTGGCAACACTAACGAGAGCTATTATACATAGAACTATTGAGCCAATAAACGGAGTTAATAAAAAAAACAATTAAATTGCACTAATTAAAACACCTAATTAATTGAAATCAATTGGACTGAATCTTATGGTAGTAATTAGATTTTAACAAACAAGTTTAACATTCAGTTCATGTTCTGAAGTCGTAATGAAAGCTCAGATATTTCTATTGTTTTTTTCCCAGTTAATAATTATTATTTGTAAGTAAAACTTGAATATTTTTTTTCACTTTTTCCGTAACTGGGGCCTTACCATGACGTGCCAAAACAAGATTATTTTCGTTATGAAAAAGCGACGGGGCTATATGACGTTAGTAGCTGTGTCACGCTCTCAAACTTGAATAGTGATTGCAAAAACACGTGGTGATATAGCCCCTGGGCTATGGGACGTTCGAAAGAGATACCGCACCCCCAGAATTCAAAGAGCTGAGGAAGGGACATGGATGGGTTTTAGTCAGTAAGAGTCTGACACTCCCTTCCACCTCACCCACGGGAGGCGTCATTTGATGATTTCCCATCCGAAAAAAAATGATTCTGTACATCAAAAGGTAAAAACAGAACCCTTATACTTTGTTGTCCGTCCGTCAGTCTGTCTGTCTGTCAAGACCCTTTACCTCGGGAACGCGTGGAGGTATAGAGTTGAAATAAAAACGATATGCTCAGACTCTAGTCTCTTGAAGCTGTAAAAAATCAAAGTTGACGTTTTTTACGTTCCGACTCGCACTTGGTCGGTTTTTTAGGGTTCCGTAGTCCGACAAGGAACCCTTATAGTTTCGCCATGTCCGTCTGTCTGTTTGTCTGTCCGCTGCATAGCTCCGAGGTTCTTGTTACTAGAAAGCTGAAGTTTGGTATGGATATGTATATTGATCACGTCAAGAGAGTGGTAAAATAACATTTTGAAAAATACTTTTTTTGGGGTAGCTCCCAAACACGTAAAGTGGGGATGTATTTTTTTTCTCGTGTACCCCTTCGTGTGGGATATCATTAGATAGGTCTTTCAAAAATATTATGGGTGTGTGAAGATCATTTTTGGGTTAAGCGAGCTATTTGCAAAATATCTAGCTTTTAAGTGCAAATTTTTGTTCGATACGAGCATCCCCCCCTCTAACTTTTGAATGGCTCTACCTAGAAATGTGAAAAAAATCAGAGACGTAGCACATGTAATGAACTTACAAGGAAAACTATCACGGCTAAGTAAGCTTAACCGGTTACAGAGTTATAGTCGACTAACTAAGACCTACTATGGAACCCTACTGCGCGTGGCCCTTGGCCGGTTTTCTTCCATAATATGCCTAAGGGACTAGGGGCCTACTCTAACTAACCGAAACGAAACTTCGGAAAGACCGAGAATAGACGATAACTTTTTTTGTGGTGTGGTAAGGTGCTATCTGATGCTCTGTACATAGAGGGATGTACTTATACTATCCATATATAACAATTGTTTGAACCTTACCAGATAATATTACCGTGGCCTTACCGCCCTAAAATTCAGAAGGAAACTTACGATATTTCGATCGAATCTTCGTCTTTGTTGATACTGTGCGCCTAATTAATCAACACTAATATTATAAAGAAGAAAACTTTGTTTGTTTGTTTGTTTGTAATGAATAGGCTCAAAAACTACTGGACCGATTTAAAAAATTCTTTCACCATTCGAAAGCTACATTATCCACGAGTAACATAGGCTATATTTATTTCTAGAAATAACTAGGGATCCCTACTAAAACTTGAATAAAGTAACCCAAAGTGTAAAAAAAAATTCCACGCGGGCGAAGCCGCGGACGGAAAGCTATAGATGATAATTTAATGCAAATGTCGTGGTGGCCTAGTGGATAAAGCACCCGCCTCTCGTGTACGACTGTGCAGGTCCGAAACCTGGCGAGTACCAATGTGACTTTTCTAAAGTCATACGTACTTTCTAAGTATATCTTAGGCGTCACTGACTAACGGTAAAGAAAAACATCGTGAGGAAACTTGGACTTCAAAAGTCTGAAATCGCCAATCCGCCTTGAGCAAGCGTGGTGATCAATGCTCATGCCTTCTCTGTGTGAGAAGAGGCCTGTGCCCAGCAGTGGGACGATATATAGGCTGATGATGTTGATCAAAATATTCCTGTAGACGCCCATGTATTTATAGATTTATTAATTCTAGACATGGACAGAAGAAGTAAAGACTCTTTGGACTATGATTCAGATGAAGATAAGAAGAACAAAAGTGATAATAAAACCGTGAAAACCGTACATGAAAAAATGTAAGTGTTTAATAATTATTCATCTCTATACACATCGAGATATAGGTATCAATAGAGATGTAATCCCGAAGATTACGCGGTAACAAAAACGTAACGATTTTTTAGCATGCAGACGTAGCTTTGAAACTAGTAATCATTTTGAAGTGAAATTATATCTATCTCTCTTACATTTGCCGAAACATAATGTTCATAACATCTCTGTATGATAAGGATGGCAATAGTACTCCTAGGCAAAATACGGTGTGGCGTATCACATAAAAATGGCATGAATTATTTATTTATTTATTGAACACTTCTTGCACAAACACAATGTACAATGGCGGACTTAACGCCTTAGGCGTTCTCTACAATTATGTCTGTGGGCTCAACCTTTATGGCTCGCAGTGTGTTCGGTGATTGCAGATCTAGTTACTTTAGTAACATAATATATCTATGTCTATAGGTATAAATGCTTTGTCCTGAATGACTGACGGATCAACGCACAGCCTAAACCGCTGATCGTAGAGACCTGAAACTTGGAGGGTGTGTTCTTTGTATGAAGTAAGCATGCGATAAGAAAGGATTTTCCGAAATTCTATCCCTAAGGGGGTGGAAAAGGCGGGCAAAGTTTGTATGAAACTGTCATTTTTAATAAATTTGTATCGCCCACGTGAGCGAAGCCGCTGGCGGAAAACTAGTCAACAATATCTATTTACGCAGCATGCATCTGACTGTATGTAAATGCAGGTTATAAACCAAATTTGATCCTAATTGATATATGTACATACCCTTAAATATTATTGCTCATTGTTTTACACGTAGTACAATATGTTCGCACTATTAATGTTGACTGGCAATATGTTTTAGGTTTTTAAATATTAAATTATTTTTTCACAGGATCGCCCCAAAGCGAGACAATCCCGATTTCATAAGAGACCGACATAGGAGTAAGTTTATTTCAAACTAGCTGTTTCACGCATTTTTACTCGCACCCTGACTGACACTACAGAATAGAATAGAAAATAATAAAAAAACTTTTTACAAAAAAAAAAAAAACCGACTTCCAAAAAAAAACTGAGAAGTAAAAAATATTTTTTATATAAACGCTTTACGACCAAAACATCGCTCTAGAAGTCGGTGTCTTGTAAGTTACTATTGTTAATATTTCGCCACCGACTTCGAGCGTAACAAATATACAAAAAAAAAAAAAACATACCGTCGAATTGAGAACCTCCTCCTTTTTTAAAGTCGGTTAAAAAAACCCGACTGCCATAAACTAACAAGATAAATTTAAAATTAAAAAAAACCTCCTACGTAAAAATGCCTCACAACATTTTGGAAAAGAGCTGATACTCTTACACTGCCTGGCCGATATTAACCAAACATAGCTAAGAACCACTGCACGGAAACTGGCTTTCAAATTAAAAAAACCGCATCGATATCGGTCCATCCGTTTGAGGGCTACGATGCCACAGACAGATACACACACAGACAGACATCAACGTCAAACTTATAACACCCCTCTTTTTGCGTCGGGGGTTAAAAAGCAAAAAAAAACAAGTGCAGAAGTCTATATTATGTTGAGAGAGACTGAAAAGCATAGAACATAGCGACTTATTACAGTGTATTCTATATGTTAATGGATCACGACTTATGTGGCGTGAGGCAGATGAGTGCAGTGCACCTAAGTTCGTCTAAATTAGCGTCAAGTTCACCGACAATGTAACAGTCCGATTATCTGAAAACAGCTGTTTACCATGAATTTTCATGTTCACCAAAGCAATGTGAATGTATTAAAATTACTTAACGGTCTATTTCTATCCGGTTAAACGCCCAACTGCAACATAAACACGAATTTATGTGGAAATAACGAAAAGTAAAAAAAAAACAAAAACCGACTTTCAAAAATACTGAAAAGAGAAAAGTAAGTTATAATATTTAAACGCTAGCAGACCAATACTTCGTTCTAGAAGTCGGTGGCAACATACTATCAACAGTACCTATACTTCATTTACAATGACATTAGAAAAACTTCCAAACTCTTTTTGCAGCTTATTCAACCGATTTTAAGTTCTATTCCGTTCTGATAAGAATGGTGTTGAAAGCTAAATAATGTTTACAATAACAAATATATTCTGCATTCTGTTTTTGTCTTGTCACCTTAGCAATAGAGTTTAAATGTCTAATCTCATAGTAAATGGAGTATAATTAGAAGTATTTTTGGAAGTCAGTGGATTTTTTTAAACGACTTCAAAAAAAGGAGGAGGTTCTCAATTCGACTATACGTTTTCTTTTTGTTTTTTTTTATGTTTGTTACCTCATAACTTTTGACTGGGTGATTATTGATTACTATTGATGGGTGATCGATTTGGGGTTCGATTCCCGCTCGGGACAACTAAAATTGTTCCAGGTCTGGGTGTTTGTGCATGTGTAATGAATGTTTGTAAACGCACCAACGACACAGGAGAAATTCCTAGTGTGGGACAACGTTTAAAAAAAAAGAAAGAAAGAAAAGATTTTGATGATTCTTTTTATATTAGAAAGCTGAAGCTTCCCGTGTGGTCCCATTTTTACTTTTCAGTTTTTTTTTTTTGGAAGTCGGCTGTATTTTTTTTTTTATTTCTTTTTACATTCTTCCAGATATCATCGATAAGCCTGAAATGCCGCCGACTTGGAAGACCCGGTACCGACAGATATACGACCCGGCGTGGATGGACTACTGCGACCCCTACCATTGTAATGATTACCACAAGATAGCTTGCGGCCTCAACAGGAGGAATATGAGATTCAAATGGTTCCAAAGCGTCTGTCACCTTATCCTCAACAATCAATGTGCGGATTTTCGCGGATTTTTGAGTGCGTATTTTTGTTTTTTTTTTATTCAGCGCCGGTCTTAGATCTCTTGTTCAGGGTAGAGTGATGTCTTTCGGCGCCCTTCAGTCGCGTTTAGTTAATAGAAAGTCGTGTAGATGATACACATGACTCTAAAGTACATCTACTGATTTATTTAAAGGCAATTTATGGGATTTTCAGCATCACCATACGATTTTTAGGGTTCAGCCATGTTTGTCAGGTCTGTCTGTCTGTCAGCGGCATAGCTCAGAGGTTCTCAGTACTAGAATGCTGAAATTTGGTATGGATATGCATATTAATCACGCCGACAAATTGGGACAATAAAATTTTCAAAAAAAACTTTTTTGGAGTCAAAATAAAAAAAAAATACAAGTAGTAAAATTTGTACGCTGAATTTTTTTTTCATGTCATCTTTACTCCTAAACGGATGGACCGATTTCAATACAGTTTCTTTTGAATCAAAGCTAGTTTAACCAGGAAGCTTTTAAGCTAGATTTCACCAAAATCTACCAAGCAGTTCAGAAGTTATTGCCTCATTTTCAGAATATGACCTGATAGAGGACAGGTTCTGTCGCGCCTACGTCATGTTCCTCCGGGCCGGCTGTCCTCGTCTGAACGAATGCTATGATGAAGTGGATCCGATATGTGCCATGAGCTCAGTGGATGGGCACATCGTACTCTTCAAGAACCAGTGCTTCATGGATGCTGTGAACTGCAAGAACTCTACTTTGCAAGGTGGGTTTTTAACAATCATCTGAATCTGTACTAGCCTTTTCCCAATTATGTTGGGGTCGGGTTCCAGTCTAACCGGATGCAGCTGAGTATTAGTGTTTTACTTGGAGCGACTGCCTATCTGGGGCCTTACCATGACGTGCCAAAACAAGATTATTTTCATTATAAAAAGAGACGGAGCTATACGACGTTAGTAGCTATGTCACGCTCTCAAACTTGAATAATGATTGCAACACGTCGTGGTACAGCCCCTGACGTCCACAACCCAGTTACCGGGTAACACGGTACCCCTTGGTACCCACCACTATCTGAATTTCTGGCTTCTGACTACCCGTAACGACCGTCAAAGATCTACAAATGACAGCCGGGACCAACGGCTTAACATGCCGAGACACGGAGGAGTCTCGCTATGACATAGATGGTCACATATCTACGGACCGACCGCGCCAAGCGCAGCTTAACCTTGGTCGAACGACCAGTGCGGCTGTTACGTAGCCACGAGCTCCTTGTTACTCAAGTTAATACTTACCTTATCTTCTATCTATACTTATAATAAACTAGCTTCTGCCCGCGACTTCGTCCGCGTAGAATAGTGGTGCTCCGCTCCTATTGGTTTTAGCGTGATGATATATAGCCTATAGCCTTCCTCAATAAATGGGCTTTCTAACACTGAAATATTTTTTCAAATCGTACCAGTAGTTCCTGAGATTAGCGCGTTCAAACAAACAAACTCTTCAGCTTTATTATATTAGTATAGATCTGTAGAGAGGTCAATTCTGTACATGAAATATATTTCCAAAATAACTATCAGGGGGTGATTAGGGATCGATACTGATGCCAAAAATGCAATCAGTAATTTTTTTGTCTGTCTGTCCGTCTGTCTGTCTGTCTGTCTGTATAAACTCTATAGAAACAAAAACTACTCGACGGATTTTAACGAAACTTGGTACAAATATTTGTCATACTCCTGAGATGGTTATAGTATCAGTATATGGTTATAGTACTTTTCATCACGCTACAATCAATAGGAGCAGAGCAGTGAAGGGAAATGTTGTCATTTTGTTCAAACGCGCTAATCTCAGGAACCGCTGGTCCGATTTAAATAATTCTTTCAGTGTTAGATAGTCCATTTATCGAGGAAGGCTATAGGCTATATATCATTACGCTAAGACCAATAGGAGCGGAGCACCACTATTCCACGCGGACGAAGTCGCTGGCAGAAGCTAGTCTATTATATAAAAAATAATCCTGATTTTTTTACGTTTTTCAGAATATGAAGCAGTGTATATGAACCTATGTGAAAAGCACTTGCTGGAATCTGTCAGAAACAAGGTTAAACCATCTTGAAGTAATAAAATTAACACTGATTTTGTTGTTTTTAATTATTATTCTATCCTTTTCTTTCATTAACGGTTGGAATAACATTTTTATAATAACATAGGGTACGGGGCCCTCCCTACAGGGCCATAGCTTGCCGGGGTTGAGGTATGTTCGAAAGAGATACCGCGCCCCCGGAATACAAAGGGCTGAGGAAGGAACATGGATGGGTTTTAGTCAGTAAGAGTCTGACACTCCTTCCCGCCCCACCCATGGTGGGAGGAATCATTTGACGATATCCCATTTGAGAAAAAAAAAACACCATGTAGTATTTATTCGTGACAAATAGTCTGTGTAAACATACCAATATTTTATATTTTAAAAATTGCGTACAATATAGTATAAAGTACATTATAATATCATCTGCCTAGCCTTTTCCCAACTATATTGGGGTCGGCTTCCAGTCTAAACTGGAAACAGTGTTTTACATGGAGCTGCCTATCTGACCTCCACAACCCATTTACCAGGTAACACGATACCCCTTGGAAAGACTGGTTGTCAGACTTTCTGACTTGCAATTTATTTATTTTTTTAATTTAAAAACGTTTGCAATTTTAATAAAGCTTTAGGCGCTATCCACACATTTCCGGGTCAGTGCTATCCGTGTTCCGAGTTGTCCGTGTCAGTGTTCCCGTCAGGGACGTGCCATCCGTCACCCGTATTCAAACACGATGTCTCTATTTAACAATGAAGAATTAGCAATGATTGCAATAGCGCTAGAAGAAGAAGCAGATCACTAAGAAGACTATCAGCCGGCAAACGTGTATTTATTAAACGGCTGTCAATGTACTTAGATAAAAATCGGATAGCCCTGACGATCCGGATGCCCCTGACACGGTGTGTGAACGAGTTCATACAAGTTGTATGTAACCAATTTTTAACCCGTCCCTGACGGAACACCTGGAAATGTGTGGATAGCGCCTTAAACGACAAATTTTAGACTGTTTACTGTTTCTGCTAGTGCTTCACTCTGGCGGGAGAACATTGCACTAATGTCTTATTACAACTGCAAATGTACAGGAAGAGTTCTGTTGAGTAAATACTGTGGTCTAAGCGTGTTTGGCAGAAAACTGAACCGAGATTTATCTAAGCTATGTTTCCCATGCATGATAGGCATGATTCTAAAAGGTTTAGCCGCATCGTGGTAGTCAAAATACCACTCTTCAGATTTGAAAATCCTTGCTACGCCCTTCGGTTTGGGTTTCATTAATTTTCTTATCAAATCTAAGGCTCGTTGCAAACTGACGGATCCGATGTTCGTTATTTTGTAAAATGCATACGCTTCGTGTATTGCTGAAATTGTAAAACGAGTATTATATAAAAAGGCCCAAGTTCACCGTCAAGATAACGGTCCGATTAACTTAAAACAGCTGTGAAAAACAGCTTAGGTATCTATAATTTAAACTAAATACTTACAAAGTATAAAGAAGAATACAAAGGCAGATTTAAACATTTTCATGTCAAAATCTTATCAGTTTTATGTGTGAATTATTTATTTTTTATTTCATACTGGCATTGGAAATGGCATTTTTATCATTCTAAAATATAGTTTATGTGAGTACCTAATATCAAAATGGCTACTTTTTACGACCGTTTTTTATATATTTTTAATGTTATTACAATTCGCATCTATAAAAATGAATCACCGAAATTAATGTTTACACGCGCGTAAATTCCATTTTTTTATTTTAAAATTAGGTAAATACAATTTAAATATTTTATTTAAATATGGAATGTAATACGAATAAAAAAAAATATGGCGGTACAAAGTTTTCCAGGGGGGTTAGACAAGTGGCAAAAATGCTAGTAGAATAGAAAACAAATGTATGGGAATGACAGATAGCTAGTCGTAAACGAATGTCATTCCCATACATTTTGTTTTCTATTCTACTAGCGTTTTTGCGACTTGTCTAACCCCCCGGGTCAGCTATTTTCGTATAAATAAAATATAAAGACATTAATATTTATTTACTAGCTTCTGCCAGCGACTTCGTCCGCGTGGAATAGTGGTGCTCCGTTCCTATTAGTCTTAGCGTGATGATATGTAGCCTATAGCCTTCCTCGATAAATGGACTATCTAACACTGAAAGAATTATTTAAATCGGACCAGCGGTTCCTGAGATTAGCGCGTTTAAACAAAATGACAACATTTCCCTTCACTGCTCTGCTCCTATTGATTGTAGCGTGATGAAAAGTATACTATAACCATCTCAGGAGTATGACAAATAATTGTACCAAGTTTCGTTAAAATCCGTCGTGTAGTTTTTGTTTCTATAGAGTTTATACAGACAGACAGACAGACAGACGGACAGACAGACAGACAGACAAAAATTTTACTGATTGCATTTTTGGCATCAGTATCGATCCCTAATCACCCCCTGATAGTTATTTTGGAAATATATTTCATGTACAGAATTGACCTCTCTACAGATTTATTATAAGTATAGATTTATAAAAAAAAGCGGAAATTACGCGCGTGTTAACATTTCAGCGATGCATTTTTATAGACGCGTAATATAATAACATTAAATATATATATATTGTTAAGTTATCTATGTAAATAAATACTTAACTTCCTGTGACCCAAAGGCTGGCTTTTATTTTGGTCAAAAGCTAAGCATTGCCATCCAACGTGGCAAAGCCGCCAATCTCTTGGGAACACTCCCAGTTGACGGCGATGAGGATGAATTTGTTGACGCAATATTTTTATATTATAGATTTTTTATTATTTAAATTGTTAAGAATGTATATATTGTAAATAATGTTATATACTTGCAACATAACAATAATAAAATAAAAATAAATAGGTACTTAAAATTTCTACTAATATTATATTATTATATATATGCTATAGGTATGTTTGTTACTTATTCCCGCAAAAAATACTGCGAGGATTTGGATGACATTTGGTCATAGATATATATGTTACTAAAGTAACTAGATGTGCAATCACCAAGCAAAATGCATGGCATAAAGGTTCAGACCAGTCATAATTCATGACATCTGTCACTTGGTAGCCATCTTGAATCTATCAGAGTGACAGCAGGACAATTTTAACAATAATATGGGCAAATTTGTAGTAAATGCCATCCTTATCATACAGATGTCATGAACATTACGTTTCGGTTAGTGTGAGAGAGATAGATATAATTTTACATCAAAATGATTACTAGTTTCAAAGCTACGTCTGCATTCTAAAAAATGGTTACGTTTTTGTGACCGCGTAATGTTCGGGATTGCATCTCTATTGATATATCTCGATGTATTTGGTACCCACGTAGTTTTTAACCTTGATTAACATATAGGATACTTTTTATCCCAATATATAAGACCACGCAGGCAGAGTCGAGGACACGAGCTAGTTAGCAAATAAATAAAATAAGGCATTCTTCTTTATGTTTTTTTCTTCGGTAAAGTAGAATATTATATACATAAATTACTGTTACAACTGGCCTTAAAATTAACAATTACACTAGGTACTGAATAGGTAACGTTACGCAAAACTCGAGGCAGAGGGCGCTACTAGCACAAGCGGTAAACATATGCCATTAAGCATCATGACGTATTTATTCGTGACAAATAAATGTAAACATAAAAAAATTTAATAGTTTTAAAATTGTATTTAATACTAGCTCTCAATTCAATAAAAAATATTATTGCACCCCCTTAAGAGTGGAATTTCGGAAAAACCTTTCATATCGGATGCCTACGTCAGACAAAGAACACACCCTCCAAGTTTCAGGTCTCTACGATCAACGGTTTAGGCTGTGCGTTGATCCGTCAGTCATTCAGGACAAAGCATTTTATATGTATAGATTGTATAAAAAATTTCTTTTTCTATATTAAATTCAAATTATTCTAAACTTTTGCAATTTTTAGATTTACTATTTGTGCTCGTGCTGCACTCTGGCGAGAGAACTTTACAGTAATGTTGCCTATTAGCAAAATAGTCCTCAGTTATTTCACTACACGCAGATATACTGGGCCGCCTGTACTTTGTTTAGCAGTCTTCGTCGTCGGAATTCTTTTTAGTCGTCTTAGTATAACGCACACCACCCGTTGTTTTTGTAGAACCTGGAAAATATGGATTCATGTAAATAAGTACTACCGTCCATGGATTGACCACGACAAGTGCAGCTTAACCGCATTTATTTTTTAGGGTTCCGTAATCGACAAGGAACCCTTAAAGTTTCGCCATGTCCGTCTGTCTGTCTGTCCGCGGCATAGCTCAGAGCTTCTTAGTACTAGCAAGCTGAAATTTGGTATGGCTATGATTATTGATCACACTGAGAAAGTGGTACAATAAAATTTGAAAAATGTATGGGGATGACATTCGTTTACGACTAGCTGTCTGTCATTCAATGTCATTCCCATACATTTTGTATTCTATTCTACTGGCGTTATTGCCACTTGTCTAGCCCTACTGGACTTAACAAGTCTGAAATCGCCAATTCGCCTTGAGCAAGCGTGGTGATCAATGCCGTCTCTGTATGAGAAGAAGCCTGTGCTTTTTTTTTGTATGGCATCTCGCAGGTCAACCTAGAAGGTTGTCGACTGCTTAACCGGGCTTGCCTGTGAAGTGCCTTAAATAAATTTAGGGCCTCCAGCCAGGGCTTAACTTACAAAACTAAGCGACTACACGCTAAGGGCACCCCCTAGTGGGGTACGGGCCTCGGCTTAGGGCGTCGCTGGGGGAGGACAGCAAGGGACAGGCTGGATCAGAATAAATTATGATTATTATAATCGGGAATTTTAAAGCTATTAGCTCAGGTCGCGGGCTGGCTCGTCGAACTAGGAAAGAAGCCTGTGCCCAGCAGTGGGACAGTACAGCTGATGTTGATGATATATAAATTTACCTCCATATTCAGACACGTCTATGCAGGGAGGTCTAAAAATTCTGGTTTGTTTCAAGAACACGTTGAGCATGTTAGTATCAAGATGCCACTTCTTGAAGAGTTCTTTCACGGCGGCTTTTAGAGTCTTGAAACTGTGGATTGGCTCTGCAAAAAAAAATACCAATAATTTCGCATGGGAAATAATCAAATGACTCCTCCCGCCTTGGGTGGGGTGGGAGGGATTGTCAGACTCTTACTGACTCAAACCCATCCAAGTTCCTTCCTCAGCCTTTTATGTTCCCAGGGTCGCGGTGACTCCTTTAAACATCCCGCAGCCCCGGAAGGCTTTAGCCCTGGGGAGGCTTAGCCGTAGTTGTCCACTTAAGAGCCCGATAATACCCCCATTTAATGAAAATCTTACACTTTTAAACCGACTTCAATACAGGTTTCAAATTCTCAATTCATAGGAATCTTTTATTTTTAATGTATGTTCCCCGATTATTCGTAAACGCCTGGACCGATTTGGAAAGTAATTTTTTTGTTTGGAAGGGTATACTTTCCAAGCGGTCCCATAGAAATTTTTTGTCATGATCTGATCATGAACTTTAGAGATATAGAAACAGAACTCCTCATAGGATCATAGCAGATCTGTCGTACAATTAACCTTGCTTTGTTTATTCCGGGCGCTAATCCCCCACCTTCCAAAATAAAATATATCGCGTGAAATCTCTCGGAGCCTATCGGAAGACCAGCGCGTTTATTATAATAATTGCTGCAGCATTACGCTGAGATGGGAGTATTCTCCGGCCTCGTACAGGTAGACTAACCAGTCACTCTTTGATTTTTACTCATTGTTTAATTCCTGTGCATGTCCTGAAATAAAGGTTTTTCCTTTCTTTCCTTCTTTCAAAAACACTTACCTGGTATAATGATGTTAAATATCGTAGTAAGAGCCGTGTAATCCCACTGAAATATCCTCAAATGTATGTTACTAATTTGGTACAATGTCGACACAATTTCCTCTTTCGTATAATCCGAGGTGTTTAAACTGAGTAGGTGTGCTAATCTGGAATTTAAATCAATTATTTTTTTAAACACAATGTGAAGGTCTAAAGGAAGATCGGAAAATCATTTCAAATTAAGCTATTTCTTCATGATATGACTGCCTTTCTGATATCCACTGTCCATGTAGTTACTTGGTTTTTTTTGCTCGACTTATAAGGGTCCATTTTCATTATCATTTCTATTCCACCGTTGGGTAAAGGCCTGTTCTCATACAGAGAAAGCATGAGCATTGATCACCACGCTTGCTCAAGACGGATTGGCGATTTCAGACTTTTTAGTCCAGGTTTCCTCACGATGTCTTCCTTCACCGTTAGTCAGTGGTGTCTCAGATACATTAAGGACTAAGTTCACCCTCATATGTTTACCTAATCGGCCTGTTAAATAAAAACGTTTTTTAACCACGAAGCAGAAATTTTCGTGATATCCACCGACCGTTTTAGGAATAAAAAATCCTAATGATAAGGTATCCATAGTAAGACAGAAGTTTGAATTTATGATAAACAGTTGTTTTGAGTTGATCGGACTGTGAATATTGTCGGTGAACTTGGGCCTTTAGTAAGTAAATATGACTTTAAAAACGTCACATTGATACTTGCCAGATTTTAAACGCGCACACTCGTATAGCTGCTCGGGGCTCGTGGCTAAGTAACAGCCGCACGGTTCGACCGATTAAAGGTTAAGCTGCGCTTGGCGCGGTCGGTCCGTGGATGGGTGACCATCTATGTCATAGCGAGACTCCTCCGTGCCTCGGAAAGCACGTTAAGCTGTTGGTCCCGGCTGTCATTTGTAGATCTTTGACAGTCGTTACGTCGGGTAGTCAGAAGCCAGAAAGTCTGACAACCAGTCTTACCAAGGGGTATCGTGTTACCCGGTAAACTGGGTTGTGGAGGTCAGACAGGCAGTCGCTCCATGTAAAACACTGGTACTCAGCTGCATCCGGTTAGACTGGAAGCCGACCCCAACGTAGTTGGGAAAAGGCTAGGCAGATGATGACACTCGTATACAAAATGAAAGTGTATGGCAAAAATTGGGTCACTAAAACTAAATTTTCAAACCCTACTGATAGATCCCAAAGACAAAAGAATAACTCTTCACACTGATTACTAACCTTCTGATATCAGCATGAGTGCTAGTCACCTGCTTAGGCGCCCAATCATCTTTGAACCCTTTCAATCGCGGAGTAATCAAATCCAAGCAATGGGTCCACTTCTGAGGTTTATTCCTTTCCTCCTCATCTAAATAAAATCTCCTATAGAACACATCAGCTGGCGTCACTTTATGATGATTCGCTCCTTTAGGCAAAACCCTGTGTGTGATATTACGAAGTCTTTTAATAGGCCTCACGATTTTCCGCATCACTGGTGTTGTAGATGTTATATTGCTACCCCATCCTAAACGATGCTTATGTTTATGTGGTTTATGATTGTAATGTATTATTGGTTTTATCAGTTCATTGTCTGGTTCTGTTACTAAATAGTCGTAGTATTCGTGGTGTGGGCCTTTCGCTTGCATTAGTTCAGCCCTGTCTCTGTCATCTTGAATCTCCTGTAGGATTTCGCGTTTTAGTCCTTCGATACGCTTTTCGATGTCTACCACTGTTGTTTCTTTTGGTGATGAATTTTGGTGGAAGGCTGAAAGAAATTATAAATTAATATCTGGATTTAAAATAAAATATTCTTTATTACGTACACCAAAAGAAAAACATATGACACTGTGAAATTAGTTACAAGGGTGTTACAATAACTGGTCTTCGCTAAAAGCGATCTTTTACAGATAACCTTTGGAAGATTTTTGATAAAAGGAGAAATGATGAATTTAGTTTTCGTTTGAAATCATTTGAAGCCTTAATTAAATTCTTATTATGGGACTTACAATAGCTAAAAAACAACAAAATGAAATACTACTATCTGATACAGGGCATAAAAATCAAAATCAAAAATTCCTCCTCATCGCGGTCAACTGGAAGCGTACCGAAGATGCTGGCTGTAGTTCCACGTTGGATGGCTATGCTTACCTTATATAAATTAGTACCTATTTTTAAAGCAAACAATTGTTCATGATTTTGCTGTTCTTGTGTGTCATGGTAAATATTATGTTTTCACGAATCTATACTAATATAATAAAGCTGAAGAGTTTGTTTGTTTGCTTGGACGCGCTAATCTCAGGAACTACTGACCGACCGATTTGAAAAATTATTTCATTGTTAGATAGCCCATTTATCGAGGAAGGCTATAGGCTATATATATCATCACGATAAGACCAATAGGAGCGGAGCACCACTATTCCACGCGGACGAAGTCGCTGGCAGAAGCTAGTGGGTATATAAATTAGTACCTAATAAGGTATTGCTATATTAAGCGTTGTGTTTGATTGAATTATTAATAAATGACTGACTTCACGCACACGCGATGAGAAGATTATTGATTACTTAAAAATAATGCTTGTATAATATCTAGATGATTAATTTAATTTTTATATTAATGACAAAGGATTCTTACCTAATATTATGAATAATCTCAGGTAACTCCTAATCATGTTTATTATTAAATAACGTATATACTAATAGAAACACCAAACTTAACTATTATAGAATAAAATAACTTTAATTTTGTAAATAAATAAATATAATTTTAATTATTTTTTTTACTTTTGTCATTTCCAAAGTTATTATTTCGGCATTTGATTAAAGAAATGTAGTTCTTTTTTGTTTTTCACTGATTATTGACACGGCAATGAATTACGTAAAACAGTCGTTAATAAAAAAGTAATTGAAATCTTTGAAGCGTTTTAAAATAAAGACATTCTTGATTATTACATTCATTTAAAGAATGAAAATATAGTTTTTTTGATGAGATTTTGATGATGCAATATACTCACATCTTTCTTTTAATTTTTATTTCTAGATAAAAACGGTAAATATTAAAGATGTCAATCATAGGCGACATAATTTCAAATGTAATATAGTTAATAGTTGACAGCAACGTTGCAAACAAACCACGAAAAATAATAAACTTACATTTTCTTCTACAAAAGTTTTGTCTAAAGCTTTTGACTTTGTTTAGCATTGTTATCTAGGTTACTCATTAGATAAAACACGTCAAAATGTGACATATGGCAGTTTCATTATATATTGTTAGAATGTATTAGTAGTATTTAGATTGTAACTTATTTAAACAAAACTATAGCCAGAAATGTAATTATAGTGATTTTTGTATAAGGTGTCTCACAAGGATCAATAATAGGACCATTATTTTTATTCTGATAGTTTTAATTTGATCAAATCTTAATATCTTATCCTAAAAATAACTGATATTATGAATGCGTAAGGGAGTTTGTTTATCTGTTAACCTTCGCTGTTAAAGCTACTCAACCGATTTGTAAAAAAATTGGTATGGGAATAGTCCCCTCGACTTGGAGACCAGTCGTTCACGCATAATCCCGTGACCAAGGGAAATAGGGGTTAATTCTTATCTAAATAGATATAAAAAAAAAACAATTCTATATATTTAGATAGAAGATAGATTGTTTCGATAGGTTATTTAGTCTATCCTAGTCCACTATCATCCCATCGCAATAGCCCAAGTAGTATGCAATAGTCCTGCATAAACCGGGGATTGTCCCTGGGTGCATTTCTATAGTGTATACAGGGACAATCGCCGATCATGTGTCACCATCACATTTCATTTAAGTTATCTCAAAGGGCTTCTGCGTGATGGCTTCGGCCCCACGTTCGCCTTTCCAAAGGTCTTAATAGAGTGATGGACTATGTAGTCCCGTGCATGGTAGATATATATACAAGAATCAAGACTCAATTCATGTTGTCTTAAATATTAGCAGATAAAATTATGGTGGCCTAGAGGTTTGAAGCTTGCGCGAGCACGACTTCACGGGTTCATAACCTAATCAGTACCAATGTGACTTTTTCTAAATATAATCTTGGATGCTACTAAGTAACCATGAAGGAAAACATCGTGAGAAAACCTATACTTTATTTTTTTCGGATGTGAAATCATCAAATGACCCCTCCCGCCGTGGGTGGGGCGGGAGGGAGTGTCAGACTCTTACTGACTAAAACCCATCCATGTTCCTTCCTCAGCCCTTTGTATACCGGGGGCGCGGTATCTCTTTCGAACGTCCCGCAGCCCCGGCAGGCTATGGCCCAGTGGGAGGGCCCCGTCGAGAAAACCTATACTTAAAACAAGTCTGTTATGTCCAATTCTATTTGAGCAAGTGTGGTGTATAAGAAAAGGCAACAATGGGACAAAAACGGCCAGTAGTGAATATTGCCAATTATAACAATGCAAAAGTTTGTTAGGATGTTTGTAACTCTTTCACGCCAAAACTACTGAATGGATTTGCATGAAATTTGGTACACGCATAGTTTATAACCCGGATTAACACTTTTTATCCGGGTAGGGGAAGTAATTTTTTAAGAATGTGGGTAAAATGGGAACCAGCTGAGTTGTATAAATTAAGTTGACAAAAGTTTTATAGAAAATAACAATATATTTGTCTACGAAGTAAATTTTATCAAATCGCAGGTAAATCTCATTAAGTTTTTGCTTAACAAGCATTTGTACACAACTCAATCTGAATATTATGATTAACGCATGAATTAATTTAATCATAGTGTTTTGAAAACGAAAATATTAGTTAAAAACATCAAGAATTAAAATCTTTATGTAACAAAAAACGAAATCGTGAAAAATCAAGCGATTTTTTTACAACAAAAAATATTTTTGGGGTAGCCATATTTATTTTTGAACACATAAAATGTAACCGATATATTTCAAAAAGGAATAAAAAGTTTTATTTTTTTTATTTTTCTCACATAAATTAAAGATATACTTTTATCATGATGAATTATGTCATAATATTTTTATCAATAATCTGTGAGTATAACAATTCATGCATTAACACCCGGATGGAACAAACTTCCTTTCGATTAATTAGTGAAGGAATTGTAATTTTTTTTTAAGTTAAAATAACAAGCTTACAACTATAGAAAAAAGCGTCGTTACAACTTTTGGTCTTAATTAGTGTCGTTACATCTTTTGGTCTTATTTTTTTCCGTCTAGCCCCCTTTCGCAACGCGCGATGAGGAACTTCGCCTGTAATCTAAAGAACCATTTCTCACCTAATCCTTACTTAACGTAGTAATTCGGAATTAAGCTACTAACTTAAGTTTAAATAAACGCTAAACAGCATTTGTGAGTGAGATTTTTACTAATCTGTTGCTGTTGCAGCAGATTTAAAATAATCGGACTTTGAGTCTAATCTACCTGAATCCTTTGAAGAAAACAATTAAAAAAGTTAAATCTAATTAAAATTTCAGCATTCAAAAAGCATTTAACAAAAGCTACAACCACTGAATACACAACAGCCCCCATAGAGACAAGAATAGAGCTTTTAAAACGACAGCTTCTATACGAAATACAGGAGGTTCAAGACAGGCCTTTAAAAGAATACGAAGACGATTATTCAGACATGTATGAATACGTCGACAACTCCAATCAGCCGATCACACCAATTTCAATATTCGATAAGAGAAAATTACAAGATAGGTTCAAATTACCTGAATTGAAGAGCACGTCCACAGCTAAATATGTAGCTAGCGATACATCACCGGAGACCAATGATGAAAAACCTTTAAGATCAAAGAAGCGTGCGTATAAAAAAGTGAAGAAAACGAAACCGTTAGAGATATTTTACAGGAAAATGTTATTTGATGACGAGAGGAATAAGCCACAAAAATGGACGCATTGTTTGGACATTATTACACCGTTTCTGAATGGTTATAAAGATAATGACACTAACCTTCGCAAGATTGATGCTTCGGATCATAGTATAAAAAGGTATATTTTTTTTTTTGTCATGATTGCCTAGTGGTTAAGGCACCAGCCTCTCGTACACGAGTGTTCGAAACCTGGCAAGTACAATGTGGTCTTCTAAAGTCATACATGCTTTCTAAATATATTTTAGGCGTGCCTAACGGTGAAGGAAAACATCGTGAGGAAACCTGGACTTTAAAAGTCTGAAATCGCCAATGCACCTTGAGCAAACGTGGTGATCAACGCCTTCTCTGTATGAGAAAACGCCTGTGCCCAGCAGTGGGACGATATATAGGCTGATGATGATTTTTTTTAATGGCTGAGAATATGTATACCAAATTGCAACTTCCTAGTAGTAATAGTTTGAGCCAAGCTTCTGACCGACAGACACTCTTTCTTCTTCAAACCTTACAGACAGACATGTGTTGCTGGGGAGTTTGTTGCGCCATTTCTTCTTCCCAGCAAAAACACATAGGAAGTGGTGAAGGGTAGGCGTTTTGGGGGCTGTCTTTTGTAAATTTGATGTTCTAAAAATGCTGATTTTCAGCCTATTTAGAATAAAGGATTTTTTAAATTTTGAACACGGACAGATATGGTGAGATTTACGTAAGGAACAAGACAAGAGTTCCTTATTGATTTACTACGAAACCCTAAAACTCTTAACCGGTCGGCTTCCAGTCTAACCGAATGTACAGTGTTTTTTAATGTAACACAATACCCCTTGTAAAGACTGGTTGTCAAACTTTCTAGCTTCCAACTACCCGTAACGATTGTCAAAGATCTGCAAATGCCAACCGGGACCAATGGCTTAACGTACTTTCCGAGGTACGGAGGAGTCTCGCTTGTCCACGGACCGACCGCGACAAGTGCAGCTTAACCTTTCATCGATCGACCCGTGCGGCTGTTACTTAGCCACGAGCTCCGCCACTGGCTAAGCTTGGTCACTATACTAGAAAGGATTTAATAGTAGATTGTTACACAACGGATGAAAGTGACGCGAAGCGATAATGTGTTTAAATAAAAAATATTTTTTACTTTAATTTCAGTTTTTTTAGAATCACATAATTAATTCAGTTTAATTTCCAGGCTATCCCGACTATTGAGTTCAAACGTAACCAATTCTACAAAAGATGAGATACGCTCTATACTGTACCAAATAAGTAATTTGCAACTAAGAGTATTTCAATGGGATATAACAGCTGTCAGATCTATCTTCAATGTCATTATTAAAAGTAAGCAAATAATTTCAATTCTTTCTTATCAATGAAAAGTCGCGGTTCTTCTTCTAATCGTGTGGACTGCAGGTTTACGAACCTAGTAAGCCCTAGTGTCAGAGTTTTCTCAAATCCACCTGACGGCCTCTGACATGGAATTGTAACAACAACTGCTATCAAGATAGCAGTCGGGGACGACGGCTTAACGTGCCCTCCCAGGCACGGGGGTATAACACCACCAACTTTTTGATTCCGACTTTGTTTTGTTTCGAACTCGAGAACGGCTGGAATTAATTTCATGGTTTTTAACCCCCGACGCAAAAAGAGGGGTGTTATAAGTTTGACGTCGATGTCTGTCTGTGTGTGTATCTGTCTGTGGCATCGTAGCTCTCAAACGGATGGTCCGATTTCGATTCGTTTTTTCGTTTCAAAGCCAGTTTCCTTGCGGTGGTTCTTACCTATGTTTGGTTAATATCGGTCCAGCAGTGTAAGAGTATCAGCTCTTTTCCAAAATGATGTAAGGCATCTTTGCGTAGGGGGTTTTTAATACTTTTTTTGTTGATTTATTGTATTTGTCTCCGTCCCGAATACCAGAATAACTATTAAAACATCGGAAAAATTACGGGCCGGCTTGTTGACAATAAAATATCTTTTACAGATAGAACCCACGATTTTAAAGGTTTAAAATACGGTTTGAAGGATCTATTTACAAGATGGAAACTGGATACGTCGGATGTCGACACTTTGATGAGACAAACCAAAATATTTCGACCGCCTTGCATACAAGTATCTGATCACGAAGGTTCGTACATTCCTTTTCTTTTTTTCGGATGGGAAAAGACGGGAGTGTCAGACTCTTACTGACTAAAACCCATCCATGTTCCTTCCTCAGCCCTTTGTATTCCGGGGGCGCGATATCTCTTTCGAACGTCCCGCAGCCCCAGTCAAGTCATAATCTAAGAATAAAATTATTTCAGGATCAACAATGACTACGAACGTGGAGAGCTCGAAGCCAACAGAAAAGAAATGTCCCGACGGTGTAACAAATTGTTAACAATGTACACTGGAGTGCAGTGAAATTGGGCCAGTTTTAAAAATATTTTAATAATTAAAAACTATCTTTATGATATTCAAACTACCTACTCAGAAAGAGTTGTTTATACATAGTTTGTATTAATTATTTTATAAATAAATATATTTGTAAGTGAACATTAAAAATAACGAAATTGTAATTATTTTTTTTTCAAAATATTTCTTAACAAAATCATCTACTCGTAAGTAACAGCCGCACGGGTCGACCGATCATAAATTAAGCTGCGCTTGGCGTGGTCGGTCCGTGAATGGTTGACTATCTATGTCATAGCGAGACTCCTCCGTGCCTCGGAAAGCAAGATAAACCGTTGGTCCCGGTTGTCATTTGTAGATCTTTTACAGTTGTTACGGATAGTCAGAAGCTAGAAAGTCTGACAACCAGTCTTACCGAGGGGTACCGTGTTGCCCTGTAACTGGGTTGTGGAGGTCAGATAGGCGGTCGCTCCATGTAAAACACTTAGTTGCATCCGGTTTAGACTGGAAGTCGACCCCAACATAGTTGGGAAAAGGCTAGGCAGATGATGATGAATCATAATATATCTTTAGATGCTGCTAATTGTTATTTATGCATTTTAAACATAAATTTTGCTTTGGTATGGTTGTATTTCTGATTCGAAAATCGCTTACATTAACGTTACGATTCGCGCGTTCGGGCCAGGCCCACTGAAGCACAGAGCTAGGTATGAAGTTAATGGTCACCCATCCATGTTAAACGTAGCTTAACCATGGTCTGCGAGGCGGTAACCGAGCTACGAGACCTTCAGAATTGAAATTATGTGCCCAAAGTCAAATGAAATGTAACTTAATTAAAGTATTTTTGGCGAAAACTAATTAATTTATGTTTATCAAGGAATGTGTTGTTCTTAATTTGGCCTTGATTGGAATTAATGATTCGTTAGATTGAACGAATGGAACAAAATTCAAATGTTTTCGTATGTTTCTAGCGCTATTCGACTGTATGTGTTTTTTAACCGACTTTAAAAAGGAGGCGGTTGTCAATTCGGATGTTTTTTTTGTGTTTGTTCGGACATACCTCCGTCATATATAGACGGATTCCAGAATACTTTTTTTTAACCGACTTCAAAAATAAGGAGGTTCTGATTTCGTGTGTATGTTTTTTACGCTGTCACGTCGCCAATTATGAATGGATTTTGATGAATATACTGATGAGTATGAGGTGGTCCCATATAAATTTAACAATATCGGTTCAATCGTTTTCTAAATATATTAAAAAGAACGGTTTATCGCACATATTCTTTTTTTTTACAAACAAAATTACAACGACTTCCAAAAAAATTAAAATGAAAAATAAATTTAAAACATCGCTCTATAATAATACACTGGCGAGAAATTACACACATGAATAGTAACCTAATGTTAAACACCGACTTCTAGAACGATGTTTTAAATAATTTTTTTTGGAAGTCGATTTTTTTTTTTTTTTTTGCAAAAAAAGTTTTTTATTTTTTAGTAAAACTGCACTCGTATAACGTGAACTGCGACGCTTCTACGAACCTGCGGGGGTGTACAGATTGACAGCTCGCATTGAATTCTAATTGTCTTCACGAAACAAGATTTGTATCAATTTGCAACTAATACTTTAATACTGAGGGGAGACACGGGTTTTTCGTTACATTACTTTCTTTATTTGTGACTAGCTTTCCGCCAGCGCCTTCGCCCGCGTGGATATTTTTTTTTACACCTTGGGTTACATTATTCAAGTTTTAGTAGAGATCCCTAATTATTTCTGGAAATAAATATAGCCTATGACACTTCGCAAAGATGTAGCTTTCTTACGGTGAAATATTTTTTTTAAATCGGTCCAATAGTTTTTGAGTTAAAACCCTACAAACAAACAAATCTTTCCTCTTTATAATATTAGTATAGACGAACACACTATGGAAAGAACTTTCACCCATCCAAAGACAGGCCTCGTCAAGCGTAGCTTAACCTGTGTCGATTGACCTATCCTATTTTTACTGAACCACCCACAATTAGTAGACTGAACTTATTTTTAATCGAGATTCTAAGATATTTTTAGATAGAGTTGCATTTCAAATTAATTAAAGATTAATTCCCAAAGGATAACGTGCTCATTCTATTTATTTGCTTTGTAGTGTAACTAGACTTTTACCGTGAGTCTGCCTGTACTTTCTAGGCAATCGAGGACAATTATTACTGTAGTTCAGGGGTGTTAGACAAGTGGCAAAAGCGCTAGTAGAATAGAAAACAAAATGTATGGGATTGACATGCGTTTACGACTAGCTATCTGTCATTCCCATAAATTTTGTTTTCTATTCAACTAGCGTTTTTGCCACTTGTCTAACCTCCCAGAGCTATCGATCTTGTTCTGACACTAACTATAATACAGTAAGAGATAATGAATATACTTATATCATATATGTATATTTAGTCACTAGCTTCTGCCAGAGACTTCGTCCGCGTGGAATAGTGGTGCTCCGCTCCTATTGGTCTTAGCGTGATGATATATAGCCAGTAGCCTTGATTTCTGTGTAGCTTTAACCATTAAGGTAGCACACGCGACGGAAGCTTAAAAAATGCAATGATGCAATTATAATAAATCTGTAGAGAGGTCAATTCTGTACATGAAATATATTTCCAAAATAACTATCAGGGGGTGATTAGGGATCGATACTGATGCCAAAAATGCAATCAGTAAAATTTTTGCCTGTCTGTCTGTATAAACGTTATAGAAACAAAAACTACTCGACTGATTTTAACGAAACTTGGTACAATTATTTGTCATACTCCTGAGCTGGTTATAGAATACTTTTCATCACGCTACAATCAATAGGAGCAGAGCAGTGAAGGGAAATGTTGTCATTTTGTTTAAACGCGCTAATGTCAGGAACCGCTGGTCCGATTTGAAAAATTATTTCAGTGTTAGATAGTCCATTTATCGAGGAAGGCTATAGGCTATCATCACGCTAAGACCAATAGGAGCGGAGCACCGCTATTCCACGCGGACGAAGTCGCTGGCAGAAGTTAGTAAAAAATAAATAAATAAAAGTTTCAAGTCTCCGTCTGCATTGTGAAACAATTTCCTAGCTACTAAATGCCAATGTAAATTTGTTGGTACGCTTTCACGGTAAAACAGAGGAAGCGATTTAGATGAAATTTGGTTCGGACATAGGTTGAGTCCTGGGAAAGGTTATACGACAGTTTTTATGTGGATGCAATAATAAGTTTTTTCAGGCTGAGGCCGTATTCTCAGGAAACCGGGCCTATTTATATTATAAATGAGAAAGTTTATGAGGATGCATATTTTATTATGAACAATATTCTGTAATATAAATCTTTCAGGAAGCGGGCGACATCGCGGGAAACGGCTAGTTTTATATAAAATGGACATTAATTAAGCAGAAATAAAGCCTAATTGGTTATCCTAGTGTGTACTTAAATTATAAATAAATAAATGCCTGCAATCTTGGAAATAATGGGTAGTTATGATAGCTAGCAACTCTATTCAACCGTCCACCGGGCGATTCCACGTGGAAAAACCTAGCCATAACTCGATCTTGGGGTTTAAACCCATGGAAAGCCTGTGACCGATAGACTAACAAGCAAGACAAGAAGCAGTCCAGTCCAGTAACAAATGAGGGAGACAACGCAGTCCCTCTAAACAAATGAGGGAGACAACGCAGTCCCTCAAAATAAATGAGGGAGACGGAGGAGTCCCTCAAAACAATTGAGGAAGGCGGAGTAGTCCCTCAAAACAAATATGGGAGACACAGCTGTACCTCAAAACAAATGAGGGAGGCAAAGCAGTCCCTCAAAACAAATGACGGAGACTAAGCAGTCCCTCAACACAAACGAGGGAGACAATGCAGCCCCTCAAAACAAATGAGGAACATGGAACAGTCTCTCAAAAAAAAATGAACCCGTTACTTAATTAAACTTCAGTTAATGAAATAGGTCGTTTCTTCCCTTTCCTGTCATAAAAGATAGGCAAAAGCATTCAGGTATTATGTAGCTTACTATCAGAAGATTCATCAAGATCGGACTAGTAAGTGCGGAGATTAACCCTTGCAGATAACAACTTTATCTCTTGCACCTCCACAGCCCAGTTACCGGGTAACCCGATAACCCTTGGTAGGACTGGTTGTCAGACTTTCTGGCTTCTCACTACCCGCAACGACTATCCAAGAACTACAAATGACAACCGGGACCAACAGCTTAACGTGCTTTCCGAGGCTCGGAGGAGTCTCGCTATGACATAGATGGTCACCCATCAACGTACCGACCGCGTCAAGCTTAGCCTTTGATCGGTCAATCCGTGCGGCTGTTACTTAGCCACGAGCGCCTCTAATCTCTAATGTAATAAAAAAATATAGATCCAATTTTAAATCCACGCAGACGCAAGTCGCGGGTGAAAATTAGTAGCTTTATAGTTCGGAAAATAACCGCAAATAAATATAGATAAAGATATTATTCAATAATTGTATAATAAACAGTTACAATAATAATAAAGTTTACGCAACCACGTTGCAAAATAAAACAAAAAAACAAAACTTAAACGAGCGTAATTCACAACTGGATTTCACCGTGTAGGGTTGTCATACGTCCGGGATTTCCCGGATTTGTCCTGAATTAAAAAGTGGGTTTATAAAAAGTGTTTGGGAATAAAAAAAGAAGCCATTTTGCGTCAAAAAATACAGAAAACTAAAATACAAATAAGAACTCTTGTTTTTTTTGGTATCACTACATAGTATAAAACAAAGTCGCTTTCTCTGTCCCTATATCCCTATGTATGCTTAAATCTTTAAAACTACGCAACGAATTTTGATGCGGTTGTTTTTAATAGATAGAGTGATTAATAAGGAAGGTTTTAGTTAATAATTTGTCAAGTTTTTGTATCCATTAGCTAAAATATCGCGAGCGAAGCCACTGGCGGGAAGCTAGTATGAAATATTTTCTGAAATACCCATCACTTACGCACCCATACATATCATCATCATCATCATCAGCCAATATATTGTCCCACTGCTGGGCACAGGCCTCTTCTCATACAGAGAAGGCATGCGCATTGATCACCACGCTTGCTCAAGACGGATTGGCGATTTCAGACTTTTTAAGTCCAGGTTTCCTCACGATGTTTTCCTTCACCGTTAGTCAGTGACGTCTAAGATATACTTAGAAAGTACATAAGACTTTAGAAAAGTTACATTGGTATTTGCCAGGTTTCGAACCTGCACAACCATACATACATATACCCATGACCTAAATTTTCAGACACTTTTGTCCAGTATCAACAACAAAATAATGGCAGCCCTACACAACTCAACTATCGGGTTTTACTAAGGGGATTCCTACTTCATTTTTTAAATAAAACAACCTTTTTCACACACGTAAAATCCGTACCATATCAAAAATAGCCTTTAAACTTAAAATAGGTAGCATAGAAAGTGCTCGTGTCGTTTTTCCCCAGCCTCCCCAATGATTAACATAAGATTTCCATTTAGGTTTGTATATAAGGATTCCTTGGCCGTAAGGGGGATCATTCGACTAGCGAGCTTGATTCAACATGTACGGTCAATCTCAAATTGTAGTAGTTCTAGCAGTTTTCGCGATCACCTGTGTTTTAGCAAACAGTAACGATGTGAAGGTGAGTTGAATAATAATAATATCTTTTTGGACAATTTCACACAGCGCCATCTAGCCCCAAAGTAAGCAATGCAAGCATGCTTGTGTTATGGGTGCTAGCTTAACGGATATACTACTTATATATTTTTATAAATACATACATATTATACATAGTAACACCCAGACCCGTTACAGAAATTAAAATTCATCATTTCAATTTCTGTCCGGCCGGGAATCGAACCCGGGACCTCTTGCGTGGCATTCCGGCATTGACCACTAAACCACTCAGGGGCTGTACCACCACGTGTTTTTGCAATCACTATTCAAGTTTGAGAGCGTGACACAGCTACTAACGTCGTATAGCTCCGTCTCTTTTTCATAACGAAAATAATCTTGTTTTGGCACGTCATGGTAAGGTCCCAGGTCGTGAATAGAACTATAGTTTGTACCTATTGATTATCACCGTGAGTCAGTGACGTCTAAGATATACTTAGAAAGTACGTATGACTTCAGAAAAGTCACATTGGTACTTGCCAGGTTTCGAACCCGCACACTCGTACATGAGATGCAGGCCTTAACCACTAGGCCACCATGACATTTTTACGAAAAATGTAAACAAAGTCGTAACCTATTTTGTTCTAATTCTGCCACAGAAATTAACAAAATGGCGTAAGGATGGCGCGTTTATGTCAATTTCATGCTCTAAACATCAACATTCATCATTTAATGCTATTTTAAATATCTATGTGGGAATAACGCAAAAAACACAACGAATTTTGATACGGTTTCTTTTAGTAGATAGAGTGATTCAAGAGGAAGGGTTTAGTATATAATTTGTGAAGTTTTTGTATCTATTACCTAAAATATCGCGGGCGAAGCCGCTGGCGGAAAGTTTAATATAATTATTGATTTTCAGCTACAGCTAGTTAGACTGGGAGCCGAGTACCTTACATAGGAAATAGCTAGGCAGATGAAGAAAAAATTATAGTAAAATTTTGACTGTTTCTTTTACCCAGGATGGCGGAGCGGACAGAGGAGCGCACAGCGACCGGGGAGGACTGTGGTTCGGACCCAGGCTAGGCAAGCGATCCCTCAGAATATCCACCGAAGACAACAGGTATGAAATAAACTAGACTTTAAGTTGTTTGTAATCTAGATATTAATTATGTAAAAGAAAATATCCATCTACAGATATAAAATGCTTTGTCCTTAATGACTGACGGATCAACGCACAGCCTAAACCGCTGATCATAGAGACCTGAAACTTGAAGGGTGTGTTCTTTGTATGACGTAGGCATCCGATAAGAAAGGAAATTCCCGAAATTCTGCCCCTAAGAGGATGAAAAAGGGTGACAAAGTTTGTATGAAACTTTGTCATTTTCCACGCGGGCGAAGACGCTGGTGGAAAGCAAGTTGTCATATATGTTTGCTGTTTTTTTAATTGCCTTTTTGTGCCAAGTGTATCGTTCCTGCTTCATACATATTATATCTGGTGGCCTAGTGGTTAAGGCACCTGCATCTCGTGTACAAGTGTGCGGTTGCGAAACCTGGCAAGAACCAATATGACTTTTCTAAAGTCATACGTACTTTCTTAGTATATCTTAGGCGCCACTGACTAACGGTGAAGAAAAACATCGTGAGAAAACCTGGATTAAGAAGTTTGAATTAGCCAACCTGCCTTGAGCGCACGTGGTGATCAATGCTCATGCCTTCTCTGTATGAGAAGAGACCTGTATGGAACAGTGGGATAGTAGAATAGGTCAATGATGATGATACGCCCTGAATACATAACCTCCTATTTTTAAGTACCTATACTCCATTTACAATAAGATTAGACATTGAAACGCACCCCATTTACCGTTCGTTCAAACGATTTTGAGTTCTATTCCGTATAGATAAGGATAGTGTTGAAAGCAAAATAATGTTTACAATAACAAATATATTCTGCATTCTGTTTTTATCATGTCACCTTAGCAGTACAGCTCAAAATCGTTTGAACGAACTGTAAATGGGGCGCGTTTAAATGTCTAATCTTATTGTAAACTAGCTTCTGCCAACGACTTCGTCCGCGTGGAATGGTGGTGCTCCGCTCCTATTGGTCTTAGCGTAATGATATCGCTCATTTGGAGAAACATCGACGTAAATGTATGTTTTCCAAATATGAGTTAAATATTACAAAGTACTGCAGGAAGTGTATTTACGTTAGAAAAAAACAAATAAATAAATCATTTTTAGTCGGATTAATTGGTAAACCAGGAGTCTTCATAACTATACGGTTACAAAAGAGATAATTCTATTAAAATAGCTCTCCTGTAAAATTTTAAAAGTAGCAGTTACGTCGTTGTTTCTCCAAATGAGCGATATATAGCCTATAGCCTTCCTCGATAAATGAACTATCTAATACTGAAAGAATTTTTCAAATCGGAGCAGCGGTTCCTGAGATTAGCGCGTAATGGAGTAACTTCTCCCGTTTTCCCAACATTTCCCTTCACTGCTCTGCTCCTATTGATTGTAGCGTGATGAAAAGTATACTATAACCAGCTCAGGAGTATGAAAAATAATTGTACCAAGTTTCGGTAAAATCCGTCGAGTAGTTTTTGTTTCTATAACGTTTATACAGACAGACAAAAATTTTACTGATTGCATTTTTGGCATCAGTATCGATCCCTAATCACCCCCTGATAGTTATTTTGGAAATATATTTCATGTACAGAATTGATCTCTCTACAGATTTATTATAAGTATAGATAGAAGATGGAGTATAAGTAGTTTAAAAACTCTTTGTTTTTTTCAGACAAGCTTTCTTCAAATTATTGGAAGCTGCGGATGCTTTAAAATATTACTACGATCAACTTCCTTATGAAATGCAAGCTGATGAACCTGAAACCAGGGGTAAGTGATAATATCTCCAGAGTAATTTCAGTCACGGCGGCCAATCTCAACTCAGACTAGCCAGATACGCAGGAGATGTTATAGTGCACGCACGCATCAACGTGGCAATGCTGCCAGCCTCTTGGGTACACTTCCATTTGACGGCTATGAGGAAGAATGTTTTGACTCCATATCTTAATTAGATTTATATTATAGTTATGCTTTATTTTTAGGGTTCCGCACCAAAGGGTAAAAACGGGGCCTTATGACTAAGACTTCGCTGTCGGTCCGTCCGTCTGTCTATCACCAGACTGTATCTCAAGAACCGCGATAGCTAGACAGTTGAAATTTTCACAAATTATTTATTTCTGTCAGCTATGACAACAAATACTTAAAAAAAAAATAGAAAATTAAGGGGTCTCCCACACAACAAACGCGATTTTTATGCCGTTTTTATAGATACTGTTACGGAAACCTTCGTGAGCGAGTCCGACACGCACTTGGCCGGGTTTTTTTTAATTTTTCGAAATATAAAAACTTTCCGTAAATAAATCCTTACTAATATTATAAATGCGAAAGTAACTCTGTCTGTCTGTCTGTCTGTTACGCTTTCACGCCAAAACTACTGAACCGATATAAATGAAATTTGGTACAGAGATAGAATAGACCTTGAGGAACAACATAGGCTACTTTTTACCCGGGTGCGCTAAGTAGTTCCCTCGGGATGCGGGTGAAACCGCGGGAAATAGCTAGTAGAGAATATATTTGAGCACATATGGTTTGTAAGAACACTTTTGTTCCTTTTGCTCCAGTTACGAAAAAAGTCATTTTCACTCCCAAGCTGGGAAGAAGCGTCGCTTACGACGACAAGACCTTTGAAAACGTCGAGTTCACACCCAGGCTGGGTAGGAGACTCGCTGATGACATGCCGGCGACACCTGCAGACCAAGAAATGTGAGTAGACTTGTATAATCCTAGGATACTTTGGATTTCATCCCAGCAAAAACACATAGAAAGTGGTGAAGGGGGGTTTTGGGGGCTGTCTTTTGTGATGTTCAAAAAGTGCTGAATTTCAGCCTAGTGTGAATAAACGATTATTGAATTTTAAATACCCTTTTAGGAAGACCGTACGGAGATTTTTGCGACCATCAGAGGATGTTAATTTACCACGCGTCAAGCTCCCGCATGCTGAAGAAAGTACTTCAAACACCCAGATAAAAAGTATCCTACGCCCTTCGCCATGTTTCAATCTATATCCATACTAAATTTCATCCAAATCAGTTCAGCCGTTTTACCGTGAAAACGTAACAAACAGGCAGGTTTCGGTTATTATAAATGCGAAGGTTTGTTACTCTTCCACGCAAAAACTACTAAATGCATTTTGATGAAATTTGGTACACAGATAGGTTATATCCTGAATTAAAACATAGGATACTTTTTATCCGGTTGCGTCTTGTAGTTTCATCAGGATATATATGTTACTAAAGTAACTAGATCTGCAATCACCAAGCAAAATGCGTGCCATAAAAGTTTGAGCCCCCAGCCATAATTCATGTCATCTGTCAGCTTGACTTCAACTGAATGGCTGGAAAAACTGACTGGCGCCGTCTTTGTCGAACAGATGTCACGTACATAATGTTTCGGCTAGTGTGAAAGAGATAAATATAATGTTGCATCAAAGTGGTTACACCAAAGTTTTTGTTTAAAAAAAAAATGAATGGCCCTTTCCAATACACAAACATACATTTAGGGATAATGATACTACGCTGTTATGAAATTAATGAAGCAAACTATAGATTTCAATTTCAATTTGTATAAAAAGTTGGAATACTTGGTTATTTTTTTTTATTCAAAGGTGCGTGTTGAACATTGATGCAGTTTATTAGTCCGTCAGTGTAGTTTCAAAGCTAGGTCAAAAATTGGTTACGTATTTTTTGATGCGTAATGTTCGGGATTGCATCTCTATTGACATTTCTCGATACGGGTGAAACCACGGAAAACATCTAGTTTATCTTAATATGTATAACCATTTCAATCCGCCTTGAGCGCACGTGGTGATCAATGCTCATGCCTTCTCTGTATGAGGAAAGGCCTGTGCCCAGCAGTGGGACGATATATAGGCTGATGATGATTTTTTTTGTCTCTTTCTGTGACGCGGCAATCTGTTATACACAACAATAAGCCACTGGTTTGACTGAAATTGTTATTTTATCTGCTTATGGTTTTTAGCTTGGGATGACACTGCTCAGATGGGTGTCATTCCATCCTGGTTTTAGCTTGTAGAGTTGGAACACTGTGTCTTTTTAAACTCCTGTGTTGAAGGCTTTGATCGCCACTCAGTCTGAGGGCAAGCTCATTTTTATGTCAAGAGAGCTATTTTTGATAGGTGTTAGGTAAGGTATACTATTATTTTTATTATACTTGCTGATGATGATGATTTCTTTATGTCTTCCACCCTAGGTACCGCCAAGACCCTGAGCAGATTGACAGCAGAACCAAATATTTCTCCCCAAGACTGGGCAGGACCATGAATTTTTCGCCTAGACTCGGAAGGGAACTGTCCTACGGTGAGCAATAACTAAACGTCTCTTTTACTTTACACTTAGGCCCAAGTTCACGCACTGATGGTTACGTAATCGGCCCGTTAAATAAAAACGTGTTTTAACCATGATGCAGGAATTTCTATGTTATCCACTTCTAGTTCAACCCTGGTTTGGTAATCAACCGGTTCAGGAATAAAAATCACAATTTATACATTACCCATTGAAAGTTGCAAGTTTGAATCAACGGTAAACAGCTGTTTTAAGTTAATCGGACGTTTATCTTGTCGGTGAACTCGGCCCTTAATCGCGTGATTAACTGTATGCCATGGATTCGCCCATTTCTTGACGGAACTATTTCACGTGGCTGGATAAAAAATAATGATTTTTCCCTAGGTTTCATCCCCATCTATTTCATGGTAAATTTTATCTAAATCGGTTCAACTGTTTTATCGAAAAAGCGTGACAGACAAACAGAGTTACTTTCGCATTTTTAATTGTAATAACATGTATGTTTTCTCTTCCAGACATGCTGCCCAGCAAAATAAGAGTAGTGAGGAGCGCAAACAAAACGCAATCGACATAATTTGGAGCAACAACTAAACGCAATGCTAGTTCTAACCTCGAAATTAATTAAAATTTTATAAAAAAAATATGTTATTTTGGACGAAATAATGTACTGTTTTACATATAAGTGTAATTAATTAATATTAAAAATTAGTTTTTTTGTGGAAATAAAGGATTTATGATATACGTTTTTGGTTTGAATTTATTTTAAGGGCTCGTGGCTAAGTGGCAGACATGCGGATCTATAGATTAGCAAGGTTAAGCTACGCTTTCCGCGGTCAATCCATGTATGGGTGACCGTTTATTAACCGACTAAAAAAAACTGAAAAGTTTTTACTTCAAAACATCGCTCTAGAATTCGGTGGCGACATACTGACAATAGTTACTTACAAGACACCGACTTCTAGAGCGTTGTTTTGGCTTATCGACCAAAACAACGCTTTAGATAAAATTTAATAAAATTTATTTTTTACTTTTCAGTTTTATGGGTGACCGTTTTTTAACCGACTAAAAAAAACTGAAAAGTTTTTACTTCAAAACATCGCTCTAGAAGTCGGTGGCGAAATACTAACAATAGTTACTTACAAGACACCGACTTCTAGAGCGTTGTTTTGGTCGATAAGCGTTTAAATAAAATTTATTTTTTACTTTTCAGTTTTTTTTGGATTTTTTTTGTTAAAGTTCTACTCTTCAATGTTATTCTTACGTATTTTTGACTAGGTATTGTAAATTCGTCCAAATGATTTGATTTGTGAATGGGGAAAATATATATTTTTTAAGATTTATTCAACCACTAAATGCGGTTGCGATCATTTTGTATTTTGCCCTTTTGGCTTTCATGTAGATCACCGTCGTGGTCCATAAAATGTCGTCGTGTTACCCGGTAACTGGGTTGTGGAGGTCAGATAGGCAGTCGCTCCATGTAAAACACTGGTACTCAGCTGCATCCAGTTAGACTAGAAGCCGTTCTCCATACAGTTGGGAAAAAGCTAGGCAGATGAACATAAAAGAAGAAAATATTGACGTATTAAAAGTGATTTAATATTTTCTTTGTAAAATAATTAATTGCATTCGGCACTGTCGACCCCAAACTGCATTGAACTGGTTAAGAAAAGCGAAATAAACGAATTTTGACTGTTGAACAATAAAATGTTTTATTGTGCTATATTAAATGGAAAAATGTTGCTCAATTTATGGGACGACCTGCAATATGTATTTCTTATATATTTTTCTTATATGTAAGTAACAATTTTATACATAGACCATCTTATATTGTAACTAACCTCTGCGCCATAGATTAATTAAAGTCTCCGAGCTTCTCCGACTAGATACCGCGAGCCAAATCGCGGACAAACAACGTGACACGTGATTCATATATATTAAGAAGAAGATAAGATAAGATTAATTACTTTCAAATTTTTTTGTCTGACCGTACAGTTTTTGAGTTGAACAATAAATTTTTGTATTTATTTATGAGTGGTCCCAGTAGCCGGAATAAAAATATTTAAATTAAATCTATCCGGCGACTCACACCGCGGATCAGTTAATTGTGGTCCCAGTCGCCGGAAGCCTCGAGTCCGCCAGTGTACTCGTAAAATGCAGCAGCAAATTCAATGCCGAAGTCAGCATACAAAGAACACACCCTCCAAGTTTCAGGTCTCTACGATCAGCGGTTTAGGCTGTGCATTGATCCGTTAGTCATTCAGGACAAAGCATTTTAGTGTATAGATGAAGTTTAATATACACAACTAGAAAAATACAGGTGTACTACATTCATACATCTCTGCCTTACTCTTCAGAGAACCAAGCGTGATAGTCATCATCTGCCTAGCCTTTTCCCAACTATGTTGGGGTCGGCTTCTAGTCTAACCGGATGCAGCTGAGTACCAGTGTTTTACATGGAGCGACTGCCTGTCTGACCTCCACAACCCAGTTTACCGGGTAACACGAGACCCCTTGATAAGACTGGTTGTCAGACTATCTGGCTTCTGACTACCCATAACGACTGTCAAAGATCTACAAATGACAGCCGGGGCTAACAGCTTAACGTGCTTTCCGAGGCACGGAGGAGTCTCGCTATGACAGAGAGGGTCACCCATCCACGGACCGACCGCGCCAAGCGCAGCTTAGCCTTTGATCGGTCGAACCGTGCGGCTGTTACTTAGCCACGAGCTCCTCTCGAGAACCAAGCGTGATATTATTGAATGTAAAAACCTCAATTCAACTGTTTCCAGGTTACAGCTCCATTCTGGTCACAGTAAATACCTACGTGCTACTAGCGGCAAACCTCGATGATTTCCGTAGTATAGCAAAGAAATTCGTACCTGAAAACTTGGCTGATCAAATAGAAGACATTGTACAAGACCACAGCTTTAAATACAGAGAAGAACGCAAAGACGACGAACAGACAGACAGAACAGTTGAATACTCAGAAGAAATGCAACACCAGAGTCAAATAGATCGGTCTTTCGAAGTGACTACAGAACGACAGAATTTCAAAGCACCCCCGAAGCTGTATCAATCGCCTCCAAATAGGTATCGTTTGAAGAATGCACCCCCTATAGAGCCACTAGTTGCGCCAGCTACCCCATTCGTTGCACCCCCAGGTTTGAGCTTAGACGATATAGTTGAAAAGGTAAAGCAAAGATTGCAGATTGAGCTGCTTAACCGTAGTGCTCAGGCAGAAGCCCAAGCTATGAGTGCACAAGCTCTCACCGCCCAAACTCTAACTACCCCAGGCTATGCACAACCAGTTAGTATACCACCCATAGGCCCACCCGTCTACAAGAATCGTCCGAAGAAAATTCTTAAACTAACCCAAGCTAATGAGCCAGTACAAGATCCAGTTTACGAGGCTCCAGTTAATGTAGTAAAGGAAGAGATACAGTACGAAGCTACTTATGAAGAGCCAGACGATAAAATTGCAAAACTAAATCAAGGACAAGTAATGCAATGGAAACCGCAGCTACAAAACAAACCAATTTTAGATGGAAATCGGAATAAGAATAGATATCCTAACCTACAACATGCAGGGGTGGTTAAGAAAGTAAGGTATGTAAAACAGGTTGTGGTACCAGCAAAACCGATACAGAGACAGCCGAATCTGGTGCAACAGCCTAGTTTAGTGCAGGCACCAAAGCAGGAACAGCCGAGTTTAATGCAGCAACAGAGGCAGCAACTAAACAGACTAGCACAGCAGAAGGTCTTGAAAAACAAACAACTGATCCGCGTCTCACAGCAAACAACACCACAAACTCCAGCGACTGCCAATAGCGATGCTGTGAATGAAAATCTAGAAAGTATACCTAGCCCTGGAGGCGGTATATTCGAAGCTGTTGACATGCTCAAATCTAATGACAGCTACGAAGATTACGTCACACCACCCAAAGAGGAAGCCTTTGAAAGCGAAGTTGAAGAAACTACGTTAACACCAGTCGTTCTTTCGTTCAAATACAAAATAACAACGAAATCTCCAACGAAACCGACGTTTGCAATCGAAATTGAACCTTTTGCTGAAAACGCAGAGGTGATTGTTGCTCAAGATGGCGCTGTGGAATATGAATACGAAGCTCCTGATGTCACAGCGGAACCCAAAGCGAAAACTGAAAGCATTTCGTTTGAAGAAAAGGAAACTAAAGCCGATCCGAACGCTACAACGACAGCCGAGGTTACTATAAAAGGGAAAGCTACAAAGAAAACAAAATTAGGAACGATGATACCTACCAGAGAGTTTTATAAGATTAGCAGTCCTAATTATTATGCTAAATTGCCAACGATAGCCGAGAAATATAATTTTGATGAGCCCATACCTGAAGCGGATAGGGAACCTGAAAATTTGAAGCCCATTGGCAACCCACCAGCTAGTATCAACGGCAAAGTCATGCTGTTATAACTATAAGATTTATTTACAATAAAATTTTTGGAAGTGTTTTGTTTTTTATTACGGTTCCGTAGTCGACAAGGACCCTTATAGTTTCTTTATGTCCATCTGTCTGTCTGTCCGCGGCATAGCTCAGAGTTTCTTGGTAATAGAAAGCTGAAATTTAGTATTTATATATGTATATCCAACGGTTTAATAAAATTATGAAAAATATTTTTTTAGTGTATCTCCCAAACACGTAAAGTGGGGATGAATATTTTTTCTTGCGTATCCCTTCGCGTGAGGTATCATTAGATAGGTCTTTCAAAAATATTATGGGTGTGTGAAGATCATTTTTCGGTTATTTGCGAACTATCTAGCTTTCAAGTTCAATTTTTTGGTCGATACGGGCGTCCCCCCTCCCCCTTACTTTTGAATGAAACTGTCCCTAGAAATAAAAAAAATTACAGACGTAGCACATGTAATGAACTTACAAGAAAAACTATCACGGATAAGTAGGCTTAACCGGTTACAGAGTTAAAGTCCATTAGCTAAGACCTACTACGGAACCCTACTGCGCATGGCACGACACGCACGCCAGTTTTTAATCGTAGCCTTAGAACAAAATAGGTTATGATTTTGTTTAAATTTTTCGTAAAAAAGAATTCGTACAGACTATAGTGTCAGAGTTTACCGCCTGACGGCCTTTGACATGGAATGACGGGTAAAGAATCTTACAGACGACACTCAATTATAAAGTCGAAACAAAAACAATAACCTTAGTGTCATAGATAATTAATCGTTTGTGCAGAACAAAAAGTAAAAGTTTTAAACATTCATTTCATTAAAAGATTATTTGAGTAAATACAGCTGAGTAAATAAAATAAATAATAAATGAAATAACAATTAATAATGTGCTTAAGCTTGCATATTAACAAACAATGGCCTTATGTTTTAATTGTAAGTTTAGGTGTACTTAAGATTTATTTATATTTCAACTAGCTTTCCGCCAGCGGCTTCGCCCGCGATATTATAGCCAATGGATACAAAAACTTGACAAATCTATACTTATAATAAATCTGTAGAGAGGTCAATTCTGTACATGAAATGTATTTCCAAAATAACAATCAGGGGGTGATTAGGGATCGATACTGATGCCAAAAATGCAATCAGTAAAATTTTTGACTGTCTGTCTGTATAAACTCTATAGAAACAAAAACTACTCGACGGATTTTAACGAAACTTGGTACAATTATTTGTCATACTCCTGAGATGGTTATAGTATACTTTTCATCACGCTACAATCAATAGGAGCAGAGCAGTGAAGGGAAATGTTGTCATTTTGTTTAAACGCGCTAATCTCAGGAACCGCTGGTCCGATTTAAATAATTCTTTCAGTGTTAGATAGTCCATTTATCGAGGAAGGCTATATATACCAATAGAAGCGGAGCACCACTATTCCACGCGGACGAAGTCGCTGGCAGAAGCTAGTTGTAAATAAGGTTCTACCTAAGATTTATTTATTTATTTATATTCCAATGGGAAATCTTCAAATGACTCCTCCCGCTGTGGGCCGAGCGGGAGAGAGTGACACTTACTGACTAAAACCATCCATTTTTCTCCCTTGGCCCTTTGTGTTGTGGCGTCGGTAACCCTCAGTCACAGGCCCTAGGGGGCATCGACTATGCTGATCTGGGGGGTTAGACAAGAAGCTAAAACGCTAGTAGAATAGAAAACAAAATGTATGGGAATGACATTCGTTTACGACTAGCTATCAGTCATTCTCATACATTTTGTTTCCACTTGTCTAACCCCCGTGATCTGATCTCTTCGAGGCGCGCTCGGGTGGAACACAAGCGCATCGACACGTGCCTGTTGGCCTAGCAAGAACGCACTAATATAATCGTAGGTAACAATTTTCGAAAAAACGCTTTACGACCAAAACATCGCTTTCGAAGTCGGTGGCGAAATACTAACAATAGTAACTTACAAGACACCGACTTCGAAAGCGATGTTTTGGTCGTAAAGCGTTTAAATAAAAAATATTTTTTACTTTTCAGTTTTTTTTTGGAAGTCGGTTTTATTCTTTTGTAAAAAGTTTTTTTATTTTTTCGCTTTTCAGTGTCTCGGTCTTACTATCTTAACAAAATAAACACACCACTTTTTAAGGTTGTAATAAGCGTAAATAACCAAATCATCTAAGTATTTGGCATATCAGCAAGTAGATATAAATCGTTATTTTTGATATATTTATAAAACGGCTGAACCGGTAGTGATAAAATTTATATGGGACCAACGAGAAGCACCAGCTTTCAAATAAAAAAAGAATCATGAAAATCGGTTCACCCAGTCGCAAGTTATGAGGTAGCAAACATAAAAAAAAAAAAAAAATACAGTCGAATTGATAACCTCCTCCTTTTTTTGAAGTCGGTTAAAAATATCCTGCAGACATATCTATACATATAAAATGCTTTGTCCTGAATGACTGACGGATCAACGCACAGCCTAAACCGCTGATCGTAGAGACTTGAAACTTGGAGGGTGTGTTCTTTGTATGACGTAGGCATCCGATAAGAAAGGATTTTCCGAAATTCTATCCCAAAGGCATTGAGGCATATACAAAGGCATGTACGTAGTATCACCCAAAGGGGTGAAAAAGGGGTCAAAGTTTGTATGAAACTCTGTCATTTTTAATTTGTAGTCGTATAGCCCACGCGGGCGAAGCCGCTGGCAGAAAGCTAGTTTTATGTTAAAAATCAATACATATGTATAAAACACTAGCTTCTGCCCGCGACTTCGTCCGCGTGGTATAATGGTGCTCCGCTCCTATTGGTTTTAGCGTGATGATATATAGCCTATAGCCTTCCTCGATAAACGGGCTATCTAATACTGAAAGAATTTTTCAAATCGTACCAGTAGTTCCTGAGATTAGCGCGTTCAAACAAACAAACTCTTCAGCTTTATTATATTACTAGCTTCTGCCCGCGACTTCGTCCGCGTGCAATAGTGGTGCTCCGCTCCTATTGGTCTTAGCGTGATAATATATAGCCTATAGCCTTCCTCAATAAATGGGCTATCTAACACTGTAAGAATTTTTCAAATCGTACCAGTAGTTCCTGAGATTAGCGCGTTCAAACAAACAAACTCTTCAGCTTTATTATATTATTAGTAATAGATTAGTATAGATTTATTATATTAGTATAGATATTATATTAGTATAGGTTATCTATTGACAATATTTCATCCCTTTAGACTAGAAAGAAGACAAGCAATAAATTTCCTTCTATTTGCACAGTTGTTGCATTTTGTATGCACTTATAGAAGTCGTTGCATATATAAGCTAGGTCGGGATTGGTCTGGTCATCATTCGATCAGTCGGTGGCTTCCAGTCTTCGGCTGCTATGGGTGCAACCAAGACTTTGGTTTGGCTGTGGGTGCTCAGTGTAAGTTCACTTTTTTGAGATTTTTTATTTAACTTGCAAGTTCTGCAATGTGTAAAAAAAATGAGCAATAATATTTAAGGGTATGTACATATATCAAGTAAAGATTCCACTGACAAAATCTTATTATTAAATCTGTTAACTTTTTTTCCATACATTTTTTTAAACTAAATATTTAGACTTATCGGGCTAGTTGACGACTAGGTCGAAAATAAGGGGTAACCGGTTTGCGAACTCTGCATTATTGATCTTCAAATTTGAGTTTATCAACCCATTTTTAGGGCTGTATCCTATTTTTTTAACAAAAACAGTTACTTCTTTTTGTTCTAAAACTATAAGATTTCTAGTTCCTAATACTGCTCAAAAGATTAGTTATCACCGAATGTGTTGCCCGCTTAAATTGAATTACTTATTTTTTTTAAGGAGTCCCACTCCTTAACAGTTTTCTGAATTTCATTCCTAATTTTGGTACCTAATCTTCTTATATAAAAATGGATCGATGTTCGTTAGTCTTGCTAAAACTCGAGAGCGGCTGAGCTAATTTAGTTGATTTTGGTTTTGAAATGCTTGTGGTAGTCCAGGGAAGGTTTAAACGGTGAGATGTAGGTGATACAAAGTTCACCGGCTTATCACTACATAGTATAAAACAAGTCGCTTTCTCTCTCTCCCTATGTTTCCCTATATATGCTTAAATCTTTAAAACTACGCAACGGATTTTGATGTGGTTTTTTTTCATAGATAGAGTGATTAATGAGGAAGGTTTTAGTATATAATTTATCAAGTTTTTGTATCCATTAGCTTAACTATCGCGGGCGGAGCCGCTGGCGGGAAGCTAGTCTAGTTATAAATGAAGGTCATGAAATGCTATTATTCATACCGTTTTCTTCCCCGATGACTAATTAATATTTTTATTGATTGGTTTCAGGTTCTGAGCGCGAATGCATCACACAGTAAGTTATTTTACAGTAAAAGACTTTTTAAAAGTAGTATAGTTTAAACAGCTACGTTTTTCTCGCAGTTATACCCGTATCCTTTGTAAATTACCACTCGCATCCGGACTAAAAAGTATTCTAAGTGGTAATCCAGGTTATAAGCTATCTATGTACCAAATTTCATTCAAATCCATTGAGTAGTTTTTGCGTGAAAAAGTAACAAACATACATGCGTCCTCAAAAACTTCCGCATCATCATCATCAGCCTGTATTGTCCCACTGCTGGGCACAGGCCTCTTCTCATACAGAGAAGGCATGAGCATCGATCACCACGTGCGCTCAAGGAGGATTGGCGATATCAGTTTTTTTAAGTCCAGGTTTCCTCACGATGTTTTCCTTCACCGTTAGTCAGTTGTGTCTAAGATACACTTAGAAAGTACATATGACTTAAGAGAAGTCACATTGGTACTTGCTTTCTATTTACTTTCAGTAATTTATTATATTAGTACGATTAAACGCTTTTTCAATACAAAAAAACTTTTTTTTAATGTAACTAACACATCAATCATTTAGTTCCAGCCCCAATTCAAAGCGTCCACATCACAGATGAGCAAAGTGACTACAATAAAGATAGCTATGACTCGAATTCTATCACCAAAAACCGTTGGGGCACGACCGGACATTCGGTAAGAAGCGAATCCGAACAACTAGACCAGTCCAGCTTTTCGTTGACGTCAGATGCTTATGGTACTACCAAAATAGCTGACGCGAGAGGCTTTTCAAACGATGCTCAAGAAATCAAAGAGTTTTCTGTCAGTGCTGATGGAAGACAGAGGAGTAAGTTCGAGAGTGCCAACGAAGCGAGTGATTCTTACGACAAAAAGAGGTTTGAATACGTTGGTCCTGATGGTAGTGTTGTGAGGAATGAGGAGAGTGAAGAGATTGAAAGCAGTTCTTCATCAACTTCTAGTACGACCACAACAGTTGAACCGGATTCTGTTGAAGATTGTTCTCATACACGTAAGTTGAATTTTGAATCGGATGGAAATCTCATCATCATCTAGCCTTTTCCCAACTATGTTGGGTCGGCTTCCAGTCTAAACCGGATGCAGTGGAGTACCAGCGTTTTACATGGAGCGACTGGTTATTTGACCTCCACAACCCAGTTACCGGGTAACATGGTACCTCATGGTAAGACTGGTTGTCAGACTTTCTGGCTTTTGATTACCCGTAATGACTGTCAAAGATCTGAATCTGTCAAATGACAGCCTTCTGAAATCGGATTGTAATCTACACATATAAAATGCTTTGTAATGAATGACTGACGGATCAACGCACAGTCTAAACCGCTGATCTTAGAAACCTGAAACTTGGAGGGTGTGTTCTTTGTATGACGTAGGCATCCGATAAGAAAGGGCTTTCTGAAGTTCTATCGATAAGTGGGTGAAAAAGGGGGGGGGGAGTTTGTATTAAACTCTGACATTTTTTAATTTGAATTCGCGTAGGCAACGCGGGCGAAGCCGCCGCAGATTTATAAAAGTCGGCATCACTCCGACTAGATATCGCGCTTCCTAAAAACAATAAATAGCTCCGTGAATGCGGAAACTTTTTATTGTAGTGTGTGTAGGTGATCCCAGTATTATTTATTATTTCTGTAGTATTATTTTCATACAGTTTCACTGCAAATGTTACCTCTTTAAACCATTTTTTTTACTATCCCAACAGCTGATCATCAACATAGGTGGTTTAACATCGAATTACCAGGTAATACATATTGTATTATATACCTTATTAGTATATAGTATATTATTAAAATCAAGAATTGCTAAAAGTTTCTTTTTAATTGACGATAGATCTGACAGCACAAGACTGAAAACCTCATTCTTTTGCGTGCCTTCGACCGGTGCAGATATGTCTTTAATGTTTTTTGTAGGATTTGTGATTACTTTAGTAATAAAATAAATGAAAAGATTTAGTTGAGAAAAACGTAAGGAAAATGAGTTTGCATTCCAGAGGGGGTTTTAAATAGAGAATGCAATAGTTCTATATAGTTGGTAGTACTTGTAAATAGGTTGGCACCACTGTACATTTTTATATTTTCCCTTTTATGTTTTTATACTCTGTGCTCTGTTCTTTTTGCCGCCATAATATACTTACGTTTTTTTCAACTAAATCTTTTTATTTATTTTACTAAAGTAATCACAAATCCTACATTTTTTATTCAGAAAATATCTGCATAAATAATAATAAATGGCTGAGTGTATAATTAATTAATATTACGACAGGTCCCCCGGATACTGATTGGGATATTATACGGTATGAAACTGTAGAAAATGGCCTCCCATGCGTCACTATGAAGGTGGTACCTACTGGTAAGTTTTTACCCATAGTCAGTAGCGTTTAGAGTTCCGTAGTCGAAGAACCTTTATACTTTCGCCATGTCCGTCTGTCTGTCTGTCTGACCACGGTATAGCTCAGAGGTTCCTAGGACTAGAAAGATCACGCCGACAAAATGGTAAAATAAAATTATAATAATAAAAATTTTAGGCACCGCCCTTATACGCAAAGTGGGGATGAATATTTGACTTGATTGTTTTTAATATGACGGCACGTTTGGCGTAGTGGCTGAGCAATTAGCTGCTGCGCTGCGTGTCGCGGGTTCGATTCCCGCACGGGACAACTAAAATTGTTCCGGGTCTTGGTATTTGTGCATGTGTAATGTATGTTTGTAAACGCACCCACGACACAGTAGTAATTTCTAGTGTGGACGTTTTAAACAAAAAAAAACATCGTGTATCCCTTCGTGTGGGGTATCGTTAGATAGGTCTTTCGAAAATATTATAGGTGTGTGAAGACTTTTCAGTCGAGAGAGCCATTTGCGAAATATCTGGCTTTAAAGTGAAAGAGAGCACGCTTTTTAGCGGTCAAAGGGTTAAAACGACTTCCAAAAAATAAGGTAGGTCTCAATTTGGCTGATTTATATCTTTTAGATGTTTTTTTTACCTTTAAATAATAAGTATTAACGCTCTAGAAGTCGATTTCAAAGTTACTAGTTTGCCACCGACTTTTAAAGAAATTGATTCAACAGAAAGATAATTTATATTCTCTTTTCAGTGTTCTTGGAAGTCGTATTTTTTTCAGGGCACGTTTGAAAGAGCTGGAAACAGCTTTTGAATATGTTATTTTTAACTGACTTAATAATTCTTTATTAGGAACAAAGAAGTCTAGTAGTACACGTTCATCCTCTTCATCGAGCTCTCACAGTTCTCATCACAGTTCCTCTAAATCTACTTCTTCTGTCGGTAAGTATATTATATAATCATTTTATTTAGCTTGCAATACTCGATATACCTAATAAGTCGTGGTGGCCTAGTGGTTAAGGCGCTTCTCGTATACGAGTGTGCGGTTCCGAAACCTGGCAAAGTACCAATGTGACTTTTCTAAAGTCTTACACTTTCTAGTATTTTCTAAGTATATCTTAGACGTCACTGACTAACGGGTCGTCATCAACCAAAACTGGCCAGTGTTGACTGAAGCCGAAGGTTACAAGCAAACTCCAAAATTGGACGATCTATTACGATTAACGAACTACCAAAGCGTAATTACAATAAAAATTCATACATTGATTGTTTTTTGGAGGTTTGTCAATTAGACGTATACGTATATTTTGGAGAGAGCTCCTCCCCCCTTGGACTTCCACTGTGATATACTTCTTCTCTTATTATAATGTGACCTGCAGATTTTACCAACCTAACAAGCCCTAGTGCCAGAGTTTTCTCAAATCCACCTGACGGCCTCTGACATGGAATTGTAACAACTGCTATCAAGATAGCAGCCGGGGACGATTTATAAACGGGCCCTCGGGTTTAATACCCGGGTCAGACCGAAATCGCTTTGTGGGTTTAAGAAAATTTCACTTAGGAATCCGGAGTGAGGAAGTTGTTGGTGTTACACCCCCGTGCCTCGGAGAGCACGTAAAGCTGTTTTCCAGCGCTTGATCTCTTCTCAGTCGTGTCGGATTGCCGACCCATCGGACTATGAGAGTGAGGGAATAGAAAGTGCACTTGTGTCTGCAAGCGTGCTGAACTATAATATCTCCTGCGTGCCTGGATAGTCTTCGTTGTGACCGTCTGGAGATTATTATGATAATAAGCATGAGCTGTGCCTTGCAAAACACATGTCATCATCATCAGCCTATATATCGTCCCACTGCTGGGCACAGGCCTCTTCTCATACAGAGAAGGCGTTCAAGGCGGATTGGCGATTTCAGACTTTTTAAAGTCTAGGTTTCCTCACGATGTTTTCCTTCACCGTTAGTCAGTGACTCCTAAGATATACTTAGAAAGTATATATGACTTTAGAAAAGTCACATTGGTACTTGCTAGGTTTTGAACCCGCACACTCGTACACGAGAGCAGGCCTTAACCACTAGGCCACCACGACATATATGCACATGTCAAGGAGAGTTTTATTTACTTCAACAGGTCGAGGATCTCCCATTGTTCACCCAGCGGGTAAACCGGTTTTACTGGGACCACCAGACATAGCACCATTGGACCTTAACCCTGAAGATGTCGTACCAGTGCTCTTGCCAGGTGAATCTTAATAATATACATATTATATATATTATATGTGCCCGACCCAGTTCTCGAAAATGGTCATATCACATTGTACTGGGATCGATCTATCATCACTGATCGGACTTTTATTGCTAACAAGCCTGATACAGTGGTGATAGATCGATTAGAGCGCCGCACAATGATTGTTGAAAAGAAAAAGAAATTAAATATCTTGATTTGGCTCACGAGGTTGTTGACATGTGGCATGTGGACTCTGCAGTCATTGTGCCGATAGTCGTTTCAGCCAATGGTTTGATAGCCAAGAGCATCGATCTACATCTAAAGAGGCTCTCGTTAGATGGTTGGATCAAGCGCTTGATACAGAAAGCGGTATTACTGGATACGGCACGCATAGTCAGGAGGTTTCTCTCTCTGGGGTCCTGACCGCCGGTAGCTTGGACCATGTTCCCGTTGCCGGTGGTGTACTATTTTTATATTTAAAAATGTAAATATATGTGAAATAAATAAATGAATGAATACATATTATAAATAAATACTGTCAGTTTGTTTGTCACGCTTTCACGACAGAACAGCGGTACCAATTTAGATAAAGGAAAAGTTTTTATCAGGTGAGAGGGTGTTTGTTTGTGCAAATCCATGTTGCCATTTTTCTCCAAATCTACTGGTTCGATTTTGATGTAGTTTTCAGTGATGTGTTTGGGTTTGATTGGTGTATGTTCTTATATAGGTGTTACGGTGACAACTCACCAGGGGGCGCAGCAGCCAACCCTATTAAACGTTCATTCCCCATTTTATCGCGTAAATATGTTATTACTCTTTTTTAGGGGTTTCTGACCCCTTGGAACCCCTCGGGATCGTCCTATCTTGGGGGTCTCTTGGGGATTTTTGAGCTATTATTTAACTGTTCTCTTTAGGAGATTGTTCTCAAAATGAGGCATCTTTGTTCGGCCTTTGAATTGACGAGGACAAATTACAATATGGGGGTTAGACAAGTGGCAAAAACGCTAGTAGAATAGAAAACAAAATGTATTGGAATGACATTCGTTTACGACTAGCTATCTGTCATTCCCATACATTTTGTTTTCTATTCTACTAGCGTTTTTGCCACTTGTCTAACCTCTCATGAAAGCTGAAAAGACCAAAAAGGCTGTTTAACAAATAAAAATTCTATAATTTACTGCTGCGCCCGGCATGCGTTGCAATGCCACTTTTTTGTAGGGTGAACCACCCTTATCACTGGACTATGAAAAATAATTTACGTCCTATTCTCAGACCTACTGAATATACATACAAAATTTAATAAGACACGGTGAAACAGTTTCGGAGGATTTTTGTTACCAACCATGTGACACGAGAATTTTATATATTAGAAAGAAAGTCAAGTTTCATTCGAGATTTAAATGAAACCTATATTAAGAATATCTTAAGTCTGTCCGGTACGATTTGAATTTATAATATTTTCTTTTTTAGTGCTTTTCTATCTAAAACTTATTTTTTCTATCGGCAGCGACCACACCAGTCATCATAAGGGGACGAGATACAACGCAGGTCGCATCGGTGGCTTCTACAAGCACCAGCAGGGCGAGCCCTCACGGCTCCCATGCCACAGCCAGCAGCCTTGTCAAAATCGGCCAGACCTCCTCTGGACCAGACATTGTTATTCCACCCAGCAATTCATGGGGTGGGTCAGGGAGCCCGGGAGCCATCGTCCTAGGAGGACACAATACCCAGGTCGGTTCAGCACATTCTGGCGGCGAATCCGGTGGCTCTGTAAATGTTGGCCAGACATCCTCTGGACCAGACATAGTTCTTCTACCCGGCGATTCATGGGGTGGGTCAGGGAGCCCGGGAGCCATCGTCCTAGGAGGACACAATACTCAGGTCGGTTCAGCACATTCTGGCGACCCCAGTAGCGCTGACCAAGACGACTCAAGCGACGAATCCGGTGGCTCTGTAAATGTCGGCCAGACATCCTCTGGACCAGACATAGTTCTTCTACCCGGCAATTCATGGGGTGGGTCAGGGAGCCCAGGAGCCATTGTCCTCGGAGGACACAACACTCAGGTCGGTTCAGCACATTCTGGCGACCCCAGTAGCGCTGACCAAGACGACTCAAGCGACGAATCCGGTGGCTCTGTAAATGTCGGCCAGACATCCTCTGGACCAGACATAGTTCTTCTACCCGGCAATTCATGGGGTGGGTCAGGGAGCCCAGGAGCCATCGTCCTGGGAGGACACAATACTCAGGTCGGTTCAGCACATTCTGGCGACCCCAGTAGCGCTGACCAAGACGACGCAAGCGACGAATCCGGTGGCTCTGTAAATGTCGGCCAGACATCCTCTGGACCAGACATAGTTCTTCTACCCGGCAATTCATGGGGTGGGTCAGGGAGCCCAGGAGCCATCGTCCTGGGAGGACACAATACTCAGGTCGGTTCAGCACATTCTGGCGACCCCAGTAGCGCTGACCAAGACAACTCAAGCGACGAATCCAGTGGCTCTGTAAATGTCGGCCAGACCTCCTCGGGCCCAGACATAGTTCTTCTACCCGGCAATTCATGGGGTGGGTCAGGGAGCCCAGGAGCCATTGTCCTCGGAGGACACAACACTCAGGTCGGTTCAGCACATTCTGGCGACCCCAGCAGCGCTGACGAAGACGACGCAAGTGACGAATCCGGTGGCTCTGTAAATGTCGGCCAGACATCCTCTGGACCAGACATAGTTCTTCTACCCGGCAATTCATGGGGTGGGTCAGGGAGCCCAGGAGCCATCGTCCTAGGAGGGCACAATACTCAGGTCGGTTCAGCACATTCTGGCGACCCCAGTAGCGCTGACCAAGACGACTCAAGCGACGAATCCGGTGGCTCTGTAAATGTCGGCCAGACATCCTCTGGACCAGACATAGTTCTTCTACCCGGCAATTCATGGGGTGGGTCAGGGAGCCCAGGAGCCATCGTCCTGGGAGGACACAATACTCAGGTCGGTTCAGCACATTCTGGCGACCCCAGTAGCGCTGACCAAGACGACGCAAGCGACGAATCCGGTGGCTCTGTAAATGTCGGCCAGACATCCTCTGGACCAGACATAGTTCTTCTACCCGGCAATTCATGGGGTGGGTCAGGGAGCCCAGGAGCCATCGTCCTAGGAGGACACAATACTCAGGTCGGTTCAGCACATTCTGGCGACCCCAGTAGCGCTGACCAAGACGACTCAAGCGACGAATCCGGTGGCTCTGTAAATGTCGGCCAGACATCCTCTGGACCAGACATAGTTCTTCTACCCGGCAATTCATGGGGTGGGTCAGGGAGCCCAGGAGCCATCGTCCTGGGAGGACACAATACTCAGGTCGGTTCAGCACATTCTGGCGACCCCAGTAGCGCTGACCAAGACGACGCAAGCGACGAATCCGGTGGCTCTGTAAATGTCGGCCAGACATCCTCTGGACCAGACATAGTTCTTCTACCCGGCAATTCATGGGGTGGGTCAGGGAGCCCAGGAGCCATCGTCCTGGGAGGACACAATACTCAGGTCGGTTCAGCACATTCTGGCGACCCCAGTAGCGCTGACCAAGACGACTCAAGCGACGAATCCAGTGGCTCTGTAAATGTCGGCCAGACCTCCTCGGGCCCAGACATAGTTCTTCTACCCGGCAATTCATGGGGTGGGTCAGGGAGCCCAGGAGCCATTGTCCTCGGAGGACACAACACTCAGGTCGGTTCAGCACATTCTGGCGACCCCAGCAGCGCTGACGAAGACGACGCAAGTGACGAATCCGGTGGCTCTGTAAATGTCGGCCAGACATCCTCTGGACCAGACATAGTTCTTCTACCCGGCAATTCATGGGGTGGGTCAGGGAGCCCAGGAGCCATCGTCCTAGGAGGGCACAATACTCAGGTCGGTTCAGCACATTCTGGCGACCCCAGTAGCGCTGACCAAGACGACTCAAGCGACGAATCCGGTGACTCTGTAAATGTCGGCCAGACATCCTCTGGACCAGACATAGTTCTTCTACCCGGCAATTCATGGGGTGGGTCAGGGAGCCCAGGAGCCATTGTCCTCGGAGGACACAACACTCAGGTCGGTTCAGCACATTCTGGCGACCCCAGTAGCGCTGACGAAGACGACGCAAGTGACGAATCCGGTGGCTCTGTAAATGTCGGCCAGACATCCTCTGGACCAGACATAGTTCTTCTACCCGGCAATTCATGGGGTGGGTCAGGGAGCCCAGGAGCCATCGTCCTGGGAGGACACAATACTCAGGTCGGTTCAGCACATTCTGGCGACCCCAGTAGCGCTGACCAAGACGACTCAAGCGACGAATCCAGTGGCTCTGTAAATGTCGGCCAGACCTCCTCGGGCCCAGACATAGTTCTTCTACCCGGCAATTCATGGGGTGGGTCAGGGAGCCCAGGAGCCATCGTCCTAGGAGGGCACAATACTCAGGTCGGTTCAGCACATTCTGGCGACCCCAGTAGCGCTGACCAAGACGACTCAAGCGACGAATCCGGTGGCTCTGTAAATGTCGGCCAGACATCCTCTGGACCAGACATAGTTCTTCTACCCGGAGATTCATGGGGTGGGTCAGGGAGCCCAGGAGCCATCGTCCTAGGAGGGCACAATACTCAGGTCGGTTCAGCACATTCTGGCGACCCCAGTAGCGCTGACCAAGACGACTCAAGCGACGAATCCGGTGGCTCTGTAAATGTCGGCCAGACATCCTCTGGACCAGACATAGTTCTTCTACCCGGCGATTCATGGGGTGGGTCAGGGAGCCCAGGAGCCATCGTCCTAGGAGGACACAATACTCAGGTCGGTTCAGCACATTCTGGCGACCCCAGTAGCGCTGACCAAGACGACTCAAGCGACGAATCCGGTGGCTCTGTTAATGTCGGCCAGACATCCTCTGGACCAGACATAGTTCTTCTACCCGGCAATTCATGGGGTGGGTCAGGGAGCCCAGGAGCCATTGTCCTCGGAGGACACAACACTCAGGTCGGTTCAGCACATTCTGGCGACCCCAGTAGCGCTGACCAAGACGACTCAAGCGATGAATCCGGTGGCTCTGTAAATGTCGGCCAGACATCCTCTGGGCCAGACATAGTTCTTCTACCCGGCAATTCATGGGGTGGGTCAGGGAGCCCGGGAGCCATCGTCCTAGGAGGACACAACACTCAGGTCGGTTCAGCACATTCTGGCGACCCCAGTAGCGCTGACGAAGACGACGCAAGTGACGAATCCGGTGGCTCTGTAAATGTCGGCCAGACATCCTCTGGACCAGACATAGTTCTTCTACCCGGCAATTCATGGGGTGGGTCAGGGAGCCCGGGAGCCATCGTCCTCGGAGGACACAACACTCAGGTCGGTTCAGCACATTCTGGCGACCCCAGTAGCGCTGACGAAGACGACGCAAGTGACGAATCCGGTGGCTCTGTAAATGTCGGCCAGACATCCTCGGGCCCAGACATAGTTCTTCTACCCGGCAATTCATGGGGTGGGTCAGGGAGCCCAGGAGCCATCGTCCTAGGAGGACACAACACTCAGGTCGGTTCAGCACATTCTGGCGACCCCAGTAGCGCTGACGAAGACGACGCAAGTGACGAATCCGGTGGCTCTGTAAATGTCGGCCAGACATCCTCTGGACCAGACATAGTTCTTCTACCCGGCAATTCATGGGGTGGGTCAGGGAGCCCAGGAGCCATCGTCCTGGGAGGACACAATACTCAGGTCGGTTCAGCACATTCTGGCGACCCCAGTAGCGCTGACCAAGACGACTCAAGCGACGAATCCGGTGGCTCTGTAAATGTCGGCCAGACATCCTCTGGACCAGACATAGTTCTTCTACCCGGCAATTCATGGGGTGGGTCAGGGAGCCCAGGAGCCATTGTCCTCGGAGGACACAACACTCAGGTCGGTTCAGCACATTCTGGCGACCCCAGTAGCGCTGACGAAGACGACGCAAGTGACGAATCCGGTGGCTCTGTAAATGTCGGCCAGACATCCTCTGGACCAGACATAGTTCTTCTACCCGGCAATTCATGGGTTGGGTCAGGGAGCCCGGGAGCCATCGTCCTAGGAGGACACAACACTCAGGTCGGTTCAGCACATTCTGGCGACCCCAGTAGCGCTGACGAAGACGACGCAAGTGACGAATCCGGTGGCTCTGTAAATGTCGGCCAGACATCCTCTGGACCAGACATAGTTCTTCTACCCGGCAATTCATGGGGTGGGTCAGGGAGCCCAGGAGCCATTGTCCTCGGAGGACACAACACTCAGGTCGGTTCAGCACATTCTGGCGACCCCAGTAGCGCTGACGAAGACGACGCAAGTGACGAATCCGGTGGCTCTGTAAATGTCGGCCAGACATCCTCTGGACCAGACATAGTTCTTCTACCCGGCAATTCATGGGGTGGGTCAGGGAGCCCAGGAGCCATTGTCCTCGGAGGACACAACACTCAGGTCGGTTCAGCACATTCTGGCGACCCCAGTAGCGCTGACGAAGACGACGCAAGTGACGAATCCGGTGGCTCTGTAAATGTCGGCCAGACATCCTCTGGACCAGACATAGTTCTTCTACCCGGCAATTCATGGGGTGGGTCAGGGAGCCCGGGAGCCATCGTCCTAGGAGGAGACAATACCCAGGTCGGTTCAGCATCTTCTGGTGACGAATCCGGTGGCTCTGTAAATGTTGGCCAGACATCCTCTGGGCCAGACATAGTTCTTCTACCTGGCGATTCATGGGGTGGGTCAGGGAGCCCGGGAGCCATCGTCCTAGGAGGAGACAATACCCAGGTCGGTTCAGCACATTCTGGCGACCCCAGTAGCGCTGACGAAGACGACGCAAGTGACGAATCCGGTGGCTCTGTAAATGTCGGCCAGACATCCTCTGGACCAGACATAGTTCTTCTACCCGGCAATTCATGGGGTGGGTCAGGGAGCCCGGGAGCCATCGTCCTAGGAGGAGACAATACCCAGGTCGGTTCAGCATCTTCTGGTGACGAATCCGGTGGCTCTGTAAATGTTGGCCAGACATCCTCTGGGCCAGACATAGTTCTTCTACCTGGCGATTCATGGGGTGGGTCAGGGAGCCCGGGAGCCATCGTCCTAGGAGGAGACAATACCCAGGTCGGTTCAGCATCTTCTGGCGACGAATCCGGTGGTTCTGTAAATGTTGGCCAGACATCCTCTGGGCCAGACATAGTTCTTCTACCTGGCGATTCATGGGGTGGGTCAGGGAGCCCGGGAGCCATCGTCCTAGGAGGAGACAATACCCAGGTTGCATCGACGTCGTCTGACGAGCCCAATAGCGCTGACCAAGACGACACAAGTGACGAATCCGGTGGCTCTGTAAATATCGGCCAGACATCCTCTGAACCAGACATTGCCGTTCCACCGACGGCCAATGAGAGTGGACTAGTCAATAATTCGGATGAAGTAGATGACTGGACTGATGATATTGATGATGCCGACGATTCAGCAACAGTTGCTGGGTGGAACGTTGATAGGAAACGACCTCTCATCATCCCCCGAAGACCATGCCGAGGTACCATTTGCATTTGCTACAATCACGTCAGAGATATTCCTAGAAATGTCCGTAGACAATTAGGTATATAGGTCGTATTGTTTTCATCGTGAACTGCAACTTAATGATTAATTATTATATTCATATTGTACTTATATATTTATATTGAGCAAATGAAAAACGCCTAATTAAATTAGGCACAAAAAAAATACGTTCATTTTTTTTTTCAATAAATGTATATTATAATTTTATTTTTTGAAATGTAAACTTTGTTTTTTTTTTATATTCTGTTGCCGTTGGGTTGGTAAGTCTGTTTGCAAACCTGTTCGCATTATATTCTAGAAATATTCCATTACAACATTTTTTTAAGGAATGAGAATTCATCAAAGACTCCTCCCGTTGTAGGCGGAGGGAGTTTTAGATTCTTACTGACTATAGTCATAAATATAATTGATTTTACGAAAAATCTAAACAAAATCATAACCTATTTTGTTAAAATTTTCCCACGTAGATAAATATTATATGATGAATTTTGATGTCTACAGCGCATAAATGCGCCATCCTTACGCCATCCTTACGCCGTTTTCTTAATTTCTGTGGCAGAATTAGAACAAAATAGGTTACGACTTTGTTTAAATTTTTCGTAAAACCAATGGTTATTACAAATGCATAGTATAAGATGGTATAACTTGCCAAATTTAATAGTTTTAGGTCCACGGAAAATATTACCCTATAAATTTTGATTCCCTTGAGAGTGATGAAAAAATACATTTCATGCGACATAACAGGCCGTATCTCCTTTTAAGGTAAACTTAGAAGTTAAAAAAATGCACAGCTTCAAGGGACTGTAGACCTGAGTATATCGTTTTAATTTCAACTCGATACCTCGACGCGTTCCTGAGACAAAAGGTCTTGACAGACAGACAGACGGACGGACAACAAAGTGATCCTAAAAGGGTTCCGATTTTCCTTTTGAGGTCCGGAAACCAAAAAAGGGTTAAAGTTGACCATCTAAAATGAACTACTTGGTTGGTTTTTCCAAGGCATCTTCATAATGTACAATGGAACGATTAATATTCCAATTGAGAGAATAATAAAGACATTATAGTACTCTGTACTTTGTCATTGATCCCGATGACAAACAAAGGAAGGCAGTGAATAATATTAAAATCAACAGTCAAATAATGACTCAATGATATTGATTTATTACTTACAGCGATGCATAGTGAACAGTGAGCTTAACATGAGTGTATCTTCTATCTTTATACCTATATCATCTGCTTAGCCTTTTCCCAACTATGTTGGGGTCGGCTTCCAGTCTAAACCGGATGCAGCTGAGAACCAGTGTTTTACATGGAGCGACTGCCTATCTGACCTCCACAACCCAGTTACCGGGTAACACGGTACCCCTTGGTAAGACTGGTTGTCAGACTTTCTGGCTTCTGAGTACCCGTAACGACTATCAAAGATGTACAAATGACAACCGGGACCAACAGCTTAACGTGCTTTCCGAGGCACGGAGGAGTCTCGCTATGACAAAGATGGTCACCCATCCACGGACCGACCGCGCCAAGCGCAGCTTAACCTTTGATCGGTCGAACCGTGCGGCTGTTAGTTAGCCACGAGCTCCTCCTGTCTATATACCTATATAAAATGTACATAAAATGAAAACTACTGGGCCAAACTATGTTTATTTTTTATGGGATCAAACTAAAGAAGTATCACGTAAATCGGATCATTAATCTCAGCGTAATCGGTGCACTTACATACATGACAAAAAATACCAATTGAATTGAGAACCTCCTCGTTTTTGAAGTCGGTTAAAATGCTTAGTCCTGAATGACTGACGGATCAACGCACAGCCAGCAGCCAGCAACAATTATCCCATGATGATCTCAATACAAGATAAGTAAAATACCTATTTGTTTCTGGAAAAACTGAAACAATTAAAATGATAAGATTACATTGATTATAAGGTAAATTGTTTTATTTTTAAATATTGATAATAACTTGTGAATTATGATTCAAGACTGATATGCTTATATAGGCAACTAGCTTTACGCCAGCGACTTCGCCCGCGTGGTCTATACGAATTCACATTAAAATATCAGTTTTATACAAACTTTGCCCCCTTTTTTTCACCCCCTTAGAGGTAGAATTTCGGAAAATCCTTTCTTATCGGAAGCCTACGTCATACAAAGAACGCACCCTCCAAGTTACAGGTCTCTACGATCAGCGGTTTAGGCTGTGCGTTGATCCGTCAGTCATTCAGGACAAAGCATTTTATGTGTATAGATATGTATGCCAGTTTTGCTAAACAAGTTAACCAATGAATGCTGGCGCCCTGGAAGAATTCTTTTACAGCGCCCGGCAGTTTGGGGACTAGCAAGAAAAAGGATACAACCGACTTCAAAAAAATACTGTAAAGAGAAAAATAAATTTACTCTTTGCTCAAATCCTTGTACGATGCCACAGACAGATAGACATCGACATCAAACTTATAACACCCCTTTTTTCGTCGGGGGTAAAAAATCATAACCTAATTTGTTCTAATTTCCCACATCTTCTATACTTATAATAAATCTGTAGAGATGTCAATTCTGTACATGAAATGTATTTCCGAAATAACTATCAGGGATCGATACTGATGCCAGAAATGCAATCAGTTAAATTTTTGTCTGTCTGTCTGTCTGTATAAACGTTATAGAAACAAAAACTACTCGACGGATTTTAACGAAACTTGGTACAATTATTCTTCATACTCCTGGGCTGGTTATAGTATACTTTTCATCACGCTACAATCAATAGGAGCAGAGCAGTAAAGGGAAATGTTGGGAAAACGGGAGAAGTTACTCCATTTTGTTTAAACGCGCTAATCTCGGGAACCGCTGGTCCGATTTGAAAAAATCTTTTAGTGTTAGATAGTCCATTTATCGAAGAAGGCTATAGGCTATATATCATCACGCTAAGATCAATAGGAGCGGAGCACCACTATTCCACGCGGACGAAGTCGCTGGCAGAAGCTAGTAATAAATAAAATGGCATAAAATTATGAATGATGATGTTTAGAGCATGAAATTGAGATAAATGCGCCATCCTTACGAAATTTTGTTAATTTCTGTGGCAGAATTAGAACTAATAGGTTACGAATTTGTCTACAAAAACTACATACGTATCTATTATCATAACTATGAATAAGGAAAAACCGACGATGTTTTAAAACGATAATCTATCTATGAAGAGATTATCGTATTGTTACAAGTTAGGGTTCGCTATAAATAAATTTACACCAATTTACTCTAGACACCCAACATTTATTCAAATATTACAAATTAGTATAAGTAAAAATTTAACAAACCTCCTACGCAAAAATGCCTTACATAATTTTGGAAAAGAGCTGATACTCTTACACTGCTGGACCGATATTAACCAAACAATATTAGCTAACAACCACCGCAAGGAAACTAGCTTTCAAATGAAAAAAACCACATCGAAATCGGTCATTCTGTTTGAGAGCTACGATGCCACAGACACACACACAGACAGACATCGACGTCAAACTTATAACACCCCTCTTTTTTCGGGGGTTAAAAATACACGTTGTGCTGTGTCAAAAACTAATAAACAAATTGCAATAGGTACTTTGAACTTTACACTGATAAATCTTATTTTAATTGCTGTCTCATTTACTAAAGCTGCGAAAATAAAAATCATCATGAATCGTTCACATTTCTTTAAACCGCTGATCGTAGAGACCTGAAACTTGGGTGTGTTCTTTTTATGACGTAGCCATCCGATAAGCTAGGATTTTTAGGAAATTCTAGCCCTAAGGAGATGAAAAGGGGAGGCAATGTTTGTATGAATACTCTGTCATTTTTAATTTGAATTCGAATAGCTCACGCGGGCGAAGCTGCTGGCGGAAAGCTAGTAAGTTTCATATTACATGTATAAAAGTAGGATACAAATACATATATTTATAATGGAGGCCAAAGTAAGCAGAATATGAACAAACCAATAAATATGCATAGACCACAGCTGCAGCGTCAATACAATAGACAAAAAAACAAGCTTTCTGAAACTAAAAAAAATAAAGGAGACGATTTCGTTCGAAATTAATAAAGATACACTAGGTACTATTAAGATTCGGAAGTTTCGTTCTTCGTAATGTTTTGTCTCCTTCCCACAACGGTTATCAGAGATGAGGGTGTCTCTGTCAAATAGATGACGCATGACTATTTCAATAACAGGTAGGTAATCTCCATTGTGTTGCCAAGTTATCGTGAATATTTTTATTTTGGGGTAATGTTGAAATCTGAGCATTAGTTAACTACACAACATTGCGCGATTAATTTATTAATTCAAGTATAGTTTATGGTTTCAAATGAATCATAACTGGCTGTATCTCGTGGTTTTACCCGCGTTCCTGTTTTACAACTTAACGCATCGGGATAAAAAGTAACCTATAACCTTCTCTGGAGAAAGTCATCGCCATACCAAATTTTATCCAAATCAGTTCAGCCGTTTTACCGTGAAAGCGTAAAAACAAACAAACAAACTTACTTTAGTTTGGTAGAGAAAGAGTTACCGCGCCCCCGGAATACAAAGGGCTGAGGAAGGAACATGGATGGGTTTTAGTCAGTAAGAATCTGACACTCCCTCCCGCCCCACCCACGTTGGGAGGGTCATTTGATAATTTCTCATCCGAAGAAAAAACTGTTGATATGCAGATTAATAATAATGGTTAGTTTGGCTTCATTCCCATACTGTCATCTCTTGTCATACGAATCAGGAAACACTGATAATATACACCACCAGCTTTCCGCCAGCGGCTTCGCACGCGTAGGTTATATGAATTCAAATAAAAAATGCCAGAGTTTCAAACAAACTTTGCCCCTTTTTCGCTCCCTTATGGGTAGAATTTCGGAAAATCCTTTCTTATCGGATGCCTACATCATACAAAGGAGTGTGTCCTTCAAGTTTCAGATCTCTACGATCAGCGGTTTGCGTTGCGATGCGGCTGTGCGTTGATCCGTCAGTCATTCAGGACAAAGCATTTTATATCTTCTATAGAAGATAAGTTACATTATCGCATTGGATTCATCTGTAAGGATAGTAGGAAAAGTAGAAAATTAAAAATGAATAAATAACAAGATAGTTTATTTAGTACAATTTCATTAATTTGAATTTTTAAATAAATTATCGTTGTAGTTATCTAGGAATTGGATTATTTCAAAGTCAATAAAAGAGGCTATCGCCTTCGGGCGATTCCTTTTCGAAGTTGTGATAACCAAGAATCGATATATTTAATAAAACAATTTATATTTTAGGTTCAGTACTTAAAACAGTCGTAAGTAGTAGAATAAAGATTTTTGTGTTATTTACAAGTAGCTTATAGTCTATTAACAAAATTACTTTTCATAGAAGTCAATAATTAAACATAAAATTCATAATTGAAATCATAAATATATTTTGGTTGAATCTGGGAGAACCATCCCAATAAGGCGAAGTTTATTTTAAAAACTGGCAACTCCGAGCAGGTAGGCAAGTGCACATCCAATCATCACTCCGACTCGTGCGCAGTTAGCAACGTACACCTCTTACGTACGTCTCGTTCTCTCGTGATTGTGTGCAACAAAAACAACAAACTGATTCTTGGAAAACCGCGCCTGTATTATCGATGATTTCCGTTCAGACCCGGTGACTAGATTGTGCCGTGCTTAAATTTGTGTGTTGTGATTATTGAATAAACTGTGTGAATAAATACCACTGGATTTTTTGCACTGCGATTCGCTGGCTTGCGGAGTCTGAGGTTAGTGCCCCACATACATAGGCCTTCACTTTTTTATTTGCAATTTAAAGTGCTGTGAAGAACGTACCTATAGTTGGCGGAACGGATTGTTGCTTTAACAAGTTAAAAAGAAAAAAAAACAAGTGCTGGCTGGTTTGAACGGAGGAATTTTATTAAAAAAAGAATGTCATGTCAAAATGAGATTGGTTGGCGGGGAAAGGCGTACATAAGACCTAAAGTACTAAAACGCGTCAGCTTAATTGCGTCAAAAAACTTCCGAGAATTACCTACATAAATACCGCCAAAACAATTGATTTGAAATTGGTTGCCACTACGTTTTGTTGCCATGACAACTTCTTTCTTTCACACCTTTACAGTTACAAAGAAATAAACTAGACTTAGCCAAGAATATACTAGCCGTTTCCCGCGTTTCTGAGGAAACTACTTCGCACACTGGAATAAAACGTATCCAGTTTATTTAATCCAGGCTAAAAACTACGTCTGTTCGTTCGATATTTCCTCGATAGTTTTTGTTATCATAGGTACATAATATATTATTAGTAGATTGATGTCATGAACATACCTAAAAATGTTGAACAACTTTCATAAGGCAGTCGCTAACATGATTCATTTACATAACTATAACAAATAGAGAGGTAAATAAAGTTTTATGTATGTGGTAGGGGCGAAATTCTTTCACTTGTACAAACCAACGCTGTTACCAAGAGCAGTGGCTTGTCCGAGGCTGCTGGCCATTTATGGAAGGAACTGGATTCCCGCGGTCCGCGCGCGCGTTCGAGAAGTGACACCGGGGTGGTTTTGGCTGGTAAGAGTCCAGCACTGTTCCCGGCTTCCCCATGGCGGGAGGAGTCATTGATGATTTCCCATACGAAAAAAAACTGGCGATATGCAGATAAATGATGATATTTAGTTTGGCTTCATTCCCATACTGTCATCTCTTGTCAAACGAATCAGGAAACACCAATGTTATACACCACCGGCGTGCTCTACACGCATTCTTATAAAAAACTAGCTTCTGCCAGCGACTTCGTCCGCGTGGAATAGTGGTGCTCCGCTCCTATTGGTCTTAGCGTGACAATATATAGCCTATAGCCTTCCTCGATGAATGGATTATCTAACACTGCAAGAATTATTTAAATCGGACCAGCGGTTCCTGAGATTAGCGCGTTTAAACAAAATGACAACATTTCCCTTCACTGCTCTGCTCCTATTGATTGTAGCGTGATGAAAAGTTTACTATAACCATCTCAGGAGTATGACAAATAACTGTACCAAGTTTCGTTAAAATCCGTCGAGTAGTTTTTGTTTCTATAGAGTATATACAGACAGACAGACAAAAATTTTACTGATTGCATTTTTGGCATCAGTATCGATCCCTAATCACCCCCTGATAGTTATTTTGGAAATATATTTCATGTACAGAATTGACCTCTCTACAGATTTATTATAAGTATAGATGACAGAGTTTCATACAAACTGGGCCGGGTTCGTCCATTTCCCCCCATAAAAAAAGGCTGCTAGCCATATGGGGCTGAGGGATGTTAGAAAGAGTTACCGCATCCCTGTAATATAAAAGGCTGAGGAAGGAATATGAAAAATGAAAAAAAAAACACATAGTTTATTAGTTCTCAAGGTTAAGTAAATCATGACTGTAGACATTAAAGCAAAGAATGCCTGTATTAGGAGCCCCCGCTCTTCCATATCATTGTATTCGTAGGAACATGGATTGGTTTTAGTCAGTAAGAGTCTTGACACTCCCTTCCGCCCCACCTACGGTGCGGGACGGGGGGTCATTTGATGATTTCCCATCGCTGAAAAAAGGTCTGCTGGCCGAAAGCTAGTTTATCTTGGCAACTAAATACTTGAGACTGTGTAAATACTTCATGGTACTATTTGTTTTGTTAGAAACTCTGGGCGTCAACCTACACTATTCTACTAATATTATAAATGCGAAAGCGTCAGGATGTATGTATGTTTGCGTTGGTGTATGAAATATAGTACACTCATAGTTTATCTACACATATAAAATGCTTTGTCCTGAATGACTGATGGATCAATGCACAGCCTAAACCGCTGATCGTTGAGACCTGAACCTTGGAGGGTGTGTTCATTGTATGATGTATTCATTCGATCAGAAAGGATTTTTCGAAATTCTTCACTGAAGGGGATAATAAAGGTGGGCAACGTTTGTGCTAAACTGTAATTTTTAATTTGAATTTGTATAGCCCACACAGACAAACCCGCTGGCAAAAAGCTATTAACCTTAATTGACATATAGGTTACTTTTTATATGGACGTGTAAGTGACTCCCTTACAATGATAAATTACATACAAAACTGCCATGATAAATTAGTAAAAAGTTAAACAAATTGTTATAAAATTTAATCGCAGTTCTGTAAAATATTTTCTTATCTAAGGGGTTTCCGAGTGCGATTAAATAATATAATTTGACTACATAGACTTTTTAAATTGGTAGAGCTGGTTTTTTTCTTATTATGTTGTTGTTTTGTTTTCACACATTTTAGTAAAAAGGTTTATTATTGTTTAAGGTTTTATTACTATTTTATTTTACTTGGGATTGATGCAAGGACTAACAATACCTTGTATAATTAAATTGGTTCAAACATTCAAAAGACATGGAGTGAGGGAATTAATTCACATATTTGAATAAAAACTTTATTCAAATATAAAATGAAATATAATAGATGCAAGTAAAACTTTAGGAAACAGCTAGCCTGTACATATACAATCATAATTATGTCGTTTTTAACCGACTTAAAAAAAGGAGGAGGTTCTCAATTCGACGGTATGTTTTTTTTTTTTTTTGTATGTTTGTTACGCGATTACTCCGCCAATTGTGGACCGATTTTGAAAATTCTTTTTTTGTTCGAAAGCAGATACTTCCGAAGTGGTCCCATATAAATTTTATCACTACCGGTTCAGCCGTTTTTTACAAATTCTATTGCACAAAAAAATCTAACATGTTTTTAACTCTCGGACAAGGCTTCATAAAATGTTTACCTTTGCCTACCAAATATTCACAGAAACTATTTCGCAAACGCTATGCCTTGGCTTTTAGTAGGTTAAAATTTTATTCTGAGCTGCTATGACCTTGAAATTATGTAATACTAATTGCATTACGCGGCTTGGCCTGCGTTGTCAAATTTCATAGGTTATTTATTTTTTTCGAAATTAACCCACTTCTAACACAAGCTATCATAAGCCGCCATATTGGTTCTACATATTGTCATCTAAATTGTACATATGAAATGCAAATAAAGTGCCTATTGAGTATTGAAAAAAAAATATTATCCCACTAAGTAAAAATGCCTCACATCATTTTGAAAAAGAGCTGAATCTCTTACACTGCTGCACCGATATTAACCAAACATAGCTTAGAACCGCCGCAAGGAAACTGGCTTTCAAATGAAAAAAAACGCATCGAAATCGATCCATCCGTTTGAGAGCTACGATGCCACAGACAGATATCGACGTCAAACTTATAACACTCTTCTATTTGCGTCGGGGTTTAAAAATCAGTCGTGCCGTTTGGGAGATTACCGGCACACAAACAGTCAGACATTTTTTATATGAATATTTTGTTCTTAAATCACAAAAAATTTTCAAACCTTTGTCCGAAGGTCTGTCTATTTTTTACACAGGCTACAGTTTTATAATATTTAAAAACCTACTTCTACGTGCTGTTTACAAAACATCTGTTACCACTGACGTTTCACCCTGTAACCTTTGATAACAAGTTATGTTAGGTATTCTAATAAATAATAGGTACTATATAGGAGTCACGTCTACCACAAATGACGTATTAAAATATTATTATCATATCTATAAAAAACCGGCCAAGTGCATGTCGGGCCACGCGCAGTAGGGTTCCGTAGTAGTCTTAGTTTGTCGACAGTAATTCTGTAACCGGTTAAGCCTACTTAGCCGTGATAGTTTTCCTTATAAGTTCATTACATGTGCTACGTCTGTGATTTTTTTCACATTTCTAGGTACAGCCATTCAAAAGTTAGAGGGGGGGATGCTCGTATCGAACAAAAATTTGCACTTAAAAGCTAGATATTTCGAACCTCCGAGCTATGCCGCGGACAGACACAGACGGACATGACGAAACTATAAGGGTTCCTTGTCGGACTACGGAACCCTAAAAACCGGCCAAGTGCGTGTCGAGCTGAGTCGACGGGTTTCAGTAATTGGTCGACTATAACTCTGTAACCGGTAAAGCTTACTAAGCTGTAATAGTTTTCCTTTTAAGTTCGTTATAAAATATACACTACGTGTTTTTTTTTTTCATAAATCTATGAGCAGGCATTCAGAAATTAGAGGGGGGGTTATGCTCGTACTTAAAGCTCGATATTTCGAAAACGGCTACCTAAATTGAAAAATGGTCTTCACACACCAAAAGCCATAAAAAGTTGCATAATTTTACGGTATGAGAGCGAGATAGAGATACCAACAAACGCGAGAGAAAAAGATGGAAGATTGTTAAAGCAAAAAATGGCGCAAAAAATATTGATGACAGCATTTAGTTTAGAATTTGAAATATTCTATGTAACTACTATTTTCCTGGTAGTGTGATTTAATTATATTAAAATATTCCTATTGTTTGAATTTTTATGCATCTGTAAGGATTACAAATTTTAATTAATCACTGTCAATTATCATATTTATATATTACCTATGTAACTAGCTTTCCGCCAGTGGCTTCGCACGCGTTGGCTATACGAATTCAAATTTAAAATGACAGCTTCATACAAACTTTGCCGCCCTTTTTCGTCCTCTTAGGTGTTTAATTTCGGAAAATCCTTTTTTTTTTCGGATACCTTATGATAAAAAATATGCGATCTTACCATTAATAACCACTATATACATATATACTGTACCAAATTGATTCTACAAGAAATGTAAACAAAGTCGTAACCTATTTTGTTCTAATTCTGCCACAGAAATAAACAAAATGGCGTAAGGATGACGCATTTATGTCAATATTTTGCTCTAAACATCATCATTCACCATTTAATGCGATTTTATTTATCTATGTGGGAAAATTAGAACACAATAGGTTATGATTTTGTTTATATTTTTTGTAAAATCGATTGATACAGACTTTACGATGACCTTGAGTTTATTTCGGTGTTTCTACTCATCGTAGTCAGACCGGCAACACCGATCTTATAACTTTACTCCATCTATCTATCTATACTTATAATAAATCTGTAGAGAGGTCAATTCTGTACATGAAATATATTTTCAAATTAACTATCAGGGGGTGATTAGGGATCGATACTGATGCCAAAAATGCAATCAGTAAAATTTTTGCCTGTCTGTCTGTCTGTCTGTATAAACTCTATAGAAACAAAAACCACTCGACGGATTTTAACGAAACTTGGTACAACTATTTGTCATACTCCTGAGATGGTTACAGTATACTTTTCATCACGCTACAATCAATAGGAGCAGAGCAGTGAAGGGAAATGTTGTCATTATGTTTAAACGCGTTAATCTCAGGAACCGCTGGTCCGATTTAAATAATTCTTTCAGTGTTTGATAGTCCATTTATCGAGGAAGGCTATATATAATCACGCTAAGACCAATAGGAGCGGAGCACCACTATTCCACGCGGACGAAGTCGCTGGCAGAAGCTAGTTTATAGTAAGATTAGACATTTAAACGCACCACATTTACCGTTTGTTCAAATGATTTAAACCTCTATTACTAAGGTGACAAGACAAAAACAGATGCAGAACATATTTGTTATTGTAAACAATATTTTGCTTTCAACGCCATCCTTATCAGCACAGAATAGAACTCAAAATCGTTTGAATAAGCTGCAAAAAGAGTTTGTTAGGGTTTCTAATCTTATTGTAAATGAAGCTATAGTGAATAATATGTTTGACGTCTTATTTTATAACCTACTTCCAAGAATAAAAATATCATTTACTTCTATACTAATATTATAAAGAGGAAAAAATTGTTTGTTTGTAGAGTTTCAACTCAAAAACTACCTGGCCGATTTTAAATTCTTTCACCGTTAGAAAGCTACATATTATTTACGAAGTGGCTATATTTATTTCCAGAAATAATTAGGGATCCCTACTAAAACTTGAATAATGTAACCCAAGGTGTAAAAAAAATGTCCACGCGGGCTAAGCCGCGGGCGGAAAGCTAGTCGTAGCATTTAATAAAAAACTATCAGTTCATTCGAAAACAAAAACACACTGGTGTTGTCAATGTTTTTTTGTGTTGTAGGTACTTCCGAGGTGTTTTAGAAACCTGTACCACGTATCCTTACTATCCTTACTAATATTATAAATGCGAAAGTAACTCTGTCTGTCTGTCTGTCTGTTACGCTTTCACGCCAAAACTACTGGACCGATATGAATGAAATTTGGTACAGAGATAGAATAGACCCTGAGGAACAACAAAGGCTACTTTTTACCCGGGTGCGCTAAGTAGTTCCCTCGGGATGCGGGTGAAACCGCGGGAAACAGCTAGTTAATAATAAAAATGTTCTCTCACGCTTCAATGTGCTTCTACGTTGCAAGATACCTTGCGGAATACAAATTGAGCGAACACCTGGCCATGTCAACGAATGAGCAATGGAAATACTATAGTGTGTATCCTTAAGATGATCTATGCCTTTTAAGATATCTAGCTGGATACTTTTAAGGTTATAGCAAAAATATTAATACTACTTACGCCTAATTTGGACGCCTCTAAAAAAAAAGTTAATGGGTCTATGGCAATAAAATTTACACAATGAAGTCGCTACACTATAGATTAATAAAAGTCTTCGCGCTGCTCCGACTAGATTCCGATCACGATATAGAAAATCTTTTTTACAAAAATAGAACAGGCTTCAAATTGAAAAATAACTAATAAATCATTCTAGAAGTCGGTGTCTCCAATTAGGTATTGAGTATTTTCGCCACCGATTTCTAGGCGCGTATAGCTTCGAGGCGCGATGTTATGTTATGGTGAAAGCAATACATAGGCATACGATCGCAGCAATCGCGGGTCCTTCGCTGTTAGTAATTGAAGAGTTCGAATGCCTATCTTCGAAAATCTTCATCAGATCCACACACACTAATATCTACTAAAACCTGCCTTGCAAGATATGCATTTAAATAGCGAAAACCCCATCTAAATCGGATCTGTAGTTTTGAGAAAATTGCGGACATACGAAAATCACTGAGTTCTCTTCCACACACTACAATAGTAAGTTGCCGCATTTACGGAGCTATTGTTTTTAGGAAGCGCGGTATCTAATCGGAGCGCCGCGGAGACTTATTAATCTACTACCTTCTGCCCGCGACTTTATCCGCGTGGAATAGTGGTGCTCCGCTCCTATTAGTTTTAGCGTGATGATATATAGCCTATAGCCTTCCTCAATAAATGGGCTATCTAACACTGAAATAATTTTTCAAATCGTACCAGTAGTTCCTGAGATTAGCGCGTTCAAACAAATATACTCTTCAGCTTTATAATATTAGTATTGATTACACATTGTTTTATTACTTCTATCGGTTATAAATGTCCCATTGATACTAATAATGGCCGATGAATCAATACCTAGTATATAGGCTCAGTTCATTCAGATACGAATGGGCGGATGGTAGGTAATAAAATTGTACTAAATGATTTAAATGCATGTAGATATTAGTCATTGTCAGCAAAATAAAATTCAATTACATATTCGGGACGTCCGAACAGTAATTTTTCGTGACGTAATCTTTTTCTAAACTCATAACATGCGATAGTCTCATTCGTCACGATAATAGTTGAATTTGATATATGTAACAAACTAGCTTTCCGCCAGCGCCTTCGCCCGCGTGGGCTATACGAATTCAAATTAAAAATGGCAGAATTTCATACAAACTTTACACCCCCTTTTCGCCCCCTTAGGGGTAGAATTTCGGAAAATCCCTTCTAATCGGATGCCTACGTAATACAAAGAACACACCCTCCAAGTTTCAGATCTCTACGATCAGCGGTTTAGGCTGTGCGTTGATCCGTCAGTCGTTCAGGACAAAACATTTTATATGTATCAGATAGATTGTATTGCCGCAATAATGAGCGATAGTTTATTAATGTATGTAGGTATGTTTGATACTATTTCACTCAAAAACTACTCGACGTTTTTGGAATTTTGAAACTTAGCACAGATTTGAAATGCTCTGTCTATTCTTTAGGTCTGTGGAGAAGAAGCTTCAAATCAATGTAATTAATTTAATTACTTCAGTTTGAAGTATCAGAGTTGACATAAGGAGGATAGAATTTGTTATCATAATTTTGCACCGTTAGCAAAAAGAGAGATCATTTCAAATATTTCATCAGCCATCAAATAGTTTGTTGACAGATAGTATATCAGAGATAAGATAGTTATTTTTGTCACTTGGTCAATATTTTAACGTACATGCCATTTCATTTTGGCCCATGATTGAAAAAAACGCCGATTTTCAGCGACAATGACTCAGTGACATTGACTTATATGTAAGGACAGGGCGGACCGCATGTTAAAACGGCGCTACGCATTTGGTGCGCTTGGTGCGCCAACATGAATGAATTAGTCCGCGATCGGCGAACTTCGGGAGCGGTCGTATTTTAGTTCTAATAGATGGCGTTAGTGTTTATTGTACCGCGAATGCGTCAGGCAAATGTTCGGACGGCCGTATCTTTAGTTTTTATATCAATGCTCAGTGAGCTAAATAAATTTACAAAATACGTCGTTCCAGTTAGTTTTCAATTCATTCATTCATTCTTGTGGCAAGATAAAATACATTTCGACCTATGCGAAGAACAAAGTTATATATGATTATGATACCAAATCGATTTTATTGCAGTAATAAAGCTAAGCTGACCTATATTTTGTATTAGTAAAATCATTTTTTCTTAACGTTATGTAGTTTCGAAGATACCAGTCGAATAAAGTTACATGTGATTTATTTCTCCAAAGAAGAAGGCGATATGCGTACGAGTATCTTTATTCGCCGTTTAGACCCGCGCGGACGCAAGGGAACATCGGCAGTCGTCACCTTATTCTCGGGGAGGCGACCCGTGCGCACGTCTTTGTAACATTAAGCAATATTGTCAAAACGTATTTTTATCAAAGTAGTTTGTATATGATTTCAAAATGAATAACACGAGATCTCAATACATGTTAAGTTTTGTATCAAAGCGTACACTATAATCACATGTAACTTTTGAATATAATACTAATTTACATAAAACAAAGTTATATGTACACATGATCCTAATAGTTTTCCCAAGAATAAGGTTATATGTGTACATACGACGTAAACATTTCCATAGTAAATGGGTTACATATGCATATAAACACTAAAAAATGCCAAAAAAAACTGTTTTTAAGCAAATGTATTTATAGAAAACAATGCTAAATAGTATTTTACATGCTTAGGAAAAGAATCAGTCCTCTAGAACAATTAAGAAAAATGTTAATGCAGATTTTGTGCATGACAAATTTCAAATCGCTCTCCTCAAAAGTAACGATTTTGCAGAAGTAACTTTATTCTACGGATAGGTCGATTTTATAAAATGTTTTTCTTAAAGAATGCAAATTGTCCCCTTGTTGAGGAAAGTCAAAGGTTCAGCCACACAATCTTATTTTAGCCTCTCATCAGCATACATCCTTGTAAATGGAGGAATATTAAGTCTAAAACGTGACAGAGATACTGCAGAAGTAATAAAAACGTCAGATTTCCCGCGCTTTTCCGTTTCATTGACATTGACAGATGCTGTCAAAAGATTGTTAAAGTCAAAACAAAATGGCTGACAGCAAGGAGGTCAATTACATTATCCTTACTATCAATATATTTATGTAAAAATCAATGCCACTTTTCGTTGTAATTTTATAACTCAAGAACGGGCTCACCTATCCAAACCAAATGTTTAGGTTTTGTTCGGACTATTTAGTAGATGGTTTATGTGAAGTTTGCATAAATCGGTCGAGCGGTCCTTTTTATTATGAACTAGCTGTTTCCCGCGGTTTCACCCGCATCCCGAGGGAACTACTTAGCGCACCCGGGTAAAAAGTAGCCTATGTTGTTCCTCAGGGTCTATTCTATCTCTGTACCAAATTTCATTTATATCGGTCCAATAGTTTTGGCGTGAAAGCGTAACAGACAGACAGAGTTACTTTCGCATTTATAATATTAGTAAGGATTTGTATAGCCCTCGCGGGCGAAGCCGCTGGCGGAATGCTAGTAAAATATAAATGCGTAACTCTGGCTCTCATAGACGTTCAGCAGTTTTATAAATTTTCCATGGAGGTAGATCGAAACGGGGGGTCCTCCCCCAAGCAACTTAATTTTATAGATAAAACTTATTTGTCGTGACTATTGGGAATCCCAATATTCGTAAGTATCCAATTTGTGTCCAGAATAATTATTTGCTTAGCCGGAAAACCAAGTGTTTTTGCACATAAAGCGGAAAACGTTAAGTCATATAGAAACCGCTGAATAACATATTATGTAGATCACTTCAATTGAATTTTGATAAAATATCTGCTATCTGTTTTATCTTTAGGTATGATATACATTGCCAAGCAGCTTATCCTGTAAGAAATGGAAAAGGTAAGTACATAGATAGATGGGAAATCATCAAAAGCCCCCTCACGCCGTGGGTGAGGCGGGAGGGAGTGTCAAACTCTTACTGACTAAAACCCATCCATGTTCCTTCCTCAGCCCTTTGTATTCCGGGGGCGCGGTATCTCTTTTGGAACGTCCCGCAACACCGGCAGGCCCTACTAAAAATACTTTTCCAATGAACTAAGTACCTACCAAAAAAATATATTATTAGGTATTGCAATTATCTCTAAAAGTGTATCTTCTATCTATAAATTGTTTAGTCTGTGGTCGATTCGCCTACCTGCAGATTATTATCTATTTTGTCGTGTTATCTGATATGTAATCCCTTCCTAATCGCTAATGCGAATTTTGTCTATATTTCTGTCTACTACAACGTATGTAAAACACGTGTAATAAAAAAGCTTTTTACAAAAAAATTAAAACCGACTTCCAAAAAAAAACTGAAAAGTAAAACGTAACGTAAGTTATTTAAACGCTTTACGACCAAAACATCGCTTTCGAAGTCGGTGTCTTGTAAGTTACTATTGTTAGTATTTCGCCACCGACTTCGAAAGCGATGTTTTGGTCGTAAAGCGTTTAAATAAAAATTATTTTTTACTTTTCAGTTTTTTTTTGGAAGTCGGTTTTAATTTTTTTGTAAAAAGCTTTTTTATTTTTTCGCTTTTCAGTGTCTCGGTCTTGCTATCTTAACAAAATAAACACACCACTTTTTTAGGTTGTATTAAGCGTAAATAACCAAATCATCTAAGTATTTGGCATATCAGCAAGTAGAGATAAATCGTTATTTTTGATATATTTATAAAACGGCTGAATCGGTAGTGATAAAATTTAAATGGGACCACACGGGAAGCACCAGCTTTCAAATAAAAAAAGAATCATGAAAATCGGTTCACCCAGTCGCAAGTTATGAGGTAACAAAAAAAAAAAAATACAGTCGAATTGATAACCTCCTCCTTTTTTTGAAGTCGGTTAATAACCTCCTCCTTTTTTTGAAGTCGGTTAAAAATATAAGTACCTATACAAATATACTCGCCAAAAATTTTCGACGGTCGACAGTTTGTTAGAATAAGTATGTTTGTTACTCTTTCACACAAAATCTAATGAATATGTTAATAATCTGCACCAGTGGCGGAGCCAGGGGGGGGGGGGCTAAGAGGCTCAAGCCCCCCCCCCCCCCAAAAGCTAAGCAAGGAGACTTATTATGCGTGAAGCAAAATAAAATGTTCTGTGCTTTTTTAGTGTATCGTTTGATAAAACCTACCCTCACCAGAATCAAGCCCCCCCCCCCCAACCAAAATCCTGGATCCGCCACTGATCTGTGACCTATTGATTCTAAGAAAAATGTAAACAAAGTCATAGCCTATTTTGTTCTAATTTTCCCACTCATATAAATAAAACGGCATTAAATGATGAATGTTGATGTTTAGAGCATGAAATTGACTTAAATGCGCCGTTTTTACGCCATTTTGTTTTCTGTGTCAGAATTAGAACAAAATAGGTTAAGAATTTGTTTACATTTTTCTTATCATCATTGTTACAGACTATATATAGATGAAATTTGGTACACTCATCATTTATATCCTGGGGGGTTAGACAAGTGACAAAAACGCTAGTAAAATAGAAAACAAAATGTACGGGAATGACAGATAGCCAGTCGTAAACGAATGTCATTCCCATACATTTTGTTTTCTATTCTATTAGCGTTTTTGCCACTTGTCTAACCCCCCTGGATTAAGGGATACGTGTCATATTAGCCTTTACGTTTTACGCCTTGGTAATACTTTCGAACAATCTCGCAGCCCTTTAATTTTCAACCTTAAGCTGCTTTCATTAAGCTCGCTATTAAGAAAGTTCAATAATAAATGACATGGTGTTAGATTTCACGTCTTGTGATCATTAGAAAGCACTGACCAGATACCTGTTACCATTTAGAGGCCATGATGGAAACCATAAATCATTTTGATTAGTAAGTAATTATATGCCACAGGTTTAGCCGTCTGTCTATCTCTGGTGATGATAATGGTTATCATGGGAATCGCCACAGTAGGCCAGTTGTTACGAGTTCCGTACCTGTTCCGTACATCACATCGAGCGGCGCACGAGGACCGCTCGTGATCGCCGTAACGACAGTCATCACCTTCCCCCACCTGACACTAGGCCGTCGACCAATATGTGTCCAGCACTCGCTCCACGGACAGGCTCGCTAGCCGACGCTTGACCGCTCGCACGCTACGCGGCTTCTTCTTGTACCAGCTTATAGAAAATACAGTGATTTCTTTGAGCTTCGAGTTTTATTAGTACAGCCGAGACCACCAGATCACAACTGGAGCTTGGCACTCAAACAGAGGTACTGTTTGAGTTGAGTTGAAAGGGGAAATAACCGGCAAAGAGAGTGTCGGGCCACGCGCAGTAAGGTTTCGTAGTAGGTCTTAGTTAATCGACTATAACTCTGTAACCGGTTAAGCCTACTTCGCCGTGATAGTTTTCCTTGTAAGTTCATTACATGTGCTAGGTCTGTGAATTTTTTCACATTTCTATGGACGGCCATTCAAAAGTTGGAGGGGGAGGGGATTTTCCCTGGAAAGTTTTTGAAAACATTTCCCCTCCCACAAAGCAACACTCTCCGCGAGTACTGCAGATATAAATATACAAAGATAACGACACATTGTCTGTCTGTCTGTCCTGAATTTAAATAGGCGATGCACTTGGAATTTCTCGCGTGAGGTGGCGTCACGCCAAGAAGGCAAGAATGCATTGCAAGGGAAAACGAATTACGGAACACATCAATAACTTTGTTTATTGCACAACTGGCTATCTTTATCTTTACACTAGCTTCTGCTCGCGATTTTGTCCGCGTGGAATAGTGGTGCTCCGCCCCTATTGGTCTTAGCGTGATGATATATAGCCTATAGCCTTCCTCGATAAATGGGCTATCCAACACTGAAAGAATTTTTCAAATCGGACCAGCGGTTAGCGCGTTCAAACAAGCAAACAAACTCTTCAGCTTTATAATATTAGTATAGATATATATAATTAATACAATACTAGCTTTCCGCCAGCAGCTTGGCCCTAGTGGGCTACTTTAGTCGGTGGCAATCGATTTTATGAAAAATGTAAACAAAGTTGTAACCTATTTTGTTCTAATTCTGCCCCATAATGCTCTAAACATCATCATTAAACGTTTACTGCTATTTTATTTATCTATGTGGAAAACTAGAATAAAATAGGTTATGATTTTGTTTTCATTTTTCGTAAAATCAATCGGTACAGACTATACGAATTAAAATTAAAGATGACATAGTTTCATACAAACTTCGCCCCCCTTTTTTTCACCTCTTTACGGGTAGAATTTCGGAAAATCCTTTCTTATCGGATGCCTACGTCATACGAAGAACACACTATCCAAGTTTCAGGTCTCTACGATCAGCGGTTTAGGCTGTGCGTTGATCCGTCAGTCATTCAGGACAAAGCATTTTATATGTATAGATAGTGTATAGTTTTATAACTTACAGATAAAACGATGTTTTAAACCCGCATAAGCGTGTCAAAAATAAACTTTTTAAATTAAAATACCAATTAGAATGTAAAGATTATGTGGGCGTTTTATATTATTCACTTTGGCTTTTGTGAAGATGTGAAAATAATGAGTGAAAGTTAAGCATTACAATAAGAAAGCAAAATAACGAAATTTGTGGCGCGTCTTATCTATCTATACATATTAAAGCTCTGTCCTGGATGACTGACGGATCAACGCACAGTTTAATCCGCTGATCGTAGAGACCTGAAACTTGGAGGGTGTGTTCTTCGTATGACGAAGGCATCCGATAAGAAAGGATTTTCCGAAATTCTACCCCTAAGGTGATGAAAACGGGAGCAAAGTTTGTATGAAACTCTGTCATTTTTAATTTGAATTCGTATAGCCCACAAGATTTGTTTGTAGGGTTTTAACTCAAAAACTACTGGACCGATTTTAAAAATTCTTTCACCGTTAGAAAGCTACATATTTACGAAGTGTCATAGGCTATATTTATTTCCAGAAATAATTAGGGATCCCTACTAAAACTTGAATAATGTAACCCAAGGTGTAAAAAAAAATCCACGCGGGCGAAGCCGCTGGCGGACGGACAGCATTGTAACTAATATGTGCAATGGTTAAATATTGTAATATTCGTTCGTGACAAATGTTACCACGAAATACGAATGTAACCACAATTAAATTTTAGATGTGAAAAGGTATGGTGGGCGGTGACTAAATAGTAGGTAATTAAAACTGTACATATTTTACACATATCTTATTGTTTTATTGAACACACTGTGTTATTGAATTCACTGTTTTCCTGTATTCAGTCCATGATATAAAACTTTTCTTGAGTATTTATTCATCAATATAAAAATATTAATCTATACTCTATACTTCTATACTAAATAATAAAGCTGAAGAGTTTGTTTGTTTGAACGCGCTAATCTCAGGAACGACTGGACCGATTTTAAAAAAATCTTTCAGTGTTAGATAGCCCATTTATCGAGGAAGGCTATAGGCTATATATCATCACGCTAAAATCAATAGGAGCGGAGCATCAATGAAGAATGTTTCAAAATCGGGGGTTAAAGTTAGCGATTGCCGAAAATTACTATTCCACGCGGACGAATTCGCGGGCAGAAACTAGTAAATTATAATAAGCAAACCCAGACAACTCCTTAAATGTCGTATTTATACGGAAACGCGACAAGCTTATGATAAAATTAATAATTAATAAAAACTTGGAGGGTGTGTTCTTTGTATGATATAATACAAAGAACACACCCTCCAAGTTTCAGATCTCTACGATCAGCGGTTTAGGCTGTGCGTTGATCCGTCAGTCATTCAGGACAAAGCATTTTATATGTATAGATAAATGAGTGTTGTTATAAGCGCGAAAATACATGTTTATTATAAGTAATTTATATACAACTTAGGTACTAAGTTTAACAATCAGTTTCCTTGTAACACCGTTATATAAACTTTATATACGTGCACGTACAAGACGATCGTTTAAAACAGAGGTCTCCAAACTTTGAAGCCTTGGGGCCGTAATATTTTTTTCGGTATATTGCAAGGGCCATAACAATTTTAATTTTTCTGCCCACTTAAGCAAACATAGGCTTTTATTGCATTTCAATTACTATTGATTGTGTATTGTGACACGTAACGACATCTAGTGTCGAGTAGTGATACTATGCACTGTTCTAGGTACTATCTATTTCAGCTACATATCATGTGTTTTCATCCTCTTCCATTCAACTTATCACAGCAATAGTAACAACAGTAAAACATTGGCTGTCGTGGGCCAGATTGATGACACTAGTCATAAGCTGTCGCGGGCCGGATTGATGGCAGTGGCGGGCCGGATTTGGCCCGCAGGCCGTAGTTTGGAGACCCCTGGTTTAAAATATTACCGTACTTGGCCCCGTAAGCGTGGCCATTGGTGACACACTCGGACTTTTTTCTCTCGTGTCCGGCCAATTAGACGGTGTCCGGCCTGTCCGGCTTTTGTTAGGCTTTTTTAAACGACTTCAGAAAAACAGGAGGTTCTATATTCCACTGTATGCATGTTCATTGATTAAATCTCTATCGGCGCCTACGCCACGTACTAAGATGATTTGGCTATTTACGCTTATTGCAACCTAAAAAAGTGGTGAAGGTCTAGGAACCTGTTTATACTGATAAGATAATAAGATCGAGACACTGAAGAGCGAAGTCGATTGCAAAATACTAACACTATAATCGGTTCCAATTGATTTAAAAAAAAATGAAAACAAAGTCGTTCTGATTCTATCAAAGAAATTAAAAAAAACCGGCCAAGTGCGAGTCGGACTCGCGCACCGAGGGTTCCGACCATTGGAAAGAAAAAATACGCAATAAAGTCGCTATTATCTTGTTTTTTCCGACCGCATAATTAAATTGCTGATTACTTAAAAACTACCAGCTAGATCTCGTTCAAACCAATTTTCAATGGAAGTTTGCATGGTAATCTACATCATATATATTTTTAACCGACTTCAAAAAAAGGAGGAGGTTCTCAATTCGTCGGGATCTTTTTTATTTTTTATTTTTTATGTATGTTCACCGATTACTCGAAGACGCCTGGACCGATTTGCAAAATTGTTTTTTTATTTGAAAGCTGGTGCTTCCCGTGTGGTCCCATTTAAATTTTATCACTACCGGTTCAGCCGTTTTATAAATATATCGAAAATAACGATTTATCTCTACTTGCTGATATGCCAAATACTTAGATGATTTGGTTATTTACGCTTATTGAAACCTAAAAAAGTGGTGTGTTTATTTTGTTAAGATAGCAAGACCGAGACACTGAAAAGCGAAAAAATAAAAAAGCTTTTTACAAAAAAATTAAAACCGACTTCAAAAAAAAAACTGAAAAGTAAAAAATAATTTTAATTTAAACGCTTTACGACCAAAACATCGCTCTAGAAGTCGGTGGCGAAATAGTAACTTACAAGACACCGACTTCTAGAGCGATGTTTTGGTCGTAAAGCGTTTTTTACTTTTATCATTCTCTTATTTTAGAAGTTACAGGGGGGGGGGACACATTTTACCACTTTGGAAGTGCCTCTCGCGCAAACTATCCAGTTTAGAAAAAAATGATATGAGAAACCTCAATATCATTTTTGAAGACCTATCCATAGATACCCCACACGTATGGGTTTGATGAAAAAATTTTTTTGAGTTTCAGTTCTAAGTATGGGGACCCCCAAAATTTATTGCTTTTCTATTTTTGTGTCAAAATCTTAAAGCGGTGAAGTGCCTTAAATGAATTTAGGGCCTCCAGCCAGGGCTTAACTTACAAAAATCAGCGACTACACGCTAAGGGCACCCCCTAGTGGGGTACGGGCCCCGGCTTAGGGCGTCGCTGGGGGAGGACAGCAAGGGACAGGCTGGATCAGAATATATATGATTATTATAATCGGCAATTTAAAGCTATTAGCTCAGCTCGCGGGCTGGCTCATCGAGCTAGGTTGGAGCTTGCTTGAAACTTTCTGCTTCGACTCTTCGGCCAATGTTGTTTGTCGATGACCCCTAATTGCCAATTTTGTTGGTTGAAGACCCCCGATAGCCAATTTTGTTTGTTGACGACCCCCCAAAATATTTAGCTGCGACCGCACCTGATACATTTTCAACCTTTGGATTTCTGATAAGCACCTAACATTTTGTACATACACATATCGGTTGTTACATTTTGCAAGCCGAATTATCAGTTTTATCATATTGCCCTTGTATATATTATCTAATACTGTGACAAGCATGTTATCAGGTATGGCGTGTTTTAGCGGCTATCTTTGTTGTAAGCTGTGACGAGTTTTAAAAATCATCTGCCTTGACTACTAAAATTCGTGCTGGGTTAGAAGGCAAGCAAATCTAAGGCGTCAAACAGACGAGCAGCACTTTGCTGTCGACAGAGCCAACTTCAGCTGTCGACAGAGGCAACTGCAGCTGCCGCCATCGACACCACTGCCGTCGACACGTGGACAGCAAACGCCGACCAATGGCGATAGTATATATATATAGTAGTATGAGCGCAGCGCACGCGTTGCCCTGTCATTCGACTTCAAAATAGACGGAGCGATCACACGCGTAAAAATTACGTCTTTAATCTGCTGTTTTGCAACGGATAAGCAAAAATCTCACTCATAAATGTTGTTTAGCGTTAATCCAAACTTAAGTTTGTAGCTTAATCCTGGATTACGACGTAAGGATTAGGTGAGAAATGGTTAAACTTCAGATTACAGGTTTCTTATAAGTAAGACGGTAAATAAAAAAAAACTTAAAAAGTCTGAAATCGCCAATCTGTTCGAGCAAGCGTTGTGATCAACGCTTATGCCTTCTCTGTATGAGAAGAGGCTTTTGCCCAGCAGTGGGAAAATAAACAGAATGATGATAAGTTAAAGAGAAAGTCGCATCGCAATTTTTGTCGCACGCGAAGTTTTCTACTATGGCATTTAAACCGTTCTCTCTATTCCAATAATTGATATTTTTTTTATGGACTCCCCCCGCTGTGGGCAGGGGGAGTCATTTGATGATTGAGCTCTTTCTATTCTCATATGCTCCTGAGAAATATAAGGTCAAATATTCATACACTTGTGAAGACTAAAATATACGAATACAAGCGCGATTTTACGCGATTTCACTCGTGTTTTGAGAGAACTACTTCACAGACCCGAAGTAAACAGCCTAAAACCGTCTCCAGGGTCCCATATATCTCTATAAAAGTCAAATTTCATCCAAATCGATTCAGCCGCTTTACCGTGAAAGCATAGCAAACAAACTCACTTTCACATTTGAAAATTACTGCTGTTTCGCGTGGTTTATCCCGGAACCTACTGCCTGCACCCGAATAAAAAGTATCCATGTGTTAGGGTGCTTTTCCACCAGAGATGTGCTAAGCAGCTATTCTGCGAAGATAAGGAAGACGCCGCAATGTAGCTACAGCTAAAGTAGCTAGCGACAATCGCGGGCATACTGTAGGTACTCTGCTCTCCACGTAGCTACACCACTCGCGACGGCCCATAGCACGCATCCATAGCTCGCATCCATAGCACGCATCCATAGCTCGCATCCATAGCTCGCATCCATAGCTCGCATCCATAGCTAGCATCCATAGCACACATCCTTCCATATAAAAAACCGGCCAAGTGCGTGTCGGGCCACGCGCAGTAGGTCTTAGTTAGTCGACTATAACTCTGTAAACGGTTAAGCCTACTTAGCCGTGATAGTTTTCCTTGTAAGTTCATTACATGTGCTACGTCTGTGATTTTTTTCAAAAGTTAGAGGGAGGGGTAACTAAATTTTCACTTAAAATTTTAGATATTTCGCAAATGGCTCTCTTAACCGAAAAATGGTCTTGACATACCCGTAATATTTTTAGAAGACCTATCTAACGATACCCCACACGGAGGGGTACGCGAGAAAAAAATTATTCATCCCCCACTTAACGTGTTTAGGAGCTACCCTAAAAAAAAATATTTTTCAAAATTTTATTTTACCACTTTTTCGGCGTGATCAATATACATATTCATACTAAGTTTCAGCTTTCTAGTATCAAAAACCTCGGAGCTATGCTGCGAACAGACAGACAGACAGACGGACATGGCGAAACTATAAGGGTTCCTTGCCGGACTACGGAACCCTAAAAAACATATCTTAGTTGAATCCGTTCCCACCAGTGCTTGCTATGTGCACCAATGAATATGATTGGTGGATATCAAACGCATCCATAGCAACTAGCAACGTAGCATAGCACATCTCTGCTGGAAAAGCAGCCTTAATCCAGGTTATAAACTGTGTGTGTACCAAATTTCATCGAAATCCATTCAGCAGTTTTTGCTTGGAAGACTAACAAACATACATCCATCCAACGAGGCATTCAAAAGACAGATACATGGGTGAATCTTCAATATTTTGCTGTTTGGTTTCCGAATCGTCATTACCCTCATCCCCGACTGTCGTTTAAATTGTATAATTTACAAGCTTAAAATATAGATATAGCCTCTTAATGTAGGTAAATATTGAATTTTATACGGCTGGTAATGATGAAATTCGTGTGAGGAAGGGAAAACCGTCGAAAAACCAACCGCACATTTTTGAAGAATCACCTGTTTACGTTTGGCGTAGTGGTTGAGCAATTGGCTGTTCGCGGGTTCAATTCCCTTACGGGACAACTAAAATTGTTTCGGGTCTGGGTGTTTGTGCATGTGTAATGTATGTTTGTAAACGCACCCACGATACAGGAGTAATTCCTAGTGTGGGGCAACGTGAGGCTAGAACATATTTAACTCAATTACATGTATATATTTTTTCCTCCATTTTGTTTTTTGTCTGCGGTTTCGACAGCAGTGAAAGTAATGACTACGCGTTTTTATGAATGATGTGATGATACAATAACTAGCTGTCCGCCAGCGGCTTCGCCCGCGTGGACATGTTTTTTAACCGACTTCAAAAAAGGAGGAGTTACTCAATTCGACGGTATGTTTTTTTTTTTTTTGTATGTTTGTTACGCGATTACTCCGCCAATTGTGGACCGATTTTGAAAATTCTTTTTTTGTTCGAAAGTTCCGAAGTGGTCCCATATAAATTTTATCACTACCGGTTCAGCCGTTTTATAAATATATCAAAAATAATGATTTATCTCTACCTGCTGATATGCCAAATACTTAGATGATTTGGTTATTTACGCTTATTACAACCTAAAAAAAAAGTGGTGTGTTTATTTTGTTAAGATAGCAAGACCGAGACACTGAAAAGCGAAAAAATAAAAACTTTTTACAAAAAATAAAACCGACTTCCAAAAAAAAACTAAATAATTTTTATTTAAACGCTTTACGACCAAAACATCGCTTTCGAAGTCGGTGGCGAAAAACTAACAATAGTAACTTTCAAGACACCGACTTCTAGAGCGATGTTTTGGTCGTAAAGCGTTTAAATAAAAATTATTTAGTTTTTTTTTGGAAGTCGGTTTTATTTTTTTGTTTACACCTAGGGTTACATTACTCAAGTTTTAGCAGTGATCCCTAATTATTTCTGGAAATAAATATAGTCTATGACACTTCGTAAAGACGTAGCTTTCTAACGGTGAAAGATTTTTTGAAATCGGTCCAGTAGTTTTTGAGTTAAAACCCTACAAACAAACAAATCTTTCTTCTTTTTAATATTAGTATAGATAGATTATTGGTGCTTTGAAATACACATATTATAACGCCAAAGGGGTAAAGAAGAGGTAGGCACCTTCCCCCCTCCTCCCAACAGCTGCCTACAACTTCGTCTGCCTCATCATCAGCCTATATATTGTCCCACTGCTGGGCATAGGCCTTTTCTCATACAGAGAAGGCATGAGCATTGATCACCACGTGCGCTCAAGACGGATTGGCGATTTCAGACTTTGAAGTCCAGGTTCCCTCACGATGTTTTCTTTCACCGTTAGTCAGTGACGCCTAAGATATACTTAGAAAGTAGGTACATATGAATATAAAAAAGTCATATTGGTACTTGCTAAGTTTCGAACTCGTACACGAGAGGCAGTGCTTAAACTGCTATTATTCGTCTGCCTAATCTTCAGAATTTTGACTAGCTATCTTAATAAAAAGTAACCTATGTGTTAATCCAGAATATAGTCTATCTGTGTGCTAAGTTTCATCCAAATCCGTGTAGTAGTTTTTGCGTGGATGAGTAGCATACATTCTCACTAAGTTCATTCCGCTTCCTCCTAAAATAATAAAAGCGAAAGTTTGTGATCATGTTGTATGCGTGTGTGGATGCGTGTTTGTTACTCTTTCACGCAAAAACTACTGAATGGATTCGCATGAAATTTGGCACACACATAGTTTATAACCTGGATTAACATATAGGATACTTTTTATACAGCTGCGAGTAGTACTTACCTCGGAAAGCGGGTGAAACCGCGGGAAACAGCTGATTATACTTAAAACTTCCTAATTAAACAAAAGAAAACAATTTGCATCTGTCATTGACGTCAATGTCCATAAATAACGTATTTATTTTATGCTTTTATCAACAGTGTACAAGTGTAAAATATTGAAGTTTAATTAACACTTTTAATTGTTTAATTCATAATGATGTAACGGTTCAGACAGTCATTAATATTTAATTGTATTTAACAAATTAAATTATGACATATGTTAAGTTGTTGAATCCTTACTAATATTATAAATGCGAAAGTAACTCTGTCTGTCTGTTTGTTACGCTTTCACGCCAAAACTACTGGCCCGATATAAATGAAATTTGGTACAGAGATAGAATAGACCCTGAGGAACAACATAGGCTACTTTTTACCCGGGTGCGCTAAGTAGTTCCCTCGGGATGCGGGTGAAACCGCGGGAAACAGCTAGTGGTTTATAAAAGTCAGACTTTGGATGTGAAACACTTTCGTGCATGAGTACCACTCATATGCCATGACGGCAAACGGCATGACGCTAGCTTATGCCGTGACGGCAAGCGGCATGACGCTAGCTTATGCCGTCATGTTCCATCTACGCTGCTATATAAAAAGAGAAACCATGGAGTTTCTTGCCCGTTCTTCTCCATAGGAAACAACTTTTTGGAATGGGCACTCAATTTTATTTTTTTTTACTTTCAAATATTGCTTGTTATTAGGCCTAATTGAAATTGTTGGAATAATAGTAAACAGTACCCAACCCTAAATTTAAAAAGTTATATAGTTCCTTTTTTTCCGCCGACCACCTTGAATTTGTAAAACTTATTGGTAAATACGTTCGTCAATTTATTCTACTTCTGGCGTATTCATTTAATTTCCTCAGAAATGAATGATTTGAATTGAATTATCTGCTGATTGTCTTGTGTGTTCGTAGAGCGTAGACAAAGATATTTTTAAGACTATTACCGTCTCCAGACTCCCATCTGTCTCTCTACCAATATTCATCCGTATCCGTTCAGCGGTTTATTCATGAAAATGTAACAAACTCTTTAAATAATTTGTGCTAAAATCATTCGAAGTATTTAGATCTACGGGTGTTTAAAAAAACATAACTTAAAAGCCCCTATTGACAGCTGTCACATTTAAATATATTTTCCCGTTATATTAATTACTAGCTTTACGTCAGCGACTTTGCCCGCGTGAGGTTTCAAATTAAAAATGACAGAATTTCATACAAACTTTGTCCCTCTTTTTCACCCCCTTAGGGGTAGAATTTCGGAAAATACTTTCTTATCATCTGCCTACGTCAAACAAAGAACACACCCTCCAAGTTTCAGGTCTCTACGATCAGCGGTTTAGGCTGTGCGTTGATCCGTCAGTCATTCAGACAAAGCATTTTATATGTATAGATATCAAGTACGGAATAACAGAACCCCTCGTGTGCGAGTCAGAATCGCACTTGACCGGTTTTTTTTCTTTCAATTTGTAGTATTTTTTCAGTTGATAATAGAATTTTCTTTCTTTTGTTTGCAGGTAATAACAGCCTTGGTGATTCTATGTAGTTAAACTGCTTACAACAGTTCTTGACAAGACATAGAAGGCGTGCTTCTCACCTGACTGCCGAACGAGAGCGTATATAAGGTCCATCTATTCATACCCGTAATATTTTAAGAGATACATCTCGACGGACGGAGAGGAGCTCGTGGCTAAGTAACAGCCGCACGGTTCGACCGATCAAAGGTTAAGCTGCGCTTGGCGCGGTCGGTCCGTGGATGAGTGACCATCTTTGTCATAGCGAGACTCCTCCGTGCCTCGGAAAGCACGTTAAGCTGTTGGTCCCGGTTGTTATTTGTACATCTTTGACAGTCGTTACGGGTAGTCAGAAGCCAGAAAGTCTGACAACCAGTCTTACCAAGGGGTACCGTGTTACCCGGTAACTGGGTTGTGGAGGTCAGATAGGCAGTCGCTCCATGTAAAACACTGGTACTCAGCTGCATCCGGTTAAAGACTGGAAGCCGACCCCAAGATAGTTGGGAAAAGACATGGACATGTTGAAAATGGCAGTTTATTTTTTATTACAAATTGGCTTTAGATTACTCATTAACGCTAAAAAGCAATTGAGGCTACCAGAACCAGAGTGACCCAAACACAAACTACAATTATGTGGATATGTGCTCTATAAATATTGTTTTAAGGATCAAAATGCCACAATAAAAAAATAACACCATCTATGATTGTTTACTGAAATTACCTTTGAGCCACTCTATTAACCTGGGGTTTGAAAAGCTTTTTACAAAAAAATTAAAACCGACTTCCAAAAAAAAACTGAAAAGTAAAAAATAATTTTTATTTAAACGCTTTACGACCAAAACATCGCTTTCGAAGTCGGTGTCTTGTAAGTTACTATTGTTAGTATTTCGCCACCGACTTCGAAAGCGATGTTTAAAAAAATTAAAACCGACTTCCAAAAAAAAACTGAAAAAGTTTTTTTTTGGAAGTCGGTTTTAATTTTTTTGTAAAAAGCTTTTTTATTTTTTCGCTTTTCAGTGTCTCTGGTCAGTTTCTGTGGTCTTGCTATCTTAACAAAATAAACACATCACTTTTTTAGGTTGTAATAAGCGTAAATAACCAAATCATCTAAGTATTTGGCATATCAGCAAGTAGAGATAAATCGTTATTTTAGATATATTTATAAAACGGCTGAACCGGTAGTGATAAAATTTAAATGGGACCACACGGGAAGCAACAGCTTTCAAATAAAAAAAGAATCATGAAAATCGGTTCACCCAGTCGCAAGTTATGAGGTAACAAACATAAAAAAAAAAAAAAGAATACAGTCGAATTGATAACCTCCTCCTTTTTTTGAAGTCGGTTAAAAAGGGGCATTTCCGTGATCAACTATATAAAATACAACAAACAAATATATCACACATTGTGGTTTGTGGGCCGCTCTGGTTCTGGTGGCCTCATTTTTGAGTGAGATTTTTGCTAATCGATCGCTAAGCAGCAGATTAAAAAAAAATCGGTCTTTATAAGTAAAACCGTAAGAGTCTGACACTCCCTCCCGCCCCACCTACAACCGTATGAGTCATTTAATGATGTTCCATCCCAAACCAAATAAAAACCGGCCAAATGCGTGTCGGGCCACGCGCAGTAGGGTTCCGTAGTAGGAGTTAGTTAGTCGACTATAGCTCTGTAACCGGTCAAACCTACTTAGCCGTGATAGTTTTCCTTGTAATTTCATTACATGTACTACGTCTGTGATTTGATTCAAAAGTTAGAGGGAGGTAACTCGTATCGAACAAAAAAATTCACTTAAAATCTAGATATTTCGCAAATGGCTCGCTTAACTGAAAAATGGTCTTCACACACCCATAATATTTTTGAAAGACCTATCTAACGATACCCCACACGAAGGGGTACGCGAGAAAAAAAATATTCTTCCCTACTTTACGTGTTTGGGAGCTACCATAAAAAAAATATTTTTCAAAATTTTATTTTACCACTTTCTCGGGGTAGTCAATATACATATTCATACCAAATTTCAGCTTTCTAATAACAAAAAAAAAAACTAAAAAGTATTAAAAAAGTATAAAATAACTTAATAAAGATTTAACACAAACCTAATACCTTTAATATTAATAAAACACCATTATTTGTATGTGTTACCTATTGACAGGTTTAAAGTCGGTGCCAAGCCAAATGTAATAGTGTTACTCATTCAGGTATTAAAAAGTTTTCATCTGTTTCACATTAATTCACATTGTTCTTTAAGTTTATTTACGTAGGTTAATCTTTAGGAATTTCATTTTGTTTAGGACTTGGCACCGACTTCAAACCTGTCAATAGGTAACACATACAAATAATGGTGTTTTATTAATATTAAAGGTATTAGGTTTGTGTTAAATCTTTATTAAGTTATTTTATACTTTTTTAATACTTTTTAGTTTCTTTTTGAAGTCGGTTTTTTTAAACGTAGTTTTTTTTAATTTATTTTTTACTTTTTAGTGTCTGTAATAAGTTGCTCTGTAAACTACAGTATTTTTTACAGGATTTTTATAGATTACATAAGGAAGGCTATAACATTTCGTTGTTTTTATTGTCATAATTATATGTTAAATAGTTTTTTTTTAAGAAGCTATGGGTAGGCCTACGAAAGGTGCAGCCTTAAACAATATAGATCAAGAAACGGGAACGGAAAATATAAATCGACTCCGAAACAATTACGTCATCGATGTAAACAAAAATGTAAAAAATGTTCACAAAATGAAAACTACTGGGCCAAACCATGTGAAATTTTTATGGGACCAAATGGCATCTATTCCGCATCAAACTAAAAAAGAATCACGTAAATCGGATCATAAATCTCAGCGTAATCGGTGTACATACATAGAAAAAAAAAAAAAAAAAATACCGATCGAATTGAGAACCTCCTCCTTTTTTTGAAGTCGGTTAAAAACCACGGAGCTATGCCGCGGACAGACAGACAGACAGACGGACAGAGCGAAACTATAAGGGTTCCTTGTCGGACTACGGAATCCTAAAAAAGAGCCATCAGTGAACATACTGATACTAAGAATTAAACGCTCGATTTAATATTTAATAAGATAAACGCTTCTTAATTGGTTTGACCTACAAGCAGTAAAGAGATAACGAGTTAGCGTCACTAAATTATATAACGTACTAGCTTTTGGCCAGCGGCTTCGCCTGCGTGGGCGTATATGACCCTCCCAGATCAGTAAAATTCGCCGCCCGAGGCATACTCTTACCATACCCGATGACGCTATAACCCTCTTCCAAGAGAGCAGTAGGTCCACTAGCACTCTACAAAAACACAGACCGCGTTCGTATCGACCTCGCCGCCGAGGTCCGTCGCGACGACCTTGTCCATGCCCTCCCGACCCTAGCTCGACGAGCCAGCCCGCGAGCTGAGCTAATTAGCTTTAAAATTCCCGATTATAATAATCATAATTTATTCTGATCCAGCCTGTCCCTTGCTGTCCTCCCCCAGCGACGCCCTAAGCCGAGGCCCGTACCCCACTAGGGGGTGCCCTTAGCGTGTAGTCGCTTAGTTTTGTAAGTTAAGCCCTGGCTGGAGGCCCTAAATTTATTTAAGGCACTTCACAGGCAAGCCCGGTTAAGCAGTCGACAACCTTCTAGGTTGACCTGCGAGATGCCATACAAAAAAAAAAAAAATTAGGGCGTATATGAATTTAAATTAAAGAAAAAAACCGACTTCAAAAAAAAAACTAAAAAGTATTAAAAAAGTATAAAATAACTTAATAAAGATTTAACACAAACCTAATACCTTTAATATTAATAAAACACCATTATTTGTATTTGCTACCTATTGACAGGTTTAAAGTCGGTGCCAAGCCAAATGTAATAGTGTTACTCATTCAGGTATTAAAAAGTTTTCATCTGTTTCACATTAATTCACATTGTTCTTTAAGTTTATTTACGTAGGTTAATCTTTAGGAATTTCATTTTGTTTAGGACTTGGCACCGACTTCAAACCTGTCAATAGGTAACACATACAAATAATGGTGTTTTATTAATATTAAAGGTATTAGGTTTGTGTTAAATCTTTATTAAGTTATTTTATACTTTTTTAATACTTTTTAGTTTTTTTTTTGAAGTCGGTTTTTTTAAACGTAGTTTTTTTTAATTTATTTTTTACTTTTTAGTGTCTGTAATAAGTTGCTCTGTAAACTACAGAATTTTTTACAGGATTTTTATAGATTACATAAGGAAGGCTATAACATTTCGTTGTTTTTATTGTCAGAATTATATGTTAAATAGTTTTTTTTAAGTAGCTATGGGTAGGCCTGCGAAAGGTGCAGCCTTAAACAATATAGATCAAGAAACGGGAACGGAAAATATAAATCGACTCCGAAACAATTACGTCATCGATGTAAACAAAAATGTAAAAAATGTTCACAAAATGAAAACTACTGGGCCAAACCATGTCAAATTTTTATGGGACCAAATGGCATCTATTCCGCATCAAACTAAAAAAGAATCACGTAAATCGGATCATAAATCTCAGCGTAATCGGTGTACATACATAGAAAAAAAAAAAAAAAAAAAAAAAAAAAATACCGATCGAATTGAGAACCTCCTCCTTTTTTTGAAGTCGGTTAATGAATCGCTCGAGCGATTTTGTGCAAACTTCACATAAACCATCTACTAAATAGTCCGAACAAAGCCTAAACAGTTGGTTTGGATAGGTGAACCCGTTCTTGAGTTATAAAATTACAACGAAAAGTGGCATTGATTTTTATATTAAGTATATTGATAGATAGTCCAATTGATTTTACGAAAAATATAAACAAAATTATAACCTATTTTGTTCTAATTTTTCCAATGTAGATAAATAAAATGGCATTAAATGATGAATGATGACGTTTAGAGCATGAAATTGACATAAATGCGCCATCCTTGCCATTTTGTTAATTTCTGTGGCAAAATTAGAACAAAATAAATTACGACTTTGTTTACATTTTGCGTACAATCAATTAAAATAAAAATACAATTGGACATATATCATGCTTAATTAATCCTAGAATGAGATCCTTTAAGGGGAATATCCTACTAATATCATAAACGCGAAAGTTGTAAGAATAGATGTATGTTTGTTACCCTTTTACGCAAAAACTACTGAACGGATTTGGATGAAATTTGGTACGCACATAGTTTATAGCCTGGATTAACATATAGGATACTTTTTACCCGGGTGCGCGAAGCAGTTCCCTCTGGATGTGGGTGAAACCGCGAGAAACAGCTTGAAGTTAAATTGCATTGCGGCGCCGCTACGCCCAATTTGGTGTCATCGCCAGCCACAAGCATGAATTTGCGGCGTCTATCGCGCCATTGTGACGTCATCGTAATCTCCAGACCGATTTCAGTTAGGCCAAGCTCAATGAAGACTGGCTCGGGAGAAGGCACGGCTCCCTGTCGTTTCGGGTGACGCAGGTGCTGTCGGGGCATGGGTGCTTCGGCAAGTACCTGTGTCGCATAGGCAGGGAGTCGGACGCTCGGTGCCACCACTGCGTCCATTGCGGGGAGGACACGGCGCAACACACGCTCCGGGAGTGTGTGTCCTGGGAGGAGCAGCGCCGTGCCCTCACCTCTGAAGTAGGAGACGATCTGTCGCTGCCGGCCGTTGTGCGGAGTATGGTCGGCAGGGCAGAGTCGTGGGACGCGGTGGTGTCCTTCTGCGAGGACGTGATGTCGCAGAAGGAAGCTGCGGAGCGGAAAGGGAGATTTCCACTCTCGACCCCGCCCGCAGCAGGCGCACCGGGCGCCGGAGGAGGGCTGACAACGCCCTCTTCCGCCCCCCATAAACGGGTCCAGGGGCGACGGACTTGGGGAAGTCCCCGCCCCCCATGATAGGACCCGAGCCGGCGGCGCGCGTCTGTGTCCACGCGCACCCCCGAAGCGATGCACGGGGTAGGACACCTCACTACCCCGTGCAGGAGACGAGGCCCGGCAGGACGGGACCAGTGCGGGGCTGCGGACGAATCTGGATCCCCGCGGCCCCGCGCCCACGTGCGAGAAGCGACACCGGGGTGGTTTTAGCCGGTAAGAGTCCGGCACTGTTCCCGGCCTCCCCAGGCCGGGTTCGTCCATGAGGATTTCCCCCCGGAAAAAAAAAAAAAAAACGCTCAATGAAGACTAGCCAGATACGCTGGAGATATTATAGTGCACGCACGCTTGCAGACACAGGTGCACTCTGTACTCCCTCCCCGTGCGGCTGTTACTAAGCCATAGATAGTTCTGTAATTTATCACTTTTATTGAACCTTGAACCAGTAATTTGATTAGAAAAAAACCGGCCAAATAGGCCAGTAGGGTTCCGTAGTAGGTCTTAGTTAGTCTACTATAACTCTGTAACCGGTTAAGCCTACTTATCCGTGATAGTTTTCCTTGTAAGTTCATTACATTTGCTACGGCTGTGGATTTTTTAACATTTCTAGGGTCAGCCATTTTAAAGTTAGAGGGGGAGGGGGCGTTAATCAATAAACAGTGGTATGGTATTATTTCAAGACTTGATAATCAATATTTTGCGTCAGAGATAAATCTATTAAGTAGATAACATATAGATAGATAATTATTCATATTTATAGGTACCTAATGCATTTTCGTCACTACGTATTATTGAAATATTGCAAAGTTGATGTTTTAAATTATCTTTCTTTGTATTATCAGATAATATCGTTAAATAGCTTCTTTGTAGCGTTATCTTTGAAGATTTTACGGCTGTGACAAGGGTTGCCACCTTTTTTTAGGGTTCCGTAGTCGACAAAGAACCCTTATAGTTTCGTCATGTCCGTCTGTGTGTCTGTCCGCGGCATAGCTCAGAGGTTCTTGGTACTGGAAAGCTGTAATTTACTATAGATATGGATATTAATCACGCCGACAAAGTGGTAAAATAAAACTATAATAGTAGATTGTTACACAAGGGATGAAAGTGACCTATTTAGGCCCGAGATGGTTTGGCGCACGAGCGTAGCGAGGGCGCTAATAGTTCGAGGGCCTACATAGGTCTTTCTCCCGAGGTAAACACTCTGCTTTTCATTTCGAATATGAGGAAAGGAAATATACAAACCTGATTACATAAACAAACAATATTTTATTTGTAAACGTAAATAATTAGCACTCGACGAAACAACTGAAGATCGATTGTCCGCCTCTTTTTTTTTCTGTGGCATTCTACCAGCCAGTATTTTTTTGTCAAAAATTTTGCTCAAATCTATTTAAATTAACGAATAATTTATTGAATTCTAAATCAGAATTACCTGTATGTTACAAAATCATTGATAATATTTTTTATTGCAATTTTACGCCGCGATAAAACAGAGTGGCTGTATAGAGGGACATGGCTTGGATAGTTTTTTTTTGTTAGTTTTAATTGTTTTTTGATAGTAAATTATTTTTTTGTAAAAATAATTGCTCAAATCTATTTATATTAATTAATAATTTATTGAATTCGAAATTAGAAATACCTGGGTAAGTATAAAGACATGTTACAAAATTATTGATAATATTTTTTATTGCAATTTTACGCCGCGATATAACAGAGTGGCTGTATACAGGGACATGACATGCATTGTTTTTATTTTTTTTGACAGCAGGGAAAATCGCTTCCCCGGGACGAAAAGTACTACTTTCGTCCCTCTGATCAGGTAACTTCAAGCGTACTTTCCGTGTATGAGAAATGAAATAGTAGATTGTTACACAAGGGATGAAAGTGACCTATTTAGGCCCGAGATTGGTTGGCGCACGAGCGTAGCGAGGGCGCTAATAGTTCGAGGGCCTACATAGGTCTTTCTCCCGAGGTAAACACTCTGCTTTTCATTTCGAATATGAGGAAAGGAAATACAAACCTGATTACATAAACAAACAATATTTTATTTGTAAACGTAAATAATTAGCACTCGACGAAACAACTGAAGATCGATTGTCCGCCTCTTTTTTTTCTGTGGCATTCTACCAGCCAGTACTTTGTGTCAAAAATTTTGCTCAAATATATTTAAATTAACGAATAACTTATTGAATTCCAAATTAGAATTACCTGTATGTTTTTTGGCAATATTTTTTATTGCAATTTTACGCCGTGATATAACAGAGTGGCTGTATAGAGGGTCATGGCTTGCATAGTTTTTTTTTGTCAGATTTAATTTTTTTTTATAGTATATTATTTTTTTGTAAAAAAAATTGCGCAAAACTATTTAAATGAATTAATAATTTATTGAATTCTAAATTAGAAATACCTGGGTAAGTATAAAGACATGTTATAAAAGTATTGATAATATTTGTTATTGCAATTTTACGCCGCGATATAACAGAGTGGCTGTATAGAGGGACATGGCTTGCATAGTTTTATTTTTTTTGACAGCAGGGAAAATCGCTTCCCCGGGACGAAAAGTACTACTTTCGTCCCTCTGATCAGGTAACTTCAAGCGTACTTTCCGTGTATGAGAAATGAAAAGACCATTTTTACTAAACCTACTACGGAACCCTACTGCGCGTGGCCCGACACTTAGCCGCGTTTTTTTTAGCAATTAGATTATAATATTGTTTATTAAAGGTAAGAAAAAAAAATTACCTCATCATCTGCCTAGCCTTTCCCAACTTTGTTGGGGTCGGCTTCCAGTATATACTGGAGTGAAGAGTTACCGGGTAACACGGTACCCCTTGGTAAGACTGGTTGTCAGACTTTCTGGCTGCTGACTACCCGTAACGACTGTCAAAGATCTACAAATGACAACCGGGACCAACAGCTTAACGTGCTTTCCGAGGCACAGAAGAGTCTCGCTATTACAAAGATGGTCTCCTATCCAGGGACCGACCGCGCCAAGCGCATGAATCGAGCGAGTATTAAAGTTGAGCGTTTGTGAGGCGTCGTTGAAGGTACTAAATGTTGTGAAAACAGGTGAAAAGGTGTTCTAAGAAACCTGCCTTGTCTAGATAAATATCTAGATATGCATCTGTTAGGTACATGTGACACACAATCCAGTTTTCATTGCAATAAACCGGATCGCAGTACTTGATACCACGCGGGTTCTGCGTGTCACACATAGTAGATCATAGATCTACTATACTAATATCATAAAGAGGAAAGATTTGTTTGTTTGTAGGGTTTTAACTCAAAAACTACTGGACCGATTTTAAAAATTCTTTCAGTGTTAGATAGCCCATTTATTGGGGAAGGCTCTAAGGTACATATCGTCACGCTAAAACTAATAGGAGTGGAGCACCACTATTCCACGCGGACGAAGTCGCGGGCAGAAGCTAGTCTATACTAATATTATAAAGAGGAAAGATTTGTTTGTTTGTTTGTAGAGTTTTAACTCAAAAACTACGGGACCGATTTTAAAAATTCTTTCACCGTTAGAAAGCTACATCTTTACGAAGTGTCATAGGCTGTATTTATTTCCAGAAATAATTAGGGATCCCTACTAAAAGTTGAATAATGTAACCAAAGGTGTAAAAAAATGTCCGCGCGGGCGAAGCCGCGGGCGGAAAGCTTGTAGTTACACAATAAGACTGATATTATACACTTGGTAGCAATAATATCTAATCAGTCTCTCTTCCGATATAGTACATTTTATCTATAAATATAAAATGCTTTGTCCTGAATGACTGACGGATCAACGCACAGTCTAAACCGCTGATCGTAGAGACCTGAAACTTGGAGGGTGTGTTCTTTGTATGACGTAGGCATCCGATAAGAAAGGATTTTCCGAAGTTCTACCCCTAAGGAGGTGAAAAGGGGGAGCAAAGTTTGTATGTTTTTTTGATTGATCACAACCACCACGCTTGCTCAAGGCAGTATGATGATATCAGACTTTGTAAGTCTAGGTTTCCTTACGATGTTTTCCTTCACCGATAGTCAGTGGTGTCTAAGATACGCTTAGAAATACATAATGAATGTATAAGTCACATTGGTACTTGCTAAGTTTCGAACCCACACACTTAGACACACGAGATGCAGGTGCCTTAACCAATAGGCCGCTACGACTTAAAGCAGGTTACACAAAAAATAAAAATGCGGTTACTTATACGTGAAACGGAAGAACTGTCATTCAAGATCTGTCAAAATGGAGGATAAAATTGAATAATTTTGCTATTTTTTATGATTTTCGTCTAAATATTTATGATATACGTTTTACTTAATTGTTTTATCTATGTATTTAACTCATAAGAAACATTAAAAGTATGATAAAAAACCTGTGATCTGAAGTTTAACTATTTCTTAACTAATCCTTACTTAATCCAGGTTTAAGCTACTACCTTAAGTTCCTATTAACGCTAAACAGCATTTATGAGTGAGTTTTTTTCTAATCCGCTGCTAAGCAACAGATTAAAACTTAATCTGACTTTATAAGACTGAGTGTCCATTAGAACCTAAATTATTTTTCATAGCCTATAGATTTGAACATCAATTTATAGACGTAACTGATGTTTTCAAGATTACAGTTTAAGCGTCCCGTTAGATTGAATCCACCGTGAAGGTTAAACAGCCTTTTAAGCTTCTTGCACGAATAACGGCTTGGTGAACAGGTTAAAAATAACCACAGGTTTATTTGTAGCCAAAAAATTCTCGCAGACAGACGCAGAAAAAAAACCGACTTCCAAAACCACTGAAAAGAGAAATGAATTTTATTTAAACACTTGTTTAAGTTGAAATAAGCGTCAATCACCATATCATCTAAGTACGTGGCGTATGCGCAAATCTTTTTTTTTTTTAACTTATTTAGTATCTATACTAATATGAGGAGCTCGTGGCTAAGTAACAGCCGCACGGTTCGACCGATCAAAAGCTAAGCTGCGCTTGGCGCGGTCGGTCCGTGGATGGTTGACCATCTATGTCATAGCGAGACTCCTCCGTGCCTCGGAAAGCACGTTAAGCTGTTGGTCCCGGTTGTCATTTGTACATCTTTGACAGTCGTTACGGGTAGTCAGAAGCCAGAAAGTCTGACAACCAGTCTTACCAAAGGGTACCGTGTTACCCGGTAACAGGGTTGTGGAGGTCAGATAGGCAGTCGCTCCATGTAAAACACTGGTACTCAGCTGCATCCGGTTTAGACTGGAAGCCGACCCCAACATAGTTGGGAAAAGGCTACGCAGATGATGATGAGTATCTATACTAATATAATAAAGCTGAAGACCACTATTCCACGCGGACGAAGTCGCGGGCAGAAGTTAGTTTCAAATAAAAAAGAATTCAATCTTTCTTTACACCTACGTTTTTTCTAAATCAGTTCAGCCACTTCCTAAATATATGATGTCCACGCACAATCACTACATAGTAGTATAATAAAACAAAGTCGCTTTCTCTGTCCCTATATCCCTATGTATGCTTAAATCTTTAAAACTACGCAACGGATTTTGATGCGGTTTTTTTAATACATAGAGTGATTAATGAGGAAGGTTTTAGTATATAATTTGTCAAGTTTTAATATTCATTAGCTAAAATATCGCGGGCGAAGCCGCTGGCGGGAAGCTAGTAATTGATTATTATTGAGATGAAAAACATAAAATAATAGCAAAATTATTCAATTTTATCCTCCATTTTGACAGATATTGAATGACATTTCTTCCGGAGAACGGGCAAGGAACTCCCCGATTTATTTGTCTGTTTACGAACCTTTTTCAAGGTTGAGATGAAAGTTGAAACTCGATATGTCGTTATCCTTTTCACTCATCATAGGACGGTAAAGGATGCAGTATGTTTGTATGCAAAACTAGTTTGTATGTCGCGGGAAACATTTAAATATCAACTACAATAACGTTGTATAAAATCAGGATTATCTTATATTATAAATGCGAAAATATTTACTTCTTCTTCAAATCATATCGGCTGCTAGTTTTACCAACCTAACAAGCCCTAGTGTCAGAGTTTTCTCAAATCCGCCTGACGGCCTCTGACATGGAATTGTAACAACAACTGCTATCAAGATAGCAGCCGGGGACAAAGGCTTAATGTCCCAGGCACGGGGGTATAACACCACCAACTTCCTGACTCCAGGCTGCTTTGTATCATTTTTCAAAATCCTTAAAGTGATTTTGGCCCGAGCCGAGAATCTAATTGCCCGTATTTCTATCCCAAAGGGGGTGACAAAGGGGAGCAAAGTTTGTATGACTCTATACTCCATTTACAATAAGATTAGACATTTAAATGCACCCCATTTACCGTTCGTTCAAACGATTTTAGGCTCTATTGCTGAGGTGACATAACAAAAAACAAATGCAGAATATATTTGGTATTGTAAACATTATTTTGCTTTCAACCCCATCCTTATCTATAAGGAATAGAACTCAAAATCGTTTGAACGAACGGTAAATGGGGTGCGTTTAAATGTCTAATCTTATTGTAAATGGAGTATAGTCATTTTTAATTTGACTTCGTATAGCCCACGCGGGCGAAGCAGCTGGCGGAAAGCGAGCCCTAATATAAATGAGAAAGTTTGTGAGAATGCATAGGTATGTTTGTTACTCTTTCACGCAAAAACTACTGAATGGATTTGGATGAAATTTGGCACACATATAGTTTATATCCTGGATTACAATATAGGATACTTTTTACCCGGGTGCGTTAAGTAGTTCCCTCGGGAAGCAGGTGAAACCGTGGCACAACCACTATGTAAATAACTTTACTAAATGGAGCGCAATTTGACGCTTGATTCTTGAGTACAATTCTATAAATATATGTGACATCAATACGCACGGACATACAGTGTTCGCTTTATCAGCGTCCCACGCGGTCGGAATGTTTACATGATTATATATCTATATATATACATATATATAAGTGCTTTGTCCTGAATGACTGACGGATCAACGCACAGCCTAAACCGCTGATCGTAGAGACCTGAAACTTGGAGGGTGTGTTCTTTGTATGACGTAAGCATCCGATAAGAAAGGATTTTCCGAAATTTTACTTTGCCCCCTTTTACCCTTATATAGGTAGAATTTCGAAAAATCCTTTCTTACTCGCCTACGTCATACAAAGAACGCACTATCAACGTTTCAGGTCTCTACGATCAGCGGTTTAGGCTGTGCGTTGATCCGTCAGTCATTCAGGACAAAGCATTTTATATGTGTTTGCTCAACTTAGATTAACCGACAGATTAACGCCATCTTGGAATAAAAACCTTTTATGTCAACTGCTCGACTAATTTTGCGTAAAGTAATGCCAAGCTTTTTAACCGACTTATGTAATACTCTTAGCATAGATATATATGTTACTAAAGTAACTAGGTGTGCAATCACCAAGCAAAATGCGTGCCATAAAGGTTCTGACCAGTCCTAATTCATGACATCTGTCACTTGGTAGCCAGCTTGAATATATCAGTGACAGCAGGACGATTTTAACAATAATATGGGCAAATTTGTAGTAAATGTATGGGCAAATTTGTAGGTAATGCCATCCTTATCATACAGATGTCATGAACATTACGTTTCGGTTAGTGTGAGAGAGATAAATATAATTTTACATAAAAATGATTACTAGTGTCAAAGCTACGTCTGCATTCTAAAAAATGGTTACGTTTTTGTGACCGCGTAATGTTCGGGATTGCATCTCTATTGATATATCTCTATGGGGGGAATATTTCTAACCGATTTAAAAAAGGAGGTTTTTAATTCGACTGTATTTTTTTTAACGACGAAAAAAACAATGAATGTTAGCAAATTGAGGCGTATATTTTTTATGTATGACCACGCAAAACCCTCGACCCTAGCTCGACGAGCCGGCCCGCGAGCTGAGCTAATAGCTTTAAAATTCCCGATTATAATAATCATATATATTCTGATCCCGCCTGTCCCTTGCTGTCCTCCCCCAGCGACGCCCTAAGCCGAGGCCCGTACCCCACTAGGGGGTGCCCTTAGCGTGTAGTCGCTTAGTTTTGTAAGATAAGCCCTGGCTGGAGGCCCTAAATTCATTTAAGGCACTTCACAGGCAAGTCCGGGTAAGTCGACAACCTTCTAGGTTGACCAGCGAGATGCCATACAAAAAAAATTGATCTTCTAAACAAAATTTGACACAACACAGCCATCTTTGGTCACATCCGTATTTAAAATGTCATTCGAGGATAATGGCTTCAGATAACCTGAATTGTATTTAATTAATGAAAAACCTGAGTCAACGGTAACTTAGAATCTGTTTCAGACTTGTTTTTAATTCCACGTAAATTCATACATGGTCGACAAACTTCTTAGGAATAAGTGATTTATAAAAGTAGCTTCCCGCCAGCAGCTGGGCTATACGAATTCAAATCAAAAATGGCAGAGTTTCATACAAACTTTGCGCCCCTTTTTCATTCCCTTAGGGGTAGAATTTCGGAAAATCCTTTCTTATCGGATGCCTACGTCATACAAAGAACACACCTTCTAAGTTTCAGGTCTCTACGATCAGCGGTTTAGGCTGTACGTTGATCCGTCAGTCATTACGGACAAAGCATTTTATGTGTTTAAATATCTAAGTCTCATATGACTTTAGAAAAGTCACATTGGTTGGTACTTGCCAGGTTTCGGACCCGCACACTCGTACACGAGATGCAGGTGCCTTAATCACTAGGCCACCACGACCATATACAAATATATGGTTGGCAAATTTTATTTTTGGACGCCAAAATTAACACGATTGAGCTTCACGTAACCTCAATTTATTATAAAAACAATGTTCTTGATACAAAACTTATCCTCCTGATTTTAAGCATATAACACACTAAAACCCAAAAAAGTTACCTACGTGAAACGGAACAACCCGTGGAACAACTGTCATTCAAGATCTGTCAAAATGGAGGATAAAATTGAATAATTTTTATATTATTTTGAGTTTTTCGGCTAAATATTTATGATACCTATATGTTTACTTAATTACATATGGAATTACATATTATTTCTATGTATTGATAAAAAACCAACATTATATTTGTCTCTTTCACACTAACTAAAACATTATGTACGTGACATCTATTCGACAAAGACGGCGACAGCCAGTTTTTCCAGACATTCAGTTGAAGTCAAGCTGACAGATGACAGGAATTGTGGCTGGGGGCTCAAACTTTTATGGCACGCATTTTGCTTGGTGATTGCAAATCTAGTTACGTTAGCATATTTTATTATATCAATGCATGAATTATCTTTTCCAAGAAATATTTTAATTTGTTCAACGAAAGTAAATTTACGATAAGTTAATTCATTATAATATCCTTTGAAAAATAAAACCGACTTCCAAAAAAAACTGAAAAGTAAAAAATATTTTTTATTTAAACGCTTTACGACCAAAACATCGCTCTAGAAGTCGGTGTCTTGTAAGTTACTATTGTTAGTATTTCGCCATCGACTTCGAAAGCGATGTTTTGGTCGTAAAGCGTTTAAATAAAAATTATTTTTTACTTTTCAGTTTTTTTTTGGGAGTCGGTTTTATTTTTCTGTAAAAAGTTTTTTTTAATTTTTCGCTTTTCAGTGTCTCGGTCTTGCTATCTTAACAAAATAAACACACCACTTTTTTAGGTTGTAATAAGCTTAAATAACCAAATCATCTAAGTATTTGGCATATCAGCAGGTAGAGATAAATCGTTATTTTTGATATATTTATAAAACGGCTGAACCGGTAGTGATAAAATTTATATGGGACCACACGGGAAGCACCAGCTTTCAAATAAAAAAAGAATCATGAAAATCGGTTCACCCAGTCGCAAGTTATGAGGTAACAAACGAAAAAAAAAAATACAGTCGAATTGATAACCTCCTCCTTTTTTTGAAGTCGGTTAAAACTAGTCTTTATCTTAAAATGAAATAACAAGAATATGTTTAATGCATCCGAACACAAATCATTTGATTTCGTCAGTGCGCCATCTTTGATTACCATTAGGTTGTTCGCATTACAAAATTCAAATGTCGAATGCAAATTAATATATTATGTTGCTGGGTGTCGTGTTGTTACAAAGAGGATGTGATAAAAAACCTTTTTTTTTACATAAATTTCTTGACTTTGGTGTGTTTTTAAGTGGGTTTTATTTTTTGTATTTTTATGTGCAAAAAAAAAAAGAAAAATAACTTAAACATCTTCGTAGAAGTCGGTGGCGACAAATACACAAAACACGTACCTAATTGGAGACACCGACTTCTAGAACGATGTATGATCCTCGAGCGTTTCGGCCGATAAGTTATTTTTGACTTCGACTTTGTCGTGTTTTTGAGGTCGTTTGTTAGTTCAAAGTCCCACCAGTGTTTTTCTGGCCCTTTTTTATTTTAAACTGGTTTCATAAAAAAAAATATCATTTATACTTTTACGAATATCACAAAACATTTTAACAATAATTTGCATAACTTCAATATTGTTTATGTTATCAATACATTGACATAATTGTTAAGAAAACATACATCTTAAATATTTAGACGAAAAACAGCAAAATTATTCAACTCTATCCTCCATTTTGACAGATCTTGAATGATGCAAACGGCTGTTAATCTCTTTCCGGACTTTTGAACCCCCGACGCAAAAAGAGGGTTGTTATAAGTTTGACGTCGATGTCTGTGTGTGGCATCGTAGCTCTCAAACGGATGGACCGATTTCGATGCGGTGTTTTTAATTCAAAAGCCAGTTTCCTTGCGGTGGTTCTTAGCTATGTTTGGTTAATATCGGTCGAGCAGTGTAAGAGTATCAGCTCTTTTACAATATGATGTAAGGCATTTTTACGTAGGGGTTTTTTTTTTTATTTTTAATTTATCTTGGTAATTAACTTTTTGGCCACCTATTAACCTACTAGGTAGATATTTCAAAAGTTCTTAAACCGGTACCTATCAACCGGAGATCCGACACGGATTTATAGTAATTCAGTCGGTCAAGCAAATGTAATTATCTTATGTAAGAATATTATTAAATACTAGCTGTTTCTCGTGGTTTCACCCGCATTCTAAGGAAACTACTTCGCGCACCCGGATAAAAGGTCGCACACTCGTTCACGAGGTTCCTTAACCACTAAGCCACCACGACTTGCAAATGATTAATTAAAATGCAATATAGTTAAAGGTTTCAATTTTTTATTTACTTAAACTAGTTTAACTCGTCTGAGGGAGCTACCTGACTTGAGTGGCTCGTGGCTAAGTAACAGACGTGCGGATATTAGCAAGGTAGCAGCGGTCAGTCCATGGATGGGTGACCGTTTTCTTAATAATAGCGAGACCCCTCTGTACCTCTGAGAGCACGTAAAGCTTACGATTTTTTTTTGCACCTAAGTTAGAATAGGTGGATGTTTGTTACTCTCTCAAGCAAAAACTACTGAATGGATTTGGATGAGATTTGGTACACACGTAGTTTATAACCTAGATTAACATATAGGATACTTTTTATTTCAGTATTTAGACCCAAGTCCACACAGACAAACTTTTTATTTCGGTATTTTGACCCTATTCGGAGTCCACAGACGAAGTCGCGGGCAGACTATAGTTGAGGTGATAAAACTCAATTAATATGTGAGGTCATTACAATTATCTAGCAATATGTTACAGCCAATGAGCCAATTAATGAGTCAATATTTATATCACGTTATCCAATTATAGACTTTAACTCAACAGCTCGAAAGTAAAATTTTCATTGACGATCGTATGAAATTCTGTGAAGGTCACGTGTCATTCTGAAATGCGTTTGTGCGTAAAGAAATAAAGTCGAAATTCCTGTGAGCAATGTTTGGTTGTTAGCAATTGAGCCAAATCAAAATACGACTTTGTGTACATAGAGTTAAAGTTGCAATTTGTGTGAATGGAACTCATATAAGAGTTTTAATCTGTTGTTATATGTATGGTATGAATAACATAACACTATTAATTACAAGTATAAGTTAATAAAATTAGACGCTCATACATTATCCTGTTTTTCCCTCCATAGGGTAACGAACAAGGAAATAATAGAATCTATTATTAATAAAAATAATTGGTCTGTAACCATGCCCTTATGATAGTCAAGTACCAAATGAATTTACGAAAAATGTAAACAAAGTCGTAACCTATTTTGTTCTAATTCTGCCACAGAAATTAACAAAAGGCGTAAGGATGGCGCATTTATGTCAATTTAATGCCATTTAATTTATCTATGTGGGGAAATAGATATATATATATTTTTGTTGTAAATCTTTTGTTAGGAAAATCCTTAAACGTTTTGAATATTAATAGAACCACCGGTTTTCGTTTGATAATAACACTATTATTATGTGAAACCCCGCCAACCGGTTTGGATTTAATCAGCTTTAATATTTATTACACTATCTATACTTATAATAAATCTGTAGAGAGGTCAATTCTGTACATGAAATATATTTCCAAAATAACTATCAGGGGGTGATTAGGGATCGATATTGATGCCAAAAATGCAATCAGTAAATTTTTTGTCTGTCTGTCTGTCTGTCTGTCTGTATAAACTCTATAGAAACAAAAACTACTCGACGGATTTTAACGAAACTTGGTACAATTATTTGTCATACTCCTGAGCTGGTTATAGTGTACTTTTCATCACGCTACAATCAATAGGAGCAGAGCAGTGAAGGGAAATTTTGTCATTTTGTTTAAACGTGCTAATCTCAGGAACCGCTGGTTCGATTTGAAAAATTCTTTCAGTGTTAGATAGTCTATTTATCGAGAAAGGCTATATATCATCACGCTAAGACCAATAGGAGCGGAGCACCACTATTCCATGCGGACGAAGTCGCTGGCAGAAGCTAGTCTAATCTAAATCTAAATAATATAATATATTTATATATATAATATATATAAAACTCAAAGCTGACTAACTGACATAGTGATCTATCAACGCACAGCCCAAACCACTGGAGGGATCGGGCTGAAATTTGGCATGCAGGTAGATGTTATGACGTAGGCATCCGCTAAGAAAGGATTTTGATAAATTCTACCCCCAAGGGGGTGAAAGTTTGTATGAAACTTTGTCAATTTTAAACCGATCGGGCTGAGACTTTGCATGCATATAATAGTTTTAGCGCTTAATGACAGATTAGTTAAGAAAATTGTGTACAAAGAAGTTTTGTAGGCCCTAATTTTTTACACACGCTAAACAAAAGTAAAGCCGCAAAAAATATAGCTAATCCTTACTTCCTTACTTAAAATATTATAAATGCGAAAGTAACTCTGTCTGTCTGTCTGTCTGTTACGCTTCCACGCCTAAACCAGTGAGCCGATTTTGATGAAATTTGGTACAGAGATAGAATAGACCCTGAGGAACAACATAGGCTACTTTTTACCCGGGTGCGTGAAGTAGCTCCTTCGGGATGCGGGTGAAACCGCGGGAAACAGCTAGTTAACAATAATACTTCTTAACGCGAGCGAAGCCGCGGGCAAAAGCTAGTCTATCTATATATCTTTCGGGGAAACAGTGCATTATATTACAACTACTAGCTTCTGCCAGCGACTTCGTCCGCGTGGAATAGTGGTGCTCCGCTCCTATTGGTCTTAGCGTGATGATATATAGCCTATAGCCTTCCTCGATAAATGGACTATCTAACACTGAAAGAATTATTTAAATCGGACCAGCGGTTCCTGAGATTAGCGCGTTTAAACAAAATGACAACATTTCCCTTCACTGCTCTGCCCCTATTGATTGTAGCGTGATGAAAAGTATACTATAACCAGCTCAGGAGTATGACAAATAATTGTACCAAGTTTCGTTAAAATCCGTCGAGTAGTTTTTGTTTCTATAGAGTTTATACAGACAGACAGACAGACAAAAATTTTACTGATTGCATTTTTGGCATCAGTATCGATCCCTAATCACCCCCTGATAGTTATTTTGGAAATATATTTCATGTACAGAATTGACCTCTCTACAGATTTATTATAAGTATACATAGATATATTGCTTGAGGAAACATTGCAAAGAAACATAGTCCACCTACGTTATGGCACGGTATGTACGATCAATCTACTCGAACATGTCTATTATTAAACCAAGTGATATAATTTTATTATCACTGTGAAGATTCATTTTATCAAGGTTAAAACTAAACGAAGCGGTCATTCCAGTGGCGATCCGAGGGGGGGAGGTCACTAGGGACATACCCTCCCCCCAATCGTACACTCCTAATTGACAAACCTCCTAAAAATAATAAAAAAACTAAAAAAACACGCTTTTATTGCTGACCGAACTAAAAAGAAGAAAATAATTTTTAAATAATTCAATTCAGAGTAAAAAGCGTGGGGTGCTTGATATTTTAATTATTACACCTATTCTATTGGCAACCATTTATGAGAGGAGAGTCATGAAAATATAGGAAAATGCACCCCACGCTTTTTACTCTGAATTGAATTATTTAAAAATTATTTTCTTCTTTTTAGTTCGGTCAGCAATAAAAGCGTGTTTTTTTTAGTTTTTTTTTATCGGATTATTGCATTGTCATCGGCCCTTAACACGTGTGCAAAGTTCCAAGTTGATCAGACGTCTAGAAACCAGTGAAAATTAGGTTCAAAAAAAGATTCCGTTACATACATACATACAACCCAAGCTAATAAAAGCGTGTTAAAAATAAACGCGAAAATTTTGATTGTAATTACGCATTGATAAGTCGTTAATCGTAATAGATCGTTCAAATTTGGAGCTTGCTTGAAACTTTCGGCTTCAGCCAACATTTCGGCTAATATTGTCTCGGCCCCTGTTTTTGTCCTGAGGAGGGAACACACTGGTCAGCGCTGAAAATCAGCGCTGTAGTCTCGCGCTTTCGAGCGCGAACACAGCATTAATGCTGAGCGCTGACCTTTTCGCGCAAATAATGACGCATTAGTAGAAGTTTCTTTTTTTTTTTTTTTTAACACGCTTTTATTAGCTCGGGTTGTATGTATGTATGTATGTAACGGAATCTTTGAACCTAATTTTCACTGGTTTCTAGACGTCTGATCAACTTGGAACTTTGCACACGTGTTAAGGGCTGATGACAATGCAATAATCCGAAAAAAAAAACTAAAAAAACACGCTTTTATTGCTGACCGAGCTAAAAAGTGGAAAATAAATAATAGTTTAAAAAAACTAAAAAAACACGCTTTTATTGCTGACCGAACTAAAAAGTAGAAAATAATTCAATTCAGAGTAAAAAGCGTGGGGTGCTTGATATTTTAATTATTACACCTATTCTATTGGCAACCATTTATGAGAGGAGAGTCATGAAAAATAGGAAAATGCACCCCACGCTTTTTACTCTGAATTGAATCATTTTCTACTTTTTAGTTCGGTCAGCAATAAAAGCGTGTTTTTTTAGTTTTTTTTAAACTATTATTTTTATTTGATTATTCCAGTTATTTTTAAATTTTTTTATTTACATATTTACTTGTATTTACAATAATAAAAACATAAAAATAATAAATTATACTAATATATTTAGGCATCAAAATATTCATCCGCATCGCTGTCAACGGGAATCGTGCCCAAAAGGCTGGCTGCATTGCCACGTTGGATGGCAATGCTGATTCTTTGACCGAAATATAGGCCAGCCCTTTGATCACGCGTGGAGTCTACTAAACGTTTGCCTATATCACGAAATAGTAGACGGGCACTTGGACCCCATGGCCCTAATGTTTCTACCCCAAACGGCTCAAATATATAATTACCACTAAGGTTTATATATTTGCGCCGTTTAAGGTTTTCTGCAGCTGCGGCAGCTACACCAGCACAGCACACCGTACTGGGAAGATGGGATGGAGCAAGGGTGTCGACACAAGTTGCATCCCACACCAAAGACCTTCCCATCTTCCATGGCATTACAGACATCCCATCCGGTCTCTTGCCGTCGTCGCGTGCCAAACCATTGGGTTCTAGAACGGCTGGCACCCCGGCGGTGACAAGAGCACGGCGGATGATGTCGTTAATGCTGGCATGCCGTGCTATGCGACCTGCGCTCTTGATGCAGGAAAGACCATGGTGACCAAGGCTGTCCACGGATTCGCCGCATTGGCAGCGGTGCGGAGCTCCACAGGGAGCGCCCAGGCGCAAGCATGTAGCGAGCCGAAATGTTGTATCACCCAGCATAGTGCCTATGTTGGGTGATGGAAGTGCGTGAAGCCAAAGACCTGACTCCCACTCTCCCAAAGCCAGAAGGCGAGCACGCTCAGCAGTGTTGGTAGACGTTTCAATAAGGTTTTTTCGTACCAACCTACAAAGCGGCTCATCCCATTGTCTCTGGGAAGCGGGGTTGTCAGGTAAAGCTATGTTTGGGCAAGCCATTTTCCAGGCGTTCATAGCATCAGTCAACAGTCAGCAGTCATTATTTTTATTGTATGATATTGTTATTTTATTTTCTTTTGTGTATTTTTCTCTTCTGTACTTTTTCTGTGTTATAGCGTCTTTTTAAACGCTTTTTCTTTCTTTCTTTCATATTGGTTTTTGGTGACACCCCCAAAATATTCATTTGACACCGATCTTCTTGTCTCAGAAAGTATGTTGGCCCTGGTTGTCATTTTGTAAATCTTTGACAGTCGTTACACACAAGCCCGACTGGCAACCAGTCTTACCAAGGAGTACCACGTTACCCGGTAACTGGGTTGTGCAGGTCAGATAGGCAGTCGCTCCATGTAAAACCCTGGCACTCGGCTGCATCTGGTTAGAGTAGAAGCCGGCCGGAAAATAGTTTGGGAAAAGGCAGGACTTGTATGGGGAATGGTATTTAATGTTTTGTCTTATGTAAAAGGAAAACTGGTATATTTGGTCCCATTTCATGGAGGGAAAATCTCTAATTCCCATTGACTAATGGGAAATGAATGGGAACAATGATTCTGTCATACCATTACAGTGATGCCATCACGATTCCTGTGCACACTGCTTTGTCAAACTTTAATACTAAGGTTACTATAATTCCATGAAAAAATCTAACTAAATATAGTCTGTTTTAATAGATATACGAAAAATGTTAACAAAATCATAACCTATTTTGTTATAAATCTATACTAATATAATAAAGTTGAAGAGTTTGTTTGAACGCGCTAATCTCAGGATCTACTGGTACTATTTGAAAAATTATTTCAGTGTTAGATAGCCCATTTATTGAGGAAGGCTATTACTATATATCGTCTCGCTAAGACTAATAGGAGCGGAGCACCACTATTCCACGCGGTAGAAGTCGCGGGCAGAAGCTAGTAGATAAATAAAATGGCATTAAATGATGAACGATGAATTGACTTGTAATGAGTTAACTCTGAGTTCAAGGTTAAAATTGTATACTAGCTAATAATAAAGAGTTGTGTAGTGCCGTTTCTATATTGATGTGACATCAAGGTTATGTGATTTATCACGTAATCTATACATATAAAATGCTTTGTCCTGAATGACTGACGGATCAACGCACAGCCTAAACCGCTGATCGTAGAGACCTGAAACTTGGAGGGTGTGTTCTTTGTATGACGTAGGCATCCGATAAGAAAGGATTTTCCGAAATTCTACCCCTAAGGGCGTGAAAAAGGGGGGCAAAGTTTGTATGAAACTGTGTCATTTTTAATTTGTATTCGTATTTACCACGCGGGAGAAGCCACTGGCGGAAAGCAAGTAAATAATAAAATGTAAATAGGGCGAGGATGTATACCAAGGTTGGGAGCTAGATCGCTTCTTGGAAACTTGTGAAATTCAGACAGATCTATATTTAAAGTTATAGTCCCATAATGTAACTGGGACGAAGGCCAAAATCTACGATTTTGTTTAAGACAATACGACGTGTGTTTTGGCTGATCTTTGACAAGTTCTAGGTAATAATGTCAATTAGATAGTTGTTTAAATGATTGATTTACAGCACCAAACGTTTTATCTATCCTTACTTCCTTATCCTTACTTAATATTATAAATGCGAAAGTAACTCTATCTGTCTGTTACGCTTTCACGCCAAAACTACTGGACCGATATAAATGAAATTTGGTACAGAGATAGAATAGACTCTGAGGAACAACATAGGCTACTTTTTACCCGGGTGCGCTAAGTAGTTCCCTCGGGATGCGGGTGAAACCGCGGGAAACAGCTAGTACTTAATATAATAAAGCTGAAGAGTTTGTTTGTTTGAACGCCCTAATCTCAGGAACTACTGGTACTATTTGAAAAATTATTTCAGTGTTAGATAGCCCATTTATTGAGGAAGGCTATAAGGCTTTAATTATATCAGCACGCTAAAACCAATAGGAGCTGAGCGCCACTATTTCACGCGGACGAAGTCGCGGTCATTTATATTTTTATGAATATCACAAAACATGATCTCAATAATTAGCGTACTTTTAATATTCTTTTTGTTTTCAATACTTATATAGATATAATAATTAAGTAAACATATAGGTATCATAAATATTTAGACGAAGAACAGAAAATAATGGCATAACTATTCAATTTTATCCTCCATTTTGACAGATCTTGAATTTTCACAGTTCATGAGAAATTACATTTTTAAAAGTGTATTTTCTAGTTTTATTTTAAGAAGTTTCTTCGAAAAAGTTTTCAATATTGTACCTTTTTTTGTATCCATTTAAAAATGACGCTAGACTTGCGCGAATTTGCTTGCAAGATAAATGGCAAAAAAAAACCGACTTCAAAAAAAAAACTAAAAAGTATTAAAAAAGTATAAAATAACTTAATAAAGATTTAACACAAACCTAATACCTTTAATATTAATAAAACACCATTATTTGTATGTGTTACCTATTGACAGGTTTAAAGTCGGTGCCAAGCCAAATGTAATAGTGTTACTCATTCAGGTATTAAAAAGTTTTCATCTGTTTCACATTAATTCACATTGTTCTTTAAGTTTATTTACGTAGGTTAATCTTTAGGAATTTCATTTTGTTTAGGACTTGGCACCGACTTCAAACCTGTCAATAGGTAACACATACAAATAATGGTGTTTTATTAATATTAAAGGTATTAGGTTTGTGTTAAATCTTTATTAAGTTATTTTATACTTTTTTAATACTTTTTAGTTTTTTTTTTGAAGTCGGTTTTTTTAAACGTAGTTTTTTTTAATTTATTTTTTACTTTTTAGTGTCTGTAATAAGTTGCTCTGTAAACTACAGTATTTTTTACAGGATTTTTATAGATTACATAAGGAAGGCTATAACCTTTCGTTGTTTTTATTGTCATAATTATATGTTAAATAGTTTTTTTTTAAGAAGCTATGGGTAGGCCTACGAAAGGTGCAGCCTTAAACAATATAGATCAAGAAACGGGAACGGAAAATATAAATCGACTCCGAAACAATTACGTCATCGATGTAAACAAAAATGTAAAAAATGTTCACAAAATGAAAACTACTGGGCCAAACCATGTGAAATTTTTATGGGACCAAATGGCATCTATTCCGCATCAAACTAAAAAAGAATCACGTAAATCGGATCATAAATCTCAGCGTAATCGGTGTACATACATAGAAAAAAAAAAAAAAAAAAATACCGATCGAATTGAGAACCTCCTCCTTTTTTTGAAGTCGGTTAAAAAGTACATGAAAATAGTTTTTATTTTAAAAAGATCGGTGATGTAATGTCTCAAAAATTCCAAAGTGCTTCACGGAATTTTGGCTTACAGTCCTGTTTTTATGATTCAAAACTAATAATAAACTTTTTCTTTGTTCCAGATGTTAAATCGGAGTTTATAAAATTAGTACAATAATAGCAACTATGGGAAGCGCTCGAGTATCCAACGTCAAACCAATACCAATGGAGCCTACGGACAAGAAATCGTTAAAAGAACTAATACAATCATTATTCCGAAAGAAAAAGGAAAAACAAAAAATCCATAAAAAAGAAAAAATCGAAGAAAAAACCGAAATAAAAAAAGAAGTCAAACAGCCTAAAAACACGAACACAGTCGCCGCCATCTTGGAAAACCTCGACAAATTGAATTTAGAAGACAAACAACCGGTCAAAGAAGAATCAACGGACAGTGAAGACGATGAAATAAATAATTTCACATTCAACATTATCAAAGAACCTCCTAAGGAAAGAATACATTCTGATTCTTCAGAAGACAGCGGTTTCGCCGACACTAAAGACGCGCAGAATCTCGATAAAACGCAGAATGAGGACAAATTGGAGATTAACGATAAAGCTGATGACTTGGCGGAGAATTTGGAGAAGTTGGGGCTAGACGATGAATGTAAGAAGAAGAAGAAACAGATGATTTTCCTTTCTCGAGGTCCTATTAAGAATAAGCTCGCCTACCCTTCAGTGCTGCCGTACCCTTCACAAGAACAGGATAGTTACAGCAAGGTTAGTATTCATGTCCTTTCTGGCTGTTTTTCGCAGCTGCACCTGCATACCATGCCCTCCCGACCCTAACTCGATGAGCAAGCCCGCGAGCTGAGCTAATAGCTTGAAATATCCGATTATAATAATCATATATATTCTGATCCAGCCTGTCCCTAGCTGTCCTCCCCCAGCGACGCCCTAAGCCGCGCCTGTACCCCACTAGGGGGTGCCCTTAGCGTGTAGTCCCTTAGTTTTGTAAGTTTAGCCCTGGCTGGAGGCCCTAAATTCATTTAAGGCACTTCACAGGCAAGCCCGGTTAAGCAGTCGACGACCTACTAGATTGACATGCGAGATGCTATACAAAAAAAATGCAACTGCATACTGTGAGAACTTATGTACATTTCCCAGTTGGTCCCATGGTCAGGTCAAGCGTTCATTATAAATGAGGCCATGACAACCATAGAGGCTTTATTCAAGGGACAAGCATTAGTGGTCTATCTTTATTAGGCCAGTATGATCACAGGTGCTGCCATTTAGTGAATATTCATTGTATCTCTTCTAGGCCACCCTGGTTCTATCACAATTCTTACGTCGAATATCATCGTTGGACTATTTAATAATATTAATAATCTCCAGACCGATTTCGGTCACGGCAGCCAATCTCAAAATGACTAGCCAGGTATGCAGGAGATATTATAGTGCACAAGTGCTTGTGCAGACACAGGCGCGGTCTCTATTCCCTCGCTCTCATAGTCCGATAGGCCAACCCGATTCGATCAAACGCAGGACCGACAGCCTCCCCTCTAACTTTTGAATTGCTGCTTCTAGATTTGTGAAAAATTTCACAGACGTAGCATATTTATTGAACTTCAAGGACAACTATCACGGCTATGTAGAATTAACCGGTTACAGAGTTGTAGTCAACCAACTAAAACCTACTACAGAATCATATTGCCCATGCCTGAGTCTTGACACGCACTTAGCTGGTTTTTACCCGACTGCGACTAAAGGAGGGTTATGTTTTTCGAGTGTATGTATGTATGTCCATTTCTTTGGCACGCCCTACAGCCCAAATGGCTGGACGGTTTTTGACATATGAGATGTCGTTGGATTTTCAAAATGGCGCCCGCAAATGGCGGAATGGGGAGTTGAATTTTTTCTTACCGTAGCAATATGGGTATCAAATGAAAGCTAGTAAAAAGACCAGTTCAAAAATATTATATAAACTAAAAAGATCAAAATAATAATAAAACATAAATTTAAAAAAAAAACCCGGCTGCGTAAAAATACTCTTATTATTAGCCATCTATAGTATGAATTCAACGTTCAATTCGAATAATATAATAGCAATATGAGTCATGTGTTCGTTTGATTGTATTATCGAACTGTCAACACATACACAGTGACAGTAATTTATACAAATGGTTACAAATACGTCTGTCATTGTAGATGTTCGAGCCGTTTAAATTGTAGGTAGACGAAACCAATCCTAGCAAATTATAAACCAGTTGACCCGCGAAATTTAGTAGCGCCATATTTTTTTCTTCTCGATTTTTATAAAACTTTATTTGATACTAAACTTGTCTAAAGAAGTTACCGGGTAACACGATACCCTTTGGTAAGATTGGTATCACACTTTCTGGCTTCTGACTACCCGTAACGACTGTCAAAGATCTATAAATAACAACCGGGACCAACAGTTTAACGTGCTTTCCGAGGCACGGAGAAGTCTCGCTATGATGGGTGACAAAGATGGTCACCCATCCTCGGACCTACTGCAGCATTCGCAGCTTAACCTTTGATCGATGCAGTTGGTCCCAGTTGCCATTTTTGGATCTTTGACAAGGCAAAAAGTCGTGTTACCCGGTAACTGGGTTGTGGAGGTTAGATAGGCAGTCGCTCCATGAAGGACGCCATCGTCGTCCATTGGACGGACGACCTCGCCACCGCCACCTTTGGCCGTCGGACGCTGGATGCGCTCGGGCCAGTTCTGCGAGAATGGCTCGAGCGGAAGCACGGTTTCCTTTCCTTTCGTCTTGTGCAGGTGCTGTCAGGGCATGGCTGCTTTGGCTCGCGCCTGTACAGGATCGGGAGGGAGGAGACCCCAGCGTGCCACGAGTGCGGCGCGGCGGAGGACACTGCACAACACAGCCTTAGGTCTGCCCGGCTTGGTCGGAGCCGCGCCGCATTCTGACTGCGGAAATCGGCCGGGACCTCTCGCTTCCCAGCGTAGTTCATTCCATGTTGGGGAGCGAAGGTGCTTGGGCCGCGGTCGCCTCCTTTTGCGAGGACGTCATTTCGCAAAAGGAGGCGGCGGAGCGCGCACGGGAGGACGACCCCCTCGCTGCGCCGCTCCGAAGGCGAAGAAGAGGTCGGAGAAGACGCCTTCTTCTCCCTCCTCGCGGTGGTGATGGGCGTAATCGTCGAGGGGGACTGGACGTAAAGGCTACGCCGGTTTCCCAGTCCCCCTCCTTTCAGACGATGCGGGAATGGCGCTGGGTTGTTTTAGTGGGTATACCGGGCTTGCCGGGGAGTCCCACATACCCCCCCATTCCCCTGGATGGGGGGTATGCGTAATGCATTTTTTCCCAGCGCAAAAAAAAAAAAAAAAAAAAAAGGCAGTCGCTCCATGTAAAACACTGGTACTCAGATGCAGCCGGGAAGACTGGAAGCCGGACCTAACATCAGGAAAAGTTTAGATAGATGGTGATGACGCTAGAATTTGCCGAAATAGTTAATTGCATCGAGATATATCAATAGAGATGCAATCCCGAACATTACGCGGTCACAAAAACGTAACCATTGTTTAGAATGCAGATGTAGCTTTGAAACTAGTAATCATTTTAATGTCAAATTATATCTATCTCTGTCACACTAACGAAACGTAATGTTCATGACATCTGTATGATAAGGATGGCATTTACTACAAATTTGCCCATATTATTGTTAAAATCGTCCTGCTGTCACCCTGATAGATCCAAGCTGGCTACCAAGTGACAGATGTCATGAATTAGGACTGGTCAGAAACCTTTATGGCACGCATTTTGCTTGGTGATTGCACATCTAGTTACTTTAGTAACATATTGTATATCTATGCTTAATTGTGACGTTTCTATGAAATGACAAACGTTTTATTGATGTATTGGCTTCCTTTTTTGCTACTTTTTCCCGTAATTTAACTAATTCCTGTGTCAATAATTAAGCCAAATCAGGCATTATTATAAATTGAGTGACGAATTTGGGCATGTTCCAATTTTTGGTACGGATAGTGGCTACTTTTTTTTGCTATTTTTCCGTCAATTAAATAATTCGGGTGTCAATATTTAGGCAAAATTAGGCATTAATATAAATTGAGTGTCGAATTTTGACTTACTGTAACATTAATTTAACTTGAATGCAATTTCGAACGGAGATAGGAGAGACTCGGATTGTCTTGTGCGTCAAGAAATGTGAGCGGGACGCGGGTAAAACCGCAGTAAACAGCTAGTATTTTAGAATAAGAATTTAAAAAAATAAAATATGGAAGGACATATTAGCTCCAATTTGAGCAGAAAGCCGATTACTATGTAATACCTAAACCGCAAAAATGACAGCTATGTTTTTTTAAACATTTATGCGTAAAACGTTTCACGTAATATCTAATAACAACGAAATTCTAAGAAAAAAACTGTTAAAGGTTTACGCGCGAAATCACGAAACAAAAGAATAAAAACTAAACAGCCTATGCTGTCAAGGTGAAATCGATTCTCGACTCGCTAATACGTTTTTAAATCGATCCATGTATGCGCTATGCCGAGTTTAATATTCATGCAGCGATGCTGGATTTTTGCTCAACACATTATATGCGGAAAAACAACCTCTAGTTATATACAAAGTACTATAATTATATGGCCGGTTATACAAGACAGGTTACGTGAGTTTACTTAAGTCGGAACTAGATGGCGCTTATTCAAATAAATGAGTTGCCATTTCTGTATACTAGATGGCGTTGCAATCAGAGCGTGTTTTCACTTTTGAAGATCAAGGTTGGTTATAAAAATAATCCTCACATTTGGAATGTCGTAAATTATATTGGTTATTGACGAAATAAATTTAAGTCTATTTTAAGACGGTTGGAAAAACATTGGCGTCGTCAAAAATCGAGTATTGTAACGGTATTCTTAGAAATTATTATTGAAATGACACATTGTTTTAGTTAGTCAAACAAATCAATACAGTCACTGCTGAATCAATGACATTTTATGTACCGGAAAGCAATACTTATTAATGTATTATCAATGAAACATTTCATAACATTATAATAATTTTGACTGCCATTAATTATCATTTGTGATATATTTAATTCTCAAAATATTACATTAACTACTTACTATAATTACGTATCTTTACCATATCAAATAGTTTTCAAACATCATAAACTTACAAAATACAATTAGGTACGCTTGAAAAATAAATTGGCGCGAAATCCGCCATCTTTTATTTTGCAAAAACAAAACACTGTTTAGGAGATATAAGTTTTTATTTGAATAAAGTTTATCTGTCCCTTTTAAAAAGGCCTGACGTCAGTCCTTTTTACCTGTATTTATAATCTACTTGAAATACGTCTTAAGGAAATTAGAGATACCTTAACAGTTTTACAGTTCATTCGCTGACGCAAACGGGAAATTGCAAACGCGAAAGTGTTTGAAATACGCACGAAGGTTTAATTTAATTCGGTAATACGAAATAAAAATATATCTGTTTCACTACTCTCGCTGAAAAAGTACGTCATTGTAGCCTTTAGTAGTGATAAAATAGCATAATTTTCCGTAGGGGAAAGAAATTTTAAATTTTATCTGCTGTCACGAGCTGACTACAAAAACGAAAAAGTGTATTAGTAGATATTTTTGAACTATCTGTTTTCCGTGGTTTCACCCACGTCCCGACTCGTCCTCTCTAAGGTAGAGCCTTCCTTAGGGTCCCCTCTATCTCCGTACCAAATTTCAGCCAAATTATATCTCATAGCGTCATTTAGTTGGTAAATAACAAACATTATCGAATAATATTCGCACCGAAGTGCGAATTTGTAATACCACCGTGCTAATTCATCAACAGGTCTCGCGTTTTTATAATATACCCATTATTTAATCTGTCTAGAGCTCGTGGCTAAGTAACAGCCGCACGGGTCGATCAAAGATTAAGTTACGCTTAGCGTGGTGGGTCCACTACGTCATAACGAAACTCCTCCGTGTCTCGGAAAGCTTAAGCCGTTGGTCCCGTCTGTCATTTGTAGATCTTTGACTGTCGTCACGGGTAGTCTGCAGCCAGAAAGTCTGACAACCAGTCTTACCAAGGGGTATCGTGTCACCCGGTAACTGGGTTGTGGAAGTCAGATAGGCAGTCGCTCTATGTAAAACACTGGTACTCAGCTGCATCCGGTTAGACAGGCAGCCGACCCCAACATAGTTAAGAATTTGTAAAAACAACGAAGATTTAGGAGTAATTTTTCAATTGACTTTGAAGGGGTAGGTTATATTTATTGAGTGCTCGTTAAAGAGTGACACAACACGAATTTATTATATACTAGCTTCTGCCAGCGACTTCGTCCGCGTGGAATAGTGGTGCTCCGCTCCTATTGGTTTTAGCGTGATGATATATAGCCTATAGCCTTCTTCAATAAATGGGCTATCTAACACTGAAAGAATTTTCAAATCGGCCCAGTAGTTCCTGAGATTAGTAGCGTACGCAAAAAAAGTAACTTTTCTGGTTGATTTCTTACACCTTGTGTCCGAAAAACCCAAATATCTTACGGCACCCTATTTTTTCCAAAATAAAATTTAGCCTATGTTATTCGTGGATAATGTAGCTTTCGAATGGTGAAAGAATTTTAAAAATCGGTCCAGTAGTTTTTGAGCCTATTCATTACAAACAAACAAAGTTTTCCTCTTTATAATATTAGTGTAGATTTTACTGGTACCAGGTTACATATTGGAATATTTACTAATGTCGACCTAACTGATTGGGTGCGGGGAGTCGACAGATACACCGCGCAAATACAACCGCGCTCAAGTGTACCAAACCTGTGCGTCAGCAGTCCATCACAGTTTACAATACATTGTCACAGTATATATATCTCCCTACAGTAGCACAACGAAAGTGTGGTACGTCCCGCAAAGTAAGCGTGTTTGCGGGACGCGGTTGATGCCGCCCGCCTCCCCGCGAGTCCCCCGCCGTTGCTCCGTGTAAGTACATTCGTTGCGCTACTGTAAGGAGATATCTTAATACTGTGGCATTGTGTCCCTACAACTTGTATCACTATCTAAATCATCATCATCAGCCTATATATCGTCCCACTGCTGGGCACAGGCCTCTTCTATACAGAGAAGGCATGAGCATTGATTGACACGCTTGTTCAGGGCGGATTGGCGATTTCAAACTTTTTAAGTCCAGGTTTCCTCACGATGTTTACCTTCACCGTTAGTCAGTGACGTCTAAAATATACTTAGAAAGTACGTATGACTTTAGAAAAGTCACATTGGTACTTGCCAGGTTACGAACCCGCACACTCGTACACGAGAGGTAGGTGCCTTAACCACTAGGCCACCACGACTTCTTTATCACTATAAATAACTTGTTTATTTTTTTTCCAGATTAATCAAATTAACAAGCACACTTTATCCGGAGGTCAGGTGTTAGTGAACCAATGTCAGACCACGGACAACTTCTCAGAGGTCAAGCAAGCCCTCGAGAGCGTACAAAAGAACTCACAATACCTACAAAACGATCGCGAAACCTACCTAGAAGATGTCATGGAACTTATAAAAGAAGACACAAACAGCAAATCGATACCTAAATTAATCGTTACACCAGAATACGATTACCAACAACACGCAAACATCGATTTTACCCAAAAGAAATCGGTATCGAATACATATCTGACCGATTACGAAGAAAAATCAGTTCACAATAATGAATTGATGCAACTTTTACAAGAAAATTATGAATTTTCGCCTGAAATGCCTCATTCTACTGCCATTGGAGGTTTGGGGCATGAAGATTTTACTCAGATCATGAACTACGTTCAAAATGAATACAGTAACACGTCAAATGATGCGTGCGTCACCACAGATTATACCTTCCCCACGCCCCCTAGATCCGAAACCGTTCCAAGTCCCATGTCAGCTTCCCCAGGCTCATTTTACCCCACAAACTCCGAATACACCCTGTCCCCCGAAAGATCTCCAGTTTACAACTGCGACTACGAAAAATACCAAGAAATCCCCCATTTTGAAGAAGAAAAAGAAGCCATAGATAAAAAAGCGCGGGAAAGGACCGCCTCTGTATCGTCTATGACTTTGAAACAGTTTAAAGATATGCAAAAAGATATTGTTTATAACTTTTCTAAGCGAGATTGTTGTCAGGCGAACAGAAAAAGCTGTAATGAATTATTTCAAGAGCACTTACAACGAGTTAAAATAGCAGTAAGGAAAAACATGTGCATGGAAATGTCAAAACTGGATCTCAAAGATGCTTATGCGTGAGTATTTTTTTTATTAAAGCAAAAATTCAGAGAAGTAGTTTGAATGATAAATTGCGTTTTATTATTGCAAAATTATGTTTATTGTTTGGCGTCTTAAAAGTTGTCAAGTTACCTCGTCTGTCAACCTTAACGATTGGTGTCTTAAAAGTAATTTTGTTTAATATATTTTTTTACGTTTTTTTCCGCACTTTTTAGTTCTCATAATCATTGCTTTATTCACAAAATAAAAGTATATTGTAAGTTATGAGACTTCAAAATAAAATAATATAGGTACCACACTAAGACCTTCCTTAAAAAATATACATTTATATAAAGAAAGCCCCATCCAAATAGGATTATTAGATTTTGAGTAAATCGCGGACATACAAACATATATACATAATACATACATACGGGTCGAATATGCCTTTTTTTAAGTATATTAAAAAAAAAGTTCAGTCTGTTTTTGACAATAGAGTAAATCTAAATGTCACCAAGAATCTTTGATATACAAATGGAGGTCGCGCTCAAAACAGGTACTTAACTCATTAAGAAATAAGTCACGAACGCATTTTAATTTTGGCGGTAAATAAAATGTCATCTGTCAGACAGAGGTCATACATTCAAAATTATAGCAAAATGTGGTCAACAAAACAACTTAATTCTAACTTATAATATTATTGATCCGAAAATAATCTGTCTGTCAGTCTATCTGTTATTATTTCACGAGATAAATTGAAACCTAGGAAAGCACAGGGATAGTTTTTAACCGGGTCCATGAAGTAGATTTCACGGAAACAGAAACAGCTAAGTTTAAATCAATACATATAAAATGCTTTGTCCTGAATGACTGACGGGTCAACGCACAGCCTAAACCGCTGATCATAGAGACCTGAAACTTGGAGGGTCTGTTCTTTGTGTGACGTAGGCATCTGATAAGAAAGGATTTTCAGAAATTCTACTCTTAAGGAGGTGAAAAAGGGGGGCAAAGTTTGTATGAAACTCTGTCATTTTAAATTTGAATTCGGAAAGCTAGTATATTGATAAAATTCATGACATCAGACATCACGTATTTCTTCGTAAGTTTGTCTCAATTAATAACTACAAGGTTATTAATTTGACACCACAAATCAATTGAGATACTTTTAATGTGCTGTCAAAACACGATTGCAGTCAATTTTGTATGATAATACAATGCTATGACGTCACTTGATTAGTTGTGTTTATTTATTGACTTTAAAACAAATAAAATCCATACTCCCTAATCTATAATTTAAACATTATTTTGCTTTCAACACCATCCTTATCTATAAGGAATAGAACTCAAAATCGTTTGAACGAACGGTAAATGGGGTGCGTTTAAATGTCTAATCTTATTGTAAATGGAGTATAATTTTACAATAAATTGATAATTAGTTTTTTTTTTGTTGAAAATATTGATTATTTATTTAGAGCTAAAAATTAAGTGTTTTTATATAGTGATAAGTAAAATTATCGAGATATATTAATAGAGATGCAATCTCGAACATTACGCGGTAAGAAAAACGTAACCATTTTTTTAGAATCCAGACATACCTTTGAAACTAGTAATCATTTTGATGCAACGTTTAGTTATATTTATCTCTTTCACACTAACCGAAACATTATGTACTTGACATCTGTTCGACGAAGACGGCGACAGTCAGTTTTTCCAGATATTCAGTTAAAGTCAAGCTGACAGATGACATGAATTGTGGCTGGGGGCTCAAACTTTCATGGCACGCATTTTGCTTGGTGATTGCAGATTTAGTTACTTTAGTAACATACATATCTAAGGGTAAAATAAGCATTATCCCTATCACTACATAGTATAAAACAAAGTCGCTTCCCGCTGTCTGTCCTTATGTATGCTTAGATCTTTAAAACTACGCAACGGATTTTGATGCGGTTTTTTTTAAAAGATAGAGTGATTCAAGAGGAAGGTTTTAGTATATAATTTGTCAAGTTTTTGTATCCATTGGCTAAAAAATCGCGGGCGAAACCGCTGGCGGTAAGCTAGTTATGAATAAGACGATTTGATACGACACATAATATTTTGTTAGCATCGCCTCACGTCGTGCTTTGAAACAATTTTCCTTAAAAGGATTTAAACAACTTATACAATATACATACATAAGTTTTATATTAATGGTGAATATAATATTATGTTATTATTTTCCTCATAGTGTGACTGCGTCAATCATGTGCTTAGCTTTTAATTAAAAGATGGAAGGAAAATACATATAAGAGTGAGTCATATAGCGAGTTGATCTATTATAAAATAAAGAAAAAAACCGGCCAAGTGCGTGTCGGGCCACGCGCAGTAGGGTTCCGTAGTAGGAGTTAGTTAGTCGACTATAACTCTGTAACCGGTTAAGCCTACTAAGCCGTGATAGTTTTCCTTGTAATTTCATTACATGTACTACGTCTGTGATTTTTTTCACATTTCTAGGTACAGCCATTCAAAAGTTAGAGGGGGGGGTAACTCGTATCGAACAAAAATTTGCACTGAAAAGCTAGATATTTCGCAAATGGCTCGCTTAACAAAAAATGGTCTTCACACACCCATAATATTTTTGAAAGACCTATCTAACGATACCCCACACGGAGGGGTACGCGAGAAAAAAAATATTCATCCCCAATTTACATGTTCGGGAGCTACCCTAAAAAAAAATATTTTTCAAAATTTTATTTTACCATTTTCTTGGCGTGATCAATATACATATCCATACCAAATTTCAGCTTTCTAGTATCAAGAACCTCGGAGCTATGCCGCGGACAGACAGACAGACAGACAGACAGACAGACAGACAGACAGACGGACATGGCGAAACTATAAGGGTTCCTTGTCGGACTACGGAACCCTAAAAACGTAAATTGTTCAGGGACGAATAACGGTTACAATGATTACGTCATAACATACGTGGGCTATACGTACTTAAATTAAAAAAGATAAATTAAAAAAATAAAAAACCCTCCACGTAAAAATGCCTTACATCATTTTGGAAAAGAGCTGATACTCTTACACTGCTGGACCGATATTAACCAAACATAGCTAAGAACCACCGCAAGGAAACTGGCTTTCAAATGAAAAACGCATCGAAATCGGTCCATCCATTTAAGAGCCGGATACACACACACACAGACAGACATCGACGTCAAACTTATAACACCCCTCTTTTTGCGTCGGGGGTTAATGATAAGAGTTTCACACAAAGTTTGCCCCCTTTTTCACCACCTTTAAGGTTAGAATTTTGGAAAATCCTTTCTTATCGTATGCCAACGTTATACAAAGAACACACCCTCCAAGTTTCAGGTTTCTACGATCAGCGGTTTAGGCTGCGCGTTGATCCGTCAGTCATTCAGGACAAAGCATTTTATATGTATAGATATACTGGCGGCCCGCCCCGGCTTCGCACGGGTAGCCTATGTTACTCAGGGTGAATGTAGCTTTTCAATGGTGAAAGAATTTTTGAAATCGGCACAGTAGTTTTTGAGTTTATTCATTACAAACACACACACAAAAATACAAATCTTTCCTCTTTATAATAGTAGTGTAGATAAAGAATATCCTTAAATGTTGAAGGACGAATAACGGTTTCAATGATTAAGTCATAATATAGATGTGGTTACAGAAAAACCGGCCAAGTGCGTGTCGGGCCACGCGCGTCGGGTTCCGAAATAATTAACCGTTATAGTCTTTCTTTGAAGATCGTTATAAATGGTACATCTGTGATTTTTTTCACATATCTAGGTACAGCCATTCTAAAGATAGAGGGGGGATGTTTGTGTCGAACAAAAAATTTCACTTTAAGGCTAAATATTTTGCAAATGGCTCGCTTAACCGAAAAATGGTCTTCACACACCTATAATATTTTTGAAAGACCTATCTAACGATACCTCACAAGAAGGGATACGCGACAAAATATATTCATCACAATTTACGTGTGTCCCTTAAAAAAAACTAAATTTTATCTTACCACTTTGTCGGCGCAATCAATATGCATATCCATACAAAATTTCAGCTTTCTAGTACTAATAACCCCTGAGCTATGCCGCGGACAGTCAGACAGACGGACAAAGCGAAACTGAATGGGTTCCTTGTCGACTATGGAACCCTAAAAATCATGTAAGCATGATTAATACGCTGACGAACTTACATTTCTTACGTCAATGTATTTAAGAATAACTTGTATTTATCATATTAACTAGCTTCAGCCCGCGACTTCGTCCGCGAGGAATAGTGGTGCTCCGCTCCTATTGGTTTTAGCGTGATGATATATAGCTTATAGCCTTCCTTGATAAATGGGCTATCTTACACTGAATTTTTTTTTTAAATCGGTCCAGTAGTTCCCGAGATTAGCGCGTCTAAACAAACAAACTCTTCAGCATTATAATATTAGTATAGATTATATTCTTGAGGAGTTTCGACTTTTTCAACCGAGTAATGTTTTTCGCGCGTAACCTGTATGTATGTTTGTAAATATCTTTATTACTTTGTATCGGCCAAACGACTGGATAGATTTTGGTAGTTAAGTATATTCGTCTTAGAGCTGAATTGTCAATTATTTATCAATAAAAGAATAATCACTACATAGTATAAAACAAAGTCGCTTTCTCTGTCCCTATATCCCTATGTATGCTTAAATCTTTAAAACTATGCAACGGATTTTGATGCGGTTTTTTTTAATAGATAGAGTGGTTAATGAGGAAGGTTTTAGTATATAATTTGTCAAGTTTTTGTATCCATTAGCTAAAATATCGCGGGCGAAGCCGCTGGCGGGAACCTAGTAAAGAATAAACAAAGATAATAATTACACAACTTATTTTCTTTACAAAATCTGTCTATGCGACATATTCATTTATTCCGTGTCTCAAAAAGCACGTTAAGCCGTTGGTCCCGGCTGTCATTTGTAGATCTTTGACAGTCGTTACGGGTAGTCAGGAGCCAGAAAGTCTAACAACCAATCTTACCAAGGGTTATCGTGTTACCCGGTAAGGGGTCATCCATTAATCACGTGATGATTTTTTTGGCATTGTTTGACCCCCCCTCCCCCTTGGTGATACGTGGTGAGGTTTAAGACTACCCCTCCCCCCTCCCCCCTATATCACGTGTATTTTTTCGTACCTGCAAATAATCTATTTTTTTATTTATAAAAATATACTGGTATAAGTATCATCTAATTTTATTATAGAAAATTAAAGACTACATTTTCGATTTTGTACGCGTTTGATTAAAAATAAATACATGTAACGCCGCTTTTCGGTTGAGTATCGCGCGCTTGCCGAAAAAATAAGTACACGTGATATAATACTTTACCTCCCCCCCTCCTCCCTTGTGATATTTCGTGATTTTTTATGGACCCCTCCCCCCCCTCACATGATTAATGGACAGCCCCTAAGCTGAGTTGTGTAGGTCAGATCGGCAGTCGCTTCACAGCAACGCGACCTTAACTTTTATAGGCTAGTGGGTGGACGCAGACGTGGGTTAAACCACGGGATATAGCTTATATAGCTAGTTAATTATAGCTTATTTTTTTCTTTCCAGTGTTCTTCATCACATCTTGAGGAGTTTGTCGACGAGCTCCGACAAGGAAGACGTGCAGTACGGACTGTTTGGCCTGGTCTGCGAGAGACTGCTGGCTCAAAACCCTGCTCTGTTCGTTGGGGATGGTAAGTGGTAGCGACCACCTATCTATTTATTTATTACTAGCGGCCCGTCCCGGCTTCGCACGGGTCTCAGGATGAATGTAGCTTTCCAATGGTGAAAGAATTTTTGAAATCGGCACAGTAGTTTTTGAGTTTATTCATTACAAGCATACAGACAAAAATACAAATCTTTCCTCTTTATAATAGTAGTGTAGATTTATGCTAAAACGGTTTACAGACCTGAAAATACAATAACATAGAAACAAGACGTAAAACATATAAAATAAAAATTAATAGACAAAACAAAACGCAAAATAAATTAAAAATTAACAAAAAAAAAACTTTAAATTTAAATTAAAATTTATATTGTGATGTAGAAGTGTGTTTAGTCTGGTCTGCGAGCTTCTCTGTATGAGAAGAGGCCTGTGCCCAACAGTGGGATAGTAAAATAATAAAATTTAATCTAATCTAATGTATTTATTTTAAACCCAGCCTATTAAAATAAACAGCCGGTTGAACCATAAAATATGTGGTTTCTTAAACATGAAACGGAAGAACTGTCATTCAAGATCTGACAATATGGAGGATAAAATTGTATATTCTTGTTTTTTTTTTCATGTTTTTTGTCAAAATATCTATACTAATATAATAAAGAGGAAAGATTTGTGTGTTTGTTTGTAAGGTTTTAAATCAAAAACTACTGGACCGATTTTAAAAATTCTTTCACCGTTAGAAAGCTGCATTTTTACGAAATGTCCTAGGCTATATTTATTTCTAGAAATAATTAGGGATCCCTACTACTTGGATAATGTAACCCAAGGTGTAAAAAAAATATCCACGCGGGCGAAGCCGCGGGCGGAAAGCTAGTATGATATAATTATGTTTACGTATTGATTTCACAAAAAATATTAAAAATATGCTAATTATTGATATCATGTTTTGTAAAAGTCGTACGAAAGTGTAACCAATTATTGATGGTGTTGCCATTCCACAGCAGGCCTAAGTCTCCTGAAGTCGGCAGCCCTCCGGTGCCCTCACCGGCCTCTGCTGACGAGGAACCTGGTGCAGTGCATCCGCACGGCCATCAAAACTGACGCCTCGCTCGTTACGAACAAGGACCATATCTTCCACGAGGTAAGAAACTTATTATTGGTACGAAATTTCCCCCTAATAAGTACCTCCCCCCCTCCCCATCCAATAAACCTCAGGGTATGGTATCTCCAGGGCTATAGCCTGCCGGGGCTGCGTGACGTTCGAAAGAGATACCGCGCCCCCGGAATACAAAGGGCTGAGGAAGGAACATGGATGGGTTTTAGTCAGTAAGAGTCTGATACTCCCTTCCACCCCACCCACGGCCCCCTCCCGCCGTGGGTGGGGTGGAAGGGAGTGTGTTATTTGATGATTTCCCATCCGAAAAAAAAAGGGTATGGCATCCGGGGCTGCGTGATGTTCGAAAGAGATACCGCGCCCCCGGAACACAAAGGGCTGAGGAAGGAACATGGATGGGATTTAGTCAGTAAGAGTCTGACACTCCCTCCCGCACCACCCACAGCGGGACAAATGATACATTTGATTTTAATGACAAAAAATGATGATAAAAAAAAAGATATGCATCTGGATAAAGAGTACTTATTCTATGTGTTAATCCAGGTTATAAACTATTTATCTTCCAAATTACACCCTCATCTATTCAGTAGTTTTTAATGAAAAAGTAACATAGGTTCCTACATCCTCATAAACTTCCGTATTTAAACTCGTAATATTAGTAAGGATTTTGGATGACTATCGGCCATAACTAGGGCTGCCATCCGTCCGGGTTTCCCCGGATTTGTCCTAGTTTAGAGTCCGGGGTGCCTCCGCACGATTTTTCAAAGAACGTCCGGAAAAATCCCGGAAACTTTTCACATGATATCCGGTCCCGATTTAATGAAAAGCAAGCAATAAATTAAAACAAATAATAGTTTCCGGGGAAAAATCAACCCGTTCATAATGTCCGGGGTTTTTATAGTTTTAGTCCAGGTTTGACAATTTGGGTGATGCCAGCCCTATCCATAACGAGGGATGGATTAATCATGACCGGCTTGCTACGTGCTAGGTGGACGCTCTGGGCGACAACCTGGTGACGGCGTGCGCACGCGCAGGCGACAGCTGCTCGGACGTGCTGGCCGAGCTGCTGCGCTCGTGCGACGGCCAGCCGCCGCTCTTCCGGCCGCACCACACCAACGCTGATGGTGAGATCATATACAACTGTCGTCTAATTCATAAATAATTATCTATTTCCAAATTTACCCTTTCGGGGATGAATTTGAAATAAATTTGAAAATGGTCTTCACACATCTACTTTATTTTTGAAAGACCTATCCAACGATACCCCAAACGATGGGGTGTACACGAGAAAAAATCTTCCCCATTTTAGGGTTATCGTTAGATAGGTCTTTCAAAAATATAATGGGTGTGTGAAGACTATTTTTCGATTAAGCGAGCCATTTGTGAAATATCTACCTTTGGGGTGCAAATTTTTGTTCGATGCGAGCATCGCCCCCTCTAACTTTTGAATGGCTGTCCCTACAAATGTGAAAAAATTCACAGACGTAGCACATGTAATAAACTTACAAGGAAAACTATCACGGCTAAGTAGGCTTAACCGGTTACAGAGTTATAGTCGACTAACTAAGACCTGCTACGGAACTCAACAGCGCGTGGCCCGACACGCACTTGGCCGGTTTTTTTTTCTAAATAAACAATTTAAAATAAATATTCCACAGGTTATACAGCGTTGCATGTGGCGTGTAGTCAGCACAGCGCGGCGAGCTCACGCCTGCACACCGTGCACGTGCTCACCGTGCACGGCGGCTTCGACATCACCGAGGGGGTGAGTTCAATACAATCAATTATTTCAATTAGGCCTATAGACAGACTATAGGCCTAATTGAAATAATTTTACGAAAAATGTAAACAAAATCGTAACCTATTTTGTTCTTATTCTAATTCTGCCTTAACCACTAGGCCACCACGACTTATAGTTACACAAAAATGTCATCATCTGCCTAGCCTTTTCCCAACTATGTTGGGGTCGGCTTCCAGTCTTAACCGGATGCAGCTGAGTACCAGTGTTTTACATGGAGCGACTGCCTATCTGACCTCCACAACCCAGTTACCGGGTAACACGGTACCCCTTGGTAAGACTGGTTGTCAGACTTTCTGGTTTCTGACTACCCGTAACGACTGTCAAAGATGTACAAATGACAACCGGGACCAACAGCTTAACGTGCTTTCCGAGGCACGGAGGAGTCTCGCTATGACAAAGATGGTCACCCATCCACGGACCGACCGCGTCAAACGCAGCTTAACAGCACAGTTACACACAAATGTGCAATATATAAATTACTAGCTTTCCGCCAGCAGCTTCGCCCGCGTGTGCTATATGAATTCAAATTAAAGATGAACCGCTCGACCGATTTTGGTGCAAACTTCACATAAACCATCTACTAAATAGTCCGAACAAAGCCTAAACATTTGGTGTGGATATGTGAGCCCGTTCTTGAGTTATAAAATTACAACGAAAAATGGCATTGATCCTTACTAATAATATAAATGCGAAAGTAACTCTGTCTGTCTGTCTATTACGCTTTCACGCCAAAACTACTGGACCGATATAAATGAAATTTGGTACAGAGATAGAATAGACCCTGAGGAACAACATAGGCTACTTTTTACCCGGGTGCGCTAAGTAGTTCCCTCGGGATGCGGGTGAAACCGCGGGAAACAGCTAGTTTTTATATATATTGATTTTGTGTACAGGATTTAAAAGGCGGCGACACCGCGCTCCACCTGGCGGTGAACTCCCCGAACTGTGACCTTCATTTGATACTCATGATGTTCAAGCAGTTTGACCGCAAGGAGTGGAGGAGCCTCGCGCATTATGCTAATCTCAGGTGAGAATAACACCCCTCTACCCCCCTACCCCCCCAGGCCATAGCCTGCCGGGGCTGCGGGATCTTCGAAAGAGATACCGCGCCCCCGGAATACAAAGGGCTGAGGAAGGAACATGGATGGGTTTTAGTCAGTAAATCTCTAAAGCCAATTGTGCAAAAATAAAGAAATGTCATTTTTGACATGTCCTTTTGTACGTAGGGATCGTCGATATGTTAAAACTTTATACATTACTAGCTTCTGCCCGCGACGCGTAGAATAGTGGTGCTCCGCTCCTATTGGTTTTAGCGTGATGAAATTCCTTCTTCAATAAATGAGCTATCTAACACTGAAAGAATTTTCAAATCGGACCAGTAGTTCCTGAGATTAGTAGCGTACGCAAAAAAAAGTAACTTTTCTGGTTGATTTCTTACACCTTGTGTCCGAAAAACCCAAATATCTTACAGAACCCTATTTTTTTCCAAAATAAAATTTAGCCGATGTTACTCGTGGATAATGTAGCTTTCGAATGGTGAAAGAATTTTTAAAATCGGCCCAGTAGTTTTTGAGCCTATTCATTACAAACAAACAAACAAAGTTTTCCTCTTTATAATATTAGTGTAGAAAACTGATCTTTTATTTTTGTTCTACAGCTCGCAAACGCCCCTGGACCTCGCTCGTCTGGCAACGAAATCTCCGAGAAGACAGAACTATCCAACCGAAGTGCTGGAATTCCTCAAGAAATGCCGTTAACGATACAAAATATAGCCACACGTCACGTTAAAATTAGTGCCTTAAAGAAATTGAAATTATAATGCAAGAAATGTGTGGTTTGCAATCAAAATACACATGTTTTAAAAGAAACATTTGATTTTATTGACTGTTAGTTGATGTTAAAACAGTGTTTTTAACTATTTTGATGTTTAAAAACATGAACCTCTTTTTGAGGTTCGCTGAAGTCGGATAAAAATGGGCCAAAAAAAATTAGCAGATTAGTCCTATTAATGTTTAATCTGTTGCTTAGCAAACATCTCACTCATAAAAGCGGTATAGCGTTAATCCGAACTTAAGTTACTAGATTAATCTAGGATTACGTCGTTAAGTAAGGATTAGGTGAGAAATGAAATTAAACTTCCGATGTTATTTTTTTTATAAGTAACACGGTTAATGTAGAAAAAATATGAAAAAGCTATCGAAAATTGGTCCATTTGGAGTTTTAAACACACAAAACTATATGTTTTGTTTATAAATATTTTACTCTGACATGACATGTCTATTTATTCAGTGGAAGAAGAAATATTACGTATTTTCGAATAGATTTTCGATGTGAAAACCTTATTTTCGAAGTTACACTAACATATTGATTAATTAACTGATAAATAAAAAGAACGAATGAAAGTTATGAGAAAAATATATTCGTAACTGATGTTTAAAGTCGGAACTCATTCAAGGGTAATTCGATATTTTACTTATTACATAAGTACACAACTCGACGAATAATAGGGTCCTCCATAGATATGTATGTTACTAAAGTAACTAGATCTGCAATCACCAAGCAAAATGCGTGCCATGAAAGTTTGAGCCCCCAGCCACAATTCATGTTATCTGTCAGCTTGACTTCAACTGAATGGCTGGAAAAACTGACTTTCGCCGTCCCTGTCTAACAGATGTCACGTACATAATGCTTCGGTTAGTGTGAAAGAGATAAATATAATGTTGCATCAAAATGGTTACTAGCTTCAAAGGTATGTCGACATTCTAAAAAATGGTTACGTTTTTGTTACAGCGTAATGTTCGGGATTGCATCTCTATTGATATATCTGTATGGGGTCCCTAACCTAAAAACTGGACTTACAACGAAACTCGGATTTGACTATGAAAAAAAAAACAATAAAAACGTATTTCAAAACGTTATTTAACGTAACGTTATTGGGATATATCTTTTATTCACATTAAAATGACAAATCATTTTTAATAAGATACCATTAATATTAAGTTTGAATGAAATGACAAATTTGCTCGCTAGAAACGAAAAAAAAAAGAGCTGAAATATTTTTTATTGTCGAAAATGAAATTGTATATATAAAAATTAATGATAAAATAATATTTTTCATAGATATATATTATATATTTTGAGAAAATGGTTGTGCGTTTAAGGATTCGTTATTTTTTTAGACTTAAGCTTTTATGTTAACGATATTATTTCGCGCCATTATTAGTATTGGATAAAAATTCTGAAAAATAAAATGTCTTTGAAAAAGTATTCAAAACGATATACCTATCTTTGCCAAAATAGTTTTATGTTTTCGAAATTGTACCTTAAAAACCGTACATTATTATACCGCTGTCACTCTCTATCGAAATTTTGGCGCGAAAATAAAAGTTTTTTACTGTAAGATTTAGGATATAAGTTAAAATTGATTAGTATTAAATATATAAGTTTATAGACCATTTTTGAGATATTTTCAAAAAACTTAACCGCCTTTTTAAACACTTTAAAACAATGGCGGATCTTACTAATCAATAGACAAATCAGAAAATCGATTTTTAAAAAATATTTAAATAATGGCCTATAATTTTATCAGTCATATTGGTACCATTAATGTTTAATTTTGTTATATATTTTAATTGATAATGTTTATATGAAGTGGTGCTTATAATGATATCATAATCAGAAGAATTTTTAGCTTTATTAATAACTAGCTTTCCGCCAGCGGCTACGCCCGCGTGGGTGAAATCAAATTCAAAATGACAAAGTTTTATACAAACTTTGCCCCCTTAAGTAACCCCCCCCCCCCTTAGGGTTTCGGAAAATCCTTTCTTATCGAATGCCTACTTCATACAAAGAACGCACCCTCCAAGTTTCAGGTCTCTACGATCAGCGGTTTAGGCTGTGCGTTGATCCGTCAGTCATCCTGGACAAAGCATTTTATATATACTACAATTTTATTGATAACAGAGTTGCGCTCAGTAAAGTCAGATAAATCTAAAGAAGTACGATAAATTGTGGCATTTATTTAAAAAAGGAGGTTTGCGTCTGAAAAAATCTAATAAAGATACTTTTGTATTTTTGCGAATATCTATCTAGGTAAAAAAAAAGTCAATTCAATAAGAAAAAATGCTTATTATGACTTCATTATAAGCACAATAATTCTGACGCACTTATTTCAAAATTTCAAATAAGATAAGTTCAGAAAATAACTTTGTTTAAATCATTGTCTGTGATTAATTAATCGGCGAATTGTACAAGCGTCAGAATATTAATTAGTTTACGAGTTAGGTTAGACTTTTATTTTTAAGAGGTATCAAACGAGCCGAATACATACAGTACGCCTAGTATACATTTGTTAAAATTAAGCACCCAACCCGTTTGACATTAAATAACCTTTTAAGACTTGTAGGTCAAACGAATAATACCTAAATTTAAATATATTTAAATGGTCTTTGATGCATACATATTGAATTAATTTTCGTAAGACCTCTCGTAGCCGTAAGTGTGGTTCAAAATGTTTTAAAGTTTAGTAGCCGATCGCTAAGATATATTGGGCGTACTGTAGATATGTAGCCTCTGGTATCTATTACGAAAAGAGCGTAAAATTTGACATATTAACTGTTTTAGTGTTTTATACTGAAACAACATCATAATAACGAATAACATAGATGATTAAACCATTTTTATTAAAATTTAAATAACACTTTTGTTTTTTAAGAGTAATTTTAAGTCATAAATTTGTTATGTTTACAAAAAAATATTATTAAATGACATTTTTAACTCAATTTCACGTTCAGCGGTCAAAAAGCGGTGGGCTTGAAATTAGAATTATTCGTAATTGTAGAAAGAGATACCACTATGCGATATCCAAGGGTTAGAAAGAGATAAACGTAGAGACCGCCTGTCATAATGTACCATCGCTAAATATGTATGAATTGTTTATATTTTATAAAAAAAAAACTTTTTGTGTAAACTTGTTGTTGTATTTCTTTGGTTTTGTTTAATAAAATTCACGAATTACGACCAATATGTCTTTTTGCGATAATTCGAACTATTCTATCAACGTAATATTTCGTTGTATGTGAAAATTTGTTTTTCGTTTTGTAATTAAAATAATATACAATTTGGTGTCCGCAGTTTTGTAAGTTATGTGGAAATTAATAATTTTATGATCTCTCTTTGTCATTTTGTCAAGATAAATAAGTACATCCACGCGAAAAATTTATTCTTTGTTTTATTTATGCTTTTCCGGCGGTGTCGCTCGAGTCATAAGGGATTTTTAATACCCTCGGATCCTTTAAATTCCCCTAGTTGAAATATACTTATACAATTAATATTCTTATTAATGATAAAAATCCGAAAGTAAATGTCTGTCTGTGGCGCTCTTTCGGTAAAATGGCTTAAACGGTTTGGATGAAATTTGGTATGGAAATAGCTTGGTTTTTTATGGCTGCGTGATGTAGTTATCTCAAAGTTCAGATGAAACAGCAAGGCAACTAAATGACTACGGATGTTATCGCTAAAATTTGATTTGTTTTACACATCCATGAAGTTATTAATTCTATTCTTTATTTATAGTAATCAGCTGTGGTAATAGAAACTTATAAAAATACCTAATAAAAATAAATGTTAATATTAAACAGTGTTTTGACAAAGACTAACTTTCTTCCTTTATATGTTTTTTACTCTGGTAACACTGTTGCATGTTTTTTTTATAATGGTTTTTCACGGCTTGTGTTTGCCCATAGCAAGACATGAATTAGTTGGTTATAATTTAGCGTAACGATTGACTTGCCAATATTATTATTTAGTTGTAAAAATATAGTATTTAATATTATACCTATGGCAACACTGAACACTACAAGGTCAACTTGAAACGAAAAACTTACTACCCACATAATTATTTCATTATCTTTTATTCTGTTCGTATTGCTTCAGCTTGTCATATTAATTTCCTATAAATATTAATAATTAATTAATAATGAGTGTTAAATGTGTAACAAGTTACGTTTGACAGTTAAAAAGTGATTTGTTTTTGTGATGTGAGGTGCAGTTCGCGAAATGGTGAGTGGTTTTTTTTGTGATAGTTTTTATACTTTATTTTCTTTTTACATTACATGCTTTTCAGTTTGATTTTTCCGTTGTCGAGTTTTAGTTTTTAATTTTTTATCGTATCTAAGCTGCATTGGTAGATCGATCAAAAGTTAAGCTGCGCTTGTGGCGGTCGGTCCGTAGATGGGTGACCATCTATGCCATACACGTTAATCAGTTGGTATCGGCTGTCATTTGTAGATCTTTGAAAGTTGTTACGGTGACTACAAGCCAGAAAAAGTCTGACAACCAGTCTTACTGAGGGGTGTTATCCGGTAATTAGGTTGTGGAAGTTAGATAGGCAGTCGCTCTATATAAAACCCTGGTACTCAGCTGCATCCGGTTAGACTGGAAGCTAACATTGATATAGTTGGGAAAAAGCTATTAAAGCTAATTAGACGATGATAATTTTGAGGCATTATATTGCATTGCATTATATTTTTGTAATGTTGCTACCCTCGCATCTAATACACAACACGAAATCATTACAAAGTATATTTTAGTTCGTTTTTGTATCCTCTAGATGGCGCCAATTTCATTGGGCTTCCGAAGATCTCATTTCATTTTGATTAGTAGTGCTAGTATACTTATATCTACCGCAACAAACTTTTTATCGTTTATACTTTTACGAATATCACGATATCAATAATTAGCATACTTTTAATATTTTTTATGATATGAATTCATAGTTAAAATAATTAAGTAAACATTTATCATAATATTTAGACGAAAAACATAAAATAAAAGCGAAATTATTCAATTTTATCCTCCATTTTGACTTCTAGATCTTGAATGACAGTTCTTCCGTTTCACGTATAAGTAACCGTATTTTTTTTTGACGCAACCGGCTGTTAAAATGCTTCAGTCAAAATCAGAATCCTGATTTTCGCTCTAAAAAACGGTAAATAGGGTGCGTTTAAAAGTCTAATCTATAAATGGAGTATAGTTCTAGTATAGTATAGTTATAATCCCGTGTTTTTACTACGTCCGGTCCAGAGAGAAATACTTCACGCACTTGGTAAAAACTATCCTTCCTATAAAGGTTACAGCGATCTCCCTACCAAATTTGTTCTCCATCGGTTCAACGAAACGTAACATACATAACAGAGTTACTTTTACATCAATGACAATAGCTGTTTCCGCGGTTCCGCTCGCGTCCCGACGACAGATACAAACTACCATATGTCCTTAGGGTTCAAGCTATCCGTAGTATGTCTTAGTTAATCGACTATAACTCTGTAACCGGTTAAGCCTACTTAGCATTGATATTTTTCCTTGTAAGTTCATTACCTACATGTGCTAAGTATGTGAATTTTTCACATTTTTAGGGACTAAAAATGTTAAATCAAAAGTTTAAGGGGTCGTCTAGAACAAAAGCTAGATATTTCGCAAATGGCTCGCTTACATGAAAAATGGTTTTGACACACCCATCATATTTTTCAAAGACCTATCTAACGATATCCACAAGAAGGGATACGCGAGAAAAAAAGACATCTCCACTTTTTGATTAGGAGATACCCTAAAAAAATAAAAATAAAAATTTACCATTTTGTCGGCGTGATCAATATACATAAATATCTATACCAAATTTCAGTTTTCTAGTAGGTACCAAGAACCTCTGAGCTATGCCGCGGACAGACAGACAGACGGACATGGCGAAACAAGGGTTCCTTGTCGACTACGGAACCCTAAAAAGGATTTTTGGGTGCGTCAAGTATTTCCTTTAGGCTGCAGGTGAATTCGGGAACCAGCTCGTCATTGTTATACTTACGTCTAAACACAAGATTTCAGGCAGTTTCGTAGTCAGCAGCCATCATTTTCTAGACAAGTCAGAGCAAAAAGGTCGGTCAATAAAACAAAAAGTATAGAGTCTTCAACTGTTTTATTTGTTTATTCTCTTAATTCGAGATTACTTTTGACTCATGCACATTTTCTTTACAAAATTCACATCACATACACTCACACAACGGGAATACATATCGATTTTACATTAAATGCAGGGCTTTAATATAATGTACGACAATTTTGAAGGTTAACAATGCCACAGTCTAACAACATTCAGTTGTACAATGTTGTTATTGACAGTTGAGAAGCGCTTGGAAGACTGTGTCACATAGACTGTGACACTGTATTTTTTATTCGCGAGGATATTAATTTTCGCTTCGTTATCAAAATATTGTCTAACTATACATTGGTGTTTCTGTTGCCTAGAAATAACTTTTTTTTTACAAAAACACTCCGTTCAGTACTGAATTTAAAATGTTTGGCGCCAAAACGGCCATCTTGGATCGTGAATTCGACACAAACTTTGAATTATTCTTAAAAAATATTTACATAGTTTACTTAGAAAATAATATTAAATACAGCTGCTTATTTAAATCGGTTATTCATTTATACAACTTTATTTTGTACAAAGCTATATACAAACATCGAAAGTTAATTGTGCGTGAGATTTTAAACTACTATTTTTACATAAAATTCTGACACTATTAATTATCGACTGTACATTTGACCTATTAATAAAATACGCAATTTTAAATTCAGTACTAAATTAAATTTATAAAAAGTTCCGCTCTTATAACCTTTTATAAAAAAATCGATCTTAAAATATTATTTCGAGATGTTCAAAATCTATTGATCACATCTTTTATTCGTGAAATTGAAAAAAGTATAAGTCATTTACTTGTATTAATGCAAATAGAGTCAACATTGATGGCAAAATGCATTTTTAGGATCGACTTCTAGAATTTTCTACAAGCAATTTTATCGTAATTAAATATTTCTTTTTTAGATCTTCAAAATAATGCTTTAAATGACTTACTTTTCTCAATTTCTGTTCTTATCACAGAGTGTAATGTACATTGCTTTTCTTTGAAAATTCAAAGGCTTAGTATGATTTATTAAAATGAACTATTAAAAAATTGTATGCGCAAGGAAAAAATGCAATTAAAAATAATGAATAAATATATACTTAGCTTATAACCACGGGATGACATGGACCAATGCACAAGTGAAACACATATCCGATTACTTATAAAAATATAAAATTAATGTAAATGTAAACTGGACTCGTTAAAAGTATGCAGTTTCTCTCACGCATACAATCCTGAAATAAAATATTATTATTACTTTTTTTACTGAAAATTCCACGTTTTTGCAAAGAAAACTACAAACTGAGATCATATTTTTTTTAACAATTTTTTTCATTACTTTGTAATTTTTTTTTGTCATTTATACGTTTATAAACTACTACGATAATAAGAAATAAGTGATTACAACTACTGAAAAAAATAAAAAGTAATTGAAAAAAAGAAATAATAATGCCAATATGATTTTTTTTTATTCTTTTTTAAACTCTTTTAAGAGTTAGTCGCAAATGGAAATATATTATTTTAATAATTATTTTTTACAATAACTTTAATACTTAAAATTATAGATAATAAGATGTACTTAAAAAAGAGAACTTCGGTGGATATTTTTTTATTTTCACTTTTTTCGCATTTGCATAGTTACATTCACTCATTTTTCTGTGACTCGATACTTATAATTAAAATTGTTGTAAGCGACATTTGGGGAGCAACTGCGGCGACAGACGACACGCACCGCCGTACGGCAACCGTGAGCCAACTAAAAACTCACCCAGTTTCGACATTTAAAGCTCGCCAATTTAATCCTAAATAAATTTAATACTATTTAACTTATGGTATATTTAACCATTATAATAACCGCAGTCCCTACCCCGAATCTCGCCCAACCCTTAGCAACTAGTAAAAAATATGGAATATCCTTTTTTTTTGAACTTTTTTTTTCTCTCTAATAAGAAAAATCACAGTAAGGAAAAGCTTTGGGAAGACGGACAACGCTTCTTTCAGATAATATATTATTATTAACAAAAACATTAGTAAAGCTATAAAAGGACTGATATAAAAATTTGGTGCTTTAGAAGTTAAGGTAAAGATGTAGTTAGTTCAATACCTACATCGCTACCCACCCCCGTGCCCCACGAAACAAAAGAAACGCCGTCCATCACAATGCAAAATCATCGTATTATAAAAAAAAACAACTTTTCACATTGAATAATACTCCAAATATTACTTTTATTTATATCATTAAAATTTTGAACTGGATTTTTTTGAATTTTAAAATTGCACCATTTTTTATATTTTTTTTTCCTTTTATACGGATTTATTAACTAACTTATGTTCGTAACATACATTTTAGCGTTTGCGGCGCGACTGCGTGGCGGTTACGTGACGGTTGCAGTAGAAAATTGGTCGGGATGTATGAGTGTTACGATACAATCTGGGTCGAAATTCTACAAACATAAATGTTTTTACTGTCTGGCAAAACTATCCCAACTGTCTGGCACAACTATCCCATCTGTCTAGCACAACTATCCCAGCTGTCGGGCAACTCAACCTCAACTAGATCGCAACCCCAACATCTTAAACCCCGCTTTGTTTCAACACAAAGCGGGGTACAGCCACATAGCACCCACACAGACGTACCGCAGCCCTCACACCTACACACGCACACAAACACGAACGGATCACAAACATTTTGATAATTTCAAAATAAGGATCGCGCTTACACTCCGAGAGACATTATTCCTTCTTGAAAAATAACTAAAAAAAAAGAAATACTTAAATTTTAGAACCACGGCTTTTTACCTCCTTTTTTTTGTTGTTGTATAAATTAATTAACACAGTATTGTTTTTTTTAAATTAAAATTTAAACTTAAAATAGGCTTAAAACTTCTTTAAATTGGAGACGAGATGTAACAGATCGGACAATCGGCTGATTGGCTAAATTTAATTACCATTTTTTACTAACGGAATAAATGCTTAAATTATTCGGAGTTTTCTGTGCCGACCGTATTACAATCTCGCCTTCTATTTTCAAATTTCAAACGACCGCATGGACCCAGCTATAGATATGTTCTACTTGCCATCAAAATGATTTATTTATCAAGTCTAACAATTAACTATAAAACAGCTATAATACCTTTTAGAATTCGAGTACGAAAATAATAAATTAAGAATTAAAAAATAATAATGTCATTTTTTTTTATAAATAACCAATTTGAATGTCAAATTTTAAATTGAGAAAAAAAAGTATTTAGTAGCTCAATTCCAAAAGGTTGTATAGCAATAAAAGCTGCCAGGTACGATTTGGTTATATATAAACATTAGTAGGTACCTTCCGAATATAATAACAGCTATATTAAATTAACCTTCGAAGCTAGATAACGAATATTCGTATTGTCTATTCGATTAATTTTGACGTATCGAATCGTTGAAGCGATTATCGATATAAAAATTGCGATTAACAATCGTATGTACTTTCTAAATATACATAGAATTATTTCTCGATTATTTCAGAATACAACGATTTGATACATACAAAATGTATCAAGAATCAACTTTTGACTGTTGAATCAACTTTTGACTTTTGACTATTGTTTATCAAAATTCTGCCATCAATTTCTGCATACATTATACACCAAGTTTCACCAAAAAAATATCAGTTTACTTATACGTGAAACGGAAGAACTGCCGTTCAAGATCATAAGTTTACTTAACTATTATAATTACTATGTATTGATAACATAAAGAATATTAAAATTATGCTACCTATTGATATTATTTATGTTTTGTGATATTTGTAAAAGTGTAAATGATAGATAGTTTGGTGCAACCGGCCATTCATATGTTTATTCATATGTTTTGATAACAATACTAAGTTTTTATCTTGGATCTGATCTGAGAGAGAGGTGGCTGGTGAATCTCTTCATTTTTTTCATTGGGCTGATATTATTTTTGACTTGTCGTGCGGGCTGCAGGTTTACCAACCTAACAAGCCCTAGTGTCAGAGTTTTCTCAAATCCTCACGACTGCTTGACATGGAATTATAACAGCAACTGCTATCAAATACATTGATAAGCGTGTGATCTGATGATGGAGCTTTTAGGTGAATAGAAATTCCTCGAATTGGGCTGATATTAGTTTTGATATTTCCAATAGATTGATAGGCGTGTTTTGACAAGTCTAATAGACTGTGTATGGTGTTCCTTCTAGCTTCAAAGTACATTCTCGTCGTAAGCTGCTACAAAATCCGGCGAGGTGCCGTATTAGACGTTAAGTACCGGGTGCGTGCCGGGTCGGCGGCCGGCGTTTAATTGTCGCAGTACACCGGCAGCACGGGGCTGCGAGGCCAGTCGGATGTCTCTTCGTTCTCGCTGCTTTCACTGCCCGATCTGGTGACGAGGTTAGGTGTTATTGTTTAGGCTTGTAAATAATTTATGGTCGGTACTAATAGGTTATATGAAAAATGTAAACAGATTCGTAAGCTATTTTGTTCTAATTCTGCTACAGAAATTAACAAATTTATTTATCTACACTAATATTATAAAGAGGAAAACTTTGTTTGTTTGTAATGAATAGGCTCAAAAACTACTGGACAGATTTAAAAAATTCTTTCACCATTCGAAAGCGACATTATCCACGAGTAACATAGGCTATATTTATTTCTAGAAATAACTAGTAGACTGCAAGCTACGCGCAAATTTCGTCAATGATTTCCTCCCGGGCGAAAACTCGTATGATGCTTAAGATAGGTTTATTATGAAGCCCGGTGAACGTCAGCTGCGGCTTGGTTGGTGGGATAAGCAGAGGGAGTCTCCCAAACATGTAGAAAAAAATAAAATTTTCAGTCATTTCCTCCCGAATCAAATATGTGTCAAATTATAGTTAGACATATATCTTAAAGAAATAGAATCGTCAGCTGACTATAGGGTGGTGGATTATACGTCAGCTGGTCATGCGAACATGTAAAAAATATTAAAAAATTCAGTCATTTCCTCTCATTTGAAACATTAACCAGGTGTAGCTTATATGCTATTAAGAATAAATAAAATCGTCAGCTGGCTATATCGCGGTGGAAAGATCGTCAGCTGATGGCCTGAAAGTTATATACAGGTGCCATACGGGATCATCTATCGCCTGTTTAAATGCTCCATCTGATGAGATTTGTCTTTTCATTACTTATAGGATCATAATTAGCAATCCGCTTATGAATTTGCATTGAAAAATTAATATTTTAAGTTTATAAAAAAAAACTAGTATGTATTTTAGTTTCAGAATTTGCCAATAGATGGCGCTAAAATATTACGGCTTATATATATATGGCTTTTTTTAATTATAGTTAATAAAAGCCGACGGTAGTATGTTAGAGCGGAGACAATAAATAAAAAAGAGATAAAAAGTAACACGAGCCAAAGCGAGAACAGAAAACTTAAATTTAGTTTACGGAGCAAAATGCTCAATAACTTTAGATACACCATTTCCTCCCGTATGCAAATTCATAAGCGGATTGCCAATATGGTCCTTTAAGTAATGAAAAGAGAAATCACATCAGATGATGCGTTTAAACAGGCGATAGATGCTTCCGTATGGCGCCTGTATATAACTTTCAGGCCATCAGCTGACGATCATTCCACCGCGATATGGCCAGGTGAAGATTTTATTTATTCATTATAGCGTATAAGCTTTCACCTGGTTAAGTTTCAAATGAGAGGAAATGACTGAATTTTTTAATATTTTTTACATGTTCGCATGACCAGCTGACGTAGAATCCACCACCCCATAGTCAGCTGACGATTTTTATTCTTTAAGATATGTGTCTAACTATGATTTGACACACATTTGATTCGGGAGGAAATGACTGAAGATTTTATTTTTTTCTACATGTTTGGGAGACCACCGCTGCTTATCCCACCAACCAAGCCGCAGCTGACGTTCACCAGGCTTCATAATAAACCTATCTTAAGCATCTTACAAGTTTTCGCCCGGGAGGTTATTGGTCATCAAAATCTGTTCGTGGCCCGCGGTCTATAGGGATCCCTACTAAAACTTGAATAAAGTAACCCAAAGTGTAAAAAAATGTCCACGCGGGCGAAGCCGCGGACGGAAAGCTAGTTTTTTGTAAAAAATATTGTAAAATATGTGAATTGTGTGTGTGTATTATGAGAAATGTACAAAGGAAGTATTAGCAGTAACATAATAGCTGTCCCGTTGTCGACAAGATACTGTTTTTTTTTATATTTTATTAATTTATTTTATTTCGTCTGCTATATCGCTTAGGTTCGCACACTGTACCAGTTAAGTTCGTCCGCTATGTCAGTTGGGTTCGTACGCTATATCAGTGAGGTTCGTCCGCTATATCAGTGAGGTTCGTACGTCTATCAGCTAGGTTCGTACTTAGTATCTGTCGTACACGTGCAACCAGCTCGTAAGTACGTAATGTTGTATGTACCTGGTCCTGGTGGGCGTGGCGTCGACTGCGAAGTGTTGCTCCTCGATGGTTGGCAGGAGAGAGGTCAGGCGGTCTGTAGGGCGTAGCACCTGGACATAACGACACGTATATTATTACATTTATACTTTTTTTGAAAGGAAAATCATCATGGGCAATCATAAATGGGAGGGTGTGTCAGACTCTTAGGCTCAAGTTCAGTGAGTACAGTAATGATGTGGTTACCTTGAGCGTCGCTGTCGCTGGTCGCGCCGCGCCTCGCAGCGCTCGTAGCGCGTCACCACGTGCCGCGCGTGAGTGAGTACAGTAATGATGTGGTTACCTTGAGCGTCCGCTCGGACAGCCTCCACACGAGGCGCTGTCGCTGGTCGCGCCGCGCCTCGCAGCGCTCGTAGCGCGTCACCACGTGCCGCGCGTGAGTGAGTACAGTAATGATGTGGTTACCTTGAGCGTCCGCTCGGACAGCCTCCACACGAGGCGCTGTCGCTGGTCGCGCCGCGCCTCGCAGCGCTCGTAGCGCGTCACCACGTGCCGCGCGTGAGTGAGTACAGTAATGATGTGGTTACCTTGAGCGTCCGCTCGGACAGCCTCCACACGAGGCGCTGTCGCTGGTCGCGCCGCGCCTCGCAGCGCTCGTAGCGCGTCACCACGTGCCGCGCGTGAGTGAGTACAGTAATGATGTGGTTACCTTGAGCGTCCGCTCGGACAGCCTCCACACGAGGCGCTGTCGCTGGTCGCGCCGCGCCTCGCAGCGCTCGTAGCGCGTCACCACGTGCCGCGCGTGAGTGAGTACAGTAATGATGTGGTTACCTTGAGCGTCCGCTCGGACAGCCTCCACACGAGGCGCTGTCGCTGGTCGCGCCGCGCCTCGCAGCGCTCGTAGCGCGTCACCACGTGCCGCGCGTGAGTGAGTACAGTAATGATGTGGTTACCTTGAGCGTCCGCTCGGACAGCCTCCACACGAGGCGCTGTCGCTGGTCGCGCCGCGCCTCGCAGCGCTCGTAGCGCGTCACCACGTGCCGCGCGTGAGTGAGTACAGTAATGATGTGGTTACCTTGAGCGTCCGCTCGGACAGCCTCCACACGAGGCGCTGTCGCTGGTCGCGCCGCGCCTCGCAGCGCTCGTAGCGCGTCACCACGTGCCGCGCGTGAGTGAGTACAGTAATGATGTGGTTACCTTGAGCGTCCGCTCGGACAGCCTCCACACGAGGCGCTGTCGCTGGTCGCGCCGCGCCTCGCAGCGCTCGTAGCGCGTCACCACGTGCCGCGCGTGAGTGAGTACAGTAATGATGTGGTTACCTTGAGCGTCCGCTCGGACAGCCTCCACACGAGGCGCTGTCGCTGGTCGCGCCGCGCCTCGCAGCGCTCGTAGCGCGTCACCACGTGCCGCGCGTGAGTGAGTACAGTAATGATGTGGTTACCTTGAGCGTCCGCTCGGACAGCCTCCACACGAGGCGCTGTCGCTGGTCGCGCCGCGCCTCGCAGCGCTCGTAGCGCGTCACCACGTGCCGCGCGTGAGTGAGTACAGTAATGATGTGGTTACCTTGAGCGTCCGCTCGGACAGCCTCCACACGAGGCGCTGTCGCTGGTCGCGCCGCGCCTCGCAGCGCTCGTAGCGCGTCACCACGTGCCGCGCGTGAGTGAGTACAGTAATGATGTGGTTACCTTGAGCGTCCGCTCGGACAGCCTCCACACGAGGCGCTGTCGCTGGTCGCGCCGCGCCTCGCAGCGCTCGTAGCGCGTCACCACGTGCCGCGCGTGAGTGAGTACAGTAATGATGTGGTTACCTTGAGCGTCCGCTCGGACAGCCTCCACACGAGGCGCTGTCGCTGGTCGCGCCGCGCCTCGCAGCGCTCGTAGCGCGTCACCACGTGCCGCGCGTGAGTGAGTACAGTAATGATGTGGTTACCTTGAGCGTCCGCTCGGACAGCCTCCACACGAGGCGCTGTCGCTGGTCGCGCCGCGCCTCGCAGCGCTCGTAGCGCGTCACCACGTGCCGCGCGTGAGTGAGTACAGTAATGATGTGGTTACCTTGAGCGTCCGCTCGGACAGCCTCCACACGAGGCGCTGTCGCTGGTCGCGCCGCGCCTCGCAGCGCTCGTAGCGCGTCACCACGTGCCGCGCGTGAGTGAGTACAGTAATGATGTGGTTACCTTGAGCGTCCGCTCGGACAGCCTCCACACGAGGCGCTGTCGCTGGTCGCGCCGCGCCTCGCAGCGCTCGTAGCGCGTCACCACGTGCCGCACGCGAGCCCGCGCGTGAGTGAGAGACGAGTCGCACATCTGGAATATTAATACGATATGAGTTGACTTTATACAACAACATTAACGGTTTGGTCCCACTACTGGGAAAATGTCTCTTATCATACAGAAAAGGCATGGACATTTCCTCTAGGTTACGTAAAAACTATGACCCTAAATCACCATCAATCACCAATCTATGACCAAATCCTTACTAATATTATAAATGCGAAAGTAACTCTGTCTGTCTGTCTGTTACGCTTTCACGCCAAAACTACTGGACCGATATAAATGAAATTTGGTACAGAGATAGAATAGACCCTGAGGAACAACATAGGCTACTATTTACCCGGGTGCGCTAAGTAGTTCCCTCGGGATGCGGGTGAAACCGCGGGAAACAGCTAGTAATATATATTTTTTTATTTGCACCAAAAAATATGCGGTTACTTATATTTGAGATCGAAGAACTACCATTCAAGATCTGTAAAAATGGAGGGTAAAATTGAATAATTTTATATATTTCGTCTTAATGTGTATGATATATGTTTACTTAATTATTATATTTATGTATTGATATCATAAAAAATATTAAGCTAACTATTAATTTCTAATCTTTCCTTAGCAGGTAGGTACTTACATGGCAATGCAGCTGCAGCTGTCGTGCGAAGTCGTACAGGTAGTACGCGTGCGCGGGGATGCCGTCCGCCTCGTCACCTGCGCGGGACCACTCCGCCAGCTGGTGCTCTGTAAACAATATTACATGTAAGTTATATATATACACTTTCATTTCAACATTTGTGTACGAAATATATATTTTTTTCTTTTTGGGACAAGCCCGCCACACTATTCCCAACCACTGCACACACTTTTTATTACTTCGATATCAAACTTAGCAATTGAGTATAAAGAGAAACGCTTGTGCATTTCTGAAGACATTGTGGTAAATCCATGGATTTATTATACTAGACTAGCGTTAGATCGGCAATGCGAGAGAGATTTTTTTTATTGGGACAAGCCCGCCACACTGTTCCCAACCACTGCAACTCCTGAAAGCTAGAATCAACAGTGGCGACCACAAGAAAACGCCGAGGCAATGAAGCTCGACGAGTCCCAGAGATATTTTTTTACTGTCTTGGAACCCGCAACGAATTTAATCAGAAAACAATACTGGAGGAGTAGGAATAATCATAGTTTCAACTTCCCTCCATATCAAGCAGGAGACAGATGTAAAGAGTTAGGCTATTAGCACAAAGGGACTTTTTACAGCTGGGTGAAGCCCAGTTGCGTACGAAATAATTGTTGAATCAATATAGAATTTACTAGCTGTTTCCCGCGGTTTCACCCGCATCCCGAGGGAACTACTTAGCGCACCCGGGTAAAAAGTAGCCTATGTTGTTCCTCAGGGTCTATTCTATCTCTGTACCAAATTTAATTTCATTTATATCGGTCCAGTAGTTTTGGCGTGAACGCGTAACAGACAGACAGACAGAGTTACTTTCGCATTTATAATATAAGTAAGGATATAAAACAATTTTTCAAGAATGACTGGACCGATTTCTATGATCTTTGACTTGTTAGATTCACCCAGTATAACTATAAAAACATGGGAAAAAATATCATAGATGCAATATGTGTTTCTTTGTTGCGCTTACGCCGTAAAACCTTTGAATTGATTTAGAAAAAAATTGGTACAGAGATAGATGCATTTAACATTGATATTGTATAAAGCTGGTTCTTCAAACCTTATCGACAGACATGTGTTGTTGGGGAGTTTGTTGCGCTACTTCTTCTTCCCAGCAAAAACGCATAGGAAGTGGTGAAGGGCGGGCGTTTTGGGGGCTGTCTTTTGTAAATTTGACGTTTAAAAAGTGCTGATTTTCAGCCTAATTGAATAAACGATTTTTGAATTTTGTTGGTCTTTTTTTATATAAGTATGTTTTTTTTTCGGGTGAAACAGCGGGAAATAGTTAATCTATACTAATATAATAAAGCTGAAGATTGTTTGTTTGAACGCGCTAATCTCAGGAACTACTGGTACTATTTGAAAAATTCTTTCAGTGTTAGATAGCCCATTTATTGAGGAAGGCTATAGGCTAATATCATCACGCTAAAACAAATAGGAGCGGAGCACCACTATTCCACGCGGACGAAGTCGCGGGCAGAAGCTAGTAAATAATAAATGTACTAATAGTACTCACCTAGCTTATAATACAGCAACACTAGCGCCAGCTCGCTGGTACGCGTGTTAACGCAGGCCGCGTCACAACTGACGATCTCTAACAGCTGCACCAGCTCTTCCTCCTAAAGACAAAGAAAAATAACTATTAAACAAATTGAAAAGGGGGCTCATGGCTCATAATCAGAGATCGGAGTAGGTAGATTGATTTGGGGTCAATGAACTGGCACGTATATATTAATATGGATATGCCTCCGGGATTCCGGAATTTTGTAATAATTAATATTTTTTTGGGAATTTCAAATATTGTTATGTGTAGGATGAAGAATATATCAATATGAATAAGAAATGTTTAACCCTTTTGCTGTCTTTTTAATAGAATATGTGATGGGCCTTCTATAATAAAAAAAAAGTTGGCATGGTTAAACTTTAGTTAAAACTTCGCAAACGTAAAGTGGGATTCTACTAATAATAGTTCGCATTCTATGAATTAGTTAGTTATTATGTTTTAGTTTAAAAATCTTTATATCTATACTCATATAATAAAGCTGAAGAGTTTTTTTGTTTGAACGCGCTAATCTCAGGAACTACTGGTACGATTTGAAAAATACTTTCAGTGTCAGATAGCCCATTTATTGAGGAAGGATATAGACTATATATCATCACGCTAAAACCAATAGGAGTGGAGCACCACTATTCCACGTGGACGAAGTCGCTGGCAGAAGCTAGTTCACAATATTTGATTCAATCCCGTAAGTACCAAAATGAAACGCCGAAAAAAAAGGGCTATCCACGTTATGATTTCTACGACTATTCATGATGCAAGTACGTAAAATCAATCTACCTACTCCTATCACTGCTCATAATATTACGCTGATCCGGGTTCAAAACTTTGCAACCAACATGTTTATAAAAAACAGTTATTGCTTTCTAAGTGACAGTCGCTCCATGTACAACACCGGAACTCCACTGCATCCGGTTAGACTGGAAGCCAACCAACGCCACTGGCCAACCAACTTTCTGGCTTCTGACTACCCGTAACGACTGTCAAAGATCTACAAATGACAGCCGGGACCAACAGCTTAACGTGCTTTCCGAGGCACGGAGGAGTCTCTCTCACTCATCCATGCGACCGCGGCCAGCGCAGTTTAACTTTGATTGATCGATTCGTGCGGCTCTTACTTAGCCACGAGCTCTTCCTTCGACACGAGTTAAGTATTTACATGCAATAGACAATACATATGTATTCCAAAGTCTATGTCTAAACTGGAATAGTCCAGTGAGATTGTTGTCTTTGGAAAGTTTACTATGTCTCCATAGACATAACTATAGATATAGATCTGTAGTTAGCTTTTAAGGAGACATGCCTACGATTAAAACTTAGTGTATGTAGTATTTAATTTCTCATTTTTCTAAGATATTCTGGATTAGAATTTCAGGTCGGACAGTATTTTTGGAAGAACTCCTCATTAGCAGTTATGAATCTGGAGCTGCTTCTTGTTGATGAGAAAAAGGATTACATGAAACTACCTAGCAAAATGAGGGTGTGGCATACTTCTAACTCTAGCTATCCTCCAGAGGGGTGACTGACAAGTATGATGGCCAGCTTGTGATAGACAGCAAGCGAGTAACAAGTAAACTAACTACCCCTCTGGAGGGAGACAAGCTTGATGGTTTTAAGTCTAACAGCCGGTTGCACGAAATAAATATACGGTCTTATACGTGAAACGGAAGAACTGTCTGTATTCAAGATCTGTCAAAATGGAGGATAAAGTTAATTAATTAGGCTATTATTTTATGTTTTTCGACTAAATATTTTTGATATATGTTTATTTAAAATATTATATTGATAACATAAAAAATATTAAAAGTATGCTAATTATTGACATCATGTTTTGTGATATTCGTAAAACTATAAATGTTAAAAAGTTTGGTGCAACCGGCTGTAACTACCCCTTTGGGGGGAGACAAGCGTGCTGGCCAGCGCGTGCTAGACAGCACGCGTGCTGGCCAGCGTGTGCTGGACAGCAAGCGTGCTGGCCAGCGTGTGCTAGACAGCGCGTGCTAGACGGCAAGCGTGCTGGCCAGCGTGTGCTGGAAGCGCGTGCTAGACAGCAAGCGTGCCGGCCAGCGCGTGCTAGACAGCAAGCGTGCCGGCCAGCGCGTGCTAGACAGCAAGCGTGCCGGCCAGCGCGTGCTAGACAGCAAGCGTGCCGGCCAGCGCGTGCTAGACAGCAAGCGTGCCGGCCAGCGCGTGCTAGACAGCAAGCGTGCCGGCCAGCGCGTGCTAGACAGCAAGCGTGCTGGCCAGCGCGTGCTAGACAGCAAGCGAGCTGGCCAGCGTGTGCTAGACAGCAAGCGTGCTGGCCAGCGCGTGCTAGACAGCAAGCGTGCTGGCCAGCGCGTGCTAGACAGCAAGCGTGCTGGCCAGCGCGTGCTAGACAGCAAGCGTGCTGGCCAGCGCGTGCTAGACAGCAAGCGTGCTGGCCAGCGTGTGCTAGACAGCAAGCGTGCTGGCCAGCGCGTGCTAGACAGCAAGCGAGCTGGCCAGCGTGTGCTAGACAGCAAGCGTGCTGGCCAGCGCGTGCTAGACAGCAAGCGTGCTGGCCAGCGCGTGCTAGACAGCAAGCGTGCTGGCCAGCGCGTGCTAGACAGCAAGCGTGCTGGCCAGCGCGTGCTAGACAGCAAGCGTGCTGGCCAGCGTGTGCTAGACAGCAAGCGTGCTGGCCAGCGCGTGCTAGACAGAAGCATGACGGGCGCGGTACCTGGCAGGTGTCGGGCAGGCCGGGCGCGTGCAGCAGCAGCAGGCCGCGCAGCAGGCGCAGCCAGTCCAGCGCGGTGGCGGCGCGGCAGCCGCTCACGAGGCTCAGCTTGTCCACGATGACGCGGGACATGCGGGTCACGTCGCCCGCCGTGCACGCCGACTGAGAGATTGATACTGGAACAAATAAAGCCATATTATATTATTGGAATCTTTTTTTTTTATTAATTAATGTTCTTTTAAAACATGGTAAGAGAACCCTGTGAGTACAGATAGTTTTTAATCATACTAATAAGGTTATACCTTGCTTATAATCGTCCCGTGTCAAACCGTACGTACCATTATAAGCTACCGAAAATGAATACGTCATATTGTAAACCAACGAAATTCCTATTGCAAATGTGGAGCGAAAATCTATATATCACTACATAGTATAAAACAAAGTCGCTTTCTCTGTCCCTATATCCCTATGTATGCTTAAATCTTTAAAACTACGCAACGGATTTTGATGCGGTTTTTTTAATAGATAGAGTGATTAATGAGGAAGGTTTTAGTATATAATTTGTCAAGTTTTTGTATCCATTAGCTAAAATATCGCGGGCAAAGCCGCTGGCGGGAAGCTAGTCTATAATATAAAAATGAATCTCTATTTCCCTTGTTCACGGCATCATGCTTGAACGGCTTGATCAATTTGGCTGGAACTTGGTACGGAGATAGAGGCAACCCTGGAGAAGGTTTTAGGCTACTTTTTACTCTTGGGACTTGGGACGCTAGTGAAACCGCGGGAAACAGCTAGTAAACACTATTTTCGCTCGAATTCTACTCTTTATCGTATTTTAAAGGCAAATAAAAACCTGTCTACCCCTTTTTTTTCGGATGGGAAATCATCAAATCTGCCCCGCCATGGGTGGGGCGAGTGGGAGTGTCAGACTCTTACTGACTAAAACCCATCCATGTTCCATCCTCAGCCCTTTGTATTCCGGGGGCGCGGTATCTCTTTCGAACGTCCCGCAGCCCCGGACCTGTCTACCCATTCACAAGAAGCTGAACTTACCCAACTCCTCGACAGATACGCTGCGCTTGGTGTTGGCGTCAGCGGCGTACTGCTCCAACGCGATGTTCATGCAGGACACCGTGATGCAGGGCACGTGACACGGACGCACCTTCATCTTCGTCAGGAACCTGGGGGAGAAGGTGGTTTAGTATGTGACATACAGAAAAATCGGCGTAGTGTTGTCTATCTATTACCAAATAAAAGATTTTCCTAAAATTTGGTGGCAAAGTTTACCTAAATTTGGGGTTGACAGTCTACCTGGTACAATTAAATGATAAATGATATTTATTTTGCAAATAGGTTATAAAATAACACTTTTACAATTATTTTCTTTTAAAACTAGATGAGGCCGGTATTTCCTACCTGACTACCTTGAGAAGAAACACCGAAACAAACTCAATGGTTAAAGTCTCTTTTAAGGTCCAGACGAAATGTAATTGCATCATGGATGTACAATGTAGGCTCGAGTCTGAAATAACCTTTTGAAAAAAGAGTGACAGATCCGAGTGGGACCGTTTATTCAATTTCATTAGTTTCATTTCATTATGCGGTTAAGTCGTGAGGGCCTAGTGGTTAAGGCACCTGCCTCTCGTGTACGAGTGTGCAGGTTCGAAACCTGGCAAGTACCAATGTGACTTTTCTAAAGTCATATGTTCTTTCTAGACGTCACTGACTAACGGTGAAGGAAAACATCGTGAGGAAACCTGGACTTAAAAAAAATCTGAAATCGCCAATCCGCCTTGAGCGCACGTGGTGATCAATGCTCATGCCTTCTCTGTATGAGAAGAGGCCTGTGCCCAGTAGTGGGACAATATATAGGCTAATATTGATGATACGGTTACACTAGCACTTTATAACAGTGTTAAGATATTCACCTGTCGAACAAGTTGATGGCACTGATGAGCACGTCGGCTGGCAGGTCGAACCACACTTTGAGACACCTCAGCACGTGAGCGGCGCCGTCGCGAGCTCCTGTAGTCACCTCACCATTCTGTCGACAATTATGACAATGGTTTAAATGATACGTCGTGGTGGCCTAATGGTTAAGGCCACTGCATCTCGTGTATAATCTGTATCAATTGATTTTACGAGAAATGTATAGGATGGCGTATTTATGTCAATTTCATGCTCTAAACATTATTATTCATCATTTAATGCTATTTTATTAGAGAGAGAGTCTAGAGGAGCTCGTGGCTAAGTAACAGCCGCACGGTTCGATCGATCAAGGTTAAGCTGCGCTTGGCGCGGTCGGTCCGTAGATGGGTGACCATCTTTGTCATAGCGAGACCCCTCCGTGCCTCGGAAAGCACGTTAAGCTGTTGGTTCCGGTTGTCATTTGTACATCTTTGACATTAGTTACGGGTAGTCAGAAGCCAGAAAGTCTGACAACCAGTCTTACTAAGGGGTACCGTGTTATCCGATAACTGGGCTGTGGAGGTCAGATAGGCAGTCGCTCCATGTAAAACACTAGTACTCAGCTGCATCCGGTTTAGACTGGAAGCCGACACCAACATAATTGGGAAAAGGCTAGGCAGATGATGATAATGCTATTTTATTTAACTATGTGGGAAAATTTGAACTAATTAGGTTATGATTTTGTTTATCTTTTTCGTAATATCAATATACGATTCAAATTACGATTCGAACAAACTATATACGATTATGCGGATTCGAAACCTGGCAAGTACCAATGTGAGTTTTCTAAGTGTATCTTGGCCACAACTGACTAACGGTGAAGGAAAACATCGTGAGGAAACCTGGGGCTGTACCACCACGTGTTTTTGCAATCACTATTCAAGTTTGAGAGCGTGACACAGCTAATAACGTCGTATAGCTCCGTCTCTTTTTCATAACGAAAATAATCTTGTTTTGGCACGTCATGGTAAGGCCCGTGGACTTAAAAGAATTTTGAATTTAAAACACATGTAATTCATGTGACGTAATTAATGTTTGGCCCATATCCGTAGAGTCGATTTCATGTTAGTATCACAGCGTTAAGATAAAAACCGAATGCCTTATTGGTACCTCACGGCCTTGACCAATAGAGCCGTTGTGTACGTTGCTTGTGTAAAGTAAGGCACGCGGTGACGGCGTGTACCGAACGATTGTTTATTACTACTTTTGGTACAAATATTTTGATTTATTTTGGAAGGTATACTTTAGAGCTAAGGCACGCCCTCTTTTGGTAAGCTGGGCTGCGAGATTGAAAGTAACAAATACAGTTTATTCACGCAAGGAGAAGAAGCGCATTTACAAAAACAAAACATTTGGGAGGTTATAATCTAAAACTAGTATCTAGGGTTAACATGGAGAAGAAAAAAACACCAGTTTACGAAACGGCTAACGCTCAGCATAATGACGTGGTCCTGGCATAAAGGACGAATCCACAGCGCTGGTTTTCAGCGTTAGCCGGTATTCAAAGGAGTTTAGACAATTTTACAACAGCTCAGGCTAGCGATGAAGAAAATAATGATGGTTATGATGATTAAGAAAATGATGATGCTGATTATGATAAAGTAAACAACAATGATAATGATAAAGACTCCTTACCTCAGACTCAGCAGGCAGACACAGTTTAGGCTGTGCCTTATGCTCGAGCAGTAGATACTCGTTGAGTGTCGCGTATAGACGCTGCGCCTCCTCTTCGGGAGAGCGCTGCCGCGACGTGGATGCTTCCGATTGGCCAGCATCCGGGTGCCCCGCGCCCGATCTCAACATTATCGGGATTATTGGCGCGAGTTGAGGGTGAATCGGCACCTGTACCACCAGTAATCATTAGAAGATGTTTCTAGATTATTTTTATCGAGTAAAATGGCAGAACGTAGCTTTTATTTCATACAAAGAGAGATCTGTGATGTTGAAGTTATGCTTGCGTCGAATATAGAAAAAGTATAAGTTAAGCTATGTCATATTGTAGTGACAGATCTTTAAGCGAATAATTTGGAGAAATTGATACATAGTAATTTATTCTGCCGGGGAAAGCGGCATAAATAACGTATGAATGAGTCAATAGTTAAAGTAACATATTAACTTGAGACGTGTTCATACTTGTTGAAGATTTGAATCATGCTCAGATATATTCTGATCCATGAACGTCGGTAGTCATGACTAAATAACTCCTCGCGTCATTCTTAATTTTATAGATAGAAATATGTCGAAAACCAGATACGATATTAATCTACTTATTGTAATGATTATATTTATATTTTAATGACATGAGTCATCACAATTTTCGTAATAATATTTCTCACCAAGCTTGTATTACATGAAACCTTCGAACACATTGAAATGAGTAGGCATGAGTAGGCCCTGCCCTAGGCAAGTGGTTTTCAAATATTAGCAACGTTAGAAAATTGCTGAAATTAGCAAAAGAAATATCACGTGATAAAGTAATGTCATGTTACATTTATCATCGAAAACAGTTGCTTTATAGAAAAAAAGGAATATGTCTAGGGTAGTAATACATAAAATAAGGTAAAATATCCTTACCTAAGCGAGTGCAGGAGCAATCAGCGGCTTCTTGTCGTTGTATATGCTCGTACCGATCCGCCCACAGCTCGTCTTCCCGACGGTTTGAGCGACCGGGCGCGAGGGCCCTAGTACCTGACACAAGAGAGAGCGCGGTCAACGCACTGCAGCCTGGGTAGGCCGCTGAGCGATGATACAGGATGATGGAGGATAGCGAGGATAGCGAGGATCGCAAGGATAGCAGGACACAGAAAGTCTTGGACACAAAAGACACAATCAGTACGGAGCTAATTCGTATTTTGGTGTAGAAGGTATAAGTATGTCGTCAAGGTAAACTAAAATTAAATTTTCGATAGTGTCGTTTCTTTTAAAATAAATATCAGAAAACTACACTGTAGTTTAGTTAAAATACTCTCAAATAGTATCAAGAAGAACTTGATAATTGTTTAACAAAATAGTTGCTTAGCAAATTTTTGTGTTGTAGTTATAGGTATTTGACAATAGTCTCTCGAGAGATTCAAATACGTAAATACTGAAAAATTCTACAAATACTGATCAATCTAAATAGGAACTTCGATTTTTTGGGATTTTAAAAGGAAATCAGGATTTCTTTTAGAAGGAGATGGGAGATTCAGGAGCGAATGTGCTCAAGGCTACCGGGAGCAATGTCTTGTTGAAAAACAATTGCCCAGCCGCCAATGCGCCTCTCAAACAGGTCAGATACGCTACAGCAGTGGTTGAGCACTGATGTAGGCCGGTCCAACTGCGCTCTAACGAGACGCAGAGACACTAGCGTTTAAAAAAACACAAGTAAAATGCCACGGTCTATCCCTTGGCCCTAGTATACACTGGGTTAGAACCTCCTGGTACACCCTTTATACTATTTTTATGTGAACTTTTGACAGTTCTATCGCAGCAAGCGAAATGGGCCTCTTGACGGGGATTATTTAAAATAGCAGTAGAAAATCTTTATTAGTTACCTGTAAAATTAGCAGAGTGAATATGGCATATGGATCGACATGATAAGCACCTTTAAATGCTTATGAGACTACTAAACTGATCATACTTTTGAAATCAACCAGTGTCTGTTTGCAGTGATTTTACACATTTTTTTTCTAAGACTTACTTCGTTAATAACTGACATAAATATTGATCATAATTAAATTCAAGTGGTAAGGAAGTTTTTGTTAGTAGATCCTGCAGATATTTTATGCGTACTTGAGATTATGTTAATATAATCATTAATCAACATAGTTGCTGAGTAATACAACCTGTCGGATATTTGTTACCGATCAGAGTACAATACTGTGACTGTAACCGAAGCTTCCGTTCACGTCATAACTAAATCATCATATAGATAACATGTATAGTTAATAATAAAGAGGTGTTCTAAAGCCTCAGAAATGCAATTTTTTTAGGGTTCCGTAGTCGACAAGGAATCGTTATAGTTTCGTCATGTCAGTCTGTCTGTCTGTCCGCGGCTTAGGTCAGAGGTTGTTGGTACTAGAAACCTGTTGTGTTAAAAAAAAATGTTGGTCTCTCCCAATCAAGTTATGGGTGGGGATGAATATTTTTTCTCGCGTATCCCTTCGTGTGGGGTATCGTTAGATGGATCTTTCAAAAATATTGTAGGTGTGAAGACTATTTTTCGGTTAAGTGAGCGAATTGCGAAATATCTAGCTTTTAAGTGCAATTTTTTGTACGTTACGAGTGGTCGTACCCCACTTTTGAACAGCTGTTCATAGAAATGTGAAAAATTCGCAGTCTCAGCACATTTAATGAACTTACAAGGAAAACTATCACATCTAAGTTGGCCAGTTTTTGTCCTATTTACTTGCAAGAAAGCGACATTGCATTTTGTTATGCTATAAATGTATAGAGTTCAAATTTGTGTGCATCGAACGCGGGCGACGCTGTGGGACACAAACAAGCGTACAATCTTGCAGTATCTCTTGGTAATTAATATGGATTAAACTTGGTGAGCTCAAGTTGTCATTGGTCCCATTCTCCTGACCTTTATAAAATATACATTTGAACAACAACATTGGCGTTTTGCATTATTTACTTGCGTATTGTGACTTTGTTATTTATTTCTTTTGGCTTAATATTAACGATTATATCAATGTAACCTTCATTCATTTTGGTTCTTTAAACTACTAAGTGTTTCACGCCCATCCCGAGGGGACCACTTCGCGCAACCCGGGTAAAAAGTAGCCTATATCCTTTCTCAGACTATCTGTGTACCATCATCATCATCAGCCTATATATTGTCCCACTGCTGGGCAAACGCCTCTTCTCATACAGAGAAGGCATGAGCATTAATCACCACGCTTGCTCAAGGCGGATTGGCGATTTCAGACTTTTTAAGTCCAGGTTTCCTCACGATGTTTTCAATTTCATTTAAATCGGGTCAGTAGTTTAGGGGTGAAAGCGCGACAGACAGACAGTTATTTTTTTTAATATTAGTAAGCATGTATTTAATATTTTAGCCTGAGAGGTGACGTGAGTACATCATTTGAAAATATAGATTTTAATTATATGCAAAATTACATAACTGTCAACTATCAAACAGTACAAAAATCAATTGGATTATCGTCTAAAAAAATAACTTTATCTAGACGATACGACAGTTTCATAATCAGTCAACGATAAAATACTAATTTAAACTACAAGAGCGTTTCAACGTGAAAACGGACATTTAAATGTCGTAATAATTTACGTAATTGATATATCATGTTTAATAGATAAAAACAAATGTCAAAAACAATCGAAATACGGTAATCTTAGTGAGGTGTTTTTGTTAACTGAACTTTGGACTCACATAAACGCGGAATCGATTTAAATTCGACTCGATTTGGTATTTGTTGTTCCTACGAAATTTTTAATGTTCGAAGGACCATGTTTGTTTAACGCAAAAAGCGCTGAATGGTATTGGATAAAATTCGATACACACATATTTTATACCCTAGATTAACACACGATTAGTTTTATTCAGGTATTTCGACACAATTCTAAGTCCAAGCAGACACAGTCGCAAGCAGATTCTAGTTGTTGATAACCATAGATTTGCACTTTAACCGTCTTACTTATAAAAAACTTGAAGTGTAACCTTTTCTGACCTAATCCTTACTTAACGTAATCCAGGATTAAGCTACTCAAGTTCGTATTAACGCAAACAGGTATTTATGCGTGAGATTTTTGCTAATCCTTTGCTAATCCGCAGATTAAAAATAAGTAAGTACTTAGAAGTAAGACGGTAAAAAACTTACGAAATGTTTAAAATAGTAACTGACTCAGGTACTATTTAGACAGATCGTACATTTAATCACAAAGTTACTATCTAAACTAATATAATAAAGCTGAAGAGTTTGTTTGTTTAAACGCGCTAATCTTAGGAACTACTGGTCCGATTTGAAAAATTCTTTCAGTGTTAGATAGCCCATTTATCGAGGAAGGCTATAGGCTATATATTATCACGCTAAAACCAATAGGAGCGGAGCACCACTATTCCACGCGGACGAAGTCGCGGGCAGAAGCTAGTAAAAGATAATTCCAACAAGTACTCCACTCACCTCTAGACAATTTATCAGAAGGATACAAAGATTTCTATAAATCACAAATTCACTTTATCAAAACACCGTGCAGCTTTACTGCTTATAAAACACAGCGTTTAGACGTAAAAACTTTAAGAACCCTCTAATTAGAATCTATAGCTATACAACTAATAGAGATTGAAACATTTGTAAATAAATATACAACAAAAAAAAAACACCACTTCTTATCGTGTGACCTGCAAGGTTACTAACCTAACAAGCCCTAGTGTTAGTTCACTCAATTCCGACGACCTCTAGCGTGGATTTTTTTCCTGAAAATTATTCAGTCTAACCTAGCCAATCTAAGTGGGGATGTCACATAAATAAAATGCAGAATATACACGTAACGCAATAATGAGCGTTAAAATATAAACAGCCTAGTTACCAACTTAAATTAGCATTACTAATTAAAAATAGAAATTAACGGTTGCGTAGTTATTTACACAAGGCGTTAACGTTTACCAAAACGTTATTATGCATAGAGGTTAGTCAAAATTGTGTGTGATTTAAAAAAGAAAAGCGTCTGTTACGTAGGCCATTTTCACTTTTAATTTTGCTGGTGCGAGATAGTATTCTTTATGGTTTGAAATTAAATGTCGAATTAATTTAAATCAAAAGTATTTCTGTCGCTATAATAAACGGTGAAATGACAGTGACAGCATGATGTTTGACCGTTAATATTATTCTAGATTCAAATCGCGTTAGATTTGAAAACAAAAATCGTTTTTATTTGGCATCTCAGTGATTTTATTAATATTTTTAAATAAAACTCATAATTCAAATGCCAAGTAAATAAAATCCAATAAATAGCCTCAAAAAAGGTTGTATTAGTGTTCGTCTAACCGTTTTCAGTGCAAATTATCATCTAGATCGAGGTGGCGAGTTCACAGAGTCCCGAGGGCATCGACCTGAGTCTGGTCATGCGCCGTGACTTAGATAAACTCACTTTCATACTAAAATCTGCTATTAAATTCATTACCATAATGTTTGATGTACCTTTTTCGCAATTCGTGATAAGTTGCCTTTGACGAATAACCTCTTTTTGGATCGTAGAGGTTTTTTTTATATAGTATATGTTTATCTATAACTAGCGATTTGCCCGCGACTTCATCCGCGAGAGATTCGGATTTTCGCACACATTCCAGAGGTGTCGCAAAATAGCATTATAAACATTATTTTTGGATGGCCAGTTTTACTACCTCCAGAAAAATATTTCAAACAAAAAATGTCCCGATAGTGTAAATCATAATGTCTGTTAGATAATTAATTTACAAAGGCAACGAAACTGAAAAATACCTAAGAGTTTTCTTTTAAATACCATAAGCATAACCTCTCTGTGCAGGAACAGTTCAGGTCGCATAAGACTATAGTTATTTTTCTTATATTAGTGTTAGGTCTCGGGAGACTAATATTATCAATACAAAACTCTATCTGTCTCTCTATCTGTTTGTCTATAATACCTTCATGGGAAAACGGCTGAATCAAATGAGATGAATTTTGTATAGATATAAACTGAAAGCTGAGGAAGGACATTGGTTATTATGTGGATGCGTGAAGTAGACTCACAGACACAATCAACCGCCGACCTAAATTTTTCAACTTTAAGCAAAAAGACAGAAAGGAATTGAAGGGTATTTTGGCTACCTCGGGCCTCCGAACTGGAGTATTGAGAATCGAAAGAATGTACTGATCTCATACGATAGCAGAGTGACCTAAGAGGTCCAGATGGGCTTCAGTTTGTATGCAGATGGTCACATGAGAGGTTCTCTCTAAATAATCATATGCGGAGATTGCGGGGCTCGTAGCTAATTAAAAGCCATGCAAATCGATAAGTGACCCTTTTCTAAACCGACCCAACCGTGCCTAGGAGAGCACGAAAAGCTGTCAGTCCTGCGCCTGATCTTTGATTGGGGATAATTTCATTTTAGCCACGTATTGTAGCCGCATCATTCAATGCGTCACTGGGTATCTTGAGGGAGTTGGAATGCAAACACTTTCTAAATCAGCACGCAGTTTGAAACAAACTTAAACAACAGATTTTGGCTAGAAAGCCAGCACCAACCGCTATAAGGGAGCTAACGACAGCTGAGTTAGATGATCCCTTAATAAGGTATTGAAGACATCATTGATGGATTTACAAACAAGAACCCCAGGAGGTAATATACTCGTTACGAAAAGTGAGAAAAGTTTGGTGAACATTTGTTATTTTTTTAAAATACACGTGTGTCTAAACATTAAAACAGGCGGTTGACGACGACGAACTACGAAAAAGAAGTAGGTGGCAAAAAAGCACCTTTTCAACAGAAACTTAGTGTAAGACACCGATTTCTAGAACGATGTTTTAGCAGAAAATAAAATTAATTTTCACTTTGTAAGCCGTTTGTATTTTTGTGAAAAGTTTTTCTGATTTCATCGCGTGCATTGAACCCTAAAATGCGCATGAATATTATACGGACATAGGTCCGGTAAATATAATCTGGAAAAAGATTGTTTACTTTTTTAGGTATATCATTGCATTATGATAATTGGAATATCATAATTACTCTATCGCACGTCTTCGAAGAAATTACATGAGATACAATTTACATCAAAGTGAAGGGTACAACGACGGTCTTATCGCTAACAGCTTTATTATTTCAGGCGCATACGGAAAGCGCGACAATATTTTCGGCCTATTTATTATCCCACTACAGGGCTATGGCCTAATTTTACAGAGTTTTTTTAAGGCGGAAGGAAATGTACATATTAGTATAGTAGCCACATAGGCATATTTTAAAAGATCAGGGTGTCCACTCCAAATGCCTAAAAAACCCTGACTTTCCCTGATCACTCTACCACATTTTCCTGACGCAGTATTGTCATCGTATAAGGCAAATATGCAATTTTCTCGTTTTAAACCAGATTATGAATGTATTTACTTTGCACTATTGAAGTCAAGGTCTAGACCATGTGCACTAAATAGGAGAAGATATCTAATTTGTGTTTAGAGTTAAGTACCCTAAATAGTAAGCCACGAAAATAGGTCAATAAGATTCAGAGCGCGAGCGTAGCGAGCGCGATTTTTTTTTAGAAATACGTGGAACATAATTCTTAGGTATCATGTTTTAATTTCATGACTCCCTTTTCCATGAATTTTTACTCTTATGATGTTTTTACCTGACAATCCCTGACCACCTATAGCTTTCCAGACATTTTCCAGATACTGGATATCCTGGATTTAGCGAAGCGGCTTGCTAACACTTCCCGTGACCCAAGGGCTGCTTTTATCTTTGCCTAAGACTAAGCATTGCAATCCAACGTGGCAATTCTGCCAGCCTCTTGAGTACGCTTCCAGTTGACGATGATGATGATTTTCATTTTATTAGAATATTTTGTGGTTTCTATTTTCATGTTTCTTACTGTAAATAATGTGCACACTTATGACTTGAAAGCGCTTACTTTTAACAAATTCGTAACTTGAATTCTTGTAACCGTCTCTAATGGTTATTTTTTTATTAAAAAAAATGTGAATTCAACCAAAAAAAGAAAAATATAATTTACCAAACGCAAAAAAAAACAAATCTTCGCGGGATTTGAACTCGAAGCAAAAGCAACCGACTCGCATGGTCGTTAATACAGGCTACACTGTTCGTTGACATTTTAGTTAAAATTGACGTTTTCATACATCGTTTGATTCATAAATTCTACTATTCTACCAATGCTTTCGTGTTTTCAATTTCAATTACTGCTTATCTTCTTTAGGAATCAGCGTGATGATTTTCATATCAATGATTGTAATAACAGCTAAAATGCATAATTACTAAAAAATTACAGGTCATCCCATTACAAACTTTTATACAATGTCTCACTGCTCGTTCCTCATAATATTTAGCGTGATGTTTTATAGCCTAAAGCCTGACCCGATTCATAACAATATTTTTTGCTGAATTTCAAGTAGAACTGTTCAGTCGTTTTGGCGTGAAGCTCAAACAGATAAACACACAAACAGACAAACAGACAAAAATTCTAAAAATCATATTTTTGGAATCAGCATCGTTTACTGGTCACGCCGAGACCACTTTAAAAAAAATATATTCAATGTACAGATTTTCTACCATTACAATTTTATTATATGTATAGATATGGGAGAAAATTCTTACAGCCAGTCCCACCAAAAAAAATATTTATATGCGGTTACTTATAAAATACGTGAAACGGAATATCGGTCAAAATTGAGGATAAAATTAAATATTTTTTCTATTATTTTATGGTTTTCGTCTAAATATTTATGATATCATTTAAAAACATTAAAAATATGCTGTTTCTAATATTCGTAAAAGTATAAATGACTAGCTTTCCGCCCGCAGCTTCCCCCGCGTGGTCATTTTTTTTTACACCTTGGGTTACATTATTCAAGTTTTAGTAGGGATCCCTAATTATTTCTTGAAATAAATATAGCATAAGACACTTCGTAAACATGCAGCTTACTAACGGTGAAAGAATTTTGAAAATCGGTCCAGTAGTTTTTGAGTTAAAACCCTACAAACAAACAAATCTTTCCTCTTTATAATATTATATTAAGTCATTATTAAGTATAGATAAAACGTTTGTTACAACCGGCTGTTAGTCTGAAAATACTGTGCAAGCGCCAAGTGCAAGTAGTCATTATTATGAATTTCTGTATCTGTGTTGTTGTTTTATAGATAAATGTTATTGCAACGAAAACATTAATCAGCTGTTTTTTGTTGATACTGTGAAAGTTTATTATGTTTTGTTTGAAATATTATTGACATTGAAAACATTGTTTTACGTAATCAGTTGTATTTTATTTTCAAGTAACATAACCTCTTAGTCCTACTGTTTTTACATAATAAACATTTAACTTTCTATATGTAGTTGTCAGATAAATTACGAAAAAGGAGTTTTTATTTCAAAGAAGAAATTTGTTATTTGATGTCTCAGAATGGTAAAAATACTTCGCCTAATTTTAGCGTCAACTATAACAACTGATTGCGTCTATATTAATAACTAACCTAACAAGCCATTTCTCAAATCCGAATCACGACCTCTGACTTGGAATTGTAACAAAAACTGCCAGCTACCAATATTGCCGGGGACGACTGCTTAACGTGCTCAGGCACGGGGGTATAACGCCACCATCTTCCTGACTTCGGGTTGCTTGGTGACAATTTTCAAAATTCACAAAGCGATTGCAGCACGACCCGGCAATCGAACCAGAGACTCAGTTTACAGTTGTCGCGTTATGCTACCACTAAACTAATAAGGCAGTCAGGGGAAGACATAAGGAAAGATGAATGATTGTTACTTTTTCCCGCAAAAACTACTAAACCTATTTGGGTGAAACGTGAAAGATAAACGTTCTGGATTAGGGTAGATATTAATACTTTTTCTACCGATATCACGCTAGCAAAATCATTCCAAACGCTTGTTACAAACATGTTATTGTAATATCACCAAACAGTTTCAAACGTCATTCAGTTTGTGCAAACAATATTATTTATTTTGCTATCTAAACGCGTGGTAGCGATAAGCAGTCGTATGCTGAATGCTATGCTGCTGAATATAATTATATCACGTTTAGTTAATACTGTTACGTGACCATTCGTATCTAGGTTTGCATAGAACGATCTTAAATGATAAGTCTATTTTGATAATATGAACACGTTGCTTTAGAATGAAGAGCTTTGGAAGAGCTCGTGGCTAAGTAACAGCCGCACGGGTTCTCCGATCAAAGATTAAGCTGGCTTGGCGCGGTCTTTCCGTGGATGTATGACCATCTTAGTCATACCGAGACTCCTCCGTGCCTCGGAAAGCACGTTAAGCTGATGGTTCCGACAGTCTTTTGTTGACTGTGGAGATCAGATAGGCAGTCGCTCCATGTAAAACACTGGTACTCAGCTTCATCCAGTTAAGACTGATGAGATGAGAAAGTTAGAGTAATATCCAGACTTTGTCTAAAACCTATAAATAAGCCAGTCTGGGAACATTTTCATTATCTCCTAGCTACGACCGGGCGCCGCCCACGGTGAGAATGATAGAATGTTTGAAAACAAACTATTTATAAGACAAACAACTCTTCAGTTGCGAATAACATTGCGTAAATATTATGTAGCATTGAGATAGTGTTTTTAATCTATACGTATATAAAACGCTTTGTCCTGAATGACTGACGGATCAACGCACAGCCTAAACCGCTGATCGTAGAGACCTGAAACTTGGAGGGCGTGTTCTTTGTAGGACGTAGACATCTGATAAGAAAGGATTTTCCGAAATTCTACCCCTAAGGGGTTGAAAAAGGGGGGCCAAAGTTTGTATGAAACTCTAGTTTTGTAATAACAGTAAAGATTACGATAAATATTTTCACATTTCTTGAAATATATCAGCAGTAATATTAGTAAATAACAGCCTATCTAAAACAGTTTTCGAGTAGGCGTCGAAAAACATCTGAAACTCGATAAAAGTTGTTTTCATTTAAATATTAGTGTCAATGAACTGGTAACCGCGAAATATTACCTAAAAAAACAGTTATTTTTCTAGAAGCACGCTATTTCTGTGAGGCTCGAAGTGTATGTAATACCTATTTATTTTCTTTCGCGAACTTGAGCGACAATTTGCAGTCTGTCTAGATTTTATTTTTAACTAGAATAGTGGAACTATACTTTGACTTATAGAAGATTTACTATCGATTAGACCCCCAGAGGCCTCCCGCAGGTTACAAATACATTTAAACTAGTTATTACTAACTACATACTGCCTCATTCAAACGCACGTACCTTAATTAGCACTTTACGAACCCAAAAAGCGATCTCCATAATTTCACAGACCGCACCATAAATGGGGCTATAACAGCTCTGAGATACCAATCATCATCTGCCTAGCCTTTCCCCAACTATATTGGGGTCGGGTTCCAGTCTAACCCGATACATCTAGGTACCGATGTACCGAACTTCCCTATGCGAAGTTTGAACCGGGTAACACGATACCCCTTGGTAAGACTGGTTGTCAGACTTTCTAGCTTGTGACTACCCGTTACGACTGTCAAAGATTTACAAATGACAGCCGGGACCAACGGCTTAACACTTTCCAAGGAGACCCTGCATACCAATCTTTACTAATATCCTTACTAATATTATAAATGCGAAAGTAACTCTGTCTGTCTGTCTGTCTGTTACGCTTTCACGTCAAAACTACTGGACTGATGTAAATGAAATTTGGTACAGAGATAGAATAGACCCTGAGGAACACCATAGGCTACTTTTTACCCGGGTGCGCTAAGTAGCTCCCTCGGGATGCGGGTGAAACCGCGGGAAACAGCTAGTATCTCTATAAAAATGAATCCCTATTCCCCTTGGTGACGGCAACACGGATGAACGGCTGGACCGATTTGTATGAAATTTGGTACGGAGATAGAGGGGACCCTGGAGAAGGTTTTAGGCTACTTTTTATCCGGGTGCGTGAAGTATTTCCCTCGGGATGCGGGTGAAACCGCAGGAAATAGCTAGTCACTACATAGTATAAAACAAAGTCGCTTTCTCTGTCCCTATATCCCTATGTATACTTAAATCTTTAAAACTACGCAACGGATTTTGATGCGTTTTTTTTTAATAGATAGAGTGATTAATGAGGAAAGTTTTAGAATAGAATAGAATATTCTTTATTGTATGTACACCAACAGGACAAATAAAATAGGAGATCACAAACAAATATGCAACAGTACAATTGGCGGTCTTATCGCTAAAAGCAATTTCTTTTTTTAGTATATAATTTGTCAAGTTTTTGTATCCATTAGCTAAAATATCGCGGGCGAAGCCGCTGGCGGGGAGCTAGTAAGCAATAAATCTTCATAAACATGATAAAAGCAAACAATAAACATTGTGTTCGCGGTTTCCCACTTGTAGGCAGGCGCAACTTTCACTGTTGCTGGACATGCTTCGCGCTACCATCATTGTTACGGAGAAATTCGACTTGAACACACATATACACACACGGGTTAAGTGGAAAAATACTTAATTGTCTCGACTGCATATGGTTTGTTAATACTTTCGTTTGCAGTATCACGACATAGTATAAAACAAAGTCGCTTCCCGCTGCCTGTCCCTATGTATGCTTAAATCTTTAAAACTACGCAAAGGATTTTGATGCGGTTTTTTTTTATAGAGTGATTAATGAGGAAGGTTTTAGTATATAATTTGTCAAGTTTTTGTATCCATTAGCTAAAATATCGCGGGCGAAGCCGCTGGCGGGAAGCTAGTCTATACATATAAAATGCTTTATACTAAATGACTGACGGATCAACGCACAGCCTAAACCGCTGATCGTAGAGACCTGAAATTTGGAGGGTGTGTTCTTCGTATGACGTAGGCATCCGATAAGAAAGGATTTTCCGAAAATTTGGTGAAAAAGGGGGGGCAGTTTGTATGAAACTCTGTGATTTTTAATTTAAATTCGTATAGGCTAAACGGGCGACGCCGCTGGCGGAAAGATAGTGATTTAAATAAGTTGTCACGTAGTCATTCAAACACTATCGGTCGCTATTTTTAGAGGAAACTGCGTTACACTTTTAGTCTGTTCGTTATTATTATAATAATTTCAATGCGACCAAATAAGGTCATTGTTCTAACATAATGAGGTACATTTTCCTCTGAACCGTAATGAGATCATGGTGATTATAATATACATAATATGAAACATGGGTTCTGATTTAGTTCACGGTAAAATTACCAACATTTAATATTGTTAATTGAAATTTTCCCGATTAAAAACATCATTCCATCGTTAATTTGTTTTTCCTTGTTTGATGATGAAATCTCGCACTAGTATTAATAAATACAAGTATTAAATAAAAAATTTAAAAACCCCCCTACATAAAAATGCCTTCAATAATTTTGGAAAAGAGCTGATACTCTTACACTGCTGAACCGATATTAACCAAACATAGCTAAGAACCACAGCAAGGAAACTGGCTTTCAAATAAAAAAAAACCGCATCGAAATCGATCCATCCGTTTGAGGGCTACCGACAGATACACAGACAGACAGACATCTACGTCAAACTAACAACACCCTTTTTTTTCATCGTATAAAAATAGACAATAGTCCCAAAAAGCTACAATAAAAAATAATTAAGCAACAAAAATAATAAAACAATACGCAATTTAAAATGTTTTTGAAAGCCCGTACTTATTCGCACGCATATTAAATACGTTGATATTTAATTACACAATTGTCCGTATGACGTCATCGCGTGTCTCTTCACTTCTCTTCCGTTTAAGGTAACGCTGACTTATGTAAAAGCGTAAGCCATCTTCGTAAACGCCTACGCAACTTGGTAGTTGACACCACCAATCGATTGACATACTTTTTATGAACTGTCAAAACGCGATTCTCCATAGATTTCGTATGGTAATAACCGTGATGCATAAACTCAATTGACCAACTCTTTATAGATTTAAAAGCACCTAAAAATCAGTGACTAAAAATACAGCGGTTTTTTTTTTGAAGTTAGCTACGATTTTCAGGCAAAACTTTTTCAAAAATCAATCTTATTATTTGACACAATTACATTATTAATGAACAGTTTATCGTCCAAAGAAAGCTGTAAGAATTATTACAATAATTTACGAGAAAACCAAAATATCTTTAGTTAATTAACCAGCTGCGTATAAAATTCTTGTTGACACAAAAACCTGTGAACTCTGGTGCGTAAATTATTAAAGACTTGACCCCGTTAATAAGATAATATTTAAACTTTTAGTGTAACTAGCTTAGCATAGAAGACAAACGCGTATTGTACTCGTTTAATACTTATTTCGGACTAGCTTCTGCTCGCGACTTCGTCCGCGTGGAATAGTGGTGCTCAGCTCCTGTTGGTCTTAGCGTGATGATATATAGCCTCTAGCCTTCCTGGATAAATGGGCTATCCTACACTAAAAGAATTTTTCAAATAGGACCAGTAGTTCCTGAGATTAGCGCGTTCAAACAAACGAACTCTTCAGCTTTATAATATTAGTAAAGATATAAGTAGACCGTGCTAAACCTGTCGATGTTTGCTATGTTCAGTAAGCAACGAATGGGCAATATCCAAATAAATAGTATGAAAATAAATCCGTCTTATAGGACCAAAAAAAGAAAATAGCTGTACTTCAGAAAAATTACCATAATGTGTCAACTGTCAACATTTTACCGTTACAATATGGCCGCAGCCATAAAGAACGGCGTTCAAAATTCAAACGCACATCTATTCCGGGGAGTATATTGGCGCGAAATTGGGACGGTACTGTTAAACAAAATTAATGGCCGTTCAGTTGGTATAATGAATTATGTTTTGCATGTGTATTTTGTCATAAACATGTTGTTTTTATAGATTATTTCTGGCGTGATCTCCCGCTAAGGCTGTCGTGTTTGATAATGTGTGTGTAAACATTAAAAACATGTCGAATACACAACGTTTTTAAATTATGAAATCTGACATTTGGCTTTTATAAAACCAGTAGCTGGTCGATTTATCGTTATTTTCTAGAATGTTCTACCCATTAAAAATAAGTACTAAACGGCCAAAAGTAAAGGAAAACAAACACTTTTGACTGTCTTCGAATTTAACCAGAATTTTGTAAAATTCTCGGTTTTCATATCCACGAATCATTCTACTTGAGATACCGGAACACAGCCGTCAAGATAACGGATAAAAGTAATCGCGCGCCGTCGTCCTTTGATTCGGTAAAAAATATGAGTGTGACGATGACTTCATCTACTAAACTTTGGCGGTAGCTTCTATAGTAAGCGATTTAAACATGGATTGTATATAAAGCGATGCCAATTACGATGAAGAAAGTTATGATAATCAAAACGAATTGGGTTTATATATTAAGACCAAAAACAATACTCTTCAAACCTTCATGCGGTCAAACAATAAAAATCAAATGAATTCATTTGTAAAGAAATGAATAATAGATTTTGAATTACCACGAAATTTGGCCTTCAGGTACGAAATTCTGATGAATTATAAAGAAATGATTAACCTCTACAGGTTCGAAAGATTGCGTGTCCTCAATTTTGAACCTGTAGCATCCCACTGCCATATTTGTGTCTATAGCCAATTTGGCCATAAATCGCCATCAACACGAATAGGGGACGGGTTTAAAAGCCGACAGCACGCGACCTGCAATTTCGTTCAATCAATTTCAGTGTTTATTTAAAACTAAACGACGCGTACCCTTATCGATGACACGACAAAAGCGTATACAAGTGCCCATTGTATCCTGGGTTGTTAGTTCCGCTACCAACTTTTTGATTTGCCATAGCTATTATCACGGCTTGAGAAGAATCAATTGTAGAATCTCCAACAATGACAAGTATCTCATGTTACACAAGCATTTGGCACCAACAAGAAGCGTTAAAACTAACGTGTTGATATTTTTAGAAGCAGGTAATCTCTACGAAGGGGCCGGACAAGCGGACGCGTTCAAGTTCAAATGGATGAACGCAGAAATAACTGAGACGAATCCCTATCCGGTTAGGTAACGGGTGAAGAATCCTGAGTGAGGCGAAAACTTGAAAAATGAGAGCGGGTTCATGCAGCTCATTGTTTGAAGTACTTTTTGGAATGGTTTATAATTGTCGAGAGTACTGCAGTTACACGTGTTAACGACGTATTTTGAAAATCAGATGATTTCTTTGTCGTAATGAACACAAATGCAATATGTACATTTAATGCTAGAATCAGAAATGCATTTATTGGATCATCAAAATTAATAATCAGAAAGGAAAATATAGTCATAGTACCAATTGATTTTACGAAAAATCTAAACAAACTCGTAGTCTATTTTGTTCTAATTCTGCCACAGAAATTAACAAAATGGCGTAAGGATAGCGCATTTATATATTTTTTAATCAATTGGTATGTACTATAGAACATTATTTAAAAAACAGTTTCCAGTAATTTCTTCAACACAATTTGACCCTTCAATCCCAGCGGGACGTAAAATAGTACTGTCAGGACGCAGATGACTGCAGTCAAGTTAACTGAGGTCGTCCAGAAATAGCTGGGCACCTTGGCCCGCATGTGTTACATTTTGTCAATGATACTGGTCAAGGGATATTGTTGTAAACACAAATATGTTCAAGGAACAGTTGTGTTTGACGAAAACAAGAATACATTTTAATACAAAACAAAGGTGTCTAACGCACAATTTAGGTCTATTACCTGTATGCTACAACGGTTTTAGTGAAATAGTTTCGCTTACTATCTTAACTGAATCTGATAGGCTATATAGTAGCATAAGCAGGTTTGAAGTCTTGAATCTACCCTAGATTTGAAAACCATCATGAATGCATTCTAATCTCATAACTCCACAAAATAAGAATTGTGTTGCTACTTCCAGAGAAAGTAGCTATCAGTTATTACAATTAAACGGTCACCTTCAAGCTCCGAGGACCATAAAAAATAGTTTTTGCCCTTGTAATTTTACCTGGTTAACGCCAAATTTGATAGTAATCGCTAATTATGGCATTCGTACGTATATTGTAATGTGTGAACAAATAATATTGAGACATACTCAAATGCTTACATTGTTAGCATTGCAATAGCACAGTCTTTATAAAGTTGAGACATCGCGTTTTCTATACACGCGAATCAAGGCCACTATTTTGTGTACAACAACAAAAAAAAACTGTTTTATAAGCCAAGGACTTTGGTGAAAAAAAACTTTAATTTTCTGCCACAATCGCCAACTTTCCGATAACCTCATTTTGCGGAAAAGAGTTTCTTGGTGTCAGTTTTGCAACTTATAGATTAGAATTATTTACTACATAAATTTTAAATAGAACAAAATTTGTTTCAAATAATCATACTTCTCAGGTAGTACTTCCTACACTTATGAGCGAACTACTTAGCAAGTTATTAAACTACATAATATCGTCTTACTTAGTGAAAACGGTGTCGTAGAAGATTAGCAAACTGTTATGTATGCTATTTGCGATATTTGTATCCAAAACGGTTGGGTTGTGGGTAGCATACTAAATAGTTAGAATGGGTACAACCGGGTGGCGTCGATTGTCAATAGAGATAGACATAGCATTTCATGTACAAGCATAGCTATTTTGTGTCGGAATTATCATAAAAGCCTCAATATGTTACTGTAGACATAATTAACCAACCTTGCTTAGGAACTGGACTTTTCTTAAGGCAGAACAGGTAATCTTTACTAATGGAAAAATAAATCTGGAAATTTCTGGGACCAATGAAGAGTTTGCAGTATTTTTTAAAATACCTACTACTATACCCCTTAGTGCTATCCGGAGATGTCTCCAATATAAGCTCGAGCTAATCTTTCAAGAAATCAGGTTAGACTAGCCCCTCCCCCCTCTTGGGAAACAGTTCTTGCCAAAAAGCAACTCATATTCAAAGGAAAGACCAAAATAAGTCATTATACCATCTCTCTATACTTTTGGCAAGTGAAAATATCATGAAAATATTTTTGTTTTCACACGTAACGTATGTCGTAATCGTAATATTACAGTGCCGATGTACTGGTTCAAAGCCATGGACAATTGCCCATGTTTTTTCTTCAGCAAGTTTTCAAGGTAACTGGCTTGTTTTCTATATTATGACCTCATACTCTCGAACGATCTGGCTACGCGTTTGAATGTGTGTGTGCGTGGGCGCATATGTTATATTCTAATACTTAGATGATGTTGGTATGTAGTCGTTTTTCGTTAGATTCGTATTTTTTTAAACCAGTTATTTTATTATTTATTTCTTTAATAATATAAGTGTAAGGTCAACCTAACTAATAATGTTAAATGCGTGTTGGTTTGACATTATTTCACGTAGCTACAAACAGATAGACATAATTTTTGCTATAGATATAATTTATAGGTCGGAAAACGACATCGCCTAGTTTATTCTGGAAAGATGACCTATCCCAGTACTATTAAAAGCTAATATAACAATAATGTTGAAGGATAATTAGTAATAATAAATTACGTGCTTCCGCATATCGGACAAAAGATTTTCTCTAGATACTTTATCACAATCAAAAATCTCTTTGTACTACGTAGAATGCTAAGTATTGACATTCACTATCGCTCATTATCACATATCAATTTAGTATGTAATATGAAAAACATGAACTAGTGTGTTGTTGATGAAAATGTCACCTTCAGATGATATCAACATCAGCTGTTTAGTTACTATGCAAATTGTTTTATTGGAAACATTTTTTGCAATATCAATTGAGCAATATTTTTACTATGTTTTACACTTGGTATAAAATCCTACTGATTTGTATGGCGGGCTTATAAAAATAAACTGACTGCAGAAACACCAGACGAGCAATAGATTCTTTCTAGAAGTCGCTGGCAAAAATACATAAAGCAATGCCTAATTTAAGCGCTAACCCGACCCTGGAACGCGAAGGGCTGAGGAAGGAATATAGATGGGTTTTAGTCAGTAAGAGTCTGACACTTCCTCCCGCTGTGGGCGGAGACATTTGATGATTTTCCATTCAAAAAAAGGCATCTTCATCTGCCTACATAGGGGTCGGCTTCCAGTCTAATCGGATGCAGCTGAGTACCAGTGTTCTACATGGAGCGAATGCCTATCTAACCTCTACAACCCAGTTCGGGTAACACGAAACCCCTTGATAAGACTGGTTGTCAGACTTTCTGGCTTCTAACTACCCGTAACGACTGTCAAAGATATACAAATGACCAACAGCTTAACGTGCTTTCCGAGCCACGATAACTGTTGCCAGTTTCTAATTCAAGGGTAGAGTGTTGACCATGAATATAATACGTAGTGGTTTATTGCATGGACTTTTATTACACAACACTATTACCATGTGGGCGTAACCATAAATGTAATGGTCTTATCATGCTATCGAACGATACGTATGGAAAATATAAAACATGCTCTGTGTATGTAACTTATAAATCTAGATCTATCTATACATATAAAATGCTTTGTCCTGAATGACTGACGGATCAACGCATAGCCTAAACCGCTGATCGTAGAGACTTGAAACTTGGAGGGTGTGTTCTTTGTATGACGTAGGCATCCGATAAGAAAGGACTTTGTGTATGTATAATGGGTAATCTCCGGAATTACTGGTCCAGTTTCATTCAATCTTTCACTTGGAACATTTGACTTCCCGGAAAGTCAGGATTATGTTAAACTAGATTCCTGTTCGAGAGTGAAAGAGATGGAGCTATACAAGCTGAGTAACACTGTCCCTTTTTCTCACTCGTATTTGGACCACTTTAAAGGCTTCAAGATGCAAATTGATGGCAACATCTAAGAGTAAAAGAGACGGGTTATTTTATCGTCTCACGCTTGCTTCACCTTGGTGGGAGGTCAGATACAACGTTTTAGTAGTGGTCGACCTTAAGACATTTGTTTTCCTTCCTTTTATCGAGTACTCTATGGCATTATTTCCTAATATGTCATCGTGTGGGGCTCGTGGCTATGTAATCAAGGCAGAACTACACCTGGCGCGGTCTATCCGTACGATTGACCATTGATTTCATACAGGGCTGGCTTGAAAAACACTTAAAGGTGTTCCCAGATGTCATTGTGACGTACCCGAAGGGTGCTAAGACCCTATTACAAAGCTTCCGCTGTACGTCTGGCAGTCTATCAGCGGGCTGTATGTATGTATCTCATGAATAGGTAGAGTTGAAATTAAAAAAAAAAACACTTTAAACAATGAAATCCAGCAGCCCCCATACTATTTTTTTATGTCACCTATCTAAGAACACTTGGACTAATAAGATGAATCTAACGGTACCTTAATTAAAGAAATCCATCAAGTGGTTTGGAAGATATGAGGGAATAAAGAATATTACAAACAAACAATGATAGGCGCGGAAAACCTAACCCTTTCCTTGAAGTCGGGTAAAAAAAACAAAGTAGGTACATTATCTTGTAAGGTGGTACGAAACCCTACACGTTCGCTTGAGCGCTGACGTCATAGCTCTGACGTTGACAAGCTGGTCGCTAGGAAACGTGTTGTACGTTATCGATAAGGCATGTTCTGTAAAGCGGAACGCATCGGACTGACGCGGCTCGTATACGACTGTTATTTGAAACTCCAAGTAAAATAAAGAAAAGTTTTTTTTTTTCTAATTTAAAATTATGATCTGTATGCTTATTGTATTGCTTAGGCCTTAATTGGGAAGGATTGTTTTCATATTCATGTGTTAGTCAATGACTCATCGTTGTAGCCACTTCTACTCAAAAAAGGTTGGTGTGCAATGTCCAAATAAGGTAGCTCCTATTATTTTGAACTCATGGTCAACCTACTGTTTTCAAAAAGTTTTAAACTTTTTTTTTTGTATTAATGCAATTGAGACTGGGCCTTAGCAGCCTTTATGGCGTCTCTACCTTTGCTTTTTGGAGGCCTATGCCCTGCATTCGGACAACACAGGCTTATAATAATAATTATTATTATTAATGTAGGCGGCTCTCTTAGTGACTGTTTTTACTGGACCTTTTTTTTGTTACTATAATCGTATTACCTATATTTTTTCATATAACGTACATTTTTAGACTTCAAATTATAAGACCTTCAAAAAGCATTGCTTAGAAAAATCACCAAAAAAAAAAAGTAATTTTCGACCCTCAAAACCACGCAAAAATAACTACTAATGATACATAAACATTAATTTTAGAGGCATAATTATGTGAATACATTACGATCAATACAAAAACTACTAACAAACAAGGCCAGTACTTGCGTATGTGATTAAAATGGCGGCGAGGGGGATATAAATAGGTCACGAGCATTGTAGAGTTAACTTTAAATCCTTATAAAGGAACCAGCGGCAGTTGTAAGTCATTTTTGGTTAATACAAGAAAAAATACAGTAAAAAAAAAACCCCCTCCGCAAAAATGCCTTACATCATTTTGGAAAAGAGCTGATACTCTTGCACTGTTGGACCGTTATTAACCAAACAGCTAAGAACTACAGCAAAGAAACTGGCTTTCAAAAAAAAAAGAATAACCGCATCGAAATCAGTCCATCCGTTTGAGAGCTACGATGCCACAGACAGATACACACAGACAGGCAGACATCGACGCCAAATTTATAACACCCCTTCTTTTTGTAATTCAAAACTTCTTAACAGACAGCAGAAAATATAGACAGGAATTATTAGAAATACTAACAGTTAGAAGTTTTCAAGATTAAGATTTTTAACGAATTTAAACATTTCAAAAATAAACATATTTCGAAAAACATCAGCCAATTCCTAACAACATAACGAACCAAACAAATAAAGCTCGCCACATTAATTTCGCAAAAAAATGCGAGATAGCAATAAAATTTGCATTTCAAAATACATTCAAGCTACAAGGTTGTCTTATATCTAGACTAGTTTAGAATCGTAACTGCATCAGCTTAATGTTAAACCTGTGTGCATAGACACTCCAATCCCGGCGACCTGTCACCATGTCCGGCGACCTGTGGTCAAAACCCAGCGACCTTAGTCTATTTCACATTTATTATTTAAAGTTGATTGTAGATTTGTAGTGATATGCATGTGCCTAGATTCCTAATGTGAAAGTTACATCATTCTAGCACTTTGTGATTATGATGTCCTCCAAGCTAAATGTGTATTAGAAAATAAAAGTCAAAGTTAATTAAATAAATTTGTACGCCTTTGGGCAAAACATAGAGGATCTATCTATCTGCAACATCTCATACACTGTTGTAATTTGATGTTTACAAATAAAGCATTCTGATTCTGATTTTTAATCGTCAATAACAAATGAGGTCGTCACTACAGACACGAGTCGCCAGGTTATATCGACGGGTCGCCGTAGTGTGAATACCGCAAAAACACATCCCGCTGAATGAAATTGTACGAAAAACAGGGCAAGGTCTTTCGTACTACGCTATTTACGTTCACGTAATTATAGTGCTTTCAAATTTACTTTTAATTATGCGTTACTAAGGTGACGTAAGTTCGGATGGGTCGATTTTGTGTAGAATGGGAATGAATGTGTAGACACCAAATAGGATAGAAAAGCATGAAATTTCGTCTTTTATATCTTAGAATTTTCTAGAATTAAAAGATGGAGGAGTGTATCAAATTCTATCATTTATTCCTTCCTAAGCTAACGACTACTTTTAAAATAGCTGTGCAAAAACTAACTATACATATAAAATGCTTTGTTTTCCTGAATGACTGACGGATCAACGCACAGCCTAAACCGCTGATCGTAGAGACCTGAAACTTGGAGTGTGTTTTTTGTATGACGTAGGCATCCAATAAGAAAGGTTTTTTTTTCGAAATTCTACCCCAAAGGCAAAGGGGGCGAAAAAGGGGTCAAAGTTTGTATGAAACTTTGTCATTTTGAATTTGAATTCGTATAGCATGCGGGCGAAGCCGCTGGCGGAGAGCTAGTTTCATATAAAATCTTTCTCACAAACATCATGAACTTTATACAATGTAGTAATGGCAACTGTAAATGTATTTTCTCATTCTATTGTCATGTAATTCTTCCGGACATGGATGCATGAATGCGTATCGATACCACTGCAAGATGACTTGAGAACTTCACTTTCCAATATTCTTTAGAAATAGAATAGTTCTGATAATTTAATTTACAAAAATATTGGAACTTGGACTTAAATTTTAACTAGTTCGCAGTCCGATGAGCCCTGGGTGATTCTTCAAAAATATGCGGTTGGTTTTTCGACGCTGTTCGCTTCCTCACACGAATTTCATCATTACCAGCCGTATAAAATTCAATATTTATGTACATTAAGAGGCTATATCTATTTCATTATTTAACAGAATAATTTTAAACTTATAAATTATACAATTTAAACGACAGTCGCTGATGAGGGTAATGACGATTCGGAAACAAACAGCAAAATATTGTAGATTCACCCCCCCTATTAAGCAATTTCTCTAATGTCACCTCAAAGACAGCCACTAAGATGTCCGTATGTCACCATTTCGTGTTTATTATGGAAATTAATTACTTAGGTAAAATAAGTCCGAAAATCGCTATTAATATTAAGAACGCGAAAGTGTGACTGTCCTTCTTCCATGACACAATGGAGTAAAGAATTGAATCCGGTGTCTTTAGGTCCGAACAGTTTAAGTTCCCGAAAAGGCTGGAATTTGTTTAAATACATTCATATCTTGTCTTTTATTAGAACTAGTTCCTCAGACAAGGAAATCCCTGTCACAAGTTATCAAAAAGCGACCAACCGTTTTTTTTTATCGAAACTTTTTATCAATCTACCTACATAGAGGCACCAATTTGCTCAAGGTCTTTCCTATTTAGACCGTCAAACTCAGCATGTAGGTTATCAAACATTATGGCATACCGCCAACTGGTTAAAAAATAACCACACTTTATAAAAGTACGTTGACAAATGTTTTTCTACGTCATTCGGGAATTTGCTGTTACGAAAAAATATGCCTAACAATTTTCTGGCACTATGAGAGCGTTTATGTGGAGGTGATTCTAGAACCTTAACGTTTGAACCTTTATCTGTCGTCTGGTCCTAAAAGGGCCTATGACTTTGGCCCTTTGACTAGAGGCCACAGATATTTACTAGATGGTAAGGCTGAGCTGAAGCAATCTGTATACGAAGTTAATTCAAATCCAATAACAATAAGAGGTGAGCGAGTGAAAATCCTCTTCCACAAACGATGACAAAAAAATCTGATTTAAAGTCGAATAACTCTTTGTCTCATGGTCAACTAATTAAACGGAACTGCCTTAAGATTTAAAACTTATACGCATTTGAAGGCTCCTAAAATCCAGCCAAGGTTTCAATGCGCACTTTCGAACGCAAACGTGAGCATGATCACCATAGCCAATTTTCCAAGGTAAAATCAGCAATAATTAATTCATTCTTAAAAACCTTGATTTGATCCAACATAAGACTTATTACTAAGAGTTCTTGAAGCTTTAATCTAGAAGTTATTAGCTGGTCGTCATCGCTTTTCATTAGGTGAACTACTGATCAGGATCTATAATTGCGAAATTTGGAAAAAACTGTTTGTTTTTTGGACGAAAAACTGGATTAAAAACAATACTTCTACTAGCTATCTTTTAACGAATAATCGGCACCATTTTAATTTATAAAACAAAGCAAAACACAGCGCAACGATACGCTAATGAAGGTCCTTTAAATAATAGCATTAACACCGACTATTGGTACATCGATTTCAAGGCAAATTCGTTTTGCGCAGAAAACTCGTCATTTTATGCAGCAGTTGTTTAAACACGTTTTGCGTATTAAAATAAGAAATGTTGTGTATTAGCGATAGCAACGTCACTATCCGTACTAAATGCGCAGTTTGAAAGATATTGGTAGGTGACTTACTTTAATAATACGTCCAACACCACCACGGAAATCAAGCAACCTCTTTCGTGACGTCATTGGGGATTTTTTTGACAGAAATACCACCAGCTAAAACCTGAATCTGACGCTAGATTTTTGAGAAGTATATACTCCCTATCCTTAATAATATTATACATAAATGAGAATTTAACTAAGTACAGACAGACCCTGTCATCTTTTCAAGAGAACTTCTGAACATATTCAAATGTAATATGGATTGGAGAGGGATTGGACCTTGGGAATGAACGTAGGGTCTTTCTTATCGTGGTTCTTGAAAAAATTCTTAGGGATCGACAGAGAATTTGAAAAAAAAAAAGAACTTACGTAGTCTAAATTTCGAAGAGAACATAGTTTAATGTCTGGTTCAGCATCTTCAATCGATTGGTCCTATTCTAATCTACTTACTTAGCTTAAACATCTTTCACAAACAACAGAGTGCCGCATCTTATCAAGATACTAAACGACTTTTTTAAGGTCGTCGATTGATAAAATTATTTACGTCATTATACTATTCTAAATCTGTTAATTTCAAAGTGCTGATTCCATCAAATTATATCAATTTATCGGCTAAATAAAGTTAATTATGTTTAGTAGACAAAAACAAGCGTGAAACACAACCTTTAATCTATGATCACATAATGATCTAAGTAATTCCTGTTTCAAAAAGGCGAAAATGTTGTCAGTGTTTTTGTCACGTAGCAAACAGAGCAACAGATCGACTGGATTTTTTGCATATAAGCTGATCCAAAATTAAAAATCCTTTATTAGAAATGGACCATAAACTTTTGAATTATCAGAGTCGGGAGTCTGTCAGTTAGTCAAAAAGGAAGTTGAAGCTATTCGCCCGTTTCAAAGCGTAGATTCCTATGGAAAAGAACGGGCAAGAAACTCCATGGTTATTATTTTTCGACAAGTTTTAAAAAACTCAAGCTCTACTTATAATTAGATTCAACCAATAAAATGGCTCCAGATATAGGCTCAAGACAGCCTACTGTTACACGGACTATGGGCTTTTTATAAAAAAAAAACAATAGGATCTTTTAGAAGGTATACTCTTCAAAAGACAAGCCTTTTTCTACGTCCAAAAATATCGCTAAATACCTTTCAGTTATCAAGAGTAGTAAACACTAGTATCTCAACGTTTTAAATACAATATCAGTGTAAAATAAAGATTAAATGCTTTTCACATGTTGAAAACGTGATCATTGTTTTTATTTCAACGTCTTAATTAATAATCATTGGACACAACTTGTTTGGCGATAGTCGTGAACACGTTTTGGCGCACGATGTCTCAGCGTACGTTCCTATCAACATTCCTGAATTTTTACGATACACTTTTCCGTTTCACGGATACGTCTTGACAAGAATGAAATTTATGTTCCCGAAAATCCTTACATACTATCTTTTTAACTAATAATAGATGCGAAAGAGAGTTTGTAACGCTTTCACGCAAAAACTTACATGACATTTGGTACCTACACACATATATTTATACTAATATAATAAAGCTGAAGAGTTTGTTTGTTTGAACGCGCTAATCTCAGGAACTACTGGTCCGATTTGATAAATTCTTTCAGTGTTAGATAGCCCATTTATCGAGGAAGGCTATAGGCTATATATCATCACGCTAAGACTAATAGGAGCGGAGCACCACTATCCCACGCGGACGAAGTCGCGGGCAGATGTTAGTAGTTTATAATCTGGATTAAAACATAGGATACCTTTTATATCATACATTAAGTATATCCCTCGGGGCGTGGGTAAGAGTATGCCAAAATAATTTCTGAACAAGTTCAAGTACTCCGGACAAGGTGTACATTTTTTTTAATATTTCGGCGTAACGTGAGCGACTTAAACCAGCATATGGCCAGACAGCAGATGGTCATATCGAATGTCAGCTGTCCGATTAATGATTTTAACGACATTTTTAAGGCTGCTTTTAAATATTCTATACTGATTTAGCTTCCTTACTGATAATAATAACGTAACTATACTAAACCTATTTTAACCCATAGACATTTAATCCAAAAATAATAGTTTAAAAAAACTAAAAAAACACGCTTTTATTGCTGACCGAACTAAAAAGTAGAAAATAATTTTTAAATAATTCAATTCAGAGTAAAAAGCGTGGGGTGCATTTTCCTATATTTTCATGACTCTCCTCTCATAAATGGTTGCCAATAGAAAAGGTGTAATAATTAAAATATCAAGCACCACGTGTTAAGACACGTGTGCAAAGTTCCAAGTTGATCAGACGTCTAGAAACCAGTGAAAATTAGGTTCAAAGATTCCGTTACATACATACATACATACAACCCGAGCTAATAAAAGCGTGTTAAAAACAGCTTTAGTCACGTTTATTGAAATGCCAGTGATCAGCTATTTTGTGGTAAGGACGAGTTTCAAACGCAGATAAGCTCAATTTGGGGCAGATAACACGCACTGTGTTGAAACTATACTGCGCATCTGAATGTTACGTCATAGGCGTGAACATTATTGACATACGAACACTCTATCCTTAATATAAATCCGATAGTTGTCTGTCTGTTAAGCTATCACGGTAATTCTACTAGACACCTTGGGTTACATTATAATAAAAAAATATCAATTTAATAATTTCACTGTGCACACACACAAAGTGCAAAAACAAACTAATATTAGGTTAATAACTTTATTTAATTAACCATTGACAGAATATTATAAATTACAAAACAATGACTAAGGGTTAAATTTATTAACTGAACTCATTTCTCGAAATCTGATGCAACTTTACAAAATATGAAGAAATAAAATCACCCTCCTTTGAGGCGGTTAAAAATAGGATGATGATTCATGCTGTAAACATGTAAGTCAAGATTCTATTCCATATGAGGTACTAGCTGTTTCGAGCTGCTGCGTCCCGAAAAAAACTACCTACATTCGGATAAAAAGTAGGCTATAACTATCTCTATGGTCTCAACTATCTCCAAACCAAATTTCCTCTTTAATTTTAAAACAGCCACTGTCTGATGTCATCTCGCAGGTCAACCTAGAAGGTTGTAGACTGCTTAACCGAGCTTGCCTGTGTAGTGCCTTAAATGAATTTAGGGCCTCCAGCCAGGGCTTAACTTACAAAACTAAGCGACTACACTCTACGGGCACCCTCTAGCGGGGTACGGGCTTAGGGCGTTGCTGGGGGAGGAGCAGAGGTGTAGATATGCATGTGAGAGCATAGATGTAATGTGTGTGTCAAAGATGGAAGAACTCATGAGGCTAGCATATAAAGCCTCTGTAAAACATAGATAAAAAAAACATCTTAATCTGTTTAGCAGTTTTACTGATAAAGTGTAACAAACACAACTAAATTCAGCATTTATAATATTAGGAAGTTAGGATTTGATTATGAGGTCAAAGCATGCTCGGCGCAACTTACAATCTTATCCTTTAATTCTGTCATGTAGTTGTGACGGAGGCAAGCTGGACACATTTTGCTATGTAATGTATATATATATATATTTCATGAAATGCTCGAGAATAAAATATGTATAACCTAACTAATCTAATTCACGAAGTAAGCAAATCAACGATATGGCCCAAGATATACATGACTGGCCATAAAAAGACTATACTATCTTACAGGTTTATTATTTCAAAGATTGTTCATGAACAGTTGAACTTTGAACTCCACATATTAACCTTAAGAATATCCTACGTAATTTAATGTTTTAAGTCACAAAGTCAATGCTACGAGTGCTTGTCATTTGTTCCGCTTCCCAAAGACGGAGACAGATTCCTATAACTGGTTGCTCACCATCACTAGTTGGAGAATAACAGGTCAATGCCTACAAGAAATATGTACAAGTATTGTTGAAGTCAATGAACGCCATGCGGTTACCGATGACCCCCACACAATGGTATTTGCCATTATCTAGTGTGCCATTCAAAGTATTATATTTTAACAGTACTTATTGAAAAACTACATTAGAATTCTGCATTTCAGTATGAGGTGCAGACTGGAGTCAAGTGTATTTAAACTTTGCTTAGGATTTATAAGATTTGTATAGATATTGGTGATGGCATCTAGGTTAATTAAATGCAGTATGATATCAATATTATGATCGAAATTACAGTTTGAATATTGTTTTATAATAATATTGGAATGCTTGTGCGAGCATGTCATAGTTGAAATAGGTACAATAAACTCAACCCTCAAACTGAGCCTTCAATTAAAATCTAACCTTTTCAATTCAACTCGGACCAAATGAAACTAAATATACGACTAGAAAAATGGTGTTTAAAATTTTTTCTTATTAAAAAATGTGTTTTTAGTGAAAATTTCAACATCGGCTATTACACCACAATTTAAAATTAAAGATTAATCATGGCTAGATAAAAGATTATGCAATAACTACATGCTTCAACATGTGTGTCTAAATTTAGCTTCGGGTTTAAATTAAATATAAGTTTCTATAGAATTCCTATAGAAACTACACAAGTGTCTAGAAAATTCTAGAACTTTGGTTCGTGTCAATTCAATTGCTTTTTTGAATATAGATACATAATTGAGGGTAATTGCAAAACTTAAAAAAAAGGTTATATTTAATGTCAATTTTAACCTAAAAAGTTAAAAAATTAGGTTATAAATAGGATTTAATCGGATACTGTGACGCTATGAAGGTTACATAAAAACTATATATAAAATTCCACATAAGGTTCAGGCCCAACTTTCAAGTTCCAAAAAAACTTTTAGAAACCATCAAAACTCGTCGATTTCACTCCCAAGACCACCTAAACACATCGTTTATGCAAATAAAACACATGCAAATACGGTGTTTCGCCATAAAAGACACTGGTTGACCTAAAAAGTGGCTTAGCAACCAAAGAGGTTAACTTTAACAAAGAAAATTTCACACAAAAAGAAAGCGTAATGATCGCAGTTTTGAATGAAACAAAATATTTAAGGACTTACCCGGATGCTTCCGTGGTGGGTTTTTGTAGAAAAACCACCCTATAAGAGTTGATTTTTTTGGTATACACCCTTCACGAACTAAATCAAGAATGCTTGACAGATGACTGATGGTACAAAGATGGCGGACTAGAAACGACAATTACGTCATTCCGCGGGAAAATCAAAACGACCGTTACACTTACTTTTTATGTTATTTTTAGATATTAAACTACAAAATGCATGAATAATAATCACTTACCTCATAAAAAGTGAAAAGATGTGTGATAATAAATAATAACCGATTGAGTTTCGCTAAAACATCGGTAAATTATTCAGTCCGATTCTTCGCGCTGTTGCCAGATAGCTATTGCGTCAGATAATGTATAACGTTCAGAGTTACACATTTCAATACACTGGAGCATTACTTTATTACTTTCACGCACGAAATTATCACAGATTTAACTTATAATGCTAAACATTGATGAAGAAAATCCTCTGGCGTAGATTTCTCTTATAAGAAAACTAGGAATGAAGAGCGGCAACGTCGCTTTATTTCACTCTTGGAACAAAGGCTTACTTTAATAAAAAATGAATTTAATAAGTCACGGCGCAATAATAAACGTTAACTATTGCTGTAAATGAACTAACGGCATGAATATTATATAGTTAATTACAAAATGGCGAAAACTCTAGACGCGTATCGTAACAAGGTACAAAAATAACTGACTCGCTTTGAACTTGTTTTTGTTTCGTTTGTTCTGGCGTTGTAAACAATGGGGGTCAGTGTTGCCGTTTTAATAAAAATAAAATTCTACCATTCATAACGGTTTTTGTCGTAAGCACTAAGAATGTTGTGAAATCCATTGAAATGGACAGATGCTCGCTGATTGAATATTATGAAATAAGTGAAATATACAAAGTTTGAAAAAGTATTGTTATTTTTATACAACTAATCTACTTTTACGACTACATATTGTGATATAGTGCACAAACATACAATAGGCTGATGATTATCAGAACATCAGTCTATTTACAAGAGAAGAATCTACTAATAGGCTACCTTAGCTAAAATCGCAGCGGAAGCAGAATAAATCGAACGAAAAATAATAATTTGGCAATAAAAAAATCTAGGCTAATTCAATAAATATTTCTAGGGGCCAACTTTTTTGTTAGCTTTCCCAATAAACTCGGATCCTTAAAATACTTGTGAGAAAAATAAGTCGACAGTTTAAACATTATCTCATTTTAATTATTATATTATACCACTAGCTTCTGCCAGCGATTTCGTCCGCGTGGAATAGTGGTGCTCTGCTCCTATTGATCTTAGCGTGATGATATATAGCCTATAGCCTTCCTCGATAAATGGACTATCCAACACTGAAATATTTTTTCAAATCGGACCAGCGGTTCCTGAGATTAGCGCGTTTAAACTAAATGACAACATTTCCCTTCACTGCTCTGCTCCTATTGATTGTAGCTTGATTAAAAGTATACTATAACCAGCTCAGGAGTATGACAAATATTTGTACCAAGTTTCGTTAAAATCCGTCGAGTAGTTTTTGTTTCTATAACGTTTATACAGACAAAAATTTTGCTGATTGCATTTTTGGCATCAGTATCGATCCCTAATCACCCCCTGATAGTTATTTTGGAAATATATTTCATGTATGAATTGACCTCTCTACAGATTTATTATAAGTATAGAGTATAGATAAAATACCATCGAAAAAAACATGATGGGGCCACCCCATCATGGTTTTTTTCGATGTTATAATAGTTATTCTGCTATTCGGGACGGAGACAAATACAACATTGATTTGTTGTATTTGTCTAAACCATGACAATTTATTAAGCCGTTCTCGAGCCGTTATAAGTTTTCGAACAAACCCAACTTTGTTTTATAAATTATGATATTTTTATTTATGAACACAAATTTGTATTCCATTTGAATAAAATAATGAAAATATAAATGGAAAAGTAACACTGTTCGTGTTTAATACGTTTTAATCCACCCAGTTGAATGTCTGTGTGTTGAGACTTTTTTTACCCCAACTTATTTGAGTAAAGCTAGAGCAGGCTGATGTCAAAAGAATGCAACTGAGTGATATCAGTTCAAATATTACAATGCTGATGTGAAAGACGCAAACTGATTTTAATTTCATAAAAAATGATACCTACACTTCTGTGATGAAAATCGATCGATATTTTAAAAAATATCTAAAAGATGTTATTGCTCTACGGTTAGGAGTCCGTGGATAAAATAAAAACATTCTTGTCAAGAAATGAGTTTTTTTTACAAATATGTATTTTATTATAATTGCGCTTGGAGGCACTAAAAAAAGCTTGCGAAAGACTTCAAAGTAGGAGTTTAATAAAGTATTAGAAAGGAAATAAGAAACACAAATGTAATCGTTTTATAAATTTATTTATCAAGTTATTATTACGTAAAAATACTATATATATAACTCTGTGTGTGTGTGTGTGTGTGTGTAAATAATACACGTGAAAACTTAACTAAGTTAAAAATAATGACAGCATAATTGGCTCTAGCAGTTTTTATAACAATTTATTCACCAGAGTACCTTCTTTTTAAACTGTAACCGACTTATTCATAATCACGCCATTCATCTTATAAGCCTCTTTTAGCTATCAAACTGTTTTGTCTTTATATGTCAAGTCGCTAAATTTTGACGGAAAAGGACAAAACAGTTCGATAGCTAAAAGGGGCTTATAAAATAAATGGTATTATATTACTATGAATAAAGCGGTAAGTATATAGAAATACAGCTATTTATAACTATTTTCAGTGAATAATAATTCCGCAGTAAGTAGCAACCATCTCAAATATACATGTTTGAACATAGTAAACAGACTCATAATAATCAAAACCATCATTAAAGTATTACGAAAAATCTAATAAACAAATTATATGTACAAATAAAGACTTCTAAACATTTAGCAAAATTTTGTTCATTAAAAACTTGAGATCGCATAAAACTACGTTCAAAATAAAATATTGTGACACAAAATCTACCATTTTAGTAGAATTGAAGTATCTGTAAACACTGTTTATCGAAAATTCAATACACCTTGACCGATTTATTTTATGAAGAAATAAGACAAACGATGTATGAACCATTAATCATGCATATTAAATGTATGTTAAGATGTTACATTTTTACAATTAACAAAAGTGATATGTCTTGATAATTATAAAAAAAAACTGCTTCAATCTTCATTCATAATAGAATGCCTTATAAAGTAGGCAATCAATAAATAATATTTTATTGGGCTATTTTATTTGTAAGCTTCTTAATCTAAATTATATTACCACATTATAGGAAGAAAAACATTAAAAAAATGTCAATAAAAGCAACTATTGTAAACAGAACGGTGTGCACCTCAGCACAATTTTAAATAACATAATTTTATTTCCTAAAAGGCACTTAAAAAGCTAACAAATATTTTTTTTTCATTCTTAACACTAAATTGGTATATTTGTAAACTTGAAGTTAAAAAAAGTTCCAAACTAAATAGTTTTTAACATGCATCCGGTCTATTTTTTTACAAAAGACTAGCTTTCTGCCAGCGGCTTCGCTCGCGTGGTCTATTTAAATTAGAAATGACACTATGCCCCCCTTTTTCACCCCCTTAGGGATGGAATTTCGAAAAATCCTTTCTTATCGGATGCCTACGTCATACAAAGGTGTGTCCCTTGTACCTTGTTTTTAGGAAGCGCGGTATCTAGTCGGAGCAGCGCGGAGACTTTTAATCTATTAGCCGGCCCGGCGAACTACGTACCGCCCTATATTTTATTTTTTTCGTTATTTTACCGATGTTAGCCTGCTATTTAGGACGGAGAAAAATTAAAAACCATGGAAATCGGTCCAGCCGTTCACGAGTTTTAAGTGTGCGAAAAAACCCGACTTTGTTTTATATAAATAGAAGATACGTTTTCATTAGTATTTTCAATGTTTGTCATCTTTTCGTCTTTTCAATCCTTAATAGGAGTTTTAACTTTAAAGAATTTCTGAATGGAAGTCTGTATCAGATTATCCGGCGACTTTTCTTGCTTTATATACTTTCTTTAGTAGGGTATAATTGGGGGTTCTGGATCACTTACTCTCGCTTCGCTCGAGTGCGTAATCCAGAAGCCCCCCAATTATACCCTACTGATACAAGTTATCGATTACTTATATGTTGTACTAGCTTCTGCCATCGACTTCGTCCGCGTGGAATAGTGGTGCTCCGCTCCTATTAGTCTTAGCGTGATGATATATAACCTATAGCCTTCCTCGATAAATGGACTATTTAACACTGAAAGAATTATTTAAATCGGACCACCGGTTCCTGAGATTAGCGCGTTTAAACAAAATGACAACATTTCCCTTCACTGCTCTGCTCCTATTGATTGTACCGTGATAAAAAGTATACTATAACCATCTCAGGAGTATGACAAATAATTGTACCAAGTTTCGTTAAAATCCGTCGAGTAGTTTTTGTTTCTATACAGTTTATACAGACAGACAGACAAAAATTTTACTGATTGCATTTTTGGCATCAGTATCGATCCCTAATAACCCCCTGATAGTTATTTTGGAAATATATTTTATGTACAGAATTGACCTCTCTACAAATTTATTATAAGTATAAATAGATATACATTATAATGTAAACTACAATATTTAATTCGACCGATGCCATGCATCGCTAGCGCCACTCTTACTAATTAATTAGTGTAGCACGGGAACCTGTTTATGCTTGTCCACCCCCAACCGTCATCCAAGTTGCCTCATCGGCCTAGCTATATCTCTTTTCGTTATAAGATAACCGTATCGTGTCCACGCTAAATTACAATTATAGAGAGTAATCGTGTAAGATACATAAATAATGTCGGTGAGTATGATTATTTTATTTTGATAATGTTATGTTAATATAAATTAATATATTTTATATAAATTATTTATTTATCTTTTCTTTTTGTTTCAGCATTCTGAGGAACTTTTTAATTTTATCCCATATTCGCAAAATGAACCAAAGAAGCCTGAAAAACTCAATTTAAAGAGAAAGGGGGAATCTTCATCACCTTATCAAAAGCGCAAGAAAATTCCAGCATACTCATATATCAAAACAAAAGCTGGAAACATATCTCCGTTATCAAGGACAATCAAAATTGAAATTTATGAAACTGCCAATCAGCCTAAACAACCATGCAAGTGCAGCGCAGACCAATGCGTGCAATATGTCATTAAAAATATTACTAGTAGCGATGTTTATTTAGATATAGAAAAAATAATTGGAAAAATTACTGAAAATATACAACAAAACTCTTAATTGATAAGTGTAGATGTAAGTTCTTAATTATAACATTATATATATATCCTAGCCTAGCCTATATCATATTATAAATCTACAATAAATGAATAAAATAAAAAATATGTGTAAAATAAAAAGTAAACCTAATTCTAAAAATAAAATAGCTAAAATCTTGCAATATATTATATTCGAAATAATGTGATATGATATTTTTATTTTAAGACAAAAATACACATAACTTAGATAAACAATCTGTTATTTCTTAGAAGATTTATTAATATATTTAAAAAATAAAATTGTTTGTTTCATTTACCAAAGTTCAATATTCACGCAGCCTAATTCTGTAATTAACAAATAAGAGTTGTATAAGGAATTATCACTTTGAAATCCATTGACATCTCTTTCTATTAACATTAAAATGAGCAGGATAGCTATATCTAACACTTGTGACTTTACAGAATAAGCCAGCATTTCTCTATACATAGCAAATAACTAGCGGAGGTCTCATTTTATTGGTTTTCGTATATGTTTATTTCTATTCCACCAAAGCTATTTGACATATCACTCCTTTTAAGATTTTCGTCTCCAGTTGCGTTTAATAAATTGAATAAGGATAAAGTGCTGTGATAACACTTTCCTTAACGAGAGTATTCGGAAGCATTCACAGTGCGATTTCATTACGAGAAATCATTAAAATAAAATAAACTTTAAGTGCTCTGGTAATAAAGATGAAATTCTATTAACAAATATAGTTTGAATTATAATTTTCAAGTAATTATTATTGGAAAGTAACATTATGACTATGGCTTTAGAAATAAGGTCTATAAAAATAAGCATCTGACATTATTCCTTACATTTTGTCATTGTTGTGCTGAAGAGCATTTCACTGAGTAGATATTGTGATTAAATTGTAGTTGAGTGTGTTGAGTGTGTTACAAGTGTTGCAGAAAAAGTATGTGAGTATTATATTTTACTTAAATTATGTACTTGCGCTGTAGTTTTAGTTTCATATTATTAATTAATAATAATATAATTCTGTCATTTTGAATGGTTGATTTCTAAGTAATTTAAAGTATTTTTTGAGACTGTTAAAATATTATTCCCTATTAGATATTCGAAACATTCATGTGAAAAGTAATTCTAACAGCAAACCTTTCATATACTGCTGTTTCTTCATGTTGGTATAACAAAAGTATTTATTGCATTTTAATTATGTCTTCAGGGCTCAGTCGACGAATAATCCTTTTTGGGTTGAAGAAGACGACTCCGTTCCTTTAACATCTCGAGCAACTAAAGAAAAAATAAGCGGCAGCTCGAAAAAAAAAGCCGTGAAGAGAGACAAAAAAGTGTCTCAAAAGAAGAAGTCTTTGCTTTCTAAAAACCCATTCGCTTCAGAAACAGAGTCTGATAGCGACGGACAGCAAATTGTTGCAACATCGGCTCCTAAAAGAAAGCGGAATATCACCGCTTCAGATTCTGAGGTAAGGTATTTTTTCAAACGTATTAAATCATTTCTTTCATTAAACATTCATGAACTATAATAATAAGTAAATAATATTACTATAATATTTAGTGTTTTAGTGGGTGATTTTATCCATTAAAATTATACTTGTTTGTGGACATAAGAGTTTATATAAACTTTCTAATAGATTATCTATAATTAAAGTAGTAATAGATTAAACAACGTAGAAGTCTAAAAAAAAATCTATTTTTAATTACTTGTCACGCTTTATTCTTTTAATTAAAACTAGTTATTTTTATGTATTTCAGGATGAATCGTCTCGACCGTTGATTCGTGCTGCTACCCTAAAGAGCTGCTTCACTCAGCGAGTGGCTACCGGCTACACCTTCCAGTCAGATCCAGGAAGAGTAGGAAAGTATTATTTTGAATTAAGAGTTTATAATACTGACGAAGTGGAAAAACTTGCTCCAAACGAGCGTTGGAAACATTCTTTTGTAACTTTAAAATTATCAACTGATAAAGATAATGCTGTGTGGAAGGCTTTAACACACCTTGTAAATACTGGAAGGGCTGAATTTAAAGAAATCCAGCCTGTTCTTTACAGTAAGCCTTCTTAGATTTAATATTATAACTGTCTATAGGTACTACTTATGCGCTCTTTTGAGCTTAAGATTTTTTTTTTAATTTGCGAATAACTATAATATAAATCTGTTTAATCTTTTTTTACTTATAAATTTGTTTAATCTCATTTATGCAAACTGAAATACACAAGATACAGTCTTTATAAAAAAATGTGAGAATATTATTTAACTACATTACAAAAACATACATTATAACAACATCAATAAGTATTTTTATATTATATATATATATATATATATTCACGTGCACATATATACATTTATATAAGCATATAATTATTTTAAGTTTATATTATTATAAAATACATAATACTTACCTAATTCATATTATTTATAGTTTTGTCTTTATTTTTAACATTAATTTTGTGCATTTCAAATAAATATTTTTTTTATACTACACGTGTACTTTTTCAGAGGTTCAAACTAAGAAAATTTTCAGGGTTCAAACTAAAAAATTTTTCAGAGGTTCAAACTAAGACAATTTTCAGAGGTTCAAACTAAGAAATTAAAATATAATTAAAACTGAGAAATTTAAAAACCCGAAATAAGTAATTAAAACTGAGAAAATTAAAAACTCGAAATAAGAAACTAAAACTGAGAAATTTAAAAACCCTAGAAATTCTAAAATTAAAATCTGATATTATATACATATATATATATATATAAAATTGAAACCTGAGCAATTATAAAATTAGTATTAGCCAATTGTTAATGAACATGTTTTTTTGTAAAGACTGTAATATATATGTTTCAAAATTATCAGCACATAGTAGAACAAATATTCATAAATCTAATGTATTGTTCTGCTCCGAATTCGATAATATTCAAATTATTGCTACTGCCTTTAAGAATAGAATCATAAGTTACAAAGTGAATCCAATTAAACCTAGTGACATAACAATAACTCCAGAAATATTTTTAAATCAAGTTTCAAAATCTGTATGTAAAATTATCAATCTTATGATTCAAAAACATAAAGCAATTAAAGTCAATTTTGAATTATTTGTTTCATACATTTTGCCAAAAAATAATGAAAGCTCTATGAAATCTTTCAACACCAAATATATGATAGCAGTTCCGAATACAAATATTTCTGATATCTTTTTTAAATGCTCTGAAAAATTAATATCTAAATGTTTGGAATTTGAACTTGCCGAATCTGGGTGGACTATTAATTTTATAAGCCATTTGGAAATAAACATAAACAAGTACAATCCTTTGAGAGCTGGCTCTTACTTAGAATTGTCTACTGTTATAAAAAACACAAAGTCATGTTTGAATATACGTAACAATGACAATCATTGTTTTTTGTGGTGTATTATTGCCCACATGTTTCCTAAAAAATTTAACTCTAATAGAATGCAATCATACCCACACTATACGTTTATTTTAAACATAAATGATATGTCTTTTCCACCAAGTTTCGATGATATTAAAATCTTTGAGAAAAATAATCCTTCTATAAGTGTAAATGTATATGGTCTTGAAGCTAGTAATCATGTAACAGGTCCATTATATTTGACACGTGAACGAAAGCTTACACATGTCAATTTGTTGTACATAACTAAAGGTAATAAAGCCCATTTTTGTTTAATAAAAAATTTTGGTCGCCTTGTGCATCGACAATTAACCAAACATAAATCTAAACTATTTTTATGTGATGAGTGTTTTTTGTATCATGATGATGAAGATAAATTATTAAATCACAACTGTAGCAAAATAAAAACAGTTTTGCCTGATGAACATAGCAAATTACAATTTTCAAACTTTGAGAGAACGCAAAGAATTCCAATTGTAATATACGGAGATTTTGAAAGTTTGCTTTGCAATTACTCAGACAAAAATAAATCGCTTTTTACTGAATCTGTGCAGGCACATCAAGCATCATCGTTTGCTTATTATATTTGTTGCAACTCTAAACCTGAATTAAATGATTTCGTTAGTTATAGAGGCCCAAACTGCTCGCAAAAATTTGTTGAAACCATTACAAATGATGTAAAAAGGCTGTATATTTTTTTGCAAAATAAACAGTCAATGATGCCTCTTACTTCTGATGAGTTAAATTCATTCAAAATAGCTGAGTTATGTCACATATGTAAAACCAAGTTTACGCAAACTGATAAAAAAGTTAAAGATCATGATCATTTCACCGGTAAATATAGAGGTGCTGCACACAACGCTTGTAATTTGAATTTGAAACAGTGTCAATACATACCTATAATTTTTCACAATTTATCTGGATATGATTGTCATTTATTTATAAAAGAGCTGTCGGATATAATTGGCAAAATTACTTTAATTCCTAAATCAAAAGAAAAGTACATATCGTTTACAAAAATCATACCTATTGATAATAAAACTACAGTTCAATTAAAATTTATTGATTCTTTTAACTTTTTAAGCACTAGTTTAGATAAATTGGTAAAAACATTACACGCAGATGATTTTCAACACATGCGCTTGTTTTTTAATCATGATCGTTTATTTAATTTAGCATGTAGAAAAGGCGTATATTGTTATGACTATGTAGACAGATGGGAAAAATATGATGAAACGCAGCTGCCTGAAAAGTCTAAATTTTTCAATAAGCTAACGGGAGAAAATATTTCTACTGAAGATTATCAGCATGCTTTAAACATATGGCAAACTTTTGAAATAAAAAATTTAGGAGAGTACACAGACCTTTATTTAAAATGTGATGTTCTGTTATTATGTGATATTTTTGAGAAGTTTCGAGAAATGAGTTTATTTTATTACAATTTAGACCCATGTTATTATGTTTCATCACCATCGTTAAGTTGGGATGCTATGCTATTGTACACTAAAGTTCAGCTTGATTTAATATCTGACGTAGAAATGTACCAAATGATAGAAAATGGAATTCGCGGAGGTCTTGCCCAATGCTCATTAAGATATGCCAAAGCTAATAACAAATATCAACTATCGTATAATAAGAACGAGGCAAGCTCATACCTTATTTATCTTGACTGTGTGAATTTATATGGCTTTGCAATGATGCAAAAACTTCCAATGCGTAACTTCCGATTTCTTAATGATAATGAAATAAATAAATTCGATATAAATAACGTAAACAAAAACGGTGATGAGGGATACATTTTGGAGGTAGATTTATATTACCCACCTAACATTCATAATGCTCATTCGGATCTTCCCTTTGCTGCCGAAAAATATTCACCTATGCAAAACAAGTGTAAAAAGTTAATTGCAAATTTGTATAACAAACATCGTTTTGTTATCCATTATATGCACTTACAAGAGTGTTTAGAAAATGGTTTAATATTGTTAAAAATATACAGAATATTATCATTTTATCAAGATAACTTTTTAAAACCATATATTTTATTAAATACTTCTCTCAGGCAAAAAGCTAAATCTGATTTTGAAAAAGATTTTTTTAAGAAACAAAACAATTCTATTTTTGGAAAAACAATTGAAAACAAGCGGAAACAAGTTGATGTTAGGCTCGTAAAATTATGGAAAGATAAGTTAAATACAACCAACAAATTGCATGGTGCTGAAAGGTATATTAGCGCACCGCATTTCAAAGACTTATCAATTTTATCGGAAAGTTTAGTAGCTATTCAATTGAATAAAACAAAAGTTATATTGGACCGCCCTATTTATATTGGATTTTCTATTCTTGAAATTTCTAAAACCCATTTATATAATTTTCATTATTCTGTAATTAAAAAAATATATGGAAATAATGTTATTTTATGTTACACTGATACTGACAGCTTACTTTATTTGGTAAAAACTGAAAATTTTTATGAAGATATGAAAAACAATATTCATTATTTTGACACGAGCAATTTTGAGGATAACAATATATATGGATTACCTAAAGCTAATATGAAAATACCAGGTTTTTTCAAAGACGAATTGGGTGGAGAGATTATTTCAGAATTTGTAGGTTTACGAGCTAAGTTGTATTGTATACGCACGGAAAATAAAACTATAAAGAAAGCAAAGGGAATAACAAAGCCGATAACAAAAAAATTGGATATTGAAAAATATAAAAGAGCATTAATGTTAAATGATAACCTTCGAGATGATATGTATGTTATAAGATCAAAAAATCATCAAGTTTTTACACAAAAGTTAAATAAGCTCATTCTTAACAGTGATGATGATAAAAGGCAAAGGATTGAAGGTTGTTTCAACACTTTACCTTGGGGGCATTATAGTTCAATACTTTAGCACTTATGTCTATTTGTTCTACTAAGTTGAATACAATTGAATTAAATGTGTAATGTAATAAGGATATAATAAGGAGAAATGTAATAAGGATATAATCTTATAAAATGTATCTAATCAATAAATGTGTATTCTGTATTTATTTGTTTATTTTTGCCTTTCCGAAAGATTTTCCCTCTTATAAACAATGTGTATAGATAATTATCATGAATAACGTTAGTATAATTATACTTTTGACATAATTATATATACATTGTTTGTACATTGTCTATTAATAAGAGTAATCATTTTTTCAGGTAATTCAAAACACAGTTTGTGGAATCAATTTTGTTTTTATTGTGTCACACAAAATTAAAACAATAAGATTCACAGCCTCAGAAATAAGATTCACAATCAAATTCACAATTTAATTTTTTTCACTATTTTATCAATCAAATGTTCAGTTTCATCCATTATTTCATCAAAATTGTTTCTGACTAGGTATTGAACACTTACACGAGCGCTGCCATTTTCATTGCTGCTGCAGCTCATTCCGGAAGCATTGTCACTCATGTCGTGAATAGTTATATTTATCAAATGATGAGCTTTTCCTGGCTCTTTCCGGATAATATAAGATGAATTATGTGATATAGTTGTTGAATAAAACCGAGATTTCTTATTTTTTTTCATATTTGCAGACCTCCTTTTTTTCTGTTTTATTTTTTCTGTTGGATGTTTTTGTGACGCAGTTTTGATAACTGGAATATTGGAGGCATTCAGATCTTGAGTAAAATAAAATGATTTAACAACAGCATCGTTGTCCCCAAGATAAGGATCACCCAATTTCTGTAAAGAGAATGATGAATAAATTATAAATATCACAGCGATACAATAATATGATTTTTGACACATTCCTCACAACAAAAGTAATAGTTATTATTATTGATTGTCAAAAATCATTGTATCTAAAAAGATGTAAATATTTGCACATATACTTATATACATACCTCGTGTAATCGCGACTGTTCGTGTCCTGCAGAAATCTCATTATCCCAAACACTAGGACTGTATGATGGTGAAAGAGACATTATTCTGAAAAGATAATAAATTAGTCAAAAGTTATCTGGATATAAATTTCAATAATAATTATTATATCAAAACTTACCTTTAGTAAAAAAAAAATATTTAATTTGAAAATTATTGACAAGTGACTGTCTTGCACTGGCTGCAGCTATTAAATGATTCATTGTAACAAAAAAATACTTTGATATTTGAGAAAATAATTCTATTATATATATATATATATATATTGAAGGACCGAGAAACGTGCAATTAGTAGGCAAGATGAAGTTGATCAAGCAACCCATATCTCTAAATGTAAATAATATTAGTATTAATGACTCCAGTTGTCAGATCCGACACAGTGCTTTATTGCCTAATACGATTCGTTGTATTATATGTGGGCCCTCAAATTGCGGTAAAACTAATGTTATGATTAGTTTATTATTACATGAAAATGGTCTCAAATTTCAAAATCTGTATCTTTACTCAAAAACGAATTTCCAACCAAAATATCGTTTTTTAAGTGAAGTGTTAAGAAGAGTACCTCAAATTAAATTCTACGAGTTTAACAACAATAAAGATGTCATATCTCCCAGTGAAGCATTAAAAAAATCTATATTTATTTTTGACGATGTTGCAACAGAAAATCAAACGAATATTCGCAATTATTTTTGTATGGGGAGGCATAAGCAAATCGATTGTTTTTATTTATCTCAGACCTATTCAAAGATTCCGAAACAATTGTTACGTGATAATGCTAATTTTCTTATAGTATTTAGACAAGATGATGTGAACTTAAAACATATTTATGAGGAACATGTCAGTCCTGATTTAAACTGGAACCAGTTCAAAGAAATCTGTAAAACAGTTTGGAGTTATCCTTTCAATTTTTTACTTATTAACAAAGAGTCTACATTAAATAATGGCAGGTACAGAAAGAATTTCGATACATTTTTTAAATTTTAATAAACGCAGATGTCTGTATGTGGTATATATAAATGAATTCTCTATCGAAACATTGCTAGTATTATTTCTCTCTTAGATGAACACAGTTGTGATGATTAGATAAAATGGAAAATAATATTAAAATGGAATTAATGAAGTCTGTCGACTCCATAAAAAAGAAAATAAAAGAAATGAAAAATCAGGAACATGAAGTTAACTCATCCTTAGATAAAATATTCAAACCAGTTTCAGACCCTCTAAAAACTTTTATAAATTCTCAAAGATTAATTGAAAATATTAAGCATGATAAAAACACGTCCGATAATTCTACACCTATTGAATCAGATGTAAATTGTGAAAGCACTCCTACTGAATATGAAGATTTTCATGATGCTGATATAAATTTTTCAAGCTCTCCTAAAAAAGAAGTAAAAGATAATTTAGAACTTTCGTTGGAAAGTGAAGATATCTATGGTATTTATGATGGTGTAAATGTGCCATTTGGAATAAGAACCGACAATAAAACTTTAATGATGGGTAACTCCATAGTATCATTTTCTAAAATTCAAAATATTGGTGGAGATAACTTAGTTTTGGTTAAAATTGGAGATAGAAGTTACGATTTTACCCCTGGACTAAAAGAACTTTTACTTCGAAAGAAACCTGATTTAAAGATTGTAACTGACACCGATAGACTCGTCTACAAAGATATACTACATTATACCAACGCCCATAAGAGGGATTATAATCCTAGAGGTCAAATAAGAGGTGACAAAGGGCTCAAATATCGAGATATAATCAGACCACTATTTTCTGAGACTTCATTGGAAATCAATAAAAAAAAAATTGGCGGCAGTTTGCCGTCACTTAAAACATATAAAAAGAATACTGACTTAGTATATTGGGACGATCCGAATGAATTGGTTGAAAGATTAAAATTATTAGTAGCTTCAAGAGATGCAGGTAATACAAACCACGATAATGAAATTTTATCAATAATTGAAGAATTAAAAGAAGCTAATATAATTAAAGAATAAATACTGATGATCAGGAAGCTTTTCATTCAGTATTACGACGTCATTCGTTATGCATATATAAAAACTATATAAATATACAATGTGTAGGTATATACATATGAATATCTTAATAAAATATATTTAAGATATTATTTTAAAATGAGCAAAGCGGATGTGATAAATGAAATTCATAAAAGTGCGAGGGTGAACTTTCCGCGAAGGCATGTTATTATGAAGGATATAGATGATCTATGGCAAGCAGATTTAATAGATATGCAATCAGTGTCAAGGGAAAATAATAATTATAAATATATTCTTGCCATAATTGACACATTTTCAAAATATGCTTGGGCACTTCCTTTGAAAAGTAAGATCAAAGATGAGGTGTATAATGCTTTTGTAATTCTATTAAAAGATAATCGCATACCTAAAAATTTGCAAACAGATAACGGTACAGAATTTTATAATAACAAGTTTAAATATCTTATGCAGTCGTATAATATTAATCATTATTCAACATTTTCATCTAAAAAAGCTTCAATTGTTGAGAGATTTATAAGAACATTAAAATCTAAACTGTATAAAGAGTTTAGTTTAAAAGGTAATTATAATTGGATAAAAAATACGTTGTACAATGTAGTTCATAAATACAATCATACCTATCATCGAACAATTAATGAAATACCGGCAAATGTCAACAATGTAAATAAGAAAGAAATACTAAAAAGATTTAATAGTTTAGTGAAAAAGCAAGAAAGTATAAAATGCAAGTTTAAAGTGGGTGATTACGTTCGTATCAGTAAGTACAAAGGAACATTCGAAAAAGGTTATACTCCCAATTGGTCAACAGAAATATTTAAAATTAGATACAAGCAAAATACTACTCCTATCACTTACTTAATTGAAGATACGATTAGAGGACAACCTATCCTAGGAGCATTTTATGAACAAGAACTTCAGAAGACAAAACACCCCAATGTATATTTAGTTGAGAAAGTTCTTAAAAGGAAAGGGAATAAAGTTTTCGTAAAATGGCTTGGCTTGCCTTCTAATGAAAATAGCTGGATAGATAAGACAAACGTGCTTTGAGATATAAATAAACCTAGTTGATTTACCAAACTCTTTAATATATTATAAAGTGTCACGTCCTTGGTTGGTCAGTCTTATGATGTGTATTGGAGAGAGTAGTCTTCTTAATTGGTTACTAAACCACCTACCTTTTGAATTACATTTGCCAGGATATAATTATTGTGGTCCTGGTACAAAATTAATTGCGCGACTTACGCGTGGAGACCAAGGCATTAATAAATTGGATGAATATTGTAAAGACCACGATATTGCATACTACAAGTCGTCAAACTTAGAGGATCGTCACAACGCTGATCTAGTTCTATTAAAAATGGCAAAAAAACGATCAGTTGCTCCTGATGCAAGTACAGGAGAAAAAATCGCAGCTCATCTAGTAAAGAATGCTATGTTAGCGAAAATTAAAACCGGTACTGGCTTAAAAAAAACTCGTCGCCAAAACTCTTCACCAGAAATTACTGGTGGAAAGGGTCTTAAAAAGAAATTAAAAACTGTAATATCTGTTACGAAAAAACATATGAAAAAATTAAAACCAAAATGCAAAAAAACTGCGATAGCATTAGCTATGACCGCTGCCAGAGAATTAGCTAATGAATCATCCATTAAACTTCCTCGGGTTATTCCAATACCAAAAACTGGTGGAGTATTACCTTTGATTCCTATTTTTGCTGGATTATCAGCCGCGGGAGCTATAGCAGGTGGAGCAGCTGGTATTGCTAAAACTATAAATGAATTCAAGATGGCTAAAAAACTGTACGAAGAATCGAAGAGACATAATGAAAAAATGGAGACTCTTTGCATTGGTAAAGGACTACATCTTAAACCACACAAAGATGGACTTGGAATTTTTGTATCAAAAGAAAAAAACTAATACATCGGCTACCCAAACGAGCTCTAACTAACTTTGACATTTTAAAATATGGAAATAGTATTCCCTACTTTAGAGGTGTCTTTATGAGAAATGAACTCCCTAAATATCCTTATAAAAATGAATGTGGAGTTTTTAATTTAGATAGTTCTAACAATCCTGGTTCTCACTGGGTAGCCTATGCAAAATGCAGTGATTATATTGAATATTTTGACAGTTATGGAAATCTAAAGCCTCCTAAGGAATTTATAAAATACTTAGGCTCGGAAATTCACTATAATTATGAAAATATACAGGGTGATCACCCTTACAATTGTGGACATCTTTGTTTACATTTTTTAACAAACTTTTGGAGTAGACATAGAATATAAGAAACAAAATTATTGAAAAGTGTTCAGTATGCAACTATGTCTATAACTGTGACTATCTCTGGAAATAAATCAGAATTAGAATCGTATTTTCAACCACCTCTTAGTTTATCTGAAAAATATGAGTGCGGTTTGTTGTACTATTCAGTATCAAACTCTGCATCAAATGTGCTTTCTAATAATACTCCGTCTGTAATCAGAATTGAATGTGATTTAATATATGGTTCTTACAGTAACGGTATACCAACCCATATTATTCATGAATTTATAGCTAATAATACTAATACAGGACATCATTACGTAGAAACGCCTCAGAACGTTATTTACTTCCCAGTGAATAAAAATATAATTACATCTATATCTATTAAGGTTGTTGATGAGTTCGGCTACAGCATCCCTTTTATAGAACATATTCAACTACGACTTCATTTAAGAAAAGTAAAATGATAGTATACAATATAAAGCCAGCCCTAAAAATAAAACACCTTACTTCTTCTACAACCAGTAAGGTGCATAGACGTAAGAAAAAAGTGAAAAAATTGACTAAAACAAATAAAGACTTTCTAAAAGCATTGGGTTTTAAAGTATGAATATACTACAAATTAATGATTTACCGAGCTTCGATAATTCTATCGAAAGTTTTGAGATTCATTCTTACAATCCCTACAACAACTGCTTTAGAGAAAACGATGAAATCAGAATACCCATCCACCAGCAAGACATATACGTGTTACCATCAGCCAGTTCAGTTTACATCGAAGGTCACGCAAAGTTGTACGGAAAAGATGGAAAACCGATTGAGAAAGCTGTTAAATTTACTAATAACCCTGTTCTGTTCCTGTTTCAAGACATCAGATACGAAATAAATGGTATTGAAATAGATCGCATCAAAAATTCGGGTATAACGTCAACAATAAAGTCATACGTTTCATTAAATGAAGCCGAAAATAAAGTTGCCGCCTTATGGGGTTGGAACTTAAACGGATTTCAAAATGATGGTCATTTTAGTGCTGTTATACCGTTAAATAAGATATTGGGCTTCGCAGAGGATTATAATAAAATAGTGATAAATTGTAAACATGAACTTATATTGAATAGAAGTAACTCTAATTTAAACAGCGTTATACTGACAGATGATATTTCCCACTTCCAAATAAATCTTGATAGAGTACAGTGGAGAGTTCCACACATAAAAGTGTCAGATAGAGAACGACTAACACTTTTAAAACATTTAGAAAAAGATAAGCCTATTCAAATGGCATTTAGAAATTGGGATTTGTATGAGTACCCTTTATTACCTAAAACAACAAAGCATTCGTGGTCAGTTAAAACTGCATCACAATTGGAAAAACCTAGATATGTTATTTTCTGTTTACAAACTAATAAAAAAAGTAATAAACTAAAAGATAGTTCTCTCTTCGATCATTGTGAAGTAACAAATATTACGCTCTTTTTGAACTCTCAATATTATCCGTATGAACCATTAGGCTTAAAGTTTTCTGAGAATAAGTACAGTATATTATATGAAATGTATGTAAAATTTCGTCAGTCGTATTACAACAGTCCAGTCGATCCCTTGCTCGATCTGAAAAATTTTAAAGAAAAAGCTCCACTTTTCATCATAGATTGTTCAAGACAAAACGACTGTTTAAAAACGGGTCCAGTAGACGTAAGATTGGAGTTTGAGTGTTCAACATTGATACCGGATAACACAACTGCGTATTGTTTGATCATAAACGATCGACTAGTGGAATACAAACCTTTAAGTAACATTGTGCGCAGGTTATCATGAGTGCTATTGTAGATATACAAGGTTTCAAAACAGAAGCAAACGAATTCATAATAAAAGAAATTGCTATACTATGTGATAAAAAAATTCAGGTTTTTCTTATAAAAGCCCCATTCCCATTTTACGATTTGACTAAAGAAGAACGACGACAAGTAAGTTGGATTGAACGCAATAGAAAAATATACTGGAATGAAGGCGTTGTGCCTTACTCGAATTATCAGAATTTGATTATAAATATTTTAAGAGATAAATGTGTTTATACTAAAGGTTCCGAAAAAGTGGCGTGGTTAAAAAATATTGTAATTAGTAATAATAATATTAATAACTTAGAAGATAAGGGATGTCCTAGTTTAATAAACCTGTATAAACAATATGAATACTCTCAAGATCTGTACACCTGTATTTATCATGATTCAATATGTGCTTTAAAAAACGTTATCTGTTTAAGAAAATGGAGTAAAGACTATAATATAAATGTGTGAAGATTTATATAATAAATTTTTTATAAATATTTCTTGTTTTATTTACAAAGAGGAAATGGTCTTAATTCTACAATAATTAAAAAACCTCAGCAGCTCATAGTTCATAAAGAATTTTCTGGGAAGAAGTCATTCAACTTGAAATGAAAACCACAGACGGAAGTGCATCCAATAAAAATGATGTCATACAATACATCGTTCAAGTAAACAAAGTGCATGAAGTGGCTATGAAGCTATTTTGTTACATATTTGACAACACGTTTGGCTTAGTGGTTAAGACCTGGTCACATCACAATTAAATGAAATATAACACGTTCTTCAACCATCTAAACAAAGTGTCGTGGGTTCGATTCCCCCACGAACAAGTTGATATTTGTTCGGTCTGGTTTTCTTTTTTGAGATTATATTTCTCACTAGAAAAAAGATTTTGTAACAATAAGAGCAAACGCATTCTATTAAAACAGCCGTTAAATATTAAGCTCACGAAGTTCAGATCTGATCAGGTTAGCTTATATTTCCAACATCCATAAAACAGATCAGATCAGAATATCAGTAGGTTGTATCAGTAGGGTATAATTGGGGGGCTTCTGGATTACGCACTCGAGTGAAGCGAGAGTAAGTGATCCAGAACCCCCAATTATACCCTACTTTCTTTTTATCGGAGTGACGTCATTTTTAGGTTTTATCGACGAACAATTTTCTGGCGAACATTCTAGAATGTACTGCTTATATTTTCTAGATTTCTTTTTCTTTTTTGAATCAGTAATCTTCAAACGCAGTTGTTCTTTCCGCCATTTAATCTTTACTTGAATATTTTTATCTTTAATCGATATATTTTTGCGACTCTTTTTTCTCTTTTTCGACTCGTATTTTAGGACAATTTTTTCGTCATCCATTTTTCTTTTGCGACTTTTCTTCGATGACTTTTTCGGTATTTTTTCGTCAGTTAATATTTCTTTTTTCACTCGTTGCAAACCTACTTCGTTTAAGTATTGATCTTTAAAACTTTCCATGTCGATATCAATATTATCTGTGGCCAAAACGTCTTTATTGAACGTACTGAATTTAAACGCACACTTTTTGCTCACTTCCGGGCTTTTGATTTCTAATTTCTTTAAAAACTCATTGTTTTGTGAATTCTCGAGTTTAATAACATCTATATTAATGATCTCGTCTTTAGCTGAAATTTCTAGACTCGAATCTTTTAATATGTCGACAGTTTTGAGTTTTTTCGGTGTGTCGAAGACAGGGTAAGTAATATCATTGTCGGATTTGAATATTATACGTAAATCGGCCGAGGGTGATTTTTTAGGAGTACTGTAGTAACTGTCTGAATCTTTCGTCTGCTTTATTGGTGTTCTTATATTCTCTTTGTCAGATTTTGATGGGGGTGTGTCCTGAAATAGAAGATAGGTCTCATTAAAAACATAATATACACTTGTAAAATTTTACACATGTGTTTAGAGAAGTCATAAAGAGTAACATATACAAATATGATTGTATTCTAACAATATTACAAACATACGGATCGAACTGATAACCTTTTTAGGGTTCCGTAGTGGTCAAGGAACCCTTATAATTTGCCATGTCTGTCTGTCCGCGGCATAGCTCAGAGGTTCTTGGTACTAGAACGCTGAAATTTGGTATGTATGTATGCTTTTAGCGATAAGACCGCCCATTGTGTCACCTACCTTAATTATATTGTTAAGTTTTTTTAAGTTTAAAAGTGGCGTCACTACATAGTATAAAACAAAGTCGCTTTCCGCTGTCTGTCCCTATGTATGCTTACATCTTTAAAACTACGCAACGGATTTTATTGCAGTTTTTTTTAATAGAAAGAGTGATTCATGAGGAAGGTTTGAGTATATAATTTGTCAAGTTTTTGTATCCATTACCTATACTATCGCGGGCGAAGCCGCTGGCAGGAAGCTAGTACATAATAAAGCATATTCTATTCTATGTTTTACGCCTACAAAGTGGTGAAATAAAATTAGTATTTTTTTAAGTCCATTTAAAATAATACTCACATCCAATATTTCGATAACTTCTTGTGTGATGCCACACTTTTTGGGCGAACACCATTGTTTAAGCGGCTCTTTCTGTTTAGGTTCTTGCAGCAAGTTGTCGAAAACCCCGTTTAAGATGTCACTGTGGAAGAAATAACAAAAGTTTTAGATACTTTAGCTGTTATTAATAAATAAAAAAAGTAACTATGTCCATCTGTTACGTTTTCTAGGTAAAACTGAACTAGCGAGCTTGAACCGTCTTTTTAGGGATGGGAAATATCAAATGCCTCCTCCTGCCATTAGTGTCAGACTCTTACTGCCTAAGACCCATCAATGTTCTTTCCTCCGCCCTTTGTTCCGGGGCCGCGGTAACCAACGGATGACCATCTACTATGTCATAGCGAGACTCCTCCGTGCCTCGGAAAGCACGTTAAGCTATTGGTCCCGGCTGTCATTTGTAGATCTTTGACAGTCGTTACGCGCAGTCAGACGCCAGAAAGTGTGACAACCAGTCTTACCAAGGGGTATCGTGTTATCCGGCAACTTGGTTGTGAAGGTCAGATAGGCAGTCGCTCCACGTAAAACACTGGTACTCAGCATCTGGTTAGAATGGCAGCCGGCCTCAACATAGTTGGGAAACGCTAGGCAGATGAAGATGGTCAAAACTGATGTGATAGCAAATTTTAATTTATAAATAACTAGCTTCTGCCCGCGATTTCGTCCGCGTGGAATAGTGGTGCTCCGCTCCTATTGGTTTTAGCGTGATGAAATATAGCCTATAGCCTTCTTCAATAAATGGGCTATCTAACACTGAAAGAATTTTCAAATCGGACCAGTAGTTCCTGAGATTAGTAGCGTACGTAAAAAAAGTAACTTTTCTGGTTGATTTCTTAAACCTTGTGTCCGAAAAACCCTTACGGAACCCTTTTTTTTTTTTCAAAATAAAATTTAGCCTATGTTACTCGTGGATAATGTAGCTTTCGAATGGTGAAAGAATTTTTAAAATCGGTCCAGTAGTTTTTGAGCCTATTCATTACAAACAAACAAACAAACAAAGTTTTCCTCTTTATAATATTAGTGTAGATAATTTTGACTTTAATAAGGAAATGATTGACTGCACGTTTGGCGTAGTGCTTAGGTGTTTGTGCAAGCATAATGTATGTTTGTAAACGCACCCACGATACAGGAAAATTCCTAGTAGGGCAACATTATTTTTTTCTAAAAGAAATATACTTACTTGACAATTTTCCTCTTCTCACTCAAAGGCTTGGGTTTTCTGAACCTTCTTCTCAAGTCTTCAACCAATTCCTCATTCAACACACCATCATCACCCACCTTGCGTCTTATACTATCCTCCAACAATTTCGTGGGAGACATATACTTCAATTCAAAGCCTTTAGCGGGAGACTGACTCTTGAATCCATCTGCGACTTTCGAAGCCTGCGATTTAAAGTCTTTCTTCGTTGATGTCGGTGGGTTTTTCAGAATAGTTTCTAGAATATTCGTTTTTACATCCATTTCGGGTTTCTTTGGCGTTTTTAGATTCAATTCGTCACGGCTTGATGTGGCATCTGTAGGTACTGTAAAAAAAATAATATTAATCCATGGTATCTATTGATCTATAGAGGAGCTCGTGGCTAAGTAACAGCCGCACGGTTCGACCGATCAAAGTTTAAGCTGCGCTTGGCGCGGTCGGTCCGTGGATGGGTGACCATCTATGTCATAGCGAGACTCCTCCGTGACTCGGAAAGCACGTTAAGCTGTTGGTCCCGGCTGTCATTTGTACATCTTTGACAGTCGTTACGGGTAGTCAGAAGCCAGAAAGTCTGACAACCAAACAATACCAAGGGGTATCGTGTTACCCGGTAACTGGGTTGTGAAGGTCAGATAGGCTGTCGCTTCATGTAAAACACTGGTACTCAGCTGCATCCGGTTTAGACTGGAAGCCGACCCCAACATAGTTGGGAAAAGGCTAGGCAGATGATGATGGTATCTATTGATCTATAGTATCTATAGTAAAATTCATATTAATATTATAAATCCGAAAGTCTTTTACGCTTTCACCTGAACCGAGTTGCATGAAATTTGGTACGGAGTTAGGGGAGACCCTGGAAACAATTATAGGCTACTTTTTATCCGGGTGCGCCAAAACCGCACGTGCTACTTCCTACTAATATTATAAACGCGAATGTTTGTGTGTATGTATCTATGTTTGTAACTTTTTCACGCAAAAACTACACAATATATTTGGATGAAATTTGGTGCGCACATAGTTATATATATATATAATAACCCGGATTATCACATAGGATATTCTTTAACAGGGTGTGTGGAGTAGTTCTCTCAAGACGCGGGTGGAACTGCGAGAAAAAGCTAGTTTAAAAAATTCTTGTGAAAACAACTCACATTCAGATTTGTTCTCAGTTTTGATTGTTGCACTCAATCCTGAAGATGAACACGATGGCCTGAAAATAACAAACTAATTAAAAAAAATATCATACAGTATTTGAGATACTTCAAAAAAGCTAATGACTTTGAAACGGCTGCACCGATTTTGATAAAACATGTCTAAAGGTTTCAGATTCAAAATTCGAATCATTTATTTCAACTAGACCATTTACAGGCACTTTTGAATTGTCAAAGAGTCATAAGTCTATCAGTTTATCGAAAAGAAAGTTGAAGCCATTTGCCCGTTCCAAAGCGTAGATTCCTATGGAGAAGAACGGGCAAGAAACTCCATGGTTACTCTTTTTCAACATGTTTTACAATGTTCGTATATACATCAAGTATATAGATTCGTATATAGATTAAGTAACATTTTACGTAACTCGTGTTATATAACAAGTTGTGTTCATCATCTGCCTAGCCTTTTCCCAACTACGTTGGGGTCGGCTTCCAGTCTAACCGGATGCAGCTGAGTACCAGTGTTTTACATGGAGCGACTTCCTGTCTGACCTCCACAACCCAGTTTACCGGGTAACACGATACCCCTTGGTAAGACTGGTTGTCAGACTTTCTGGCTTCTGACTACCCGTAACGACTGTCAAAGATCTACAAATGACAGCTGGGACCAACAGCTTAACGTGCTTTCCGAGGCACGGAGGAGTCTCGCTATGACATAGATGGTCACCCATCCACGGACCGACCGCGCCAAGCGCAGCTTAACCTTTGATCGGACGAACCGTGCGGCTGTTGCTTAGCCACGAGCTCCTCTTTATTATATTTATTTATGGTTTACCAAGAGATGTTACAGCTAATCGTGACTTATGTTTAGTAAGCTTAGGATAAACAATACTGCACACCTAATTAAAGGTAAACACCGCATGCTTTGTGTTTTACAGCTCAGGAAGAAAATTAAAAGTTACGTTATTATGAGTGTTAGTAGCTTAAACTAAATGTTAATTCTTATTACTATGTTAGTAGTAGTAGAGTTTGTTTTTATTAATGCTATATAAAGTACCTAATTTTCACGGTTAGCATTGAGAATAAATTTAGTTAGGTTGTCTGCGTAGATGTCTATGAGGTCACTATGCTCGTTGATGAGTTTGCATAAGCGTGGTATAGGGGAACTTGCGCCAAATTTAGTTCTACGAAAGGGGGGGACCAAGGGCGTGATCGTTTTCCGGGGAGGCTTTCGAGGCATTCGGAGAGAAAATTTGCTAAGAAGGTGCGGGCAGTCAATCATACTCCTGAATATTTTAAAGACGAACTTAAGGTCTAAAGTGTCCCTACGTTTCTCGAGAGATTTCATTTTGAAGTATTCTAATTTTTCTCTATAGGGTTTTCTTTTCAGGCTTCTACATTATATAACAAGTTGTGTTAATATTTACAAATGTTATACAACATAACATTCAGTCTCCACGTTACTGAAACATGTTATATAATATGTTTATATAATATGTACGCGCGTTAAGAACCCATTCCAGACATTGCCTACACAATTACACTCATCTCTATCACTCATACCCTAGCTCGACGAGCCAGCCCGCGAGCTGAGCTAATAGCTTTAAAATTCCCGATTATAATAATCATAATTTATTCTGATCCAGCCTGTCCCTTGCTGTCCTCCCCCAGTGACGCCCTAAGCCGAGGCCCGTACCTCACTAGGGGGTGCCCTTAGCGTGTAGTCGCTTAGTTTTGTAAGTTAAGCCCTGGCTGGAGGCCCTAAATTTATTTAAGGCACTTCACAGGCAAGCCCGGTTAAGTAGTCGACAACCTCCTAGGTTGACCTGCGAGATGCCATACACAAAAAAAAAAAAAAAACTATCACTCATCATTGATATCTACTGATTATCAACTTTGTTTGGACTTGAAAAGAGACCACGACGCCTGAGTTTGTTTCGGCATTTCTTCTCAGAGGCAGCTAGGAAATGCCGGCGCCAGCGTTCTCATAATAACAAAATAATCTATTGACAAGTAAAAGTGATTTAAATATCCTAATTACAAAATAAATGATTTCATTTCATTTCAGAACCACCGCTTGAAAACCTGCTTTTAAATTAAAAAAAACCGGACCCCAATCGGTTCACCCGTTTAAGAGCTACGGTGCCACAAATAGACACACAGCGGTCAAACTTTAAAACATCCTTCTTTTTACATTGGGGGTAAAAACAAAGTCTAGCTGCTGTAGGAGGGGTCTCGGGATCGATTCTCGGGTCAGGCCAAAATCGCTTCGTAGATTTTGGAAAATGTCACAAAATAGCCCGGAGTCAGGAAGTTGGTGGTGTTATACCCCCGTGCCTGGGGCGACGTTAAGCCGTCGTCCCCGGCTGTTATCTTGATAGCGGTTGTTGTTACAATTCAATGTCAGAGGCCGTCAGGCGGATTTGAGGAAACTCTCCACACTAGCAGCCCGTTGGACCAAATTTTACGAATATCACAAAACATGATATCAATAATAAGAAGAATACTTTAAAAAAAATATAATATCAATACACAGATATAATAATTGAGTAAACATTATCATACACATTTAGACGAAAAACATAAAATAATAGCAAAATTATTCAATTTCATCCTCCATTTTGACAGATCTTGAATGACAGTTCTTCCGTTTCACGTATAAGTGACCGTATATTTTTTTGATGCTACCAGCTGTAGGGCTTGTTAGGTTGGTAAGACCTGCAGCCCATACGACAAGAAGAAGAAGAAATTAATGTGTTTACTCACAAGTTCTGTGTGTTTGTTTGTCTTTTAGTTCTGCGTAACGACATGCGAGCCGGCATGACGGGGCCGCGACGAGTGCGCGACGACGTCTGCTGCTGTTCCTGTGTTATCACTGAAATAGAAGCGAAAATATTTTATATGTATAGATAGATTAAAAATTAAATGACAGTCTTATATTAATTAATATTACTAATTAGAATGTTCCCCAAAACTAACTAAACAGTTTGACTGTGTGTTTAACTGCTATAGCCATGGATCATTCTTGATCTCTATATACCCCTTTTATTTCCGGATGGGAAATCATCAAATGACCTCTCCCGCCGTGGGTGGGGCGGGAGGGAGTATCAGCCTCTTACTGACTAAAACCCATCCATGTTCCTTCCTCAGCCCTTTGTATTCCGGGGGCGCGGTATCTCTTTCGAACGTCCCGCAGCCCCGGCAGGCTATGGCGCCGTCACTTGCTGACAGCTCTTTGAGGCGCGCGTGGAACACGAACGCGCTGTCGACACAGGCCTAGTTCTTACCGGACGGCGATCTCGACCCTTATACTGTTTTGTTGTGTCAATAAATGTTTATTTCTTTCTTTCTTTCTTCTCTCCATTTAGGTGTAAAGTTCTCATCAATACAAATTAATCAAGCCCAAACACAAGGTAACTGCTGTAAATCGTTGAGGAGTTCCCTTAACTGTCCTTATTCTTCATCATTAGACCCCTAATGACAATCACAACTCATCTAGGTGTAAATTTCTCATCAATACAAATTAATCAAGCCTAAACACAAGGTAACTACTGTAAATCGTTGAGGAGTTCCCTCGACTGATTTTGACTCCATCATCAGATTGACTCCAGACCTTCATAAAATTTAAATGTCGTGGTAGCCTAGTGGGTAAAGCACCGACTCTGGGATACGTGCGGGTTCGAAACCTGGCAAGTACCAATGTGACTTTTCAAAAGTCATATGCACTTTCTAAGTATATCTTAGACGTCACTGACTAACGGTGAAGGAAAACATCGTGAGGAAACCTGGACTAAAAAGTGTGAAATCGCCAATCCGCCTTGAGCGCACGTGGTGATCAATGCTCATGCCTTCTCTGTGTGAGAAGAGGCCTGTGCCCAGCAGTGGGACGATATATAGGCTGATGATGACCCGTCGAGCTAGTAGGGTGACGTGAGCTCACCGGCTTGAATGCAGCTGGCGAGGTGTTCTATGTGGTCGGGCGCGGCCGGCGTGCACACGCTGCACACGTGCACGGCTTGCGTGCTCGTGCTCGCGCCGCTCGTGCTGGTGCTGGTGTCGCTCGTGCTGGTGCTGGTGTCGCTCGTGCAGGCTTCGTGCGCGCCGCTACTGCCGCACAGCAAGCATAACTTTATGCACCACGACCTGTTGCGAGAGATTGGGTATTAGAAATTACCGCTTCCAGAGGAAACAACTTTAAATTAATCCAAGCGTTTGTTTAAATAGTGGTGCTCCGCTAGCTTCGAACTGCTAAGCTATCGGGAGTTACACGTGTTATTGTGAGTCAACCATAAAAGATAGACATAAGCTGTCGTGAGATATTTTTCATATAATTTTAAGGAAAACATTTCCGTCATACATGATTTCTGTGTAGCTTTAACCATTAAGGTTGCACACGCGCCGGAAGCTTAAAAAATGGAGTAACTTCTCCCGTTTTCCCAACATTTCCCTTCACTGCTCTGCTCCTATTAATTGTAGCGTGATGAAAAGTATACTATAACCAGCTCATGAGTATGAAAAATAATTGTACCAAGTTTCGTTAAAATCCGTCGAGTAGTTTTTGTTTCTATAACGATTATACAGACAGACAGACAGATAGACAGACAGACAGATAAAAATTTTACTGATTGCATTTTTGGCATCAGTATCGATCCCTAATCACCCCCTGATAGTTATTTTGGAAATATATTTCATGTACAGAATTGACCTCTCTACAGATTTATTATAAGTATAGAAGAAGATAGAAGATATACATACATGCAACTACCATAATGACTGACACCTAATAATATTATCAATTATTTATTTATTATTAACTCTGCTCACCCCTGGTCGGCGTCGTGTCCCCGGCCCATGGGACAGAGGCACTCTGTCGCGGAGCAGGCCACGTCTCGCTCGTATATCTCCGCGAACGCATTCTGTTCCAGCTCCCACGCCGCGTCTCTGTAAATATTCATTAATATAACAATTAAGGCAAAACATGCCTTACATCATTTTGGAAAAGAGCTGATACTCTTACACTGCTGGACCGATATCAACCAAACATAGCTAAGAACCACCGCAAGGATACTGGCTAGCAACAGAATAAAAAACGCATCGAAATCGGTCCATCCGTTTGAGAGCTACGATGCCACAGATAGATACACACACAGACAGACATCGACGTCAAACTTATAACACCCCTCTCCATTGCGTCGGGGGTTAAAAACATAACTTCTGGGTAACAAATTACTTATTTTAGCTTTCCGCCAGTGGCTTCGCCCACGTGTGCTATACGATGTTTATATTCAAACATTGCCCCCCTTTTTTCACCCCCTTAGGGGTAGAATTTCGAAAAATCCTTTCTTATCGGACGCCTACGTCATACAAAGAACACACCCTCCAAGTTTCAGGTCTCTACGATCAGCGGATTAGGCTGTGCGTTGATCCGTCAGTCATTCAGGATTTGTCCTGACATTTTATATGTATAGATTTATGTACACACATACTAATCAGAAGTGTGAGACTGTATGTATGTTTGTAACTCTTTCACGCATAAACTACTAAACGAATTTGGATGAAACTTGGTACACGCATAGATTATAATCAGGCTTAAAACATAGGATACTTTTTATCCGAGTGCGCGGAGTTCTTCCGTACGATACAACTAGTTTGATTATACATATATATATATAAGGTCTAACTATTCATACCCGAAATATTTTAATAGGGACATCTGTGGGGGGTAAAGAAGCCATAGAAACGAAAAATATATTTTTTTGGAATTCTTTTTTTTATAACAAATTAATAAAATTGTAATAATGCTTGAGACGTTTTGCATAAAACCGTTACTCCCGATTGTATGAGGCATAGAGATGGGCAAAATGTTTTTGCCCTGGCAGGCAGAAAAATAAATTCCCGGCATTTTGGGCATAAATTTATTTTTGCCCGATATATGCCCAATCACAGGGCAAAAAAACTTGAGGTGAGGTGAACGTGGTTTAATTGTTTTTTTTTTATGTTAATGGGTAGTTAATAGAAATAAATGAAGCAACGTGTATGTTTGAACACATTTTCATTTTATTTTAAAATAATATCATTGAAATGTTTTTTTTTTGTTAAAATCAGGATATACGAACGAAAAACATAATTTGAATGTAGAAAAAATAAAATTGTGCGAAGTTAGATAAAATAAATATTTAAAAAAAAATGCTTTTTTGGAACAATTCTAATATAAATTCTAATAAATAATTAACAGCAACACCATTTAGTTATATCGATATGGGTATCGTTTTCGAGGTTATTAGGGATGCTGATCACGAATATGAGATCTTTAGTCAGATCCAAGATGGCAGACTCGACCTTTTTAGTAATATCGTCATGAGTATAGTTTTCGGGTTTTTAGGGATGCTGATCACGAATATGAGACCATTTTACAGATCTAAGATGGCGGAGTTGATATTTCTAGTTATATCGATATGGGTATCGTTTTCGAGGTCTTTAGGGGTGCTGATCACGTATATGAGACCTCTTTACGGATCCAAGATGGCGGACTCGACATTTCTAGTAATATCGATATGAGTATCGTTTTCGAGGTTTTTAGGGGTGCTGATAAAGAATATGAGACTATTTTACAGATCTAAGATGGTGGAGTTGACATTTCTAGTAATATCGATATGGGTATCGTTTTCGAGGTCTTTAGTCAGATCCAAGATGGCTGACTCGACTTTTTCTATTAATATGATAAGGGTATCGTTATCATTAGTTATTCTGTTTGTATTCGTTTTTCATATCGATTTAACTAAAAAAGTCGAGTCCGCCATCTTGGCTCTGACTAAAGATGTCATATTCGTGATCAGCATCCCTAATATGGTCGAAAACGATACCCATATCGATATAACAAAAAAAGGTCGAGTCAGCCATCTTGGGTCTGACTAAAGATCTCATATTCATGATCAGCGTCCTTAATAACCTCGAAAACGACACCCATATAGATATAACTAAGAAAGGTCGAGTCGGCCACATTAGATCTGACTAAAGATCTCATATTTGTGATCAGCATCCCTAATAACCTCGAAAACGACACAAATATCGATATAACTAAAAAAGGTCGAGTCGGCCATCTTGGATCTGACTAAAGATCTCATATTCATGATTAGCATACTTAATAACCTCGAAAACGACACCCATATCCATATAACTAAAAAAGGTCGAGTCGGCCATTTTGGATCTGACTAAAGATCTCATATTCATGATCAGCATCCCTAATAACCTCGAAAACGACACAAATATCGATATAACTAAAAAAGGTCGAGTCGGCCATCTTGGATCTGAATAAAGATCTCATATTCGTGATCAGCATCCCTAGTAACCTCGAAAACAACACAAATATCGATTTAACTAAAAAAGGTCGAGTCGGCCATCTTGGGTCTGACTAAAGATCTCATATTCATGATTAGCATCCTTAATAACCTCGAAAACGATACCCATATCGATATAACAAAAAAAGGTCGAGTCAGCCATCTTGGGTCTGACTAAAGATCTCATATTCATGATCAGCATCCTTAATAACCTCGAAAACGACACCCATATAGATATAACTAAGAAAGGTCGAGTCGGCCACATTAGATCTGACTAAAGATCTCATATTTGTGATCAGCATCCCTAATAACCTCGAAAACGACACAAATATCGATATAACTAAAAAGGTCGAGTCGGCCATCTTGGATCTGACTAAAGATCTCATATTCATGATCAGCATCCTTAATAACCTCTAAAACGACACCCATATCGATATTACTAAAAAAGGTCGAGTCTGCCTAAAACTCTGAAATTGATTCAACACATTCAGATATTGAAAAATCGCGATCTCCATGTTGGATCCATAAAAAGTCTGTATTTCTGTCTGTAACATAATTCTGTAACATTTACAAATTCAATTAGAAATAAGTTAGGTCTATTTCCAACGCTAGCATAAACTAAACAATTTAATTTTGTAACAGATAATATATGCCCAGATAAATTCCCAAAGACAGAAATTTATTGGCACTTATTATGAATTTTCCCAATCTGCCCAAACTGCCGGGCAGATTGCCCATCTCTAATGAGGCATGAATGACCCGCCGGGACACGCCCCCGACGCCGCGGCGGCGCGGGGGCGGGCTCGCTCACTCAGTCAGTCGTCGGGCAGCGCCCAGCAAGGTTGCGTTCGCAAGTCGTATCTTCAGACGGCGCACGACAGCGCATGCATGACTAAAATGACAGTCTTATTCCCCTCAGTGTCTGTGGTGCAGGACAGCCGCACGCAAACCATGTCCTCACGTTGTGTTTACATTGGACTTGGACCTACCAATATCACTAGTGAACTGTGACTGTGAACGTAAGAAAATAGGTAGCTCTGCCTTCTGTTTATCTCTCCGAGGAATACAAGCGTGAAGATGTTAAGAATAAACCAATCTAGGTAGACTACGTAACTCGATCTAGTCTAATTTGAATAGCTTATCGCTTACGTATTAACAAATATGAATTAAAATTACGAAAACCACCTAAGTAGGTATAAACTTACACCAATACACTTATTTTTAATTCCATCCTTAACATTTTACGAAGTTGAACCTAGGTACTATTTAAACGAATCCTAATCTACAGTACCTACACCACAGAATAGGCAATAGTTAAACAGCTGATGGGTGCGACTCGAATTCGTACAAGTTAATGACCTCTGCGCGGTAACACGAAAGGACGACGTTGAAATTGTGAATTTGTGTAGTCTTTCTTTTAGTTCAACGTAGGTATAAGGTCAAATAATTACGTCACATACGTAATTATTAGACCCAGTCAGATGTCAGAATTTTGTCAACAAATGATAATTTTAAAACTCATGTCTACTACCTATTACGAGCGAGCGATGAATCGCATCGTCAGCTGTTTGTTGGTTGCGTTGCGTACCTACCTAATTGTACAGATGTGAACTGTAAGAAAGAAGCCTACGAGCATAGCGCGGCTTATCCTAACTAATAAATGCGAAAGTGAGTTTGTTAGTTTGTTACGCTTTCACGGCAAAACAGTCATAATAATTATTTATTATTCGTGAAACATAGGCTGAACCGATTTGGATGAATTTTGATATGGAGATAGATTGGAACCTGAAAATGGTTATAGGCTTATGTGGGTGCGGTAATTAGTTCCGCAGGAATAAGGTAGTTTTATAATAAACTCTCTCGGTACCTAATCTTTTATCATTTTTGACCGTGTGTGTATGCGTGTGATCAAGCCGCGCGCCGTCCTATGGCGTCACCATGTCGCCGCCCACTTCATTGACAGAATACTACGAAAAAAACTAGCGTAATGGATGTAAAATAAAAAGGAGTCAGTATTTTTTATGCGTGTCAAGTAATTTAAAATTATTTAATATAAAAAAAAATATGGTTAGATAAAAAAAAAAAAATCGTTTCTATGGCTTCTTTACCACTTATAGATGCATGGTTTAAAATATTTCGAGTATGAATAGATGGACCTTATATATATAGACTAGCTTCCCGCCAGCGGCTTTGCCCGCGCTATTTTAGCTAATGGGAACAAAAACTTGACAAATTATATACTAAAACCTTCCTCTTGAATCACTTTATCTATTAAAAAAAACTGCATCAAAATCCGTTGCGTAGTTTTAAAGATCTAAGCATACATAGGGACAGACAGCGGGAAGCGAATTTGTTTTATACTATACCCCCAGACAAAGAAACTGCATCAAAGTTTTTCTTAAAAAAAAAAATAGACCTTTTCCAGTATACAAACATACACTTAGGGATAATGATACTACGCTGTTATGAAGTTAACGACCAAACTATAGGTTTCAATTTAAATTTGTATAAAAAGTTAGAATACTTGGTTAAAATGTTTTTTTCAAAGGTAGGTGCGTGTTGAACATTGATGCCGTTTATTAGTCCGTCAGTGTATGTATAGATTTACCTGTCTGGTACGTAATAGCCTTGTGTGACGACCGCTTGGTAGAAATTGTCCTTATCATTGCAGAGCGGACACTTCAAGTAATGCATGCCGGCGCTTAGAGCCATGCGCTGGAGACAAACAAAATAAAAATACATGAGTCACGGTGTAAACTGTTAAAGTTACACAAATATAATATACTAGCTTCAGCCCGCGACTTCGTCCGCGTGGAATAGTGGTAGAAAACCCAATTATCTTACGGAACCCTATTTTTTTTCAAAATAAAATTTAGCCTATGTTACTCGTGGATAATTTAGCTTTCGAATGGTGAAAGAATTTTTAAAATCGGTCCAGTAGTTTTTGAGCCTATTCATTACAAACAAACAAAGTTTTCCTCTTTATAATATTAGTGTAGATTATAATATTAGTGTAGATTAGTGTTAGGTTTTATTTAAATAACTATTATTTTTATAGTTTCACTCTCTCAAAGTTTCAGGTCTCTACGATCAGCGGTTTAGGCTGTACGTTGATCCGTCAGTCATTCAGGACAAAGCAATTTATATGTATAGATAAGGAATTATTCCCCTTTAAAATGTCTAAAAAAACTTTAATCCTATTTAATAGGACTTTAGTCTTGTAAGGTTGACTTACTATAACTTTTTTTATGATAATATTTTTTTAAGCTATTCCATAGCTTCTATCGCGGGCCTTGAGCGTGGAGACCGAATCCAGAAATTCCGTAACGAAAACAAAAACCTAACACCCCCCACTCCGACCGGCACAGCGGTGATACTTTTTAGTTTTGCCATCTATCGATGAATAACAGAACTTTTAATGACTTTTGACATATCACGCTTGTCTCTAGTTCAGCAACTAGCCTCTAGGTGGCATTGGTTGTATCGGCGTTATTTATTTATATTTAACTAGCTTCTGCCCGCGACTTCGTCCGCGTGGAATAGTGGTGCTCCGCTCCTATTGGTTTTAGCGTGATGAAATATAGCCTATAGCCTTCTTCAATAAATGGGCTATCTAACACTGAAAGAATTTTCAAATCGGACCAGTAGTTCCTGAGATTAGTAGCGTACGCAAAAAAAGTAACTTTTCTGGTTGATTTCTTACACCTTGTGTCCTAAAAACCCAAATATCTTACGGAACCCTATTTTTTCCAAAATAAATAGGGTTCAATTCAATCCAATTCATTACAAACAAACAAAGTTTTCCTCTTTATAATATTAGTGTAGATTATAATTGCATAAGTTGATCAAAAATGCTATGCAATAGCTTTACCGCGGCAGTCCCCGAGTGCCACACGTCTTTTTTTTCTAAAATAATGCATTATTTGCGAGGGTATTTTATAAACATGACATTCATCCTTATCGAAATATATTCGTTATTCATCTCAAGTATTTAATGTCCAACAAAATTGCCTTTGACATGCAGACGAAATCGCGGGCAGAGGCTAGTATATTTATATTTAATCTTTTGGGTACTTAAACCTCAAAACTAAAGAATACTAACCTGTAAACAAGTCCTGTGGAACCAGGCGTCTCTGGCACAGCAGGGCGGCCAGAAAGTGTTGACGGTGGGGTAGCCGTCCACCGCCTCGTAGCATATCACACACACAGACTGCGCCTCTGTCTCACATGCTGGAATATAATTATATAATATCTATAATAAAAAAATACTAGCGACCCGCCCCGGCTTTGCACGGGTGCAATACTTGGTTATTATACATATAAATGTTCCTTTTCAATCACTCTATCTATTAAAAAAAGCCGCATCAAAATCCGTTGCATAGTTTTAAAGATTTAAGCATACATAGGGATATAGGGACAGAGAAAGCGACTTTGTTTTATACTATGTAGTGATTAAAGCTGAAGAGTTTGTTTGTTTGTTTGAAACTTTGTTTTGTTTGATCTCAGGAGCTACTTGTACGATTTGAAAAATTCTTTCAGTGTTAGATAGCCCATTTATCGAGGAAGGCTATCCTTACTAATATTATAAATGCGAAAGTAACTCTGTCTGTCTGTTACGCTTTCACGCTAAAACTACTGGACCGATATAAATGAAATTTGGTGCAGAGATAGAATAGACCCTGAGGAACAACATAGGCTACTTTTTACCCGGGTGCGCTAAGTAGTTCCCTCGGGATGCGGGTGAAACCGCGGGAAACAGCTAGTAGGCTATAAATCATCACACTAAAGACCAATAGGAGCGGAGCACCACTATTCCACGCGGATGAAGTCGCGGGCAGAAGCTAGTACTACATATTATGACTTTAGAAAAGTCACATTGGTACTTGCCGGGTTTCAAACCCTCTCGTACACGAGATGCAGGTGCCTTAACCACTAGAAGAACTTCCTCAATAAATGGGCTATTTAACACTGTCATTTTTTTTCAAATCATACCCGTAGTTCCTGAGATTAGCGCGTTCAAACAAACAAACTCTTCAGCTTTATTATATTAGTATAGATAGATAAGATATTAATTATAATACACCGAATTTACAATAAAAATGTATACACTTTTATATTATTCACTTAACAGCTGCCATCTGCTTTTATCGTTAAAATAGTCGTTTAACAGGCTTAACAGACAAACTTACTATGGAGTTTAAAATATTAGTATGGATAGAATAATTAAACTTACAATCATTTTGGGTACAGCTGATCGAGAGCTCCTTCAGATCCTTAAAATTAGCATCTTTTCTTTTTGTCTTTTTGTCACTTAACATTCTCTGCTTAGCCTTCGCCATTATTGATGGAGGAATGTTCTGTTTAGGCGCGTGTAGTTGACAGAACGACCTGGAATGAGATAAATATTATAAACAACAGCTGTATAGTCGGTGCCAATGGACTTTATGAAAAATGTAAACAAAGTCGTAACCTATTTTGTTCTAATTATCCCACATCTATACTTATAATAAATCTGTAGAGAGGTCAATTCTGTACATGAAATATATTTCCAAAATAACTATCAGGGGGTGATTAGGGATCGATACTGATGCCAAAAATGCAATCTGTAAAATTTTTGTCTGTCTGTCTGTATAAACTCTATAGAAACAAAAACTACTCGACGGATTTTAACGAAACTTGGTACAATTATTTGTCATACTCCTGAGGTGGTTATAGTATACTTTTCATCACGCTACAATCAATAGGAGCAGAGCAGTGAAGGGAAATGTTGAGAAAACGGGAGAAGTTACTCCATTTTTAAGCTTCCGTCGCGTGTGCAACCTTGATGGTTAAAGCTACAAACTAGTCAAGAAATCAAGGCTATAGGCTATATATCATCACGCTAAGACCAATAGGAGTGGAGCACCGCTATTCCACGCGGACGAAGTCGCTGACAGAAGCTAGTAGATAAATAAAATGGCATTAAATGAGGAATGATGATATTTAGAGCATGACATTGACATAAATGCGCCATCCTTACGGCATTTTGTTAATTCCTGTGGCAGAATTAGAACAAAATAAGTTACGAGTTTGTTTAATTTTTTCTTAGAAGCAATTGGTAAAGACTATACCTACATTAAGAGGCTATATCTATTTCATTATTTAACATAACAATTTTAAAGTTGTAAATTATACAATTTAAACGACAGTCGGTGATAAATGATAAAAAAATGTAAGTCTTTAAAAAAATAAATATAATTATATAGTATAGTATATTATTTACGGCTGTTACTTCGCCACGAGCTCCGCAGTCTGAAAGTCTACTTACTTATAATTCCCATAGAACAGTGACACGGCATTCCGTTCCCTCCCGCACGGCATGTGGAACTGTTTCCTGCACTGAGACACGGAACACCCCAGTGTGGCACCTCCACGGCTGCAGTATGAACACCTCTGAAAGCATAGCATAGCATTAGAACATTATCATCATCAGCCTATATATTGTCCCACTGCTGGGCACAGGCCTCTTCTCATACAGAGAAGGCATGAGCATTGATCACTATGGTTGCTGGAGGTAAATTGGTGATTTCAGACTTTTAATTTTAGATGTTTTCCTTCACTGTTAGTTAGAGGTGTATAAGATACACTTAGAAAGTACATAAGACTTTAAAAAAGTCACATTGGTACTTGCCAGGTTTCAAACCCGCACACTCGTGCACAAGATGCAAGTGCCTTTACCACAAGGAAGGCCACCATGACTTTGACTTTGAAGAAAAATTAAAAAAAAAACACCATAAATATTAAATATTCTAATATAAATCTAACTAAAATAAGGCTTCAAAAAGTCTTCCTCAAAAGGCTTGTCAGGTCAGGTGCCAGAGCCTTTAGGCCAGTGGTTCCCAAACTATATTTGTCCGAGACCCGTTTAGTACTAAATATACTAATTAATTGTGACTTCACGGACCCGTTTAGTACTAAATTATATACTAATTGATTGTGGCTAAGCAGACCCTAGGGGTCCGCGGATACCTTTGGGAAATGCTGCTCTAGGCACATGAAAATACAAGCTTTCTAACTCGCTTTTCCCGCTAGCGGCTTCGCCCGCGATATTTTAGCTAATCTCACTCGACATAGATAGGTATAGTGTGTCGCGGACTTTTTTGTTGATATTTATAAGATCTACAATTAATTAGAACATTTTATAGTTCTATCTTTTATAGTTTAGGCAGCGTACGCAAAATAATTAACTTTTCTGGTTGATTTTTTACACCTTGTGTCCGAAAAACCCAAATATCTTACGGAACCCTATTTTTTTCAAAATAAAATTTAGCCTATGTTACTCGTGGATAAAGTAGCTTTCGAATGGTGAAAGAATTTTTAAAATCGGTCCAGTAGTTTTTGAGCCTATTCATTACAAACAAACAAACATACAAACAAAGTTTTCCTCTTTATAATATTAGTGTAGATCTACAGCAAAAATGCAGTCAACGAAATAGTTACTCACATGTTTCTTAGCCCTTTCAATCTCGACGAGTATATCTTCATACAAGAATCCAAAGAGGCCGTCTTCATCTTTGCCTTTCTGTACCAAGCATGAGGACAGGAGCTGGAATAGTAATATTAGTTCATTTAAATGCTGCCTTACATCTGCCTAGCGTTTTCCTAACCATGATAGGGGCTTCCAGTCTAAACCAGATGCAGCTGAGTACCAGTGTTTTACATGGAGGGACTGCTCATCTGACCTCCACAACCCAGTTACCGGATAACATGATACACCTTTGTCGGATTGGTTGTCAGACTTTCTAGCCTCTGATTACCAGTAATGACTGTCAAAGATCTACAGATGACAACCATGACCAACAGCTTAACATGCTTTCCGAGGCATGGAAGAGTCTCACTATGACAAGAATGGTCACCTATCCACGGACCGACTGTGCCTTTACTTTACGTAACTTTTGATTGGTTAACCTGTGCAGCTGTTACTTAGCCACAAGCTCCTCTTACACCCCACCTTACTCCCGCCTACCATCTGCATGGACTTCAGAAAATCAAAGAATTGGGTCCACATATTGTAAAACTATCCAATTTGTAAATCCTGTTGTAAATGGTCTGTGTTACATTTTTAGAAATCCGTTCTGCCTTTATCATGTCAAAGAGTAATAAAACATTCAAACTTTATATTACACTAGCTGTTTCCCGCGGTTTCACCCGCATCCCGACGGAACTACTTAGCGCACCCGGGTAAAAAGTAGCCTATGTTGTTCCTCAGGGTCTATTCTATCTCTGTACTAAATTTAATGTATATCGGTCCATTAGTTTTGGTGTGAAAGCGTAACAGACAGACAGACAGAGTTACTTTCGCATTTATAATATTAGTAAGGATAGTAAGGAAGTAAGGATAGTAGGATGTTTTTGTTTATTTTCCAGATACAAAGTGTCCTGTAAGTTATGTCCAGAACATAGTCTACATGTGTGTTAAGTTTCACCAAAATCAATTCAGTAGTTTATGTGTAAACAAGTAACATACATACATCTTCAATTTTCATGTACATAATACTAGCTGTTACCAGCTTGTTTAAAAATCTTATATAATATAATTGTGAGTAATGTAACTTATAGGTCTTGACCAGTAGGTCATTTCAGGGATTTTTTAATTATGACCACAGAATTGTTTATTTGTATCTTTCTGACTGCAAAATCAAGCAGCAACGGTTGCCCTAAGATGACCCACCGACCATCACACCGGTGTTGTAGAAAATAGGACATATTATTAAGTGACTTACGACACAAAAATAGTGACATTGTATGTCTCCAATGGAGTATAGTTTGCCGTATGTTAACTCGTCGTCCACTTCGCGTTGGCAGAAACTACAAGGCACCTTCTTTCCACTCACTATTTTGGCAACAATTTTGCTTTTAGATTTACGTGGTGCCATGTTGGTCTATTCTCACTTACACAACTTATAATTAAACCATTACTTTTGTTGTATGAGTATTGCAATTAAAACATTGTTATATCATTATCTTGCACACAACTCTAGATATTTTAAGAGATATGAATTTTGTATGAAATCCTACGATTTTTGATGTGATAGATAACAACAAACATCTAATATGGCGTTTGACAATGTTTTGGCGGGAATTGCTATTTTTGTAGTTTTGAAAATCATTGGGATTTTTCTTAGCATTATCAAGAATGATTCTACTTAAATTAGTAAAAGCTATCTTAAGTTATTCGCAATATCACAAAATTAAATGATTTGCATTTACGCATTCATTCCAGTAATAATTAAACATCAACAAATTCAAAAGACTTCTTTGTTATTAGACACATTTCTGAACGAAAACCATAGAGTTCTCAATTTTTTGTCGGTGTTGCCCTCCACAAAAGTCTATTTTACTCAAGCTCATGATCTCATTGTTCCAAATAAAAATAAGCTTGTCTATGACAAAAATTATATTAAAATTATGTGCAATTAATCAAACAAGCAGCAACACTATATTAAAAACGTCAAGAAATCTAAAAAAAAGCCGGAAGGCAACTTAGTTTTTATTTTTATTGTTATTTGTTTAATTATTGTTAAAATACTACGTTTATAGTAACAACCATAATTTTATCTAGTCTTAGAGCTTATTTCGTGTCCAGAGTAATTTAATTGCAAATATCTGTGCTTGTGACGGGTTTATGGAGCAATAAAATTGTTGATATAAAGTCCTTTGTTTGGGAAACAGCAATTTCTTCGTGTTTTCTCGTGAATTGGGTGTGGAAAAGGCATTCGGGAAGTGTTTGAGGCGTGTTTTTATTGTTCTTTGTTAGAAACAAGTGTGGAAAGTCGTCGGACAAGCTTATTTGAGCTCGGTTTTATAGTCCATAGTGGTTGACCATTTCGACATAAAACTTTATTCATTTGCCGTCACAAATATGGCTGTATTGCTCAACGCACGTTGTGAAAACCGTCTAAAAGGAATTTGGAACAAGAAAACTCCATTAATAATCCAATAAGAGTCTTGTAAGTTATTTAAAACACCTGCCAAAAATGTCTGCCTTGGGTGACAACAAAGATATCTGGTCGGTGAGTGGCGATCGGCTGGATTCTAAGTACGAAAAATGTCGGAATATAACAGAGGAGATATATAAAAGGATAAATATTACATTTCAAATTAAGAAATTGGAGACAGAAGCACAGAGTGATGTGTCCGATCACAGGTGAGAGCAACATGTTAATTTTGTATTTTTTTTTAACATTTTATTAAAATTTCATGATAAAAATAGCTTCTAATAAAATATATTGTAAATATATACAGTAAAAAGTTGGGTAAGCAGATTTCCATTTAATATGAGCATGAAATTTATTAGTATTGAAGGCTCAAGGCCAAATTTCACAATTGTTTGCGACAAACTGTTGGACATTATGTTAAGTTTGAATAATATTTTGTATGAAAAACATTGTTACCTTGTAGCTAATAATAGCTTGGGTGTATTTTATTAAATTTTAATATTGTCTCAATAAGTTTATACTTATAAGTATTTAATGAGAAATATTTGTTTATCAAAAATACTTTAATTTTATTTATATTCAATACTAGCAATTAGCAATACTATACAAATTTAAAATGACAGAGTTTTATACAAACTATGCTCCCCTTTTCACCCCCTTAGGGGTAAATTTTCGGGAAATCCTTTCTTATCGGATGCCTATGTCCTACAAGTAACAATTTTCAGGTCTTTATGATCAGGGGTTTACGCTTTACATTGATTCGTCAGTCATTCAGGACAAAGCATTTTATATGTATAAATTAAGTTGAATGTATTTAAATAGCGGTATTCTTGAAATTGTTAATAACATAATAATTCATAAGCATGTGAAGAAAAGAAATTGAATAATTGATTCGCGTAAAAGTATTACACACTCCATATAAAGCACTGGTACTGCATCCAGTTTATACTGGATCCCAGTGGACTGGACTGAGTACCAGTGTTTTACATGGAGCGACTGCCTATCTGACCTCCACAACCCAGTAACCGGGTAACACAATACCCCTTGGTATGACTGGTTGTCAGACTTTCTGGCTTCTGACTACCCGTAACGACTGTCAAAGATTACAAATGACAGCCGGGACTAACGGCTTATCATGCTTTCTGAGGCACGTAGGAGTCTCGCTGTGACATAGATGGTGACCCATCCACGGACTGACCGCACCAAGCTCAGCTTAACCTATGATCGGTCGTCCAGTGCGTGTTACTTAGCCACAAGCATAATACAAGATAAATTAAAAATTAAAAAAACCTCTACGTAAAAATGCCTTACATCATTTGATACTCTTACACTGCCAGACCGATATTAACAAAACATAGCTAAGAACCACCGCAAGAAAACTGGCTTTCAAATGAAAAAAAACCACATTGAAATTTCTTTTTGCATCGGGGGTTAAAAACACTGGTACTCAGCTGCATCCAGTTTAGACAAGAGGCGACCCCAACATAGTTGGGAAAAGGCTAGGTAGGTGGTGACCTTAAAAGTATTACTAAGTACATTTTCTATCTTTCCAGTGACCAAATAGATAGCAATGATCTCAGTAACGAAACAGATCTGTTCGCCTGTGACAAGAGCGATTCCATATCCAGTAGCGAGGAGGCTGGGAAGCCGACCGTGACCTGTGAGAAGTACATCAACAACAATAACAATGAGGAGACTAAGAAGAAAACTGGTGTTGTCTACAAGAGGCCTAGGAAACGGTGAGAGACAAACCTTTTTTTTTTTTAATCTTTATTTTTAACAAGGCTTCAGTCACTCTAGGTAACTATGCCAGCCTCATGAGAAACCTTTTTTTTTTTTTTTGAGAGACAATGTTTTTTCTTGAGAGACAAACCTTTTTTCGTAGATATAAGTGTCAAAGATGTACCCTCTTCTCCTTTTCTTCTTTAATCTCAGACATATTCCCAGAAACAAATAAGAATCCTTAAACTCATCAGACACACATGTATTAATGATTGGCAGCAACCTACTCCTCAGGTGTTACTTGTCACATTCCGACAAAACATGAATCATTTTTAGGATTCCATAGTCGACAAGGAACCTTTAAAAATTAGCCATGTCCGTCTGTTTGTTCGCGGCATAGGTCAGACAGAGGTTCTTAGTACTAATCTACACTTATATTATAAAGAGGAAAACTTTGTTTGTATGTTTGTTTGTTTGTAATGAATAGGCTCAAAAACTACTGGACCGATTTAAAAAAATCTTTCACCATTCGAAAGCTACATTATCCACGAGTAAGTAAAAAAATAGGGTTCCGTAAGTTATTTGGGTTTTCGGACACAAGGTGTAAAAAATCAACCAGAAAAGTTACTTATTTTGCGTACGCTGCTAATCTCAGTAACTACTGGTCTGATTTGAAATATTCTTTCAGTGTTAGCTAGCTCATTTATTGAAGAAGGCTATAGGCTATATTTCATCACGCTAAAACCAATAGGAGCGGAGCACCACTATTCCACGCGGACGAAGTCGCGGGCAGAGGCTAGTAGTACTAGAAAGCAAGGAAGTTTGGTATGGATATTAATTTTGATTGCGCCGACAGTGGTAAAATATTTTTTACCACATGTTATAGTTACCACATGGCAAACAACGTAGCATGGTTCCGTGTAGCAGGTTCCAATCTATTTCCAAACCGAGATATCTGAGCTTGTTTCGACATTTCTTCTCAGGAATAATCATTTCTTCTCAGGTTAGGAAATGCTGGAGCTAATGTTTGTCTTAAAAACAAATAAATTGACATGTAACTAAACTGACTTGACATGTAAAAGGTCATTTCAAACTCGAGCCTACGTTGTACATCCATGATGCAATTACATTATGTCTGGACCTTAAAAGAGACTTTGACCCTTGAGTTTGTTTCGGTGTTTCTTCTCAAGGCAGTCAGATAGGAAATACCGGCCTCATCTAGCTTTAAAAAATAATTGACGTGTAAAAGTGTTATTTTATAACCCATTTGCAAAATAAATATCATTTAACTGTGATATCATATCCAATTTTGCAAAATAAATATTTGAAGCTTTCCAGTTTCAGAAAAAGAGTAAAGAAGCGCCAGTCTAAATGTACCAAGAGTGACTCCGAAGGGTCGAGCGATGAAGCCCTGCCTCTCAGCCGGATCGTGGAGGTGGACAGCAAATGTGTGAATTCTGAGTCACCCGATAACGTTATGGGAGTACCAAACATTGTTATTGTGACTAGAGGTGAGTGTCAACGGTTCTGTAGTATATTTTATTTACCAATCAAATAATATTTTGTTGATATATATATTTTGACTGATCTATAAACTTGACTGTACAAAGTCAAAGAGCTAATTTTTGTTTATTTCCAACTAGCTGTTTCCCGCGGTTTCACCCGCATCCCGAGGGAACTACTTAGCGCATCCGGGTAAAAAGTAGCGTATGTTGTTCCTCAGGGTCTATTCTATCTCTGTACCAAATTTCATTTATATCGGTCCAGTAGTTTTGGCGTGAAAGCATAACAGACAGACAGAGTTACTTTCGCATTTATAATATTAGTAAGGATTCTAATAGGCTACCAAATAAGGTTTTTTATTACTATACTAAACCACTAACCTAAGCCACTTTTTATTAGTCTATTTTGTTCCTCTTGCTGAACTAGTAGGAAACTCCTTGCAAAACTTGTGTTTACAATCTACATCTACACTAATATTATAAAGAGGAAAACTTTGTTTGTTTGTAATGAATAGGCTCAAAAACTACTGGACCGATTTTAAAAATTCTTTCACCATTCGAAAGCTACATTATTCACGAGTAACATAGGCTAAATTTTATTTTGGAAAAAATAGGGTTCCGTAAGATATTTGGGTTTTTCGGACACAAGGTGTAAGAAATCAACCAGAAAAGTTACTTTTTTTGTGTACACTACTAATCTCAGGAACTACTGGTCCGATTTGAAAATTCTTTCAGTGTTAGATAGCCCATTTATTGAAGAAGGCTATAGGCTATATTTCATCACGCTAAAACCAATAGGAGCGGAGCACCACTATTCCACGCGGACGAAGTCGCGGGCAGAAGCTAGTGTAAAATATGATTAAAATATATATTAACAACTTGATGCCATGCAAGATGGTTTTGTCCAGTAATGGGACAATAAATAATGTTTTGTTATTAGATATTTAATTTTTTCATTCATTCAGTACTTCCAAACACTACCTACCTACATATAAAACAAACTACCTTCAGACTTAAAAAAAAATCATTCACAGATCTTAAGCCAAAAATCCAGATGGAGAAGAAGTCTCCTCCCAAAACCCCAGTTCAAGTGACAAAGCAAGAAGCTCCTCCCCCCTCCAAGGAGGAGAAAGAGATAGAAGAAACTCCTCCAGTAAAAGCTAAAGAAGAAAAGGGTAGCGGTGAATGGAAGAACTGTACCATGTGCAGTCTTTCTTTTAGAGGCGATAGAGGACTGAGGTGAGAATTTCTACCTTAATATCTTTACCTGCCTAGCCTTTTCCGAACTAGGTTGGGGTCGAGTTCCAGTGAATCTGATGCACCTGTATGCCAATGTTCTACATGGAGCGACTGCTTATCTGACGTCCACAATTATGGGTACCGATACCCCTTGGTTATCCGACTTTCGCGCTTCTTATCACCCGGGACTAGATACCCCTTGGTTGTCAGATTTCTGACTCCCCGTAACTATACTGAATACAAGGTTTTCTTAAAAATCATTCTACTCAAAAGGCATGACTTTATAACTAAATAAAAAAATTAAGGCCCAAGTTTACCGACAAGATAACGGTCCGATTAACTTAAATCAGCTGTTTAGCATAAATTCAAACTTGCAACGTTCGATGGATAACGTATTATTTAAGATTTTTATTCCTGAAACTGTCGATTACCATACCAGGGTTTAACTAGAAGTGGGTAAAACAAAAATTCAAGCTTCTTTATTAAAAATCCTTTTCGTTTAACGGATCGATTACGAAACCACCAGTCTGTGAAGTTGGCCATAAGTCATTATCATCAGCCTATATGTTGTCCCACTGCTGGGCACAGGCCTCTTGTCACCACGCTTGCTCAAGGCGGATTGGCGATTCCCGACCTTTTAAGTCCTAATTTCTACACGATGCTTTCATTTAGTCAACTCATGTTATTCTAAAAAAAAACTATTTATTCTATTTTCAGACGCCACATGACAATGTCACACATAATAAACCAGGAAGAAACAAAGAAGTCCAATAAACTAGAGCAACGAGATAAAACCAATTTAGATGGGTAATTCGCATAATGACCTGTCGCCATTTTCATTGGGCAAAGTGAGAAATTGTGCGTCTAAGGGCCAAGTTCACCGAAAGAATGATTACCTAATCGGCCCGTTAAATAAAAACGTTGTTTAACTAGAAAGCTGGAATCTTCGTGTTACCCACTTCTAGTTTAACCCTGGTTTGGTAATCGACCGTTTTAGGAATAAAAAACCCAAATGATAAGGTATCCATCGTAAGACAGAGGTTTGAACTTATTGAGTTGATCGGACTGTTATCTTGTGGGTGCACTTGGGCCTAAGTATTTTAGCGTCCGTCTTTTAAAAGAATGGTAAAATGGTACTTTTTTAAAATGATTTTTTGTAAAGTACCACTTTTGAAAATGGCGACTAGTCTGAAGTTTTTATTATTAAATGTTTTTTAAACATAGTTTATGGGAGAGCTAGTTTTGAAATTTTTTGGTAATTTTATGGAAAATTATTGTATTAAAAAAAAAGGTGTTTTGGGTGTGGGATGGTGTGCAATAGGAGGCCTTTTTTTCGGAGTAACTGAGTGCATATACTTTTAAGTTTCACGCTAAATTGTACCGCAGTTCTGTACTTGGTAAAACTATAGTTTTTACCTGAGAATGGTACTGTTTTAAAACAGAATGTTTTACTAGTTAAAAATCAGCCTTGAACTACAAAAAAAAATGTTTAACAAAGCTAATAATATTTAGACTGTATCTATGTTTCCAATAAAAATATAATTGGACAATTAAAAAAAACCCACAAAAATTTCTTAAACGCGCGTACAGTGCGCGTTGTGTTATATAACAAGTTGTGTTAATATTTACAAATGTTATACAACATAACATTCAGTCTCCACGTTACTGAAACATGTTTTGTAATATGTTATGTTATATAATATGTACGTACCTTAACACAAGGGTGCCATTTTCCTTTATAAGGGACTCGGCGTTTAAATGACAAAAGAAAGATCTCAGAAAACGTAGTCGGGAAAGTGATATGCACTCGGTACTTTTTGAAATAATGGTACTTCGTCTAAGTTTTAGTGCCAATGCTGTTGTAAAAATGTTAGAAATAATTTAAAAATTGTTTTTAAGACGATCAGCTCTCTAAGAGATGTGGGCGACTCGTATGATATACACACAGTATATATCATACACAGAAAAAAATATTTTCAGATATTAGGCAGTGTCGATGTCAAAAGGCTAGGATAAAATTTTAGCTTGCATTCTTAAGAATAGAGAACCTCCTCCTTTTTGAAGTCGGTTAAAAAGAAAAATCATTTAACACTGTTAAACAAATTATAGGCGTACCTATTAATTTGATTGCAGCGGAGTTGGGATTAGTTATTTTTGAGGAAGCTTGCTTATTAAGCAATAGTAAAATTTAATAGCATTTCGTATGTCCCACTTTGAAATAATATACTTGGATGAAATCCAAACAAATATTCGGCAAATGAAAAAATGAATCTAGAATTTGTTTAAAATGTTAAGATTTCGGTAGCATTAAAAAAAATCGTAACTCGTTACGATTGCTGGTGCTTTTTTTGTGCAAGTAGGGTGGTACTTTTTGAAAAAACATTTTTTTTAGGGTTTAGTCATTTTTAGCCTAACAAAATCACTATATTTTGGGTGGTATTTGAAAAACGTATTTCTATTGAAAAATTATGACAGCATTGGCGCTTTAGTGGCAGGGTTGAAAATATCTGTGATCGTTCGGCGCATTGTGATGTAGGTTAGAAATTGATGGGGGGACATAGGCTTATTTTTAATATACAAAAAATCTGTCTAAAAATTGAGGACGAGAAAGAAAAAAATATTTTGTCATGATTTTTTTTTGGTAAAGATTCACGCCCGAAATTAATTAGTTATCTATGTTTAAATGAGTTATCGGTAGATTTGGTTAGAACAGAGACAATTTTGACAAAGTTCTTACAAGTAATGTTGTTATAAATTTCGAGCAATATTCTAATTATGATTCAAATGTTTATTATTTCGTAGAAAAATATAATTTTCTTTCGTGAATTTTTTATTAAAAAATATTATTTCAACGTTGGCAAAGCCATTTTATGTGAGATCTCGAAAAATAAGCCTATGTCCGATAATTATTGAAAGTAAAAAAGAGGTTCGGCATATACAAGTACAAAATTCTATTTAGTAACAAAGAGGAAGAAAAGATACTGTCATTTTTCTAAAAAGCGAAAATAATAAATTTATTAAAAAAAAATATTGTCTTAGATCCTAGCTTCTTCTATATTTAGATTTAAGAATTAAAAAAAACCGTTTTTCTGATCTGTCTAGCTGTGTTGCCAGTTAAGGTTAAATGTTAAGGGTGTTGCAATATGAAAAAAAAAAGTTTTTTTTCGTAAACGCGGTGCTATTTTTTTATGTTAAGTCGGGATATTAGTATGTTTAACTAGTCAGTTAAAAAGTTTGCCACTTATTGTTCCTAGAATATTTGTTTATAAAATGGTTATTTATTGAGAAGATACTTAAAAAATGAATGAAGAAAAAAATCATTTAAAATTGGATCGCCTTTCATAGTCGATGCCTCGTTAAAGTTAAGACATGACATGTCCAATCTATATAATATTAAAACGTGAATTCGCTTAATTTTTTGAAGACATTCTTTGGATCATTTTTTAAGAAAACTGCGCGTACGGGCGGCATTTGAGTTTGGCATGGTTGAAGTTTATATTGAGAAGTATTTTGACGTTTTTTGGCCGACTATATTATCGTATCTTCAATTTTATAGCCTTTCTTTTCAGTTGTCTTATATAATTCTAAAATATTTATTCAAATTCGACTGGTAGTTCCAGATGTATTGTAATATCTTTCATAGAAAATTATTCAAATGAATTAGCGTTTAGTTTAATCAAACTGTAATATCTAAAATTAATTGCATTTAAAAGTAACTTCTTAATAAATACGTTTTGTTTGTAAAGTGTAATAAAAATCTCGACGATAATTCTTAATTTTAAAGCATTTTACTTCTTTAAATGTTAAAACTAAAACTGCTTTTTATCCTAATACAAATACGCTGATAATGAGAGATTTAGATCATATCATATCAGCATTGAAGACATTAAAGGTCTCCGGTGTAAAAAAAGGGATGGCGCTATATGTTCTGTATAGTTCCATCCCTGTCTTACACTGAAGTCAGAACCACTTTGAAATGTGATTACACGGCGCCTGATATCGCTAATTATTTGATCTAAGGTGAGTGTTTGTCAGATCTGTCAATATTTACAATAAGTCTGCGCGTTTAGACAGCCTAAATTGTTGGCTTAATCGATATTAAGCCGTGACTCTAAAAGATAGAGTTAAAACTGTTTTGATAATTAAAATCTGGAGGGCTGTAAATTTCCCGCGCTATGAAATCTGTCAGAGCTGTCAATGTCACTTTAGTTCAAAATGTTTTGGCGGCAAAAAGATTTTGTGTGAAAGCTTGTTGGTACAAAACTTCTGTCTATGGAGATATCCGATAAAATGAGTGTTTTTTGTAGAAAATAAGTTACAGGAATAAATTATTGTCTTTTTAGGGTTCCGTAGTCCGACAAGGAACCCTTATAGTTTCGCTCTGTCCGTCTGTCTGTCTGTCTGTCTGTCTGTCTGTCTGTCCGCGGCATAGCTCCGTGGTTTTTGTTATTAGAAAGCTGAAATTTGGTATGAATATGTAAATTGATTACGCCGAGAAAGTGGTAAAATAAAATTTTGAAAAATATTTTTTTTTAGGGTAGCTCCCAAATATGTAAAGTAGGGATGAATATTTTTTTTCTCGCGTACCCCTTCGTGTGGGGTATCGTTAGATAGGTCTTTCAAAAATATTATGGGTGTGTGAAGACCATTTTTCAGTTAAGCGAGCCATTTGCGAAATATCTAGATTTTAAGTGAAATTTTTTGTTCGATACGAGTTACCCCCCCCTCTAACTTTTGAATGGCTGTACCTAGAAATGTGAAAAAAATCACAGACGTGGTACATGTAATGAAATTACAAGGAAAACTATCACGGCTAAGTAGGCTTAACCGGTTACAGAGTTATAGGTGACTAACTAACTCCTACTACGGAACCCTACTGCGCGTGGCCCGACACGCACTTGGCCGGTTTTTTTTTCTACATAATGCACAAGGTATAATTCTCTTAGACTGTACCAGCCACTTTCAAGTTAAAAAAAAACCGTTTTAATAATTAATATTTGACTCAAATGATCTCCAGTATGTGTCATCGGATCTTTTTGGTGCAATCTATGGGTGTTGCCATACTATTAATTTAAAAATTAAATACTATTTTTATTTTTTTCCTATAGTAACTTAGAGTTCTACATAGTTAATATACCTAGATAAAATAATTTGTTCATATACTTCATGCTTTATATTTGCGAGCACTTGTGCTGTTTTTAAACTGAAGATAGTGTTGATGATGTACTTGACATTTTTGAATTTTAATATGATTCGTTCATTTCTAAATGCGCAATTTCTGTTTCGGTATGAATATAGTATTACTGTGATGAACTTTAACTCTGGCTACGTCTAAAATGCACGCGCGTCTCTGGGCGCCAAGCTACAATTTCATCCCAGAACGGGACAAAAAGTCTATGTTCTATTAAATTATATTTAGCAGATTTTTTTAAAGGTTTATGTTAGAATTCCGCGGAATAACTTGTCAGATAATTCGCTAAAATAGTCTTTATTTCAAAGAGAAATTTTAGATTTGACGGATAGAGCATTAATTGCAAAAATTGCGCATTCAAAATGTTTGTTCCTTAAATTGTTTGTTTTACTATAATGTAAATATTATTGTTAAACTAAACGCTGTGTTGTATAGAAATTAGCATATTACGATATTACCTTCAAGTCTGAGCAAGTGCGGTGATTGAAGAGTAAAAGAAAGAAAATAAAGAAGAAATCTTTACCTACATTTTTGTAGAAGTTAAAACCGTCTTTGTCGTGGCTTTGCCGTGAAAACCTGGTAACTGCATGCAATATAATTTTGCAGGTCGTAAAACTTGTTGCTTTAAAATATTTTCTACATTAGGTAAAAGTAATCCTGTCAGTTATATTCTTCGAATTAAATGTTTTTTCGATAGTTTTTATTTTCGTAACTAATATTATAAATGCTAAAGTGAGTGTGTTTGTTACGCTTTCACGGGTACGGTTGAACTTTAGAGACGGTTATAGGCTTTTTATCCAGGTGCGTTAAGTGCCTCGGGACGCAAGTGCAACTGCGGGAAATAGTTAATAGAAGATTTGAACCAGCTGTGTCAGCAGTGTCAATTCTTATACGCACACCGCGTTACAAAATGTTTCACGCAACTAACCAAATAAAACAACATATTTTTCTCATTTACCAGGTTTTCACTGTTAAGCGAATTTTCTGATATGCTAGTTTTTATGACAACGTCAGGTATTTAATTTAATGCATTTTGCACATTACATAGAATATTTTTATGTTTTATTTTTTCTTTTTGTTGTTAGTATTAATAAATTTAAGTTTTGACCGTCTATATACCATAAACAAGAGAGTAAGCTGTATCTGTGGTGTTTAGATAGACAAACGATGGAATTTTAGAATGATTAGTAAGTAATAACTTTGGTATATAGATGAATAGAAATATTTTTTGAATTGAGAGCTGTTTGGGGGACTTATTATATGGGTAGGTATTGCTTAGTCGGAATAGTTTGACCCCAATAGGGGTCATCAGGGGTTATTTGGGCTGTTTTCTCATGGTCCCATCAATAGGACCACGAGGGATAACTATTAGGTACTCGTGGACCCATTATATTTTAAATACCTAATTATAAATAAAATTGGGAGCACCAGGGAAACTTGTTTCCTGTAGACCCACTCATTGATACGAATCTTAAATGGATATTAGTAAGTTGAAGATTCAATTATTTTGAAAATGTCACGAGGAATAGTTCTCCTCATGGTCCTATTGATGGGACAAAATAATGGAACCACGAGAAAACAGCGGTAATTTGATTGCCATCCTTATCAAATTTTATAAATACGAAAGTTACTCTGTCTGTTACGCTTTGACGATAAAAAGTATCAACTGATTTGGATGATATCTGGTATGACGATAGATTGTAACCCAAGGATGGACAACCCTGCCGGGGCTGTGGGACGTTCGAAAGAGATACCGCGCCCCCGGAATTCAAAGGGCTGAGGAAGGAACATGGATGGGTTTTAGTCAGTAAGATTCGAAAACTAACTGCGGGAGGGGTCATTAGATATATTCCCATCCGGAAAAACAACAAGGATGCACAACGATTTTTTTTATCCGGGTGAAACAGCTAGTTACCCATAACCGTATAAGAACTTGCTTCTGTCTGCGACTTTATCTGCGTGGACTAAGAATTGGGTCAAGATACCCGGGTAAAAAGTATTCAATGTGTTAATCCGGGTTAAAAACTATGTGTGTACCGAATTTCGTTCAAATCCATTCATCAGTTTTTCCGTGAAAGAGTAACAAACTTTCGCAAATATACTATTAGTAGGATAATAGGAATATCTATACTAATATATAAAGCTGAAGAGTTTGTTTGTTTAAACGCGCTAATCTCAGGAACTACTGGTCCGATTTGAAAAATTATTTCATTGTTAGATAGTCCATTTATCGAGGAAGGCTATAGGCTATATATCAGCACGCTAAGACCAATAGGAGCGGAGCACCACTATTCCACGCGGACGAAGTCGCGGGCAGAAGCTAGTTTATATATATATAAGTCCCCCATACTCCTCTATTGGTGATTTTTATAAGTAATTCTAGTCTAAAACTGTTCATTTTGGTAAGCGAGGTTTAAAGGTACGGATATATTTCAATATATAATATTTTTTAAGAACGGTTTCTGTTAAACCAATTGTCATTAAGTTTAAAATTGTTAGTCGATAATCGAATATAAAGTTGATGATCGATTCGATAATCGATTTAATTAGTCGACTTTTGATGCCATCTCTTGTGGTCATAAATTCAAGTCATCATGTTAGATTTTTTTTTATTTGCACTCGATGTTACAATAGTAAAGCTTGCTGGCTCGACTAATGTTTGTTAGTCGATTTTTTAGGAGGATTCGTAGTTGATTAAATACATTCAGTCGAATTGAAGTCGCGTTTTCACTAGATGATAAAATTATTTCTCTTGCACATGTTTATTTGGGAATAAGCGCGAAATATTTGATATTATATCAAACAGATGTCAGTAGGATGGGAATAATTTTGGACAAATGTATTATTTTTGTTATCTGGCAACACCAACAACTCTCACCATAAGTGTTGCCATTTCTAATCTAGTGAAGACGCGGCTTATATCGACTTTTTATTACATTTTTAAGCGCAGATTCGCTCAATATTAAGTAAGATAACTTTTAAATGTCAAATTCTAATAGATAGGTGAATTTTGAATGAAATCTAGGTCTATCTTGCCACGTTCTAAGTGTATTGTAAAATGTTTGCTTTAGGGAATGAACAAATGTTATAGAGTACCATGAATTATGTAGCACAAAAATATTACTGATTATTGTTGAAAAAAATGATCGGTTTTTACCACACTGCTAAATGAGTTCTTGATCCAGTGGTCGTGAATTCGTTCTTATTTCGATTCTCAGTTCACGCAAAGTGGATGGATGGTTTCTCTAACGTAATTTCTCAGTAACAGTCCAGTGTCTGGAATTTATGCCTAGTAAAAATATCAGGACACACCATTACCAACCGAAATGGTTTTGCCAATTTTGCAATCTGCTAGTGACAACGCAAAAAAAGATTTCTAAGTACCTACATTAATTTCGGTTTTTATTCTTTTACTTGTGAAAGTAAAAAGAAACCGACTTTCTGTTACGCTTTTACGGTAACACCGCTGAACGGATTGTGATAATATTTGGTATGGAGATAGATTGAACCCTGGGCAAGGACATAGGACGTTTTTGTCCGGGTAGGCGAGGTAGTTATCTCAGGAAACGGGTGAAACCGAGGGACAGGTTGTATAATATAATGGTACTTATATAATGTTTGTTCATTCCCTAAAATAAATTGTCGTTGATAAGTGAAACCCATTCGGCCAAGCCTAGTTAAGTGGATGTTCAACACAACGGTTTGAAACTCTTTCGATTGTGATCCCAGAATAAAAACGTTTATCGATATTTGAATATTGAGTTTTATTAATCACTAAGTTTTGAGACTACAAGACTTTCCAGTCATCATCTGCCTAGCCTTTTCCTAACGATATCTAAGTCGGCCTCGCAGTCTTACCGGATGAAGCTGAGTACAAGTGTTTTACATGAAGCGACTGCCTGTCTAACCTCCACAACCCAGTAACTGGGTAACACGATACCCCTTGGCAAGACTGGTTGCGAACTTACTGGCTTCTGACTACCCGTAACGACTGTTAAAGATCTAAAATCAGCCGGGACCAAAGGCTTAATGTGATTTCTGAAGCACGGAGGAGTTCACGACATAAAAATAGTTACTTATCTAATATTTTATTCAACAACAAATACAGTCACAAAATTATTGTCATTTTTTTTTTACAAAATTTCTTTAGCTAATGATGTCTTTCGCGCCCTAAGGGTACTCTTTACGGTTCCTTACCCAAATGAGTCAACAGAACCCTATTAATAAGCCTCTGCTGTCTGTCCGTCTATCACATAGTTGGCTATATCTCATGACCCATAATAGGCACTGAATTGAAATTTTTACAGTAGCCTTCAGCCTTTTTTTGTCGCTTTTAGAAATAATGAAAAGCAAGACGCCTATAATTATTTGTATGATGGTACCCTTGACTTGAGTCCGACTTTTGCCCGTTTTTTTTATGATACCCGGTTTTTATTGTTAGTAGACACATGAGGTATTTTTTTTTAATGGTAGTTTTTTATGATACCCAGTTGTTATTGTCAGTAGATACATGATGAGGTAATTATTTATTATTTAATGGTTATTATAGTCATAATTAAAATAAAATGAAGCAACTTATTCAATCAGAATCATCCCTACTATAAGTGATCTTATTAGATTTAATTTGATGAAATATCTGAAAGAATTCCGAAGTGGGAGCTATAGCGCCTTTAGTAACCCAACATTTTAACGTCTTAGCCAAATCTTCAGTCTTCAAATTGACACTCAGATTAATATTCTTATCCAACCGAGACCTATCGAAGAATAACTTGGTCGTTTTTATATTTAAATCTGTTATAACTGGCGGGTCGGGTCCTAGTATGTTTTCTACGTAATTTTCATCGTACAATTTGTTAGTGTAGTCTATGCCTGTGTTGGTTATGACGGGCGTCGGTGCGTAGTCGGGTATTTCCGTCAAATGTTCGGCGTTCGCGTTCCAAGAGCGATCGTTGATGCGCAGGAGTGACCGGATATCGCGCCCGTAGAGATTTGCGTTCTCGTATTTCTTGTAGCCGAGACCTGGGAAAGATGATAAATTTATTATCTGTCTAGACTTTTCCTAACTATTTTGGAGTTGGCTTCCAATCTCAGAGGCGGAGTAAGGCGTGGGTGGTGTGGGCCACCACGGCCTCGCGGTGCAAAGGGCCTCGCGCCTCACAGCCGAAAACTTAGAGACACCGACTTCTAGAGCGGTGCATTGGTCCAATCCATCTGCCTAGCCTTTTCCCAACTATGTTGGGCTCGGCTTCCAGTCTGAACCGGATGCAGCTGAGTACCAGTGTTTTACATGGAGCGACTGCCTATCTGACCTCCACAACCCAGTTACCGGGTAACACGGTACCCCTTGGTAAGACTGGTTTTCAGACTTTCTGGCTTCTGACTACCCGTAACGACTGTCAAAGATGTACAAATGACAACCGGGACCAACAGCTTAACGTGCTTTCCGAGGCACGGAGGAGTCTCGCAATGACAAAGATGGTCACCCATCCACGGACCGACCGCGCCAAGCGCAGCTTAACCTTTGATCGGTCGAACCGTACCGCTGTTACTTAGCCACAAGCTGTTACTTAGCCAAGGTTACAAGGTCCACTAGCGTTACAAAATATATTTTTCTCTTTTAGAAGATGGTTGTATTTTTTTGCACCATCGGAACAGAGGGCCTCGCAAAATGTACCTTGCCCACATTAAGTTTAGGTCTTGCGCCGCCACTGTCCAATGTCACCGGATGCAGCAGTACCAGTGTTTGGACTGACTGCCTATCTGACCTCTAGAACCCAGTTACCGGGTAGCTAGTTATTCATAAATGGAGTTTATACTTTTGGTGGGCACAGACATGTATCGAGAGTAGAGAGCAGCGGAGAGAGCGTCATGCCGTATGCCGTCACGGCATACAATTTTATTTCATTGGAATATTAAATTTGCAAGAGTAAACAATTATTAAGTTGTTGTTTAGTTAAATAATTTCACCTTTACAAGAAATACTGGGCCCATAACCTAATAAAACAATGATTTTCCATTGACTGACCACAGAGTATTTATTATAAGTAAGAGGCACAATGGTTTCCATACTTAATTGTTACATAGATGTTGCCAGTGCCTATGTTAGAATTTATAATTAATGTGTTAATTTCAATATAATTTTAACAATAAGACTAATATGAATAACTAGCTGTTTCCCGCGGTTTCACCCGCATCCCGAGGGAACTACTTAGCGCACCCGGGTAAATAGCCTATGTTGTTCCTCAGGGTCTATTCTATCTCTGTACCAAATTTCATTTATATCGGTCCAGTAGTTTTGGCGTGAAAGCGTAACAGACAGACAGACAGACAGAGTTACTTTCGCATTTATAATATTAGTAAGGATTTAAAATTTCAAGGATACATTTGAAGATATTTAAGCTTCATTCTTACCCAAGACACCCCAATAAATAAATAAATCACATAAAAAGATGCCTTTAATCAACATACCTTCAACCAAAGCCTTGAGCAGTCCCACAGCTGTGACGCTGGACACCAGGGCTACAGGCTCCCCGGGCGGAGTGGCCACATACAGCACGGAGCCCTCCTTGTGGTCCGACACCAACTGAATGCTGAGGTACATCAGATCGCCTAGTAGAACTGTTTGTACCTGTGGAATATCATAGATCAGTTATTTCAACTGTTTGACGTAGTGGCTGCTACACAGCCTGATACGGGTTCGAATCCCGAACGGGACTACTAAAATTGTTCTGGGTGACTGGGTCTGGGTGTTAGTGCATGTGTTATGTATGTTAAACACACCCACGATACAGGAGACACTCCTAGTGGGGCAACTATACTATAAATGCAAACGTTACTCTTTATGCCATACTTTTACGGTAAACTGCTGAACCAATTTGATATAGACATAGTGGTCAATCAGACTGCATTAGCGGGAGCGGGCGCTCGGGTCTTGGCGTCTGCGTGGACGCTTCGGCGGGTGAATCAAAATGGTTTAGAACCACACGCGCAGTCACCTAGCAGTCGCTATATCACTGTGAACGATACGGGCGGACTGACCCATTAGAAAAACCGGCCAAGTGCGTGTCGGGCCACGCGCAGTAGGGTTCCGTAGTAGGAGTTAGTTAGTCGACTATAACTCTGTAACCGGTTAAGCCTACTTAGCCGTGATAGTTTTCCTTGTAATTTCATTACATGTACTACGTCTGTGATTTTTTTCACATTTCTAGGTACAGCCATTCAAAAGTTAGAGAGGGGGGTAACTCGTATCGAACAAAAACTTGCACTGAAAAGCTAGATATTTCGCAAATGGCTCGCTTAACCAAAAAATAGTCTTCAAACACCCATAATATTTTTGAAAGACCTATCTAACGATACCCCACACGGAGGGGTACCCGAGAAAAAAAATATTCATCCCCACTTTACGTGTTTGGGAGCTACCGTAAAAAAAAATATTTTTCAAAATTTTATTTTACCACTTTCTTGGCGTGATCAATATACATATTCATACCAAATTTCAGCTTTCTAGTATCAAGAACCTCGGAGCTATGCCGCGGACAGACAGACAGACAGACGGACATGGCGAAACTATAAGGGTTCCTTGTCGGACTACGGAACCCTAAAAAACCCGCGCAATCCGTGCCCGCGCCCGCCACATGCAGACGCGCGGCTCGCGGGAGCACTGAATGCAACTGGCGTCTCCACTCTGAAAGACTTAATAGATTGAAAGCTGGACAATGATATTGGATAGTTTTTATCCGGGTGCGTGAAGTAAGTTGCTCAGGGCGCGGGTGAAAACCGCGGGAAACAGGTGGTCCTATTAATATACCTTATATAATCTTTATTTTTAACAAGGCTTCAGTCACTCTAGGTAACTATGCCAGCCTCATGAGAAATTACATATATATTACATAGTTACACACTTAACAGACACATTCAAACATCAGCATACTCTCTGTCTTCTTTCATTCATACACAATTTTACAAAATCAAATATCTTTTTGCATGCTCTGATGCTGATGATGATGATGCTGAATATTATAAAATATGCAAAACTTTGTGAGAATGTATGTATGTTTCTTACTCTTTTACACTAAAACCACTGAATGGTATTAGATAAAATTCGGTACATACATAGTTTATTACATGAATATACACATAGTATACTTTTAATCCCGGTACACAAATTACGTCCCTCAGAATAGGATTGAAACCACAGAAATCTATAAAGCTACATCCTCACTTACCTCCGGTCTCATACTCCTCTTGTTCTTCCTGAGGGCCTGAGCAATCCTGCCGGGAACAGCTCTCATGGTGACAGTCACCGGTTCCTCGGTTGTCTTCTCTGATAACCTGATGACGTACCAGGTGCGGGGCTGTGTGGCTACCACTGTAAATAAAGTGATATATTTATTGTTTTTAAATCCTTTTTATTGGATGGGAATCATCAAATGACCCCACCTGCCGCGTAAGTGTATACCCCAACTCCCCAAAATCCGGCTCTAAGATGACCCATCGACCTTGCTTTGTGTTGAGAGTTTTATAATTATATTTTCACACTTTATTATTGTTGTTTTAAATAGAATTTGTTTTACAATGTTAATACTTACATTTCAGTCTCAACCTCGCAACTATATCCTCAATTTCATCAGCAGTGAGAGCTTTAGACACATGTCTGCATAGCACCCTAGCAATACTGGCCGGTTGCATTGGCAACCTAGCATTTCGTACCGCCTTGGATAATTCCCGCCAGCGCACCCCGAATTCAGGCAAAGCAGCAGTACAGAACACTTCCAAAGACATCCTGGTTATAATGCCTTGGAGTTCTGATAGCTCTGGAAATTAAAAAATAAATGGTATTTGAAATTAGAACGTGAAGAAATAAACAACATCTAGGTTTAGTGTCTACACGATTTGTTTAATTAAAGATGTGTTGTTGATGGTAATAAAGCATTGAATTTACTGAAAATATGGCGTGATAACAAAGTAAAGTTCGTTCTGTTTAATTTATAGGTAATAAATAACTACTTGAGTATAAAAAAAACATAATATTGAAGAGATTCAGAGCCGTACTCACTATTTTTTGTGGAAGTCTGCATTTCGTTAGTCTGTTTTGTTTTGTCCTTTTATAAAGCTAAACTTGTGTTCCTTCTACACTGTCACATTTATGATTAAATTAATAGAAAATCATTACTTTACTCATGTAAACAAAAATAAACACTAACAACGATCCTGTCTGCCTGCCGCCGTTGGCAATTTGACACAATTTGACATATTTTGAATTTTTGAAATGTATTTGTCATTTTTTGTTTCGTTCGAAAATTCGTTCTTTACACGTAACAAAACGAGTTTACTGAGACGGCGTTTATACGCTCATTCTGGCGTCAGTTCAGTCTGTGACCGTGATCACGTATATACTGATGGTTGAATAATGGATTGACAGGTGGTATTAGACGGTAAGTCAGACTGACGATCAGTCCAACCGAAAACTTCTACGCGTTAGCACGCATAATTTGCGTATGGTATGGATTTTCGACGGCCAAGTGCGTGTCGGGCCACACTCAGTAGGGTTCCGTAGTAGGTCTTAGTTAGTCGACAATAACTCTGTAACCGGTGGAGCCTACTTAGCCGTGATAGTTTTCCTTGTAAATTCATTACATGTACTAAGTCTGTGATTTTTTACATTTCTAGAGACAGCCATTCAAAAGTTAGAGGGAGGATGCTCGTATCGAACAAAAATTTGCACTTATAGCTAAATATTTCGCCAATGGCTCACTTAAGCGAAAAATGGTCTTAACACACCTATACCTACGCCACACGAAGGTGTACGCGAGAAAAAAATATGCATCCCCACTTTACGTGTTTGGGAGCTACCCTAAAAAAAGTCATTTAACCACTTTCTCGGCGTGATCAATATACATATCCATAGGTACCAAATTTCAGCTTTCTAGTAACAAGAACCTCGGAGCTATGCCGCGGACGGACAGACAGACAGAAGGACATGGCGAATCTATAAGGGTTCCTTGTCGGATTACGGAACCCTAAAAAAGCTTGTCAAGCGTCAGTCTCACCAGACTGACAAAAATTATTAAAATATTTAAATAACCATCATTCTGGACCATCAATCCATCAGTCTGCGCGTATACAGTCAGTTTCCCGTCATTCTGACATCAATCATGGACTTTACTGACGCCAGAATGAGCGTGTAATCTCCGTCTAAGAAAAACTGTTTTTAATACAAGATTTTGACACAGTATAGGTGTACAAAAATGTTTGGATGGAATTATTAAATATGACTGACATATTTTAATTATCATGTCAGGCGAATGTCTCTCATTTAATATAATAATTAATTATCTTTAGCAACCCGTCTGTGAGGCTCACAGAGTACACTGATTAGGGACCTTACTCACTTTCCAGCACCTACGTCGTTTCCACTCGAGAACAATAAGGCTATTTTATGAGCGATGCACGCTGGTATTGAATGTTATAGGCTTTCTAAAGCTGAAGGGAACTACGTATGATCAGTGGCGGATCCAGGGTTTTGGTTTGGGGCTTGATTCTGGTGAGGGTAGGTTTTATCAAGCGAAACACTAAAAAAGCACAGAACATTTTATTTTGCTTAACGCATAATATGTCTCCTTGCTTAGCTTTTGGGGCTTGAGCCCCTTAGCCCCCCCCCCCCCCGCCCTGGATCACTGCGTATGATGCCTATTTTCTGAGTTACTTTGTTGGTGGTTTATTTATTCAGTATCGCAGAAAAACGCATGTTATTAAATAGATGAACTATCGACAAAAGTACCTCAGAAAGTAGGCGTTTTTTTTAAAACTACTAAACGGATTTGGATGAAATTTCGTACACACATAGGATAGTTTTATTCGGATTAAACCGCTGGAACAGTGCTTTTTAAAGGAGTAGTCCGTTAGGGCTTTAATCAAGCTTATCCAATAATCCCTTTTTTTTTTTTTTTTTTTTTTCGGGGGGAAATCCTCATGGACGAACCCGGCCTGGGGAGGCCGGGAACAGTGCCGGACTCTTACCGGCTAAAACCACCCCGGTCGCTTCTCGCACTTGGGCGCGGGGCCGCGGGAATCCAGATTCGTCCGCAGCCCCGCACTGGTCCCCATGCAGGAGACGAGGCCCGTCCTGCCGGGCCTCGTCTCCTGCACGGGGTAGTGAGGTGTCCTACCCCGTGCATCGCCTCGGGGGCGCGCGTGGACACAGACACGCGCCGCCGGCTCGGGTCCTATCATGGGGGGCGGGGACTTCCCCAAGTCCGTCGCCCCTGGACCCGTTTATGGGGGGCGGAAGAGGGCGTTGTCTGCCCTCCTCCGGCGCCCGGTGCGCCTGCTGCGGGCGGGGTTGAGAGTGGAGATCTCCCTTTCCCGCTCCGCAGCTTCCTTCTGCGACATCACGTCCTCGCAGAAGGACACCACCGCGTCCCACGACTCTGCCCTGCCGACCATACTCCGAACAACGGCCGGCAGCGACAGATCGTTTCCTACTTCAGAGGTGAGGGCACGGCGCTGCTCCTCCCAGGTCACACACTCCTGGAGCGTGTGTTGCGCCGTGTCTTCCCCGCAATGGACGCAGTGGTGGCACCGAGCGTCCGACTCCCTGCCTATGCGACACAGGTACTTGCCGAAGCACCCATGCCCCGACAGCACCTGCGTCACCCGAAACGACAGGGAGCCGTGCCTTCTCCCGAGCCATGCGTCGAGCACTGGCCGGATCGCCTCGACGGTAGCGAGGCCGGCGGTAGGGCGCAGAAGCCTGTCCCGCCATTCCGCCACCAAGACCTGGCGGAGCTCCGTTCGGCGCAGCGCAATCTGCCGCTGCACCGGTCTGAAGCCCCGTGCCCGCTCTTCCTCGCGCCACCGATACAGTGACGCGAGTACTTTAGCCATCCAATAATCCCTTCCTCATCCATATTGACACAACAAATTATGCCAGCATAAAGTGTAGGACAGAGACAGAGCTATTCAAGACTGATAGCACTGTCCCTTTTTATCCGATTTCAAGGAAGTTATGTTTTTAATATTTTTTTTAAATTCATTTATATTTAGAACGTGAAAAATAAAACAAAGTTTCTTTACAAAATTACAATTATTTAATAACTATAATGTACAATATTTTATTTTTACAAACGACTGCTAAATTAATAAAGAGGGATAAGCGCTATTTAATTTAAATTACAATATTTATTTCTAGATCAAATAGTACCAAATTGAATCGAAAAAAAAATCTTTGGAACTATATTAAAATTTCTTTAACATATTTGAAAAAAAAAAGTATTAAAGGAGTACTTTGGTTGGCTGGTGGCTAAATAAGAAACATTTTTTTTTTTAATTTTACCAGCTTATAAAATTTTAGTCATAATTTCAGGCACATAGGTTTATATTACAATTTAGTCTAACTTATCCTCTCTTCAAAATTTCAAACATCGTCTAACACTTACAAACTATTTCTAAGCTATTTATATAACACCTTAATACCTAATGCCCAGACTACATAGCGGTGGGCAAAAAAAAAAAAAAGATTTCCCGCCAAATTCAAATCGGGGTTCCACTTCGTGACTTACTTTGTAACTCAATACATAAAAAAAACCGGCCAAGTGCGAGTCGGACTCGCGCACCGAGGGTTCCGACCATTGGAAAGAAAAGATACGCAATAAAGTCGCAATTATCTTGTTTTTTCCGACCGCATAATTAAGTTTGTTTGTAGAGGAAAATTGCTGATTACTTAAAAACTACCAGCTAGATCTCTTTCAAACCAATTTTCAATGAAAGTTTGCATGGTAATCTACATCATATATTTTTTTTAGTTTTATCATTCTCTTATTTTAGAAGTTTCAGGGGGGGGGGACACACATTTTACCACTTTGGAAGTGCCTCTCGCGCAAACTATCCAGTTTAGAAAAAAATGATATGAGAAACCTCAATATCATTTTTGAAGACCTATCCATAGATACCCCACACGTATGGGTTTGATGAAAAAAAATTTTTTGAGTTACAGTTCTAAGTATGGGGACCCCCAAAATTTATTGCTTTTTTTCTATTTTTGTGTCAAAATCTTAAAGCGGTTCACAAAATACATCTACTTACTAAATTTCAACAGTATAGTTCTTATAGTTTCGGAAAAAAATGGCTGTGACATACGGACGGACAGACAGACAGACAGACATGACGAATCTATAAGGGTTCCGTTTTTGCCATTTGGCTACGGAACCCTAAAAACTAATATTATTGTTTTTACATGCTGACAATTGACATAATGATATTTATATACATAATTTGGGTATTATCATTGATAGTTCCTGTACTTTTCACGGTGTGGCTAAATAACACAGGTGCACTAACTTGCAGCATTACAATTATTGCTTTTACTTTACCAATAATAAAATACACGGTTTACCACAATCTCTTTTGTTTCATTCACACTCATACCAATCTACTCATGCACGTTTAACCGTCTTACTTATAAAAAACCTGTAATCTTAAGTTTAACCATTTGTCACCTAATCCTTACTTAATGTCTTAATCCAGGATTAATTAAGCTACTAACTTAAGTTCGGATTAACGCTAAACAGAATTAATGAGAGATTTCTGCGAATCCGTTGCTTACCAGCAGATAAAAAATAATCGGATTTTATAAGTAAGACAATCATAGTTGGATCAACGAAATAAAAATATCTTAATAGGTAAATTGAGGCCACCAGAACCAGAGTGACCCAAACACCAACTACAATTATATGGACATGTGCTCTATTAATAGTGTTTTAAGAATCAAAATGCCACAAAAAAAAATTAACACCATTTATGATTGTTTACTGAAATTACCTTTGAGCCACTCTGACTATTAACTTGGGGTTTGAAAACGGCCGCTCTGGTTCTGGTGGCCTCAATTATTGTCAACGAAAGTCCATGTCATTTTTACTCCTTTTTTGTTTGCGACAGCATTATTGACCGCCATAATATAAGAATTCTCTTTGATGAGAGAAGAAAGCAAAAAAGTGCAACAAGTACAAGCACAGTGTACCAACATTTTAAAAAAAGTGGCTTAATGTACGCTATTCTTTATTTAAAAGAGTAATTTGCGATTTGACGTCTATGAAAAACGCAGTTCAAGCGCCAACTATCATAGATCTAGGAAGACATGATGTTCCACACCCCACACTGGGCTACTCACTCTCACAGAGGCCCGAATCCAACAGTGGGCAATAGGAACAATAGGTATAAGCCGATCATATCATATAATTTATGTATATAAAAAAAATGACCAACTTAATTCACAAAACGTTAAAATTACATAAAACAGCTCATTACACTCTCAAATTTTCAATATCAATATATTACAATCGTTTTCTTGTTCTTTTATCTCATACTTGATATCCGGTACCGGTTTCCGTACCTTAGAAGGTGTTGGAACTTCTTTTATAACCTCTTTCACTAATTTGACCTCTTTGGTCGGTTTAGGTGACACAGTTTTAGGAGACACAGTTTTAGGGGACACAGTTTTCGGTGACACAGCTTTCGGTGACACAGCTTTCGGTGATAAACTAGTTTTGACTTTGAATTGTCCCATTTTGGTTTTGACAACTTCTTTCTTTTTAACATTGGCTCTCGTTTTTGGTGTGCTAGTGATATTATCGGTATTGCATTTAAAGTTTTGGTCTACAAAGTTCTTGTAAGAGTCATTGAACGATGAAGGAGATTGTAGTTGTGAACGCAAAGCAAGGATCGGCTGCGGATCCTCTAACTTTTTACTTACTACATCATCTGTTTTCTGTTCGGTGTTCTGTGATAATTCTTTCTTTTTTAACGCACTCCTCTGGTGTTTTGTAACAATTTTGTCCGGTATAACTGGTGGGTCCTCTTTAGCATTTTCAATGTCATTATCATCTCTCAAACTGTCATTGAATGACACAGATTTATTCAGAGCTGGACTGTTTTTACTTAGTCTCGTTGTCCTACCATTTTCAATCACCTTCGCAGCAGGCGTAGAGCCTTTTCTGGCTCTCTTGACAACAACTTTTACTTTATTTGATTCATCCTCAATTACTTTACGTTTACCGTGATCTGTTTTCAAACTATCTAGAGTTCTGGAGATCTGTGCGTCCGTAAGACATTTACTTATTAGAGCAGGGTTACGGTCTTCTCCTTCATAATGTTTTAATATTGATGTCATTTCAAGTGCTTTACCGAGCAACTCTTTCAGTGTGTTACCACTAACTTTAGCCGCATCAAACAGAATGCATGTGATCATCTTTTTGAACTGCGTAAAGATCTCACTATCTTCTTCAGCTTCTACTATCATTTCTTCATTATCTCGTGTGTACAATGAGATGCTGTACTGTGTGTACTGTTTCAGCGGTGATGTGTCAACGGTATGGCCACAATGTTCCTTGTAGTAACACACGTGGATGCCTTTAGTGTACTCTCTGACTGTGATGAGGGCCGGACACAGTTCTGTTGCAGAAGACAGACTGACATCCTGATGGGAACAGTGATATATTTCTTTGGAATTTGGTTTGTTTAACTGTATGAATTTTATATTGGTTTGCTCTTCTAAATCCGCTTTCCAGGATGTGAAATCTGAAAATTATGAATTTGTTGCAAATATAGTGGTACCGGTATATTTAGATTACTGTGTATTGTGTATTGAACTTTATTTTGTGTGGCTTTTGTTCCATATTGCTTGTCTTGGATGCAAATGAAACACAGGGTGTGTCATTCCCGGGGCTGCGAGATGTTCGAAAGAGATACCGCGCCCCCGGAATACAAAGGGCTGAGGAAGGAACATGGATGGGTTTTAGTCAGTAAGAGTCTAATACTCGCTCCCGCCCCACCCACGGCGGCAAATGACCCCATTTGATGATTTCCCATTCGAAATAAAAGGGCGTGTTTCATGTGCCATAAAAAGATGATGTTTATACATATCAGTAAAATGAATTCTACATACAAACATACAAATCCTATCTTTTTATAGGGTAGATAGATAGATCATGGTGATCACGCTCAGTAGCTTTCTCCATGTAGTCAGAAAATCTGACAACCAGTCTTACCAAGGGGTATTGTGTTACTGGTAACAAAGTGTAGATGGAGTTGATCAGGGTGTCCACTCCGATTACGAATTCCCTGATTAGGGAGAATCAGGGAATTCTTTACCATTCTACCACATATCCCTGACCTAATATTGTCATGTTATAAGGAATATATGTTTTTTTCTTGTTTTTAACCGGATTATCATGAATTTTGTACTATTTTAGACCAATTGCAATGATTAGGAAAAGATATAATCTGTTTGGAGTTATAAACCATAAACAGTAACCTAAGAAAACATTAGAGCGAAATTACTTAGTGTTTTTCTTAGACATATGAGCATCATAATTCTTAGGAATCATATTTTTATTTCATGAGTCAGTTTTTCCCTGACTTTTGACTATTATGATAATTTTTCCCTGACAATCCCTGACTACTAATGGCTTCCCTGACTTTCCCTAATTTTCCAGATAGTGGACAACCTGTTGATTTTTATATAAACCCAGTAATCACACTTTCTAATGGAGTTGCGTAAAATCATACCGCCCAAACCTAACCTAGTTGATTTTTATATTTTTTCAACAATTCTATGAATCAATGCATCTTATTTTTTCTTGATAACTTATTACTACGTAATTATTAAAAACATACCCTCCCGTGTTGGAAAGAAAAAGTTCTGCATAGTATCCGCATGTAAACCTTTAACATGGTGTTGGAATAGCAAAAGCCCGGTGAACAGCTGATGGCAATTGAGGCACGAGTACTGGTCTTTGTTAGAATGGTGCCGTGGACAGTTATGGGGCTCCGTTGACCGTATCTGTAGGCTGCATGACGCACAGGTCTCTATGCGTATCGGTTTCACTAGATCTGGAGCATTTGGCGAACTGGAAGAAAAAAAATTAAGATTAATATTAATCTTAATTTTTTATAAATTAAGATTTTTTAATTTTTTATAATGAAAAAAAAAAAAGGTTTTTGTTACTAATTCAATTTTGTGTTGGCTAAGAGATATTTGAAAAGAAAATAGACTATTTTTAAATAGAAAGTAATTAGGCTTAATTGTTTAGAAACATAAAATAGATTAAAATAATACAAATATCGGTTGGTGGGTCATCTTTGGGGCGGATTTTGGGGAGTTGGGGTATACGCTTAGGGGCACTATGAGAAGCAATGAAAACATTAAAAAAATCTCTATAAAAAAATTTTGAATTAGAAAAATGATGGGACTTTTGGACTATTTTTTTTCGAAAAAGGCTTTTCTTGTACGCCATAGTCAAATAATCAAACAATTCCGGCAATAGTATGTCTACATAATATAATTATTCAAGATTAATAATACATTGGTAAACATTTTGAAATGTTTACTGATTTGGCAAGTGCTAGGCTGGCTATTGTAACATTTCAATGTAACAAAATGGGAACAACTTGGTATGTTATCAAATTTACAACTACAATTCAAATATTTATAAACATAATAGTTTGTTATCCTTACTAATATTATAAATGCGAAAGTAACTCTGTCTGTCTGTCTGTTACGCTTTCACGCCAAAACTACTGGACAGATATAAATGAAATTTGGTACAGAGATAGAATAGACCCTGAGGAACAACATAGGCTACTTTTTACCCGGGTGCGCTAAGTAGTTCCCTCGGGATGCGGGTGAAACCGCGGGAAACAGCTAGTAATCAATAAAAATGTACTGAAAGAACAAAATTACTGTTTTTATCATTCTAGCACCCAGAAATAGCCGACCCACACATTAAATTTACAATGTGATTGAAACCATCATGGGCCACTGTGTAAATGCTATCTAAAAAGTTGAAAACTCACACTTTTTCCCCTTTCTCATTGACGCAATGTTTCTTTTGTATATGCCTGAATGTAGTAAAGTACACGGGAAACCTCTCAGTACATATAGGACACTCGAATTCAGGCTTTTTCGGTACGCTAGGCGAGTTTCCCGCTATTTTCGGAGCTGGGTCAGGCACCTCTGGAACTTTCGTTTCTTTTGACGCTGTAGGCGGATAGACTCTCTTCAACATATGCACTGGTACAATCTTCTTCTTAATCAGTTTCGCATTTTCTTGCTTCTTAGCCAGTTTGTTCACCGCCTCCGGCTTCGTATGCAAAAATTTATGATGAGATTTCAACGCCGCTGTAGTAAGAAATTTACGACCACAAACCTCGCATTTTACTGTCGGACGGGGTTTTAAAGGCTTATTTACGTTCACGGGTGTCTTTGCCCCCATTGTACGCACTACATTTATTCGTGTTATTACTTAATTAAACGCTTGTGTTAGCGAAATAACACAAAAGCTTCGCAGATTTTGTAAAACAGTCAGAATAAGAAACGCCACTCGGCAGATTAAAAAACTAAAGAGATCACGCGTTCCATTTCTAGAGCAAATGTAAATAAGAGGATCTTAAACTTCAATTGAAAACAAGATGGCGCTGAATTATGTATCTTCTGACCGCACATTTTAATGTCACAAGGTTTTGGATGGTTTATTAAAGCGATAAAATACTAAATAATGCTTCGAATAACTTCTACCCATTATGGATTAATTTATGTGTAAAGTCGAACATATTTCACTATATGCGTGTAATGATAAACGACGACATGAATGCTAATGATAACCACGCAACTAAAAAATAGTACTGGAACGACATTTAATTGATGCAATTTGACAGTTTTATATAGGATTGCCTCCTCTGAGTACTGAAACCTATGGAAATGGCATAAAACTACGAAAAAAACGTGCATACCGAAACATACCAAGAAACAAAAATGGCGCCTTTCCGTAGAGCTGCCCTATTTTTAACCGACTTCAAAAAAAGGAGGAGGTTCTCAATTCAATCGGTATTTTTTTTTTTTTTTCTATGTATGTACACCGATTACGCTGAGATTTATGATCCGATTTACGTGATTCTTTTTTAGTTTGATGCGGAATAGATGCCATTTGGTCCCATAAAAATTTCACATGGTTTGGCCCAGTAGTTTTCATTTTGTGAAAATTTTTTACATTTTTGTTTACATCGATGACGTAATTGTTTCGGAGTCGATTTATATTTTCCGTTCCCGTTTCTTGATCTATATTGTTTAAAGCTGCACCTTTCGTAGGCCTACCCATAGCTACTTAAAAAAAAACTATTTAACATATAATTATGACAATAAAAACAACGAAATGTTATAGCCTTCCTTATGTAATCTATAAAAATCCTGTAAAAAATACTGTAGTTTACAGAGCAACTTATTACAGACACTAAAAAGTAAAAAATAAATTTAAAAAAACTACGTTTAAAAAAACCGACTTCAAAAAAAAAACTAAAAAGTATTAAAAAAGTATAAAATAACTTAATAAAGATTTAACACAAACCTAATACCTTTAATATTAATAAAACACCATTATTTGTATGTGTTACCTATTGACAGGTTTGAAGTCGGTGCCAAGTCCTAAACAAAATGAAATTCCTAAAGATTAACCTACGTAAATAAACTTAAAGAACAATGTGAATTAATGTGAAACAGATGAAAACTTTTTAATACCTGAATGAGTAACACTATTACATTTGGCTTGGCACCGACTTTAAACCTGTCAATAGGTAGCAAATACAAATAATGGTGTTTTATTAATATTAAAGGTATTAGGTTTGTGTTAAATCTTTATTAAGTTATTTTATACTTTTTTAATACTTTTTAGTTTTTTTTTTGAAGTCGGTTTTTTACATCGATTTATTTGTAGATGAAGTTATATATACAGTGTATCCGGGTTACGACCGGCGATAATTTAACTTAAATTAAATGCCTGCCATTTCAATTTTCTGCCTGTCAGTACAATGTCGATTTAGATCATATTTGTATAACCCATAGTTCATTTAGAACAATATGCCATCTCCATAGGTTTCAGTACTCAGAGATTGCCTCGGATTACCTATTTCCGACTTCCATAACTATAAGTAGTCTGTGTCGACTTCATATCCCCCGACCCCTTTTAAATGAATATATTCCAATTCAAAAACCAATAACGGTTTATCCAGAGCTAAAAATGTCACAGAGTAGTGTTGTTCCTCGATTTTAGATCACAGACTAATAGTAGATACTATTTTAGATCCTTAACATTACGTTTAAAATAACTGGATTTTGTTTAATATTAGGCCTTAGCCACTTTCGCATGATAGGTCGTAGTCGTCATAGTATCGATAAAGAGACTGAGAATAAAATGTAAATCAAAATAATTAGAAAATTAAATATTACTTCGCACGTATTAGCGTGCGTAAAAAGCTTAATTTTCCACAAAGATATATCAGGAATCGAACCCGACACCCCTTTTCCGACAGTTGCGTTTGTGATCACTAGACCAACGAGGCGTTCAGGCTCAGAATTCTTTCCCAAAATATCCCTTGGTTTCAAATAGTCCCTCTATTTCCCGAAATTTTTTCTTCCCATAATATCCCTTTCACGAATGATCCATTTCCCAAAATGTCGCTTTTTCAAAATGTGTCCAATCGAAAAGTCATTTTTGTTTATTAGAATTCTTGAGAAGGGATCATTTTGGGAAGAGACATTCTATGCCTAAAAGCAATGAGGCAGTACTATACTTCATTTACAATAAGTTTATAACTTCTCAACTCATGTTGCAGCTTATTCAACCGATTTTGAGTTCTATTCCGTTCTGTCTGATAAGGATGGCGTTGAAAGCAAAATAATGTTTACAATAACAAATATATTCTGCATCTGTTTTTGTCTTACCACCTTAGTTATAGAACTTTAAATCGTTTGAACGAACAGTAAATAGGGTGCGTTTAAATGTCTAATCTCATCTATACTAATATAATAAAGAGACTGAAGAGTTTGTTTGTTTGAACGCACTAATCTCAGGAGCTGCTTGTACGATTTGAAAAATTCTTTCAGTGTTAGACAGCCCATTTATTGAGGAAGGCTTTAAGGCTATATATCATCACGCTAAAACCAATAGGAGCGGAGCACCACTATTCCACGCGGACGAAGTCGCGGGCAGAAGCTAGTAATAAATGAAGTACAGTGTAATAGGTATTGTATTCTCTTCGATGTGAGAAAATATTGACACGCAGATTACTTACGTCTCTACGGGATAGATTTAGCGATGGAAGAGCTTCTTCCCGAAGCCTTATCACATCAAGGGTTCTATTAAAGCAAGACTCATCGAAATGCTTTGAACAAATGTAAACAGAATTTATAAGCGGATTTAAATTTTTCTCTCCAATAATATCCATCCATTTCTTTCTTGTTGATTTATTTTGAGGTAATCTGAAACAAGGATTAATCCTTACTTATATTTAAAATGCGAAAATAACTCTTCTGTTGCGCTTTCATAGTAAAACGGCTCAACCGATTTCGATGAATTTGCCATACCATACCAAATTTTATTGAAAACCTCCTTCAACACAATCTTCTCCGACATTCTCTATTCTTCTCCAGGGTTCAACCTAGATGGAACATAAAACTATGATATGGACAACTAGCTGCTTCTCGCGGTTTCACCCGCGTCCCGCGATAAAAAGTATCCGATCTATTTCCGCAACAAATTTCATCTAAATTAGTTCACTTAGTCTTTGCCGTGCAAGCTTAACTAGCAAAAAACTCCCCACTTTTTATAATATTAGTAGCATAAATAACGTTATCGACAACTAATGTACATAAATATATGTCTCTTAAAGTCACATCACTATTTAAGTTTGTTGGCAGGTATTATAAACAAAACACGATTATTATATACGCATATTCTGATATTCTGATCGAAAACTAGGTTTATTACGTATTCTTTCAATAATAAAAATACTTCCGAAGTTCCGGCAGTCGCTTAAGTTCGTCTTATGAGAAAAACCCTAATAAGTTTTTAATTTTGAAAGTGTTTTTTCTCACCTATGAAATGACAATCCTGATCCTTTTAGATTCCTCACTCTACAGCTTATGATAGAACACGTAGGCATGATTGATATTCACAGATATTGCAATACACTAATCACAAAAAAATATGAAGGTATTTTGTACGTTGTATTTTAAATCTGCGCTCTAATATTTGACAAATGAGTAGGGTCCAACCACAATATTATCTCGTAATCTCAAGAACACAAGATGGCCGAATTGTGTTGTAATATTTTTGTCATTCTTGGTACGTTTTTGTAAGACCTTTAGCATGATACACTGTACTACCGTGGTGGTGTCTTTTTCTATTGCACGTTTCTGTACGTTTGTTAAAGGGAGTCGGCAATATGTCTTGTTGTGTCTATAATAATTGTTTTCGTTTCGAATAATGTGTAAGGATTACATTATCTCTTCTTGAATATGGTATATAAAGAAAATAATAAACTAACTTAATTATAAGTTTTAGATGAATGAAACAAGTATTGGGGCGTATTATGATTTGTGTTCTTTCAAATGGCAGGAAATTTACATTTCGTTGCGGGTAAGAGATAGAGCTATACATGACAAATCGCACCGTCCCTTTCCGAAACTACTCTAATGAATACAGCCGGGATGGGCTGTATGCTTTTTTAAAATTTTAAAGTTATTACATTTCAAAATTACTAGGTACTTAGGTAGTAATTTATTTATTAAATTAAAAGTAACTATTACATTACGCTTCAAAAGTTGTTAAAGTTGTAACTTTGTCTGTCTGTCTATTACGCAGTTTAGGTACGCTTCGCTTTCATGGTGAAACGGCTAAACTCATTTAGCTTAAATGCGGTACGAAGATAGATTGAACTACGGAAAAAATAAGAAAATAAGACAGTTTTTATGTGAAAATTAAGGTTGCCAACTTTTTTTAAAGACTATATTTTAGAAATATAAAACATATTTTTTTATCACAAATTGTTTATCTGGTATTAAATTACCACTTTACTTTTTCTATGTGCCATAATTTAATGTATAAAAAGTGTAGGTTTGTACATACGGTGAAATGTAATACTATTTTTAACGGTATAGTTGGCAACCCTGTAGTACCCTACTACCTTCCGGATGCGGGTGAAAACGCGGGAAACGGCTGGGTGGTTTCTTTGTGTTATCTTTTATATAAATAAAAATAAATCGCCGAAATGTATGTACGAGCATTTCTTCCGAAAGAGATGTTCGTTAATGTCAGGACAAGGCTTGTACATATAAAAAAAACAAACATTAAAATTGGCGGTACGCAGTTCGCCGGGTCAGCTAGTGGAATATGAATAAAATTACGATCTTAATTTTAGCAAGTAGGTATTAATCTTTAATTAGCAATTACTGCGATGTCCCAGCGGACATCCATAATATCACGCTATCCACAATAGGATGTCGAATCTAGGTCAGATTGCGAGATAATTATTGTTTCTGTATTTCATTCGTATTATTACTTTATAGCTATGATGATATAATTCAATTTTCCTTCCATACTAGCTGTCTTTCTTATAAAGTCTGATTAATATTAATGTGCTGCTTATTAAAAATCTCACCCATAAATGCTGCTAAATCTGGATTACGACGTTAAGTAAGGATTAAGTGAGAAATGGTTAAACTTCAGATTACAGGTTTTTATGATGGTAGAATTTATTATAAACTAGCTTCTGTCAGCGACTTCGTCCGCGTGGAATAGTGGTGCTCCGCTCCTATTGGTCTTAGCGTGATGATATATAGCCTATAGCCTTCCTCGATAAATGTACTATCTAAAACTGAAAGAATTATTTAAATCGGACCAGCAGTTCCTGAGAACGCGTTTAAACAAAATGACAACATTTCCCTTCACTGCTCTGCTCCTATTGATTGTAGCGTGATGAAAAGTATACTATAACCATCTCAGGAGTACGATAAATAATTGTACCAAGTTTCGTTAAAATCCGTCCAGTAGTTTTTGTTTCTATAGAGTTTATACAGACAGACAGACAGACAAAAATTTTACTGATTGCATTTTTGGCATCAGTATCGATCCCTGATCACCCCCTGATAGTTATTTTGGAAATATATTTCATGTACAGAATTGACCTCTCTACAGATTTATTATAAGCATAGATTATACCAGCTGTTTCTGCTAAAAAAAATGGAGTTACTGGTAGATAGGTAGGTATAGAAAGAAATAAAACATTTACTAACTTAAATACTAGTTTTTTTTTTTCATAAAAGAGATTAATGGCAAAGGAAACAAAAAAATAATGTAATAATTTATTCCTCCATAGCTTGCACACCCCATAGTTTAATTTCATCTTCACAAGCTGTAATTAAACAATTATCAGTTGGATGATGACTTAATGATACAACTGGCTTATTTAGACTATGGACTAATTTCTGAGTACACGCACTACTTATTAAATCATAATAAAAAACTTCTCCCGAAGCAGAACCACAAACAATATGACTATCTTTTTCATTAACAGCATTTTCCAACAAAAAGTCTCTACTTTCATGACCTGTGAATGTATTTAGTATTTCCCCAGAATCTTTATCAAACAATTTAATTGTACTATCCGCACAGCTTAGAATATAACACTGTCCATCTCTAGTTAGGCTACCGTATGTAACAATATGGCCTATATAGTCTGATACCATCTTCCCCATCCGAATATCATACAGCCTAACATGGCAGTCAACCGATGTAGTCAAAACTTCATGGTCAGTAACCTGTATGGAAGTAATAGTGTCCTTTGCATCTTTTAAAACTTGCACAGGCTCTTGTCTACGGCTGATCACATCCCAAAAACAAACTGTATTGTCTATTGATCCTGAAACCGCCATTGTGGACTCTTCATTGTATTGTATGCACGTAACTGAGCTGGCATGACCGCGGTATCTTCGTAATGGCTGTCCCGTCGTCACATCCCATAGAATTACGGATTTATCAGCACTGCAGGATATGATTTGATTGCTGTCACAGGACCCAGCAGCATCTAACACCTCGTTTGCGTGCCCTCCATAGGTTTTCAATAGAATCTGACGATGTGGGTTCCAGAGTTTTATTTTCTTGTCCGCCCCGCATGTTAGGCAATATGAACCATCTACGTTGAACCGGACGGCGCGAACCACTTGTTGTTTGCATGTTAGAGTAGATAATGTCGTTAATTCAGTCATTTTAATTAATTACAAGTGTAAAAACGCATTGTTTGTTTTGAAACTTGCGTTTGACTTTGTTTTTGACATATACATTGACATGGCACTGACAGACCACAGATTAAACATATAAAATTGATTGGGCACTGAAAATTTACTGAAAGGAATGTAACTTAGCTCAAACGTCTAAACCAAATAATTATTTTGAACAATGTAAGACGTAGGAAATAATTTCAAAAATATAAAACAAAGTACCGCCATCTATAATATTTTTCCCCGAACTTAAGTCAGTAACGCCATCTATCGTAATTTTCACGCAACACAATATCCGCTGCGCCCTATAATGGCTGATCATCAGATGCGGTAACAATTTATTGTGTACCGCTGTTTACATTGACATACTGACTCAGTTCTATTATGTATACGTTTATATAATGTATGAACGATACACGCCTTGCGTCTGCTTTTAAAGTTAAGAGAGAAGATTTGCTTGCAAAATGGTAAAGACTTTCATTTAAGGGTCACCATCAAAAAAAGTAGGCCAGGATTCGGATTTTAAAATTGCAAACTGTTTTACAACATTGCGTAGTTGTCTATTTATTTAAAATCATTAAAAAATATTTGTAATCCTAGGTACTAATTTCTTTATGTCATGTACAAGTATGTTTAATTAATCTTTCACGTGAAAACTACCAAATCGATTTGAATGAAATTTGGAACACACATAGTTTATAACCTGGATTAATACATACGATACTTTTTATACCGGTATAAAAGACCATACAGACAGAATCGCGGGCAGAAGCTAGTTTAATATAAACGAAACTTCTAACCCATTTTAGTCGCAAAAATAAATCATTTGACATTTTGTTCACTTTTAAAGACAGATATTGAATATAAATAAAAAACTCCCTAAAAAAAAGCAGTACTCAAACTAAAATGTTCACAATTTTTTTTTCATAAAATGAAAACTACTGGGCCAAACTATGTAAAATTTATATGGGACCAAATGGCAACTATTCCGCATCAAAATAAAGAAGAATCGGATCATAAATCTCAGCGTAATCGGTTTCCCTTCATAAAAAAATACCATTCGAATTCAGAACCTCTTCCTTTTTCGAAGTCTGTTAAAAAGTCCCAATTTTTCCGGCGTCCGAACTGTTTCCGAGCCGTATACGGTCGAAAACTACGGAAAGCAGGTCACTAGGTACCAGTAGATTGCGGCTACGGATAGGCGTATATGCAGTAGACATAATGCGGACAAATTTCGCATAGCCCATTGCGACCTAGGGCAATGAAAATAATTTAAAAATTCAAACGACCGATGTCACCCGATGAGTACTTGATACCATTAACAATTCATCCTAAGAGACTACTTTTATAAAAAAAAGTATAATATTTTAGCCATAAATAGAACGCTACATTATTTAAATTTAAAATTAGATTTTTAGTTGCTATGGAATCAATAAATATAGTTTGAAATGGTCCTAAGGAAATGCAAATATTTGAAAAATTCAAACGACCGATTTCAAACAATTGTATACCAATAAAAATTAATTATTCTAAGACACCACTTCCATACAAAATCGTTATATTTTATTTTAGCCATATATAAAACGTCAAATTCTCAATTAAATGTAAAATTAGATTTTTTTAATAAATAGTGAATTAAGTTGGAATATAGGTAAGTGGCGTGATAATTTGCTAATCTCATACAAAATCTATGGAAGAATCATGTTTTGACAGCTCATAAAAAGTATGTCAATTGATTGATCGTGTCAAATATCCAATTAAAGTACTTAATTTATACTCTTATGACCGAATTGTTTTTGTAAAGAATGCAAAATATTGCATTCTGTACAAAAACTATTGAAAATATTAGGAGATAGATATGTAGATAGGTATAATCAGATTATATAATAATAATTAATTATTAATAGATATATCAGAAATATTTAAAATTTTGCTTACATTACCAGCAATATTTAAAATACTAGCTGTTTCCTAAAAAGTAGCCTCTATCCTCTCTCGCCATTTGATGATTTCCCATCCGAAAAAAAAGGTAGGTATGTAGTGTATAACAGATTTATTACTAGAAAATAGAAAAAACAAAGGAAGACGCTATTACGTTGGCTGTCAATAATTGATTGATTGTGACGTAACGAAGAGCTAACGATAATTGTTTGCAGATAACTCCAATCTTGAGACAATTTTATATGATACTAGCTTTCCGCCAGCGGCTTCGCTCGCTCGCTTTACGAATTCAAATTAAAAATGTCAGAGTTTCATACAAACTTTGCCCCCATTTTTCACGTAGAATTTCGGAAAATCCTTTTCTAATCGGATGCCTACGTCATACAAAGAATACACCTTCCAAGTTTCAGGTCTCTACGATCAGCGGTTTAGGCTGTGCGTTGATCCGTCAGTCATTCAGGACAAAGCAATTTATATGTGACTATAGATTTGAATTTTACTGGTATACATATAGGGTCAGCTCAGCCTTACTATAGAGCAGTTCACCAGCTTCTGCCCGCGACTTCGTCCGCGTGGAATAGTGGTGCTCCGCTCCTATTGGTCTTAGCGTGATGATATATAGCCTATAGCCTTCCTCGATAAATGGGCTATCTAACTCTGAAAGATTTTTTCAAATTGGACCAATAGTTCCTGAGATTAGCGCGGTCAAACAAACAAACAAACAAACTCTTCAGCTTTATATATTAGTAATAGCTTATAAACTTTTTCCCGCAATTTCATCCACATCGTGGGGGACTTCATCATGTTTCCCAATAAAACTACCATATATCCTTCCCCAAGGTTAAAGCTATCTCTATTCTAAATTTCATCTCAAACGGTTCAGCCGTTTTGCCGTGAAAGCCTAACAGACAATCAAATACTTTCGGGTTTGTACTATGAATAAGGAAATAAGGATATTTTTCTTGATACGCGCAACACCCAACTTTTATCTCTTACAGATCTTATTTTCTTTTTCTAACAAGACTATACGAGCTCTAACATGCAGCTTAAATATTACAGCTTGTTCCAAAAAGAATTTATGCTGACTACCTTTATTTTTTTTTAAACTATGCCCCTGAATAAACTGTAAAAAGTACTTGTAACTGCAATGCAGTGAATTCTTAGTTACGTGTACGATATATTATGTAGCTTTGATGCGAAGCAACCATACGTATAAATATACTATCTATACTAATATAATAAAGCTGAAGAGTTTTTTTGTTTGTTTGAGCGCTAATCTCAGGAACTACTGGACTGATTTAAAAAAATATTTCGGTGTTAGATAGCCCATTTATCGAGGAAGGCTATAGGCTATATATCATCACGCTAAAATCAATAGGAGCGGAGCATCAATGAATAATGTTTCAAAATCGGGGGTTAAAGTTAACGATAGCCTAAAGTTACTATTCCACGCGCACGAAGTCGCGGGCAGAAGCTAGTACATATAAATACTATAACCTTCCTTGAAAAATATGCTTTTAGAAAACTCCTTCCAAATCGGATCAGTAGTTTTTGAGAAAATCGTATGGGTCGAATAAAGAACCCCCTGTTTTGAAGTCCGTTCAAAAAACCATTTAAATTTACATAAAACAGCATACTATCTATACCTCATTTGCCTAGCCTTTTCCCAACTGTTGGGTTGTCTTCCAGTTTAATCGGATGCGGCTGAGTACCAGTATTTTACATGGAGCGACTGCCTATCTGACCTCCACAACCTAGTTACCGGGAACACGATACCCCTTGGTGAAGTTGTCAGACTTTCTGGCTTCTGACTACCCGTAACGACTGTCAAAGATCTACAAATGAAAGCCAATCTATCTATAAATTATCATTATCAGCCTATATATAGTGCCACTGCTGGGCACAGGCCTCTTCTCATACAGAGAAGGAATGAGCATTGATCACCACGCTCGCTCAAGGCGGATTGGCGATTTCAGACTTTTAAGTCCAGGTTTCCTCACGATGTTTTCCTTCACCGTTAGTCAGTGACGTCTAAGATACACTTAGAAAATGTGTAAGTGTATAATATGTATAAACTTATTTCCTTTTTAAACCAGTAGTTTCCTGTGGTTTCCATCGTATCCTGTCTTTCTTAATATTCTTCCCTGCCCGGGCTGCGGGACGTTCGAAAGAGATACCGCGCCCCCGGAATACAAAGGGCTGAGGAAGGAACATGGATGGGTTTTATTCACAAGCCCGCCACACTATTCCTAACCACTGCAACTCCCGAAAGCCAGAATCAACAGTGGCGACCACCAGAAAACGCCGAGGCAATGAAGCTCGACGAGTCCCAGAGAAATCTTTTTTTTACTGTCTTATTGGAACAGCCCAACGAATTTAATCAGGAAACAATAGTGGAGGAGTAGGAATAATCATAGTTTCCACTTCCCTCCATATCAAGTAGGAGCTGCTGATGAGTTTTAGTCAGTAAGAGTCTGACACTCCCTTCTGCCCCACCCACGGCGAGAGGTTATTTGATGATTTCCCATCCAGAAAAAAAAGTCTTCCCCATCCTGTCTCTGTACAAAGTTTCATCAGAACAGCAGCAGTCTACGTTCAGCTGTTATTTATATGTATTATGATTACATTCTGATTAATATTGTAACTCCGAAAGTAATATTGTCTATCTGTTACGCTTGCAATGGAGCACAGCTGAGCCGAACTAGGTGAAATTTTATCATAAAGATAGATTTAAACTTGTAGGACATTGGATAGTTTTTATCCGGTTGCTGAAGTATTTAAATCCGTAGGAAACAGCCTAGCTAGGCTATGGTATAATTAAAACCTTTTTTAACAAGAAAAAAATATATAATTTATCAACTATTTTTTTCATTTCTTGCTAGATATGCTTTAAATAGATTTTTCAGGACTTGAAACCTTTTCTATCTAATGTTGTAGTCTACTTGTAGTCAAACACTGCATTGTGTTAACTAATTACGCTGTAAACATTACAGCTAAGCAATGGGATTCAAGAAAAATGTGTCATATTTTACTACAACATACTGTTACGAAAAATGCTGACCCAATCTCTAATAGTTTTGCACCAAAACTGAAAAAAAAACCATCCATTTTAACAAAGACGAAAAAAAATACGAAATTTATTTTTTTTTGTCCCCCGATTTCAAATACGGAACGCGGCATGCGCGCGCATCCTACATCGACCGATATGTTATCGGCAGTTACAGTCCGACCGCCGCATCGGTTGGACGTATGTCTCAATGGGCGAGCTGCAATACCCAGGGGCCCCAAGCGTTGCTGATGACGAGAGACAGTACAGGGCGCCGTTCCGTCGGGCGCCGCAGTACAGGTGGCCCGCGCCACAGCCTCCGCAGCCCTCGGCTTTTGCCCCGTGGAGGAGGGCCCCGGCCCCTCCACGACCTCCCGATTACCGTCGAAGTGCATCGTACCCTGGCAAACCTGATGACACCTACCAGGTATGTACTTTTTTTCATGGCACAAGTATTTTCTATTCAGCCACAAATGTCATGAAGATGTTAAATGAGGTTTTCATGTTTGCGGTTAAAATATTTACTGCGTGTTATCTTTGCATAGTTTTCAGCAGTGTGGGCTGGTATTATGGTCTAGGTAGACTCAATTTAGGTCGTTCGTCACTGTTTAGCATATTTAGAATCGCATGATTGACAGATGGCCCTAGTATGACTGATGATGTTATCAATACGCGGCCTTTTATTCTTGTAACTTAAAATGGATAGGCTGTGTTAAAAATGCAAATATTATTTAAAGTTAATTTGTAAAAGCCTGTTCTGATAATAATAGTTTTTTTGACACTAAAAATAATCATATCGATATTTTTAAAAGTAGTGCATAAAAGAAATAAAATGGAATTGTATAGACTTTTTTTTTTCAATTAAATTCAAACGGAAGTAAAGTAATTAAAATTAATGATTAATTTTTGCTTGAGTGATTGGATTAGCATATTTTCTTAATTAATAACATTTTTCTTACCGAAATCAAAACTGAAATTGATTTTTAATTAATGTAGTTATGATTGTGTAAATTATTTAAGAATATAAGTACCTAATAAATATTTAATGTACCTATGTTCAAAAATTGACGCGTTCATCAAAATTGTAACAATCAAGTTTTATCGTATCGTAAAATTTCTAACTTTACGTATTGGTAAATGACGGAAAAAATGAGATTTTTTTTAAATAAAATTACTTTTATAAGTATTTTTTATATTATGTTTGTTTAAAAGGACTTTAAATTAATTAATCTTTTTGATAACATTTGAACATGATATCTGTCAATTGTATTATGAAAAGCTTTTCATTTTAGGGAGTGGTCAGGTTAAGCGAAATTGTTGGTTTCTCTTGAATGTAGTAATTTGACCTAAATCTATACGGTATTTTTAAATGTTATTTAGAATAGATTTTCACTGTAAAATTTTTAATTTCATGATTTTTAAAAGATAATTGTTAAATGATATTATGAGAACATACACTCTTAGTACAATAAGCACAAAAAAACTACATATTTTAGTATCTTAATTATATGTAAAATAATTAAAAAGAAATTTATCGTAATATTTTCAAAATAAAATGATTTAGATTGCTGACCTATTTTCTTTGAGTGAGAAGAGTGTTAATATTGTAGATAACACAGAATAGATTTACTGATGTTTTACGTTCTAGTAAAAGTACTTCAAAATACAGAAAAAAATATATCAAATCTAATTTATGATTATTTCAATTTTAGAAGAACATAGGGAATGTTCAGCTAAAATTGAAATAATCAGTTTAGAATTCCTATAAAAATCTATCATCTAGAAAAAAAAACACTACTTCAAATTTTGCCTGTGAACAAATAAAATTCATTTATTTATTTTCTCTTTTCGAAAAAGAATATACTTACTCTATTTTTATTTTCTTTAAAAAAATCACGCATCTATTTTTAGTCCAGCGTCGTAACAAATACGCAATTTTCTTCTACATTCCTCGCGGTCAAGTTAAGCCAGCATGGGCCATCGTGTAACCGGGCTCGCCCAACACAGTCCCACTTCTGTCACTGTTTATACTCGTATTGATTTTTCTAGCAGACAGTACACGTGGCTGTCACTACATAACACGCGGCATCGCGTGTAAAATATTCTTTTAGTTTATACTAACATAATGATGTATAAATTTAATCTGTCGATTAATCTTTAATCTACACAAATAAGAATGAATCGCCAAGTACCAAAGTGACTTTTCTAAAGTCATACGTACTTTCTAAGTATATCTTAGGCGTCACTGGCTTCCAGTGAAGGAATACTTAGCTAAAATTTATTAAAAAAAAACTTGCAGACCCAAAAATGTAATTACAAATTAAAACCACGCTTCGTAGCTACGTAGCCCGTAGCGTTTCGTAGCATTTCGTAGTCATATTCTACGTCACAGATTGCTCCCTTAGATTATTTCTGGAAAAACATATTTTAAGAAAAATATAATTATTAACTATTGTTTAAATTAAAATTAGATGCATTATGGATTTTCTTACTAACAACCTTACTAGCATTTATAATATTAGTAGTACTATACTACTAAAGTAAATTAAAGTTTGTAGGGTTGTATGTATGTTTGTTAATCTTTAACGCTAAAACTGCTGAATGGATCTGAATGAAATTTGGTATACACATAGTTTATAACCTGGATTAACACATAGGTTACTTACTGTTTAGGCATCTGGACTAAATGCTAGTATTTCTTAGTGTCTTTACAGTGAAAAAAAACTGTAAAAATTTAATAATGACTGTATCTGGCGGTTTCGTTCGAGTCTTGAAAAAGCTGCTTCATGAAAACTAATAAAAAGTATCATACATCTTTTTTCTTTCTACCTCCCTTCCTAATTTCATCTCAATCGGTTCAGCCATTTTCTTAAAAAACTCTAAAAACCAACATACATAGCTAAATTTTAAACACATATCAATTCTTTTAAGCCGCGGTTGAGTAAAAGCTAAAGTCAACAGCATTCGGACCTTTCATGTGTTCGAGTTGACAGCCAGCTGATATATCCCATCTCTCTCTAACAAGGGCGTACGAAAATCAATACGCTAACCTATATTAGTAGCCATTTAACTTTCTAATCACGTATAGTATGTTATTATTACTAAGTAGGTTATTATTTAATTGTATTTAGTATTTTATTACGCTTTTTAAACCTGAAAATGTAGACAGTATTGATAGTTTATTTTATAATAATATCTCAATTGATTTTGTTTGCACCGCGGGAAATTATTGAACTAAATTGTCAAATATGGCGGGTTAGTTGTATGACATTTCGTGAATTCATTTATAGTGTAAGTTTTGTTTATTTAAAACTAGCTTTTCGCCAGCGGCTTAGCCCGCGCGGGCTATACGAATTCAAATTAAAAATGTCAGAGTTTCATACAAACTTTTCCCCCTTTTTCACCCCCTTGGGGGTAGAATTTCTTGTCTAATTGAAAAAAAAAACTTTTCCTACAACATTGATGTCCACCTAAATAATTAATGCAGATAGATTAAAAATACGTAACTTAATTGCAATCATTAGAAGGAATGTTATTCATAAACATCTAATCTCATTTATTATCGTATTACTTATACAAATATGACCGATAATTATATAGCTCATAGTTCACAAAAATACGAATACCATTCATATATTTTTTTAATAATTAAATGAGCATAGTATTGAACCGAGGCTCCGGGATGTTCGAAAGAGATACCGCGCCCCCGGAACACAAGGGCTAAGGGAGGAACATGGATGGGTTTTAGTCAGTAACCGTCTTACAAAAAACCGTTAATCTGAAGTTTAACCATTGCTCTCCTAATCCTTACTTAACGCCGTAATCCAGGATTAAGCTAGTAACTTAGATTCGGATTAACGCAAATAAGTATTTATGAGTGAGATTTTTGCTAATAAAAATTAATGTGTCTTTATAAGTAAGACGATAAGACACACCGGCTTCGCTCACAGCGAGATGAGACATTTCATGATTGCCTATCTTTATAATAATATATTGACAGATGATATATCTCAAAAAGCACGCGAAACTAGTCTTTATATCAAAGAGATTTGTGATTTTATGTCAAAATAATTCGCGTAACATTCAACCAGCATGGATCGATCGATCAAGGGTGAACAACCATCCATGTCATAGCGAGACTCCTCCGTGCCTCGGAAAGCACGCTCAGCCGTTGGTCCCGGTTGTCATTTGTAGATCTTTGACAGTCGTTACGGGTAGTCAGCAGCCAGAAAGTCTGACAACCAGTCTTACTAAGGTATGGTATTACCCGGTAACTGGGTTGTGCAGGTCAGATAGGCAGTCGCTCCACGTAAAACGCTGGTACTCAGCTGGATTTGTTTAGACTCGAAGCCGATCCACATGGTTGGGAAAAGGCTAGGCAAAGCTTGATATTTTCAATGGTGTTATAAATACCATAGTACCTACGCCTGTGTCCTTTTATTACGAGACAAACAAACATGGTGGTATATGGTATTTATTTTTATTAGAAGAGTAAATAAAGACGTCGTATACGTTCACAATACTTATCTATACTAACCTATACTAATATAATAAAGCTGAAGGGTTTGTTTGTTTGAACGCGCTAATCTCAGGAACTACTGGACCGATTTAAAAAATTCTTTCAGTGTTAGATAGTCCATTTATCGAGGAAGGCTATAGGCTATATATCATCACGCTTAAATCAATAGGAGCGGAGCATCAATGAAGAATGTTTCAAAATCGGGGGTTAAAGTTAGCGATAGCCCTAAGTTACTATTCCACGCGGGCGAAGTCGCGAGCAGAAGCTAGCGCCTTATACTACGCACCGGACGACGCAGCGTGGGTATGCCCTCCCCAAGGTGGACTGATGACCTGGTGAAGGTCGCTGGAGTCCGCAGGATGCGAGCGGCGCAGGACCGGTCATGGTGGCGTTCTCTGGCGAAGGCCTATGTTTAGCAGTGGTCGTCTTCGGATAGGTGTCTCACGGATAGGTGAGCCCGTTCTTGAGTTATAAAATTACAACGAAAAGTGGCATTGATTTTTATATATATTGATAAAAATTTGATACAACCGACTGTAAATCTCTTACGGTTCATGACAGACAGACGGACGGACAGCGATGGCTTAGTAAGGTCCGGGCATTGTATAGAAAAATCACTTTATAGTAAAATAGAGCCCATTATGTTTATCTTGTCCTTACTAAAGTAACCCTTCACCACACCCTAAACAAAATTTAAGGTTCGTCCTTGCTTAGAGGGTTAGGGGGCGTATATGTTAAGGGTTGTGCCAATTCAGTGTTAATAGGGCGCTTGGACGTAGATCAGCTGATTCAATTTGTTACAAGATTTTAGTAGCAACACATTTGCTTGCTGACTTTATCTCTTTTATAAACTAAAAATTTAAAAAATCCCCGACGCAAAAATGCCGCAAGGAGTCTGGCTTTCAAATTGAACTCGATCCATCCGTTTGAGTGCTACGATGCCACAGACATATACACGCACAGACAGACAGACATCGACGTCAAACTTATAATTTTTGATGAAACGTTTGTGCATACACCGCTCTAGAAGTCGGTGTCTCTACGTTACTGTTGTGAGTATGTTGCCACCGACTTCTAGAGTGACTTATTGGTTCATAAGTGTTTCAGCATAAAGTTTTTTTTCCTTTTCAGTGTTTTCGAAGTAAGATCTATTTTTAACCGACTTCAAAAAAAGGAGGAGGTTATCAATTCGACTGTATTTTTTTTTTTTTGTTTTTTTTTTTTTTTATGTTTGTTACCTCATAACTTGCGACTGGGTGAACCGATTTTCATGATTCTTTTTTTATTTGAAAGCTGGTGCTTCCCGTGTGGTCCCATTTAAATTTTATCACTACCGGTTCAGCCGTTTTATAAATATATCAAAAATAACGATTTATCTCTACTTGCTGATATGCCAAATACTTAGATGATTTGGTTATTTACGCTTAATACAACCTAAAAACCGGCCAAGTGCGAGTCGGACTCGCGCACCGAGGGTTCCGACCATTGGAAAGAAAAAATACGCAATAAAGTCGCAATTATCTTGTTTTTTTCCGACCGCATAATTAAGTTTGTTTGTCAAGGAAAATTGCTGATTACTTAAAAACTACAAGCTAGATCTCGTTCAAACCAATTTTCAATGAAAGTTTGCATGGTAATCTACATCATATATTTTTTTTAGATTTATCATTCTCTTATTTTAGAAGTTACAGGGGGGGGACACACATTTTACCACTTTGGAAGTGCCTCTCGCGCAAACTATTCAGTTTAGAAAAAAATGATATTAGAAACCTCAATATAATTTTTCAAGACCTATCCATAGATACCCCACACGTATGGGTTTGATGAAAAAAATATATTTTGAGTTTCAGTTCTAAGTATGGGGACCCCCAAAATTTATTGCTTTTTTTCTATTTATGTGTCAAAATCTTAAAGCGGTTTACAGAATACATCTACTTACCAAATTTCAACAGTATAGTTCTTATAGTTTCGGAAAAAAATGGCTGTGACATACGGACGGACAGACAGACAGACAGACAGACAGACATGACGAATCTATAAGGGTTCCGTTTTTGCCATTTGGCTACGGAACCCTAAAAAGTGGTGTGTTTATTTTGTTAAGATAGCAAGACCGAGACACTGAAAAGCGAAAAAATTAAAAAAGCTTTTTACAAAAAAAATAAAACCGACTTCCAAAAAAAAAACTGAAAAGTAAAAAATATTTTTTATTTAAACGCTTTACGACCAAAACATCGCTTTCGAAGTCGGTGGCGAAATACTAACAATAGTAACTTACAAGACACCGACTTCGATGTTTTGGTCGTAAAGCGTTTAAATAAAAATTATTTTTTACTTTTCAGTTTTTTTTTTGGAAGTCGGTTTTAATTTTTTTGTAAAAAGCTTTTTTTTTAATAAAAAGATATATTTTTTCACACCCTCCATGTTTCAGGTCTCTACGATCAGCGGTTTAGGCTGTGCATTGATCCATCAGTAATTCAGGACAAAGCATTTTATATGTATAGATTAAGAAACGGTTCACATTACATTAGTTTGTTTGTGCTAGGCTACTTAACTGATCTTGAAAACTTAGACCGTCGGTTATTTCAATTTTCAACCACGAACGGAATAAAAAGCGACATTTTTTACCACATTTGAGTATGTGTATACAATTTTAAAGTGTTACAAGTTAGCGTCCGTTCTCAATGCAAACAAACGCAGAACAATGGCACCAGCTACTTGAATTACCGATACGCAAAACGCACAAAAATGTTTGTTTAAACTGTTAAAATGTTCTTCGATCTAACCGTGGTATGAAAAGAGCGGGTTTTCATCTTGATTTTATAGTAATTACGACCTTTTATTACTGAAATCAGACCAACATAATTTATTTTTTGAAGTATTAGGTTTACCACTAATCAGCAATGGATTTTATGAAAAATTTAAACAAAGTTGTAACCTATTTTGTTTAAATTCTGCCACAGAAATTAACAAAATGGCGTTAGGATGGCCCATTTATGTCAATTTCATGCTCTAAACATCATCATTGATCATTTTATGCCATTTCATTTATCTATGTGGGAAAATTAGAACAAAATAGGTTATGATTTTGTTTATATTTTTCGTAAAATCAATTGCTTTAGACTATACCTGCACACGTAATGTCTGGCTATGCGTCGCTGTGTCAGTGTAAAGGGTATGGGTATTGGTGTCATTACACATAATGTCAATACAATATGACATTGATTTTACACATTTTTCAAGAAAAAAATGGAGTGTTTTCTTAGAGAAATGTGTTCAGAGTACCTGTCTCCTATATAGCAACATAGCTATGCATACAGTCGACCGCACGCGTGACCTGAAGGTAGGCTTATATCTAGGCCAAAGAATCAGCATTGCCATCCAACGTGGCAATGCAGCCAGCCTTTTGCTGGCTGCACGATTCCCACTGACGGCGATGCGGATGAATATTTTGATGCTTATACTGTCTTTTGTTTTAGTACAGTTTAAATATTGTTAATATTTGATTTTTACTGATTATATTAAAGAAGTTCGTCCCGGCTGTCAGATGTCAGTTGTAGATCTTTGACAGTCGTAACGCGTAGTCAGACGCCAGAAAGACTGACAACCAGTCTTACCACGAGGTATCGTGTTACCCGGTAACTGGATTGTCGAGATCACATAGGCAGTTGCTCCATATAAAACACTGGTACTCAGCTGCATACGGTTGGGCTGGAAGCCGACCCCAACATAGTTGGAAAAAGGCTATGCTTAACCTTACTATAATAATATATTTATTGTAAATACGAAAGTCAGTGAGTCTGTTAAAAAAACGCTTTCACGGTAAAACAGCTGAACAGATTTGCATGAAATTTGACATGGAGATAGGTTGGACCCTGGAGCAGGACATAGGATATTTTTTATCCGGGTGCATGACTTTTACTAGTCACGCAGGTATAACTTTTAAAAGCTCAGTACGTATGTGATCAGGTCGCCCGGGTGCCCTACTTTTGGTCATTGACAACCCGGTCCGGGCCTGACCCAGTCTCGGGCGACGAGTTTATCGTTACAAGCATCACTACTGGAAGAGTAATCATTGATTTTATGGGAAATTTGTTTGATAGGGCGTGGATTATTAGCAACTAGGTATTTCCCGTGGTTTCACCCGCGTTCCTAGAAAACTACTTGACAAGCCCGGATAAAAAGTAGCCTATAATCGTCTTCAGTGTCCCAACTATCTCCATACCAAATTTCATTGAAATCGGTTCAGCCGTTTTGCTGTGAAAGCGTAACAAACAAACTCACTTTCGCATTTATAATATAAGTTAGGTTTAGATTTATTGCTAGATAAAGTCTTCTTCTTTATTAACCACAAGCCCTTTTGTCAGAGTTTTCTCAAATCTGCCTGACGGCCTCTGACATGGACGTAACAACAACTGCTATCAAGATAGCAGCCGGGGACGACGGCTTAGCGTGCCCTCCCAGGCACGGGGGTATAACACCACCAACTTCCTGACTCCGGGCTGCTTTTTTGAAATTTTCCAAAACCCACAAAGCGATTGCAGCCCAACCGAGACCCCGTTTTATTTAAATGAGTTTGAAATTTAGAACAAAATAGGTTACGACTTTGTTTACATTTTTCTTAAAATCATATGTTACAGACTATACCCCTAAATGTTCAAATGTCAACTTGACATGCACCATAGACAATATAACATAGAAAATAAACCTCATTTTCTTTTTCTATTAATTTTAATGGCTACCCCCCATATTATAAACATGTAATATATAAATATCTCCCTGTTAACTTACCCTGGGCGGCCATATAACATGTTTTCAAGGCTGGCTCTGACCTACATACCGAACCGCAGTGCGGCGTGCCTCGGCTTGAGAGCCCAGATTGTGCGCGCGAAAAATTTATACTCTACTACCAAGTATTTTGTGTTGGCAACATTATTGGTTATGGTGCAGTGTAATATATGGTAGATTTTTATAATAGGTTGAATTTAAAATAAAATGTTGTTTTTAGTTACTTAGTTTTGACACAAAGGCTAAGTAACAGCGGCACGGTTCGACCGATCAAAGGTTAAGCTGCGCTTGGCGCGGTCGGTCCGAGGACGGGTGACCATCTTTGTCATAGCGAGTCTCGTCATCGCGATGTCTCCTCCGTGCCTCGGAAAGCACGTTAAGCTGTTGGACCCGGCTGTCATTTGTAGATCTTTGACAGTCGTTCACGAACGTAGTTTGACAACCAGTCTTAACAAGGGATATCGTGTTACCCGGTAACTGGGTTGTGGAGGTCAGATAGGCATGCTCCATGTAAAACACTGGTACTCAGCTGCATCTGGTTTAGACTGGAGGCCGACCCCAACATAGTTGGGAAACAGATGATGATGACTTTTACGTACGTCACAAAACTTAATGATTTTAAAATATTACAATTTTAAAATACTTTACATCACATAAATTAAGTTAAAGTTTAACATCTACCTATCTAAATATATTAAATGCTTTGTCCTGAATGACTGACCTGAAACTTGGTGTGTTCTTTGTATGACGTAGGCATCCGATAAGACAGAGTCGGCGTCTCGCTATGACATAGATGGTCACCTATTCACGGACCGACCGCGCCAAGCGCAGCTTAACCTTTGATCGGTCGACCCATGCGGCTGTTACTTAGCCACGAGCTCCTTATACATAAAACTATAATTAATTTGAAGTTTGATCCTTACGGCCATATGTGTTTTGGAAAGGAGTGTAGCAAAAAACTGCACAAAATATTTAACTAAACTAACACATACTGTTAATGACACGAGAGTTTAGAGAGAACTGCCTTTTATTTTAATCAATAATGTTAATGACAAGAGAGTTGAGAGAAAACAATGTTAATGACAAAAGAGAGTTGATAGAGAACTACCTTTTTTAATCAATGTTTGAATTCAAATAAACTTCTAAATTCTAAATTCTAAATTTAAAAATATAAAAAAGGTATACAAAAGAGGTTGGTTGCTGGTCACCAACACATACATTTATTTAGTGTAATTAAAATAATGGTTTAAAGTACATACATACAATATTTATCAACTAACGCGATAAGATTAATTTAATTATAATAAAAGGAAAATAATATACGTAAATACGAACGTAAAAAGTAGCCATTAATGATTTGTGTTAAAATCCATATTTACGCTCTTTATCAGGCGTGGGTAGCCAGTGGGCGCGGTTACTGGGCCAGTGGATCGCGGCAAAAAAAAAAAAAAGTATAGGTCCCTAATTTATCTATCTACACATTTAAAATACTTTGTTCTGAATGACTGACCTGAAACTTGGACGGTGTGTTCTTTGTATGACGTAGGTATAAGAAAGGATTTTTCGAAATTCTACCCCTTAGGGAGTGAAAAAGGGGGGCAAAAGTTTGTATGAAACTCTGTCATTTTTTATTCGAATTCGCATAGACCACGTGGGCGAAGCCGCTGCCGAAAAGCTAGTGAAAATAATAAAAATACAATAAAACATAATATTATCAGTATAGGACATAAATCAGATTTGTTGATAAGTTTAAATTGTTGCGATAACAATGCGTTGCTATGATTTTTTAAAGCGTCGATATTTTTATCTCATACTAAATATTTCCTGCGGTTTCACCCGCATACGGAGGGAACTACTTCGTCCACCCGGATAAAAAGCGATATCCTATGTGCTAATCCAGGTTATAAACTATCTGTGCACCAAATTTCATCCAAATCCATACAGTAGTTTCTGCGTAAATCGTCACAAACTTTCGCTTAAAAATATTTGTAAGAAGTGAAAATGCCTGAAAAATGTTTTGGCATTTATAGTAAACTACCGTAACTATTGTCGTGGTAATAATATTAAAAGTATGCTTTAAAAATACTAAAAGTATGTAGTACCTTTGGGAGGCGAACGTGGGGCTGCAGCCCACACGCAGAAGCCCTTTGAGACAACTTTAATGAAATGTAATGGTGACACTAAACCCACGATTATCCCTGTATACACTATAGAAATGCACCCAGACACAATCCCCGGCTTGCGCACGACTTTTACAAAACATTAAAATATACTATAATCTGTAACAATTGATTTTAAGAAAAATGTAAACAATGTCGAAACCTATTTTGTTCTAATTCTGCCACATAAATTAACAAAATGGCGTAAGGATGGCGCATTTATATCAATTTCATGCTCTAAACATCACCATTCATCATTGAATGCCGTTTTATTTATATAAGTGCAAAAATTTGAACAAAATAGGTTATGATTTTGTTTACATATTTCTTAAAATCAATTGGTACATGCTATTTGATGTAATGATAGTTGATTAGGATATGGGAACCTAGAGTATGCTAATTATTATTGACTAGCTTCTGCCAGCGACTTCGTCCGCGTGGTATAGTGGTGCTCCGCTCCTTTTGGTCTTAGCGTGATGATATATAGCCTATAGCCTTCCTCGATAAATGGACTATCTAACACTGAAATATTTTTTCAAATCGGACCATAGGTTCCTGAGATTTAACGCGTTTAAACAAAATGACAACATTTCCCTTCACTGCTCTGCTCCTATTGTTTGTAGCGTGATGAAAAGTATACTATAACCATCTCAGGAGTATGACAAATAATTGTACCAAGTTTCGTTAAAATCCGTCAAGTAGTTTTTGTTTCTATAACGTTTATACAGACAGACAGGCAAAATTTGTACTGATTGCATTTTTGGCATCAGTATCGATCCCCAATCACCCCCTGATAGTTATTTTGGAAATATATTTCATGTACAGAATTGAACTCTCTACAGATTTATTATAAGTATAGAAGATAGATAGATATACTTAACCAGTCTTATTAATAAATACAGATTAGAGCAAGAGTAACTTTACTCCTAAGTGTAAGCTTGAAGTAATGAAATTCAGTATTAATAAATATGGAGTAGGAAGGGTGTAGACTACATCGAATTTACACTAGGAAGTAAAGTTAATCCTTGGCGCCCCATAGTTTAACGACTGAGTGAGCATGGAGTAGCCGTGTATTTTGATTTCATAACCTACAAACCACAGGCAGGATATAATTGGGGGGGTAGAAGATGACGCCGAAGTTATCCCAGTAACACAGGCAATACACAACTCCCTTAAGGGCATAGCACACATATCAACTCGGAGAGGGATCGTCACCGTATCGCCTCGAGCCGTTCAGTATTGTTTGTATGAAACTCCCTACTGCAACGCACACTAATCGGAATCGTAACGTATTCGCCTCGCCTTGGAACAGGCTCCGAACCGCTATGCGGTGCGTGGTCAACTTACAGTTCCCGAGCTCACATCTCTTCGTCCACCCTTGCCCCTGTCCCCTGCCGAACGTGCCGCCATTCGCAAGGCAACTTCCATTCGTGTGGCGTGTGAATTTTATTGAATTTTTAGGATAGATTCAAACACAAAATAACGATGAAAAGGGAGAAACTCATTGCTGCGAGCCGTAAGCGCGGTGTCGCCCACAGAGCATATAAACACTACGTTGTGTCGCCAAGCCGTAGCCGAGTTGACGTACAGGAGCTGCTGATACGCTTTGGTTACGTGCATACGTTAGGTTGACGGCGAGGCGAAAGGCGATACGGTGACGATCCCTTTCAGAGTTGATATGTGTGCTGTGACCTTTAGAGGTAATTTTGAACGGGTAGCATTTATTAATGTTTTTCTTTAAATTAACATGATAATTACACATGCATTTGAATACATATCTTATTTTATTTAAATAAAAGATTTGAGTTTACAATCTGGTTTTATTTTTAGAATCTACAGAACATTAAACAAGGCTTATATAATAATAACATTGATTATGTATGTTCTCTTTCTATTATGGCAGATTTTAATTTTGCCCCATGTGTTTGCATCTTAATTAAATATTCTTCAGCCATTTCCATCAGTCTCGTATGCTCCTCGTCCTTTAACATTTTGCTATGGCTTAGCATTCCATTAACATAGTCCTCATGGTTCTGTAAATAATTCATTTTATTGGTTGTGTGATACACAAAAGTAGGTAACTTTAAAATAAACAGCAGGTATAAACATTACCTTTCTGGGCCTTATATCACTATTCATTATATTATTATTTAATGTCCGTTTGGTTGACACTATTGTGTCGTCTTCAGAGATCTGTAAGATATTATTGGTTATAAAACACTGTAGATTTCACTGACATACAAAACTGGTTAAATCTAATAAAACAGATGAATTAAGAGGGTCTTTATCCATAAAATTACTGTACTGATATACAGTGGGTAAGAGTTCCCAGCAATATATCTCTACACAAAAACAAGATCAATCTGATACTTTTACGACATGAAAGAAGGATAAACAAACAACATTCATGTGTTCACAGGGCATTCAGTAATCCACACGAACAGAACTGCAGGCAAACCAAAGTATTACATAGATAGACCATAATTGATTTGATCAAAATCTTTGGTATCTTACTTTTTGTGTACTTCTTCCCATGCTTTAGATTTTAATTTGTTTGTATTGGTATCTAGGGATTTATTCTCAATAATTTGCGCATATTCTTTAAGCACTGAGCGAAATAATTGCTGGAACAGCAAAAAAACAGTATAAATAAATAACACGCGTCACGGTAGTAATAAAGCCCACGCAATTACTATCAATATAATTTACCATTTCTTCATCCCGGTTAATGGAGCGATTGCGTTTTTGGCTCATTTTTAATTAATAATAAAAATATATATTAATCTCTCATACTGCAAAAAAATATATTTATAATTTTACCAAAAGTTTCAAAACAAACTGCTACTTTTCTTGTCATCTGTCACGTTGACAATATGCATAGAGAATATAATCGCTCTTTTTACTTTTAAATTAATAGTATTGCCATAACATTCGCATTGATGCTGGTGTAACCAATGTATTGGTTCGCCGAGGGTACTCGATGTTTATTAATAACGTTCTGATTACCAAGTTAATACTTTCTTACTGTCAGATTAGCGAATCCAAATGTAACGTCAGATAATCTTTGGAGTATGCGATTTTTATTAATAAGACTGAACATGTTTTGTGAAATTCGTAAAAGTATAAATGATAAAAACTTTACTACAACTGGCCATTAAACATTACACAATGATTATATTGATAAATCAAATCTAGTTTTCACAATTTTTTCTCAAATATAGAAATTGATTTTCCATTTTCAGAAAGGAAAAATAAAAACATTGAAATATGCTTGTACTAGGTACTTTCAACTAGAATTTCACTCTTATCAGCCAGCTAGTTTCAAGGTTGGCCGCCATATTGGTTCCGTCACTTCAAGTTGTATACAAAACTGCCCATCTCGCTCCACCACACTACGTTGAAAGGAGATAGCTATACTTTTACGAGTATTACTGAAATTATTCAGATGTTGACTATTCTGTTTAGATTTTATGTTTTTTTAGTTTCCATTGGAAATTTAAAAAAAACTAATAATATAAGAAATGTTAAAGTTGTGAGTATGGATGGACGGATGTTTGTTACGCTTTCACGCAAAAACTGCTGAATGGATTCGGATGAAATTTGGTTTAGAAATAGTTTATAACCTGGATTAAAACTTAGGATAGTTTTTATCTGGTCGTGCGAAGGTGTTTGACCGCTATGTCTGTCATTGGCATCGTGGCTCTTAAACGGGAGAACTGAACTGGGTGAAGTCGGTTAATTAAAAACAGGTTTTCTAGCGGTGGCATTTAGACATGTTTTATCAAAATCAGTTCAGCCGTTTCAAGGCCATCGAGAGTTCTATTTTTAAATTTTTAACCGACTTAAAGAAAGGAGGTTCTGTATTCGACCCGTATGTACGTTTGTATGTCCGCGATTTTCTCAAAAACTACTGATCCGATTCGGATGGGGCTTTCGCTGTTTAAATGCATATTTTGCAATGAAGGTTTTAGTATATAGTATATTCCGATCTGATAATTATCTTCGGAGATGGGCAATGGAACTCTTCAGTTACTAACAGCAAAGGACCCGCGATTGCTGCGATCGCATGCCTATGTATTGCTCCCACCATTTCGTGATTAATTTAATATCTTCACTTGTGTCATTACTCATTAACCCCCGACGCAAAAAGAGGGGTGTTATAAGTTTGACGTCGATGTCTGTCTGTGGCATCGTAGCTCTCAAACGGATGGACCGATTTCGATGCGTTTTTATTCATTTGAAAGCCAGTTTCCTTGCGGTGGTTCTTAGCTATGTTTGGTTAATATCGGTCCAGCAGTGTAAGAGTATCAGCTCTTTTCCTAAATCATGTAAGGCAATTTTGCGTAGGGGATATTATAAATTTTAAAATTTTTTCTTGTTTTATGCTTAATATTGGTCTGTGTTGACTATAATTTAGGGCGCATGCGTCCTAAAACAAAAGATAACGCTTGTTCGCGTGTCATGCCAAGTGGGGTGATAACCTAGATTACATTATAGTGTGGTAAGCAGGAGAGATGGTGAGAGAACATGACCATCTAATTATATTAAACCAGTTACCTAATAACAACCAAGATCTATACATATTAATGCTTTGTCCTGAATGACTGACGGATCAACGCACAGCAAAGAAATTTCTCTATGACGCACAGCCTAAACCGCTGTTCGTAGAGACCTGAAACTTGGAGAGTGTGTTCTTTGTATGACGTAGACATCCGATAAGTAATTTTCCGAAATTCTACCCCTAAGTGGGGGGCAAAGTTTGTATGAAATTCTGTCATTTTTAATTTGAATTCGTATAGACCACACGGGCGAAGTCGATGTTCATGGATACGAGTATATCATCAAAAACGTTTGCATTTATCTATACTAATATTAAAAACCGGCCAAGTGCGTGTCGGGCCACGCGCAGTAGGGTTCCGTAGTAGGAGTTAGTTAGTCACCTATAACTCTGTAACCGGTTAAGCCTACTTAGCCGTGATAGTTTTCCTTGTAATTTCATTACATGTACCACGTCTGTGATTTTTTTCACATTTCTAGGTACAGCCATTCAAAAGTTAGAGGGGGGGGTAACTCGTATCGAACAAAAAATTTCACTTAAAATCTAGATATTTCGCAAATGGCTCGCTTAACCAAAAAATGGTCTTCACACACCCATAATATTTTTGAAAGACCTATCTAACGATACCCCACACGAAGGGGTACGCGAGAAAAAAAATATTCATCCCTACTTTACATGTTTGGGAGCTACCCTAAAAAAAATATTTTTCAAAATTTTAATCTACCACTTTCTCGGCGTGATCAATATACATATTCATACCAAATTTCAGCTTTCTAATAACAAGAACCACGGAGCTATGCCGCGGACAGACAGACAGACAGACAGACAGACAGACAGACAGACAGACAGACAGACAGACAGACGGACAGAGCGAAACTATAAGGGTTCCTTGTCGGACTACGGAACCCTAAAAAGAGGAAAGATTTGTTTGTTTGTAGGGATTTAACTCAGAAACTATTGGACCGATTTCAAAAATTCTTTCGCCATTAGAAAGCTACATCTTTATGAAGTGTCATAGGCTATATTTATTTCCAGAAATAATTAGGGATCGATACTAAAACTTGAATTATGTAACCTAAGAGTGTTAGAAAAATTGTCCACGCGAGCGGAAAGCTATAATATTTATAGTAAAAACATATTTTTGTTGTAGTAAAAATATTTCTATCGTAAACGTAACGTTAACTTGCACGTAAACGTTTTGCTAGGTTCATTGTATTTGAGGAGTTATCGTACGTTCACCCTGTCACCTGATATGAATGTAAATTCGTCAAACTCGCACGAAACTTGTAAGGAGTTCGTACTAAGGAGTTCATAGTCATGCGATTCAACCTTGCTCGACGAGCCAGCCCGCGAGCTAAGCCAATAGCTTTAAAATTCCCGATTATAATAATCATATAAATATATTCAGATCCGACAAGATATGTCAACAGTGCGGCAAGGCGTTCAGGGTGAGATACCTAATTCCCGATTATAATAATCATATATATTCTGATCCAGCCTGTCCCTTGCTGTCCTCCCCCAGCGACGCCCTAAGCCGAGGCCCGTACCCCACTAGGGGATGCCCTTAGCGTGTAGTCGCTTAGTTTTGTAAGTTACGCCCTGGCTGGAGGCCCTAAATTAATTTAAGGCACTTCACGGGCAAGCCCGGTTAAGCAGTCTAAAAGTCTTGAAGGTTGTCCTTCTAGGTTGACCTGCGAGATGCCATACAAAAAAAAAATCATACGATTCAACTTGAACTGATGCAGTATTGAGAATTTAACACCACCAATCGATAGATATACTTTTTAGGGTTCCGTAGTCGACAAGGAACCCTTGTCTGTCCAACTGTCTGTCCGTGGCATAGCTTAGAGGCTTTTAGTACTAGAAAGCTGAAATTGATAACGCCGACAAAGTGGTAAAATAAAATTTAGAAAAAATATTTTTTAGAGTCCCTCCAATGCACGTAATGTGGGGATAAATATTTTTTTTCTCATGTATCCCATTGTCCAGCTATCCATCCATCCATCTACTAAATTTCATCCAAATCCATTCTGTAGTTTTGCGTGAAAGACTAAGAAACATACATACTCGTAAATCAAGTCGTGGTGGCCTAGTGGTTAAAGCACCTGCCTCTTGATTACGAGTGTACGGGTTCGAAACGTGGCAAGTACCAATGTGAATATTCTAAAGTCATATGTACTTTCTAAGTATATCTTAGACACCACTGACTAACGGTGAAGGAAAACATCGTGAGGAAACCTGGACTTAAAAAGTCTGAAATCGCCTTGAGCGCACGTGGTGATCAATGCTCATGCCTTCTCTGTATGAGAAGAGGCCTGTGCCCAGCAGTGGGATAGTATATAGGCTGATGATGATGATGAAGATTATCGTAAATACATCTTCCAATACTTTCGCATTTAAAATATTAGAAGGATTGGGATATGTTGTATGAAATCATCTAGCTTATAAGTTGAACAAGTACCTATCTGGAGCTATTTTGTGGACTTCACTGGTTTCGAGTAATAAATGAGGCCACCAGAACCAGAGTGACCCAAACACCAACTATAATTATATGGACATGTGCTCTATCAATATTGTTTTAAGAATCAAAATGCCACAAAAAAAATTTAACACCGTCTATGATTGTTTACTGAAATTACCTTTGAGCCACTCTGACTTTTAACTTGGGGTTTGAAAAGGGGCATTTCCGTGATCAACTATATAAAATACAACAAACAAATACACTGACGGACTAATAAACTGCATCAATGTTCAACTCGCACCTACCTTTGAAAAGATCATTATAACCAAGTATTCTAACTTTTTATACAAATTTAAATTGAAACCTATAGTTTGGTTCGTTAACTTCAAAACAGCGTAGTATCATTATCCCTAAGTGTATGTTTGTTTACTGGAAAGGGCCATTCAATTTTTTTTAAACAAAAACTTTGATGCAATTTCTTTGTCTGGGGGTATATATCACACATTGTGGTTTGGGTCGCTCTGGTTCTGGTGGCCTCAAATACGAAAGGGTATTGGTATACAAAAACATTGATAATGTAACAACCTGTCTCACGTTTACCTACTGATAAAAGATTTATTGATAACAATATCATTATGGTATCTATACGATAACTATATAAATACTAGACAGTCATTATCTGCCTAGCCTTTTCCCAACTATGTTGGGGTCGGCTTCCAGTCTAAACCGCATGCAGCTGAGTACCAGTGTTTTACATAGAGCGACTGCTTATTTGACTTCCACAACCCAGTTACCGGGTACCACGGTACCCCTTGGTAAGACTGGTTGTCAGACTTTCTGGGTGTTTTAACGTGCTTTCCCAGGCACGGAGGAGTCTCGCTTTGACATAGATATTCACCCATACACGGATATATAGTATAGATATAGATTAGTATTTTTTTTCAAAATTGTCTGCGTGTTCTTAAATAGTGACATAAAAAGTATCATATTATATGTTAATCAAGGTTATAAACCATAGATATATATGTTACTAAAGTAACTAGATGTGCAATCACCAAGCAAAATGCGTGCCATAAAGGTTCTGACCAGTCCTAATTCATGACATCTGTCACTTGGTAGCCAGCTTGAATAATATGGGCAAATTTTTAGTAAATGCCATCCTTATCATACAGATGTCATGAACATTACGTTTCGGTTAGTGTGAGGGAGATAGATATAATTTTACATCAAAATGATTACTAGTTTCAAAGCTACGTCTGCATTCTAAAAAATGGGATTGCATCTCTATGGATATATCTCGATGTTATAAACCATCTCCGTATTCAATTTCTTCCAAATCTATTCAGTAGATTTGCGTTAAAAAGTAACAAACATACATACATTCCTTACAAACTTCGCATGTATAAGATTCGTGATTTATATTCTAGGTATAATATAGATCTAAGTTATCTTGGTTATCATATCAGTGTTTTTTTTCCTAATTCATTGACAGTTCCATGACAGATTGGCCGGTTATCTAAATAACCTCATTTTGTAAGAAAACGTCGTAATATGTGTACAAACTTAACACAAACTAAATTGTGTGGGAACATTTTTTTTTACAATCTTGGAAAATATTTAAACTCCTTCCTGCTCGCGAATTCATCAACGCGGATTTTAAAATTGGTTCCAAATATCGGGACATAAAGTATCCTAAGTTTCACCGGTATAAATGCAGTGATATTTTCCGTGGACATGTGACAAACATTAAACATACACTTCAAACAGTTTTGGGAAAGGTCACCCTCGTTTGTGACAGCTGTCATACGTAAAAGATGTCGGAAGACATTGTCAAAACTGACAGGAGAAGTCATCACTGTGACAGACGTCATTTCCTTTTGAGAGCGTCGCTTGCGAATTCGATTCATTTTCTAATTTGAGTCAAAATTGGTAAAAATAAAATCATAAAAGTTCCAAAAATACATTTTTTTTTTGTGTATGGCATCTCGCAGGTCAACCTAGAAGGTTGTCGACTGCTTAACCGGGCTTGCCTGTGAAGTGCCTTAAATAAATTTAGGGCCTCCAGCCAGGGCTTAACTTACAAAACTAAGCGACTACACGCTAAGGGCATCCCCTAGTGGGGTACGGGCCTCGGCTTAGGGCGTCGCTGGGGGAGGACAGCAAGGGACAGGCTGGATCAGAATAAACAAAAATACATATACTCTCCTTTTAAAAGTGAACTCTATCGGGAAAATTTGAAATACCTGTTTGTTTGCGTTATCACCGTGTTATCGCCTTATCAGCTACTATCTACTTACTTATCGGTACCCAGATGATCTCCCCACATGTTATCTAGGTCTGCTGTTATCTAGTGGATCATTTGGGAGGTTTTGTAACCGCATTATGGATGAAATTCCTGTTTTTATATGTAAGGTTTGGTTGAAAATAATTTATTCAAACTAAGTTGAAAATCAGCAGCTGTTGTGCTATGATGTTATATACTATACTAGCTTCCTTCCAGCGGCTTCGCCCGCGATATTTTAGCTAATGGATACAAAAACTTGACAAATTATATACTAAAACCTTCCTCATTAATCACTCTATCTATTAAAAAAAACCGCATCAAAATCCGTTGCGTAGTTTTGAAGATTTAAGCATGCATAGGGATATAGGGACAGAGAAAGCGACTTTGTGTTATACTATGTAGTGATGTTATATATTATAGCGTAGTCCGGAAGCAGCTTCAGTCTCGCTAAAACTGAATGACGACTGGGTCGATTTAGCTGATTTTGGTTTAGAAATGTCTGTCGAAGTCCAGGGAAGGTTTAAACGGTGAGAAAAAGTTAAGATACATGTAGGTAGGTGATACGAAGTTAACCAGGTCATCTAGTAAATAATATAAATTAATCCACTAAGGGTAGATTCGACCAAACCTGAATTTATACAAGAATAACTATGCGGAAAATAATATATACCACGATTGTATTCTCGAGTAAATCATCAGTCGTTTTTCCATGCAATCTAGCGTATAGCTTTACTTGGATAAGCTACTCACGAATAGCGAAGTGAATGTGAACGAATGTAATACGCGGCCAAAAAAATTGCTCTACAAACGGGAGGGTGCAGTAGCATAACTCATGTCAACTCTAATTTGTCGTATTATAGCGTAGAAAAGTAACTGCCAAGCGACAAAGCCCTTTAAATAAATTAAAAAAATTAAAATTAAAATGTCAGTGAATTAATATGACAGCATAAGTCAATAGGATGCCATTTTATTATTCCTTGAATAAACTTCTTATTCCACGCAAAATGGTGGTATAGTGACTATTCCCGAATAGAATCGTTATTACTCGAATTGTAGTTGGTTAAACGTGAAATTGATTTATTCTCAAGTAATAAGAGATCTACGCCGAGAATAAATTTTATTCCAGTTTGGTCGAATCCGCCCTAAACCGGTTAAACGGTTTAACTGTGGGTTAGATAGGAGACATAACATAAGTTATAACTTTAAGTAAAATAAATATTTCTTGTATTTAGTTAGGATTGTAAACCCATCCATGGCCAGGCCGCGGCAAGTGACCGATAGATAAGCGCAGCTGTTATGTAAAAAACTCGACGTACCTCCTCTTTTTAGTTGAAACATACGAAACATATCTGTGTTATCAATGAAATATGATCTTATCAGAGTGGCAATATGACACATACTACACGAACTCTTATCTCTAGCTGTTACCCCCGGTTTCACTCGCGTCCTAAGGGAACTACTACAAGTACCTGGGTCATCCCCAGGGTTCAAGCTATCTCTATACCAAATTTCATTGAAATCGGTTCAGCCGTTTTAACTTACATAATTCGAATATGTTGGGATGCAGCTGAGTACCAGTATTTTACATGCAGCGACTGGCTATCTGACCTCCACAACCCAGTTACCGGATAACACGATACCCCTTGGTAAGACTGGTTGTTAGACTTTCTGGCTTCTGACTACCCGTAACGACTGTCAAAGATCTACAAATGACAGCCGGGACCAACAGCTTAACGTGATTTCCGAGGCACGGAGGAGTCTCGCTATGACATAGATGGTCACCCATCCACGGACCGACCGCGCCAAGCGCAGCTTAACTTTTGATCGGTCGAACCGTGCCCCTATTACTTAGCCACGAGCTCCAGCCTGTATACTTTCTATGAATCCGACTCGATAATAAAAAGAAATGTTTACTAAATAATGTCGAATGACAAGAATGTTGGAATCGTCACAAGAATTTCATCAATAACAGGAACTTCTAAGTATTTTTACATTGCATTGGTATCTGACACCATAAGGAGCTCGTGGCTAAGACAGCCGCACGGTTCGAACGATCAAAGGTTAAGCTGCGCTTGGCGCGGTCGGCCGTGGATGGGTGACCATCTTTGTCATAGCGAGACTCCTCCGTGCCTCGGAAAGCACGTTAAGCTGTTGGTCCCGGCTGTCATTTGTAGATCTTTGACAGTCGTTACGGGTAGTCAGAAGCCAGAAAGTCTGACAACCAGTCTTACCAAGGGGTATCGTGTTAACCGGTAAACTGGGTTGTGGAGGTCAGATAGGCAGTCGCTCCATGTAAAACACTGGTATTCAGCTGCATCCGGTTAGACTGGAAGCCGACTCCAACGTAGTTGGGAAAAGGCTAGGCAGATGAGGTATCTGACACTATCAATCACTTGACATACTTTTTTATGAGCTGTCAATATGCAATTCTCCCGTAGATTTTGTATTGGATTATCCAGCTGTGACGTCATTCATTATAGCCTGTACCAATTGAATTTACGAAAAATATAAACAAAATCATAACCTATTCCCGTAACGTAGATAAATCAAATGGCATTAAATGATGAATGATGATGTTTAGAGCAGGAAATTGTCATAAATGCCAAACCTTACGGCATTTTGTTAATTTCTGTGGCAGAATTAGAAGAAAATGGGTTAAGACTTTGTTTACATTTTTCGTAAAAGCAATTATTACAGACTATAACTATATTTATTGATTGCAAAGAAACTAAAGATCCAATTTTACTTTTTAATTTAAAATTAGTCGTTGTAACAGTTCACAGTTTATTGTGCTTCTCGAGTCAAGCTCTGACAAAAATGGTCACCTATTCACGGACCGACCGCTACAAGCGCAGCTTAACCTTTAATCGGTCGAACCGTGCGGCCGTTACTTAGCCACGAGCTCCTAACTTAAAAGCATATTAAGTTTCAAAAAATCTTCCAAGTCATCATTTTTCATACATTTTGTAGTATCCGCATTGCCCCAAATACTTGGGGCGACCTAGTTAGGGGACACGATTAGGGGCGCCCCTGTACATCGAAACAGAATAATTAGGGGTGGGTTACGTAAGTTTTGGGACCTCGTAAGGATGTAGGATTTAGTAGGATGATGTACCGACCTACATTTTTAACCGACTTCAAAAAACGGAGGAGGTTATCAATTCGACTGTTTTTAGGGTTCCGTAGCCAAATGGCAAAAACGGAACCCTTATAGATTCGTCATGTCTGTCTGTCTGTCTGTCTGTCTGTCTGTCTGTCCGTCCGTATGTCACAGCCATTTTTTTCCGAAACTATAAGAACTATATTGTTGAAATTTGGTAAGTAGATGTATTTTGTGAACCGCTTTAAGATTTTGACACAAAAATAGAAAAAAAGCAATAAATTTTGGGGGTCCCCATACTTAGAAATGAAACTCAAAAATTTTTTTTTCATCAAACCCATACGTGTGGGGTATCTATGGATAGGTCTTAAAAAATTATATTGAGGTTTCTAATATCACTTTTTTCTAAACTGAATAGTTTGCGCGGGAGGCACTTCCAAAGTGGTAAAATGTGTGTCCCCCCCCCTGTAACTTCTAAAATAAAAGAATGATAAATCTAAAAAAAATATATGATGTAGATTACCATGCAAACTTTCATTGAAAATTGGTTTGAATGAGATCTAGCAGGTAGTTTTTAAGTAATCAGCAATTTTCCTCTACAAACAAACTTAATTATGCGGTCGGAAAAAAACAAGATAATTGCGACTTTATTGCGTATTTTTTCTTTCCAATGGTCGGAACCCTCGGTGCGCGAGTCCGACTCGCACTTGGCCGGTTTTTTTTTTTATGTTTGTTACCTCATAACTTGCGACTGGGTGAACCGATTTTCATGATTCTTTTTTATTTGAAAGCTGGTGCTTCCCGTGTGGTCCCATATAATTTTATCACTACCGGTTCAGCCGTTTTATAAATATATCAAAAATAACGATTTATCTCTACTTGCTGATATGCCAAATACTTAGATGATTTGGTTATTTACGCTTATTACAACCTAAAAAAGTGGTGTGTTTATTTTGTTAAGATAGCAAGACCGAGACACTGAAAAGCGAAAAAATAAAAAAACTTTTTACAAAAAAATAAAACCGACTTCCAAAAAAAACTGAAAAGTAAAAAATATTTTTTATTTAAACGCTTTACGACCAAAACATCGCTTTCGAAGTCGGTGGCGAAATACTAACAATAGTAACTTACAAGACACCGACTTCGAAAGCGATGTTTTGGTCGTAAAGCGTTTAAATAAAAATTATTTTTTACTTTTCAGTTTTTTTTGGAAGTCGGTTTTATTTTTTTGTAAAAAGTTTTTTTATTTTTTTTTACAATTATTTAATATTGTATAAAGATATATAATAAAGACATGTGTTGCTGGAGAGTTTGTTGCGCCACTTCTTCTTCCCAGCTAAAACACATAGGAAGTGGTGAAGGGCGGGCATTCTGGGGGCTGCCTTTTATAAATTTGACGTTCAAGTGCTGATTTTCAGCCTAATTTGAATAAACGAATTTTGAATTTTGACCTACATTTTTTTTGCGGATGGGATACCTATCATCAAATGACACCTCCCGCCGTGTGTCAAACACGGTTGCACCAAATCGGTTGAAAAGTGTAAAGAAATTAACAAAATGGTGTAAGGAGAAGGCATTTATGTAAATTTCATGCTCTAAACATCATCATTCATCATTTGAGGCCATTTTATTTATCTATGTAGTAAAATTAGAACAAAATAGGTTATGATTTTGTTTAAATTTTTCTTAAAATCAATTCGTATAGACTATAGCAATTTTCATTTCTGCATTGAATATGAAAACTCGTTACCTACTCTATCTACATTGATAAAACGCTTGATACGTCTGTCACTGTCACTCAGTATTGAATAGAACGAAACGGCAACACACATTTCCTATGCCACAGTTATGAATAGGGGAAGATAAATTATTCATTGAAATTATCATGTACTCCACTAGCAGACGACATAGTTATGTCATGCAATGGGCATTGTAGCTATTTAATGGTAATTTACATGGGAAAAACAAGAAAAACGCAATACCACAACGATTATTCGTTAAAATCTGCATTCTACATTCAAATAATCTATTTAAACATATAAAATGCTTTGTCCTGAATGACTGACGGATCAACGCACAGCCTAAACCGCTGATCGTAGAGACCTGAAACTTGGAGGGTGTGTTCTTTGTATGACGTAGGCATCCAATAAGAAAGGATATTCCGAAATTCTATCCCTAAAAAGGGGGGCAAAGTCTGTTTTCAATTTGAATTCGTATAAAACACGCGGGCGAAGCCGCTGGCGAAAAGCTAGTCGATATATAATCAATCATTTAGGCGCCATTATTTAAAAAAAGAACCATTATATAAAGATCTCTAACGTAAAGTAATTGTATTGCATCAAAGGTCTAAGTTAACTGGTCAAAAGCTATACTACTAAAGTAAACCTACTGACCTATTTTCTCGCTACGCAGTGTGACGTCAGTACAGCATTGCGCCATAACGCGAACGAGCTCACACGCCAAATTGAATCTTACGACCAACGATATAAAGTTTTAAATTAATTACACAAAGTTAACTTACAAAGGTTTTAATGGTAAAAGAAAATGAACTCTATTGCAAAGAGCAATTTTATAAAATTCTAGTTCTTTTTTCAAATACTGCACATCGTTCGAGAGGTCAACGCAATGCGATTCCAAATTTAAATTGGGTCACGCAGGGTCGAGATGATAGTTCTCTTTTACCAGCACTTTAAACAATTTTGTTTTAAAGCCTATTCGGCCAATCATAATTCGTTTAGGCTTGCAGCATCGGTACACGATTTGTTGTACAAACGAGTTATGTAACTTTGAATTGTTTGTGAAACTGAAAACGTATTTGTTTTATAGCTTTTTTTACAGCGATGTAAAATCAAGCTCGGAAATTGTATTTTGATTTTTTATTTTCTATTGCTCTATAGAGCAGCCATTTTGAATTTATTGAAATAGAAGTTACTAGACCTATTTTGTTCTAATTTTCCCACATAGATAAATAAAATGACATTAAATAATGAATGATGATGTTTAATCATGAAATTGACATAAATGCGCGATCCTTACGCCATTTTGTTAATTTCTGTGGCAGAATTAGAACATAATAGATTACGACTTTTACATTTTTCACAAAATCTATTGGTATTGTAACATCTATTTCGAATCATGAAATCGTAAAAATAAGGCTTCCTGAATTATCTAGACTACAATAAATAAGACGATACTAAGACTCGAATTTCCCTTGTGTATCGGAAACTAGAAAATACGCTCCCTGTAAACGAATAAAGGTTATATACCTAGATGTTTTCGTGGCAAATATTTAAACAGTTATTTATTTTCGAAACGTATAGGTATTGATTGATGTGGGTTTGATAAACAACTGGTTAAGTGCGAGTCGGACTCGCGGATGAAGGGTTCCGTATCATAATAATGTTATCTATATCTAGGGTTGCCAACTTTTTTTGGAAGAAATAGAGTATATCTGATATCAAAGAAGGTAAATAAAGAGTATGGACTTAAAAAAAAGAGTATCATTTATTTTATAGTTTTAAAAAGGTATTTTTTTTGTACTCTTTGCAGCACATAACAATTTTTCATTGTTTTTAAAATAATTGTATGAGTCCAAACATTCTAACTCTAAATTTATGTAGATCAAGAGCTCATTCTTAATTAATTTCAATGAAGCTCTGTTTCTTTCTTCTCGCCACTTCACATTCATGACCGAAAAGACTCTCTCAGTAAATGCTGAAGTGACGGGAACAGAGAGTATTATAACCAATATATTTTTTTTAACAATCAAATTCTCCAGGACAGTTCTTAAACCTCTCACTTCTTCTTAACTCCAAATTGGGGATACCAACATATTAACAGTTTATAGTCGTTTTTTTTTTGTTTTGATTATGGGTTTTTGCATAATATTATATGACTGGCACTAGTTTAGTAAAAATTGTGTAAAAAAGAGTATTTTAGCGTACTCTATTAGTGTTATAGATTATAGAGTACGGTTACATGATATAGAGTACAATACTCTATTTTAGAGTACGGTTGGCAACCCTATCTATATCTATACTAATATTATAAAGAGGAAAGATTTATTTGTTTGTTTGTAGGGATTTAACTCAAAAACTACTGGACCGATTTCAAAAATTCTTTCGCCATTAGAAAGCAACATCTTTACGAAGTGTCATAGGCTATATTTATTTCCAGAAATAATTAGGGATCCCTACTAAAACTTGAATAATGTAACACAAGGTGTTAAAAAAATTGTACACGCGGGCGAAGCCGCAGGCGGAAAGCTATTCATACATAGTGTTATAACTTGCACGATTTTAGAAAGAAAGTTACGTAAGTCCAAAATTATAGGCTTTAGAAAAGTCACATTGGTACTTACAAGGTTTGGAACCCGCACATACTCGTACACGAGAGCAGGGGCTGCACCACCACGTGTTTTTGCAATCACAATTCAAGTTTGAGAGCGTGACACAGCTACTAACGTCGTATAGATCCGTCTCTTTTTCATAACGAAAATCTTGTTTTGGCACGTCATGGTAAGGCCCCAGGTGCCTTCATCATTAGGGAATGTATTCTTGTTGTTAATGATTGCCTCGTTGGTCTAGTGGTCACATGAAGCGAATGCTGAAAATGGGGTCTCTGGGTTCGACTCCCGGGTCGGGCCGAAATCGCTTTGTGGGTTTTAAAAAAAAACACGGAGTCAGGAAGTTGGTGGTGTTATACCCCCGTGCCTGGGAGGGCACGTAAAGCCATCGTCCCCGGCTGCTATCTTGATAGCAGTTGTTGTTACAATTCCATGTCAGAGGCCGTCAGGTGGATTTGAGAAAACTCTGACACTTGGGCTTGTTAGGTTGGTAAACCTGCAGCTCGCATGATAAGAAGAAGATTGTTGTTAATTTCAAATTACTTACACCTTACTTAACAAAACCGTTGGATGTATAGTCTGATTAATATATTTTACATACAAAAATACTCAATTAAGTTATTGAAACAGCTGTTGGCTTGTTATTGAAGTAAATAAGTATCGCCGTGACGTCATCGTTGCCGCGTAAAAAAGCTATAATAAATCCTTACTAAATAAAGTACTGAACCATCATCTGTATAGCCCTTTTCCCAACTATGTTGGGGTCGGCTTCCAGTCTAAACTGGATGCAGCTGAGTACCAGTGTTTTACATGGAGCGACCGCCTGTCTGACCTCCACGACCCAGTTGCGGGGTAACACGGTATCCCTTGGTAAGACTGGTTGTCAGACTTTTTGGCTTCTGAGTATCCGTAACGGCTGTCAAAGATGTACAAATGACAACCGGGGACAACAGCTTAACGTGCTTTCCGAGGCGCGGAGGAGTCTCGCTATGACATAGATGGTCACCCGTCCACGGACCGACCGCGCCAAGCGCAGCTTAACCTTTGATCGGCCGAACCGTGCGGCTGTTACTTAGCTACAAACTACTGAACGGATGTTGATAAAATTTATATAGGACCACCTCTGAAGTATGACTTACCAAACAAAAAAAAATATCAAAATCAATACATAATTGACAAAGTTATAACAAACATACTAAAAAAACATAGGTAGGATACAGTCGAATTGCGAACCTCTTTTTTAGAAGTCGGTTAATAATAACCTGTTCGTCTGTCTGTTACCCTTTTTATGCGGATAACGGCTAAATCGATTGAGATGAAATTTACGACACAAATATGGACTCGAAATAATGTTTATTTCTGTTTGTTTGCAGGAAAGAAGCGGATTAGACAATATGCGGTCGTTAGAACACTACTTAACAGATATTATGAGGGCAGACACGTCAGACCACATGAAAGGTAAGACTTCAAGAATAATCTGAAACAATATTGTTAGGTGAAAATGAATTCTATGTCAACGACATAAAGTGCTATTTAAAGTATAGATTTAAAAAAAAAAATAGCTTTGTAATTCTGACAACAATATTGTTAGGTGAAAATAAACTCTATCTCAATAATGTTAAGTGAGTGCGAATTGCAAAAATAACACAATTATTTAATTAACAAATTAAATCCAAAGCGCCATCTATTATTAGCAAACATCAAATTAGTTGAGTATACAACACAACAGATGGCGCTGTCCTTAGAATTAACGCCGTGTTCAATGCAAAAATTAAACACAGCCACATTTGCAATGCATATGTGCAGCAAAGAATAAATTACTTTTGAATCAACAATGCTAAGTGTTATGAAGTAATTTTAAACCGATTTTCGTAATACCTAGATTGCAGGAATAACCTTACTAATTTGAAAGTTAGGATTCTATATACAAGCAAACTAAATAAGTAACTCTGTGACTCTGTCCTTCTGTCTTACGCTTTTACGATAAAACTACTGAACCGATTGAGATGAAAATCGGTATGGAGATAGCCTGAACCCTGGAGAAGGACATAGGACAGTTTTTATCTGGGTGTGAGAAGTGGTACGATCAGGTTTAGGCTATACGTTAATCCGTCAGTCATTCAGGATAGAGCCTAGCCTAGCCTATTCTCAACTCTATTGGGGTCGGATTCCAGTCTAACTAGATGCAGCTGGGTACCAGTGTTTTACATGGAGCGACTGACTATCTGGCTCCATAACCCAGTTACCGGGTAACACGATACACGATACCCTGTTTGTAATACTTTCTGGCTTCTGACTACCCGTAACGACTGTCAAAGATGTACAAATGACAACCGGGGCCAACAGCTTAACGTGCTTTCCGAGGCACGGAGGAGTCTCGCTATGACATAGGTGGTCATCCATCCACGGACCGACCGCGCCAAGCAGTTTAACCTTTGATCGGTCGACCCGTGCGGCAGTTACTTAGCCCCGAGCTCTTCTGCATGAGGTTTTTCTCTAGATGAAGTAGGTACCTACCTACAAATAAGGTATGCATGATTATGTGACGACTACATAGTGAGTTGTTGACCAATACCATTGTGTGGGTGCGGACTGTGGGACAGGCGGAAGCGGGTTATGTCGGGCCAGAGAATACGCGATTGTTCAAACCTGTTTTAGAAATATCGTTCGACTGTTTCCCGCCGTTTCACCCGCATTTTAAAGGAACTACGTCATGCAGCCGGATAAAAAGTATCCTATGTGTTAATGCAGGTTATAAACTATGTGTGTACAAAATTTCATCCAAATCCCTTCAGTAGTTTTTGTGTGAAAGAGTAAGTAATCTTTGCGGACCGATTTCGGTCACATTATTTGAAAACTAAAAGATGACTAAAAGCATAGATTTATTAAACTAGCGATAGATCGGCAATGCAAGGCAATCAGAAATAATATAGGTATTCCTGTGTCAGAGCGAGATAGATAGGCGAGACCATTCGCGTACACGCTAGCGGCTTGTATCGGCCCAACGCCAGTTATCAACGAAACAAGTCCCGCTTATTTTTATTCCATTTTAAAGTGTAAATTTGATGTTAACAAACGCAAAAAAATATGGTTACGAATGCAGTACCTGGTTGTAAGTCATCTAGGAAAGAAAATTCACAGTTACATGCACACGTGTACTTTTTTTGGTCTCGCCCTACTGACTCGATTGACAATCTAACGGTAGTATAATAAATCTATGCCTGAAAGAAAACAAATAATGCGTTAGATTGTGCAGATCAAGCTCTTTCATGTGATATTCCACATATCCTAGTACCAATAGTTTCACGCTGGGCAAACACCCACTCTCCCCTCTACTTATTTGTTTGAAGTACCTTATAGGTTTTGATTCTCTTTTCTTGACAGACGAACATCGAAATGATACTATAAGCGTTTCGTTTTTCCATTTCACCAACGGAGCTCAAAAAAAATTTAAATTTGTATCGACTCGCCACTCTCATGGCCCCACACTCATAATATCACCATGTTAATGCGTCGTGACTTCCTTTTTAACGTCAACTGGTACAGTCAACAAAATTACCTTCGCTCTAGCCACTAGCTTGAGTATACAGACGAGTCTTTATACATATAAAATGCTTTGTCCTGAATGACTGACGGATCAACGCACAGCCTAAACCGCTGATCGTAGAGACCTGAAACTTGGAGGGTGTGTTCTTCGTATGACGTAGGCATCCGATAAGAAAAGATTTTCCGAAATTCTACCTCTATGGGGTTGAAAAAGTGGGGCAATATTTTTATGAAAATCTGTCATTTTTAATTTGAATTCGTATTGCCCGCGCGTGCGAAGCCGCTGGCAGATAGCTAGTGTGTAATAAGTTGTTCTTGTTTGCCTACGTCATACAAAGAACACACCCTCCAAGTTTCAGGTCTCTACGATCAGCGGTTTAGGCTGTGCGTTGATCCGTCAGTCATTCAGGACAAAGCATTTTATATGTATAGAAGATATACACCCCCTCCCTTTCTGTCTGGGTTTCAAAATATTCCACAAAACGGTGAAAATTCTACTGATAGTAACACTGATGTTATTAAAATAGCATTGTTCAGTGAATCGTAACTCAGAAGAATGAAAAAACTGTAATAAATAATTTAAACTTGACACAAATTGTTGCGTCGCTAGTACTCGGTAACAATTTTATTGTTAGCGTTGCAAACCGTTTACATTGATGTTAGTGACGGACGTAGGTTCTAGATATGGCTGGGTTTGTTATTATTCTATCTGCCAGTAACTTCGTATGTGCGAACTTTAGAATGAAATACTTTTTTTTTTTTTTTTTTTAAGTCGTGGTGGCCTAGTGGGTAAGGCACCTGCCTCTCGTGTACGAGTGTGCGGGTTCGAAACCTGGCAAGTACCAATGTGACTTTTCTAAAGTCATATGTACTTTCTAAGTATATCTTAGACACCACTGACTAACGGCGAAGGAAAACATCGTGAGGAAACCTGGACTTAAGTCTGAAATCGCCAATCCGCCTTGAGCGCACGTGGTGATCAATGCTCATGCCTCCTCTATATGAGAAGAGGCCTGTGCCCAGCAGTGGGACAATATATAGGCTGATGATGATGATGACTTATTTTTAAAATTTATTATTTTTAAAATTATGTAAACACAGAAGTAAAAATACAAACAGATTGAACAGGAAAGTGAAGTACAAAGGCACTGCTTGTTTCTTAAGAAATCTTTTTAGCACACCTGCGACAGGTGAGGTAGAATATAGTAGTGTATAAATTCAAGATATATAACATAGTAATATATATTACTATTTAATTTTAATACTTTTCTTGAATTTAGTTTCTTTTTATTTTACGAAAAATATAAAATAATAGTAAATTTATTCAATTTTTATCCTCCATTTTGACAGATCTTGGATGACAGTTCTTCCGTTTCACGTATAAGTAACCACATATTTTTTTTGCAACCAGCTGTAAGTGTTCACAACCTACAGAACCCTAAAACCGTTCTTATCAACACAAAACATGTCGCTTTTGCTTCTAAACCCCCCAAATGACACGATGCAGCCTATTTTCAAACCCGAAACGTTCTCAAGCACTCTGTTTTTATTTTATAACCACATCAACATAAAAATAAAGATTAAACCTTCCTGGGTTGGGCTCATTTGAGCCGTTTTTAGCTCGACTGTCGCTAACGAGCTGTGATTAGGGCATCCCTTATGGGGGGTGTAATAAAGTTTTATTTTTTAAAGTGATACATGTTAAAATATACAAAGGTTTGTACTGGATGTTTGAGAATTCGTATTTTTGGTAATAATTCTAATTGATATTATAAATGCGAAAATGTGTTTGTTTGTTACGCTTTCACGCAAAAACGGAAGAACCGATTTGGATGAAATCCTGTATGGAGATAGATGAAACCCTGGAGAACGTTAGAGGCCGCTTTTTATCTTGGTGCGTTAAGTAGTTATTTCGGGACGCGGGTGAAACTGCGGGACACAGGTAGTTATTATATATTTTTGTTTTCATTAAACTCTAAATACATATGTATATAGAGTTCTTTCATCGCTTTTCATGTAGTTTTCTTTCTAAGTATTTTTTTTTTATTATTATTACTTATAATCTATATTCAGCCATTCTTGAGATTACCGGATTTATTCAAATACAAAAATCTTCAATAAAAAGAAAAAAAAGTTTCGTTCTACATTCCATAGGAACTACTCCAAATATATTTTTCAAAATAAACTTAAATAAATCCTTCCACAGTTGCAATTCACCCTCAAATAATATTTAATGTAAATCGTTTTATCTTACAAACAGACTTTACCATTCATAATATTAGTTAGAATGAACTACCTATAGTCGATACCAAAAGATTCTACGAAAAATGTAAACAAAGTCGTAACCTATTTTGTTCTAATTCTTTCACAGAAATTAACAACATGGTGAAGGATGGCGCATTTATGTCAATGTCATGCTCTAAACATCATCATTTATCATTTAATGCTATTTTATTTATCTAAGTATGTGGGAAAATTAGAACAAAATAGGTTATGTTTTTTTTTTTTTGTAAAATCAATAAATTGGTAGACTGTAGTACGCTCGAGCCACATCTAGCGGCACTATGCGCACGCGCATTACACAACGCTATGACAGCCTTCGCTGCGACCTTGAGTGTTTTGTTAACCAATTAACCTGAGCTACGTACAACTGTACAAGTGATATTGTTTTGCGTATATATGCATGTGTTTTACTTAAATTATTACTAGCCATTTTTAACCGCATCCCGTGGTATCTTCAGGCAACCGGTTTTTTACCATCAAATGACCCCTCCAGCCGTGGGTGGGGCGGGTGGGAGTGTCAATCTCTTACTGACTAAAACCCATCCATGTTCCTTCCTCAGCCCTTTGTATTCCGGGGGCGCGGTATCTCTTTCGAACGTCCCGCAGCTCCGGCACCCGGATAAAAGTTATCCCATGTCACCCTAGGGTTAAAACAATATCTTCAAAAAAGCTAGTGGCTAAGTAACAGCCGCACGGGTCGACTGATCAAAGGTCCGTGGATGGGTGACCACCTTTGTCATAGCGAGACTTCGCCGAAAAATGTAAACAAAGTCGTAACCTATTTTGTTCTAATTCTGCCACAGAGATTAACAAAATGGCGCAAGGATGGCGCAGTTATGTCAATTTCATGCTCTAAACATCATCATTCATCAGTTAATGCCATTTTATTTATCTATGATGTTATATAGCCTATTATAGCCTTTTTCGATAAATGGACTATCTAACACTATGTTATTAAACAAAATGACAACATTTCCCTTCACTGCTCTGCTCCTATTGATTGTAGCATGATGAAAAGTTACTATAACCATCTCAGGAGTATGACAAATAATTGTACCAAGTTTCGTTAAAATCCGTCGAGTAGTTTTTGTTTCTATAGAGTTTATACAGACAGACAGACAGACAGGCAAAAATTTTACTGATTGCATTTTTGGCATCAGTATCGATCCCTAATCACCCCCTGATAGTAATTTTGGAAATATATTTCATGTACAGAATTGACCTCTCTACAGATTTATTATAAGTATAGAAGATATAGATAGATGTGGGAAAATTAGAACAAAATAGGTTATGATTTTGTTTTAATTTTTCGTAAAATCTATTGGTACAGACCATTGCTTGGGGGTCGACAAACGAGTAGACAGAGTTACGTTCGCATTAATATTAGTTTTTTTTTGGATAAGAATTATCTACCAGTTAAATTCATAACGGGTACATTAGTATGAGATTTACTGGTAGATATAAGTTTAACAGGTACATTTTTGGTGATTGTGAAACTGGCCTTAAAAATACTTATTACATTTTGTTATCACAATTTTAGGGAATCAAGATTTTTAGTACACCATATACTATCGTTTTCAACTTCATGTCAACCTTATTGTTATCAGATAAGAAATTTTCAACTAAAAATACTCTAGATTCATATTTTAAACAAAATTATTGCGCCAGTGAAAGAAAAACCAGAGAGCAGACGCAATCTCTCGTCAGAACGTGACATTTTGAAAATAGGTCAAAAATACATCATTTGATTGTCCCTTAAAAGATTTAAAGCTAAATAAAACATAACAAAACTCTAATATCAATGCAAAATAACCATTTAGACGGCTGACATTTTCTCATTTGGCTCGCTAGTCTAAATCTAGTTAAAAATAACTAATGCTGCTAAAACCGACGGCTACCTCGTGACTTACCAAAGCGCTTAGAATTTCCATAGCAACCGACTAAATTGAAAATGTACGTATTCCTAAATAAGCAAACGAGGAAAAAAGACTTCTGAATTAAGTCGCGTTGTTCGTCTATTATTATACTTCTAAATTTAAGAGGTTGTGTCATTATGAAGTTTTGGTAGTGGTTATTCGATGTTTGAATTCGGTCGGGTAATCGATAACAATCGAATGGGAATCTGTGATGTGCGTTGTCAGTAGGTGAGCGCGCGCGAACGAAGCGCATGCGTTTGAAACTTTTTAAAATATACGAAATTAGAACCGTGGGCGTTGCGTGTTCGGTCTATTTTTATAAAAAAAAAAATATCGCGCGGGCCGTTTGGAGTGCAGTGAACCCTGATACGAAATTTAAGTGTATATATTTTTTTTATTCTGTTGTGCAAAAGAAAAAGTGGATATTAAATTCGGAAATCGATTTTTTTTTTTTGGTAATATTTTGACTGTTTTATACACACATTTTTTAATATTAAATTTTATTATTATTTATATTAGTCACGAACGTGAATATTAATTAAATCGATACTAATCGATTACTGAGTCGAGGTGAGGATGTAACATTTTTCCTTTGCCTTGACGTCGTAATAAATTAAAAATTTAAATAGAGTTAACCTAGTTTTTGTATCATTTGAAACGATCTATCAAAACAAAAATAAATAAATATTGATTAACATTAAAAAACTCGTGTTATAAAGTTATTTTTACGTATGAATGGCATTTTGTCACGCTTCGCTGTTGTTTATTTTTTTGCTCTCTTAGACAGAGACAATATTTTTTTATTTTATTCGTTCTATTCTAGTACTGGCAAAGATACTGAGAACTAACGAGGTGAATCTACTTGTCTAACCATAGACCATTACTTGTTACTAGAACATTATTCAAATTAAATGCAATTATTAGTAAAATAGGTGCTAATAAATGAATTGCTCAATGCAGACAACTTTATAAATATGCAATAATTCTTTTTATCATTATTTGATTTTTACATTTGGTTTTGAATCATAAAAATTATTAATTTAAAAATATGGAATGTGAAATGACTTAAATGTCATGTTTCCCGCGTTTTTAATAGTAGTGTTATTTACTATTTACTACAGTGAGCCTAGCACGAACGCAATAATGTAATCGTAACGTTAATGTTGACGATTTTTTTGAATCATAAATACAACTATACCAAATCAAAATTTATATTTAAAATGCATAAATAACAATTAGCAGCATCCAAAGATATGAATTAAAATGAAGTAAGAAGCGATTAGGTATATTCCATTCAAAAATCGCTTTCGATCCGAATACTTTTTCGAAAGTTATTCGTGCTAGGCCCTAAGGTCGTAGGCAAGAGTTGGATGCGTCAAGCTGACCGAGCGATATCGCAAACGTTAGGGGAAGCTTTTGCCCACCAGTGGACTAATATTAAATAGACTAATGGTGAAAATGACTAGAAAGAGACTAGACAGGAGCTCGTGGCTAAGTAACAGCCGCACGGGTCGACCGATCAAAGGTTAAGCTGCGCTTAGCGCGGTCGGTCCGTGGGTGTGACTATCTATGTCATAGCGAGACTCCTCCGTGCCTTTGAAAGCACGTTAAGCTGTTGGTCCCGGCTGTCATTTGTAGATCTTTGACAATCATTACGGGTAGTCAGAAGCCAGAAAGTTTGACAACCAGTCTTACCAAGGGGTACCGTGTTACCCGGTTACTGGATTGTGGAGGTCAGATAGGCAGTCGCTCCATGTAAAACACTGGTACTCAGCTGCATGCGGTTTAGACTGGAAGCTGACCCCAACATAGTTGGGAAAAGGCTAGGCAGATGATGATGATAATAACTAGACTTACCTCTGACAAAGTAATGACAATAATTTTAAAGCAGTTTACTGTGGCAACGCCTCCATTGCTAAAGACAACCGACAATCGACAGACATTGTTTAACTAATTATCATGTAACTTTATGTAACCGGCACTTAATTACTAATATTAAGAACACGATAATTATTATTTTACAATTCTCTTAATTTAACGTGCAACTCTGTCATACATAGTCCATAGAGCTTGTAATTTTTACAACTACATATTATAAATATGTTTGTATGTGTTTTTTACTCTTTCATGCAAAAACTACTGAACGAATTTTTATGATATTTTAGACACACGTAGTTTATATCATGGATTACACATAGGATATAATGTAATGCAATAGGAGATGAGCAGTAAGGCGATATAATATATAGGAATTTCCGACAAAAACCTAGACGAAGCCGCCGTTAATGCAGACATTTTCCGTGAAAATCACACTTGTGGGCCCCACAAAAAGGTCAGGTGAAAGATGGTATATTCATAGGACAACCATATATAGCATTTTCCCGGTTTTATGTCGGAAATTGATTTATTTATTTTAAACTTTATGTACAACAGTGATACATAGACGGACTTAATGCCTCAAGGCATTCTACAATATATAACGCCTTACTGCTCATCCCTCATTGCATATAGAGTGATAATAGTAGATCCATTCGATCAAAAAATACTCAGACAAACAGATACACAGACCTAAATAAAAAAAACATATTTTCGTTAAAAAAATATTGATAAAAAATTAAAATATTGCTTTAAAATTTTTTATCGATTTAAAAATCGATATAATGGCCAGCGACATGGTTTCGACAACATTTTTTTTTACATTTAAAATAAGCAAATCCGCTTCTTTTTTTGGATGGGAAATCATCAAATGACTCCTCCCGCTGTGGGTGGGGCGGGTGGGAGTGTCAGACTCTTACTGATTAAAACCCATCCATGTTCCTTCCTCAGCCCTTTGTATTCCGGGGGCGCGGTAACTCTTTCGAACATCCCTCAGAAGCAAAATCGCTAAGCTCAATTTATACAAATGTGTCAACGCGCTGTTACTTTGTTGTATGAGGCAACAGACCCTGACATGGCCGCGCGGTAGTTTAGTTAAAAAACAACACAACTACAAAAACAATGGACGACAGTTTTTGGGTTGAGGCGAAACAAAAAGTTGAACTTTTTTACTGGTTATAAGTTGTACGTTAAATAAGTAAATGTTTAGTAAAATGTGTAAACATTTTATTCTGTCAGCGACTCTGTCTGGTTAGGAACTATGTGTGGAGTTACCAATCTTTATCCAAAACCATTTATGACCATTTTCAATATCCTATCTATCCGAAGATTTCCTTACTAGAGATAGAGTTTTGACATTAAGTCCATACGACTAATGTCAAAAATCTATCTCTAGTAAGCAAATCTATGGATAGATAGAATATTGAAAATGGCCGTTAGTAGTTTTTGCGATATGCATACAAGCTCTCAATTTTTCGCATTCATAATGGATGTAATGTAATATAATGACAGCTGTCACTCGTGGTTTTTAGGGTTCCGTAGTCCGACAAGGAACCCTTATAGTTTCGCCATGTCCGTCTGTCTGTCTGTCTGTCCGTCCGCGGCATAACTCCGAGGTTCTTGATACTAGAAAGCTGAAATTTGGTATGGATATGTATATTGATCACGTCGAGAAAGTGGTAAAATAAAATTTGAAAAATATATTTTTTTAAGGTAGCTCCCAAACACGTTGGGGATGAATATTTTTTTTCTCGCGTACCCCTCCGTGTGGGGTATCGTTAGATAGGTCTTTCAAAAATATTATGGGTGTGTGAAGACCATTTTTTGGTTAAGCGAGCCATTTGCGAAATATCTAGCTTTTCAGTGCAATTTTTTTTTCGATACGAGTACCCCTCCTCTAACTTTTGAATGGCTGTACCTAGAAATGTCAAAAACAGAAAGAAAACAGAGAGAAAACAAAAAGTCCGGTTACAGAGTTATAGTCGACTAACTAACTCTTACTACGGAACCCTACTGCGCGTGGCCCGACACGCACTTGGCCGGTTTTCGGCATTCAAGCGATAATTTCAAAGAAAATATAAAACTTAAAAAATTACACGTGACGTTCGAATATCATAAAAAAACAGAATGAAAGAAAACAGAAATAAATCGCTAAATAAATCGGTCTGTCTGTCTAACGTACTTTCACCGTAAAATAGCTGAACTGAATGACATAAAATTTTGCTCGGAGATAGTCTGAAACCTGGCAAAGGACATAGGATGCTTTTTACCAGTTTACATGAAGTAGTTCATTCTGAATGTCCCTGAAACCACGAGAAAAAATTATCTTCTAGATACATATAAAATGCTTTGTCCTGAATGACTGACGGATCAACGCACAGCCTAAACCGCTGATGGTAGAGACCTGAAACTTGGAGGGTGTGTTCTTTGTATGACGTAGGCATCCGACAAGAATGGATTTTCCGAAATTCTACCCCTAGTGGAGTGAAAAAGGGGGGCAAATTTATGAAACTCTAAGATTTTAAATTGAGTTCGTATAGACCACGCGGGCGAAGCCGCGGGCGCAAAGCAAGTGGTAACATTAAATTGTCCGAAAATTTTACTATTCTTCGTCTGAGAGTGTTCTTGGCGACCGTATACTAATATTTAGTGTAAACAACGAAACTGTGGCCAATGTTAACCTTGAGTATTGCGAAAGGTAGAAATTACATACTTAGGTTACGCTGCCTTACAACTGACAACTTATAGGTTAGGCCGCGCTTGAAAAGAGTTCTTTTGGCTAACGCTAAAAACCAGCGCCAGCCAGTTTTATGCCCGGGCCACAGCTTTATGCTCAGCGTTAGCCAGTTCCGTGCCTCTGAAAGCACGTTAAGCTGTTGTTCCCGGCTGTCATTTGTAGATCTTTGACAGTCGTTACGGATAGTCAGAAGCCAGAGCCACAACCAGTCTTACCAAGAGGTATCGTGTTACCCGGTAACTGGGTTGTGGAGGTTAGATAGGCAGTCGCTCCATGTAAAACACTGGTATTCAGCTGCATACGGTTAGACAGGATGCCGACCCTAACAAAGTTGGGAAAGGCTGCGCGGATTTAACTAATATTAAGCATCTTTTATTTATTTATTATTTGTTGTAAATTTAGTACAGGGAATAGCCATTTATGCTAAATTACATCATCATTCGCCTGCCTTTATCCCAATTTATTTGTGGTCGGCGCAGCATGTTTTCTTCTTCCATACTTCTCTATCTGTCGTCATCTCACTAGTAACATCCTTCCTATCCATATCATATCTTTCACACAATCCATCCACCGTAGTTTTGGTCTTCCTCTACCTCCATAGCCATCCACATTCATGGTCATAACTTTCCTCACAACATGTTCCTCATTCCTCCGCATAACATGCCCATACCATGACAAACGGTTTCCACTTATCTTTTCATTTACTGGTGCTACTTTCAGAGTTCCTCTTATATACCAAATACTAAATTAAATCTTATTACAAAACTGATTACAAAAATAAAATATAAAAAGTAACTTAACCTTCTAAAAAAATCATTCGTTCTTCTCACACAACCTCAAAAATAATTATTACCATATTGAGAGATATCAACGGAGAATTTGATCTTCACAACCATCCCATTTAGTTGCTCCCTTAGCTACAACTTCAAGCGTTTTATAACTATACACATATTAATAGCTAGCTAATTCCTTATCCCTTATGACTCGCCCGGGGCATTCGGCTCTACATATTTACAATCACAAGCCACATAAAGACTGGGAGTAGTATTTGGCAGGGAATATACTCATTGCGTCATTGTCATGTATTACGATGCGTGTCAACAACTCATTATTTCATTTAGAGTTTTATAATAAGGTGCAGTTTGAATTTTATTTAGGTATAGATCATTATCAGCCTACATATTGTTGGGCATAGGCCTCTTCTCATACAGAGAAGGCATGAGCATTGATCACCACGTGCCCTCAAGGCGGATCGGCGATTTCAGACTTTTTAGGTCCAGGTTTCCTCACGATGTTTTTCCTTCACCGTTAGTCAGTGACGTCTAAGATACACTTAGAAAGTACATATTACTTCAGAAGAGGCACATTGGTACTTGCCAGGTTTCGAACCCAATGATAAAGCTAGAATTTTATGAATTTAATTGACGGATGACATGCAAATAAGCTAACAATTGACGTATTTGAGTGCGCATTAATATGGTTTTATTGAGTTAATGCTCATTCATGTCTATATTATATTATGTCATGTGCTGACCACCGAATCCCGGTCCAAAAGAGACATTTTTTAGCTTTGTTTGTACCTTATTATAATAAATATAATGTCCATTTTTCACCGCAAGCAAAACATACGATCAATATTTAAAAAATAACAATAGCTAACAATTGTTGGATGTGGATCGATGCCTGTGGTAGTTAGAAACACCTGTAATACAGGTCACCAGGTTGATTTATCTGTTGGTTAAATGCTCCAAAGCTTACAATGTTATTTTAATAAGTTTTATCGTCAAAAGCTTTACTAAAGCCAAATATTATTACTATTAAATATAATATATCTAATAAAAGGTCTTTGTAAGGGACGGATAGTGAAATATAAAAAAAAAACATACGACACATACAACGGCCTTTTAGTTGATTACAATAATTTATTTGAGTGCCATTCAATATTAATAAATAAATAGCTGTGCATTAATCAACTCAAGTTTATTTAAAGCAGCAACACTTACAATCAATACTATATAGTATATCATATTTATGGTCGATGGTTAAATAAAATAAAAAATACAGCGCTTGTCATTTTTTTTATAGCTTTCCAGCTAGCTGATTAAACATTAATTATGAAATAAGTATCTAATCTAATAACTTAAAAGCACAGAAAATATTACAGCAAAAAAACAACTACATAGCTTAACTCTTCAAACGAGACTAAAATTGCATTCTATTTTTAAAAATTGCTACCACAACAATGTCTCACCTGTTTGTTACTACGTAGGCACATCGTGTAGCGTATACTAAATATATTTTACGCGCGTTACGTAACAATGATGTGCTCACGCGCCGATTCAAACATCAAATGCGTTAGGCAGGTGAAGGCTAGTTAATTGTGATTTTATAAAGCACTATACTCCATTTATTCTGAGACTAGCTTCTGCCCGCGACTTCGTCCGCGTGGAATAGTAGTGCTCCGCTCCTATTGGTTTTAGCGTGATGATATATATATAGCCTATAGCCTTCCTCAATAAATGGGCTATCTAACACTGAAAGAATTTTTCAAATCGTACCAGTAGTTCCTGAGATTAGCGCGTTCAAACAAACAAACTCTTCAGCTTTATTATATTAGTATAGATCACATATTTAAACGTACTTATACATACATACTTACCATTTGTTCAAACGATTTAAAGCTCTATTACTAAGGTGACAAGACAAAAACAGATGCAGAATATATTTGTTATTGTAAACATTATTTTGCTTTCAACGCCATCCTTATCAGTAGCGAATAGAACTCAAAATCGGTTGAATAAGCTGCAAAAAGAGGTTGATTTTTTTTCTAATCTTATCTATCTTCTTCTAGCTATATCTATCTTCTATCTATACTTATAATAAATCTGTAGAGAGGTCAATTCTGTACATGAAATATATTTCCAAAATACCTATCAGGGGGTGATTAGGGATCGATACTGATGCCAAAAATGCAATCAGTAAAGTAGTTTTGTCTGTCTGTCTGTATAAACTCTATAGAAACAAAAACTACTCGACGGATTTTAACGAAACTTGGTACAATTATTTGTCATACTCCTGAGCTGGTTATAGTATACTTTTCAACACGCTACAATCAAAAGGAGCAGAGCAGTGAAGGGAAATGTTGTCATTTTGTTTAAACGCGCTAATCTCAGGAACCGCTGGTCCGACATGAAAAATTCTTTCAGTGTTAGATAGTCCATTGATCCAGTGCCGGATTTTTTATGAGTATAGGCCACTTTATTTCCGCCGCCCATGTACCTTCCAATAATCAAGTTAGCGTCCTCTGAAATCTGCCGCCCCTAGGACGCTGCCGCCCCTAGGCCCCGGCCTATACGGCCTATTGACAAATCCAGGACTGCATTGATCGAGAAAGGCTATAGGCTATATATCATCACGCTAAGACCAATAGGAGCGGAGCACCACTATTCCACGCGGACGAAGTCGCTGGTTGTAAATAAAGTATAGCTATGTCCCTCGGTTGCAACCGCGTCCAGACTGACTACTGACTACTTCGCGCATCCGGGTGAAAAGTACCTATCCTACATCCTATATAATCCAGGTTATAAATATTTATGTATAATTATTATATTTCTGAAAAAGTTTCATATAAACTTTGCCCCCTTTTTCACCCCCTTAAGGATAGAATTTCGGAAAATCCTTTCTTATCGGAAGCCTACGTCATACAAAGAGCACACACTCCAAGTTTCAGGTCTCTACGATCTGCGGTGTAGGCTGTGCGTTGATCCGTCAGTCATTCAGGACAAAGCATTTTATATGTATAGATATGTATAGGTAAAAACTATTTAACTACGTACGTGTTTTTTAATCGCATTATCTCACGTTTTACGATATAATCAGAACCGATGACTCAAAGATAATATATGTTCTTATCTATGAACTATCAGACACTGTTAGACATCGTCACTTTAACTTTATAAAAATAACAATTTTAAATTATAACTAGCCATGGTAGGTCTTCATTCATCATTATCAGCCTTTATATCGTCCCACCCACCACCAGCTCGTGGCTAAGTAACAGCCGGGTCGACCAATCAAAGGTTAAACTGCGCTTAGCGCGGTCGGCCAGTGGATGGGTGACCATCTATGTCATAGCGAGACTCCTCCGTGCTTCGGAAAGCACGTTAAGCTGTTGGTCCCGGCTGTCATTTGTAGATCTTTGACAATTGTTACGGGTAGTCAGAAGCCAGAAAGTCTGACAACCAGTCCAAGGGTTATCGTGTTACCCGGTGACTGGGTTGTGGAGGTCAGATAGGCAGTCGCTCCATGTAAAACACTGGTACTCAGCTGCATCCGGTTTAGACTGGAAGCCGACCCCAACATAGTTGGAAAAAGGCTAGGCAGATGATGATGTCGTACTATAATGACTGATTTTGGTACTAGTGTTAAGATTCGATATTTGCAACAAAAACTAAATTTTTAATATCCATTTTTTCTCAACGACAAAATATTTGTGTTCACAGTGAGTGTTCAATAAAATGTGTTATTGACTTATATTAAGTGCGAGTGAAGATATATTTGCGTTTAAAAATGATCAATGAACATATAGTCAGCAATATGGCTTATTACGGTAAGTTTTTAAACTATTTTTTTTTAAGAATACAAGACTCTTTGCTTACTAGCTCGTCCGCCTGCGTACGATCGGCACACGGATCGCTGTGTCAGTGTGACGGGTATTACTTTTAATGTGATGTTTCTAAGGTTCTGTAGTCAACAAGGAACCCTTATAGTTTCGCCATGTCCGTCTGCCTGTCTGTCTGTCCGCAGCATAGTACTATAGTCTGTACCGATTGGTTTTACGAAAAAGATAACCAAAATCCTAACCTATTTTGTTCTAATTTTCCCACATAGAGAAATAAAATGGCATTCAATGATGATGTTTTGAAATTGACATGAATGCGCCATCCTTACGCCGTTTTGTTAATTTCTGCGGCAGAAAGAACAAAATAGGTAACGAATTTGTTTACATTTTTCGTATAATCAATTAGTACACCCTATAGATAGCCTAACAAGCCCTAGTGTCAGAATTTTCGCTAATCCGACAGCTTCTGACATGGAATTGTAATAACAACTGCTATCAAGACACGAGGGTATGACACCACCAACTTCCTCACTCTGAGCTGCTCTGAGAAATTTTCTAAAAACCCCACAAAGAGATTTTTGCTAATGCCTTACAACATATATCGAGAATCGCATTTTGACAGCTCATAAAATTGATGTCAAATGATTGGTTATGTCAAATACCCAATGTGACATCTCAAAACGTCAAAAATGTTTACTGTAATCCTGTCAAATATGTTATTCTGAATATCAATGAAAAGTGAAACTTATTGAGCGTCGAAACAGGGAGTGTCACCTGACCTTCGTGACCCATAAATGACCTACCTGCGCAGATTGGCAGTGCGTTGAAATTTCTACAGTACAATTCGAATTAGAGACTTTATGATCATAATTATGAACAGACTAAAGGAGATTACTGCCAGCATAAGAAGAAAGAACGCAACTAAATTTTCCTTCTACATTGAGCTAAATACATAGTCGTAATCAGATTTAATTTCTAAGTTACGCCCGTTTATCTTATGACGTCAGATTAGGATTACGTCATTTAAACATCATTATCATCGATCTATTTACTATCCCACTGGTTCCGTAGTCCGACAAGAAACCCTTATAGTTTCGCCTTGTCCGTCTGTATGTCTGTCCGCGACATAGCTCAGATGTTCTTGGTACTAGAAAGCTGAAATTTAGTATAGATATGTATATTGATCACGCCGACAAAGTGTTAAAATAAAATTATGTAAAATAATTTTTTAGGGTACCTCCCAGACACGTAAAGTGGGGATGATTTTTTTTTCTCGCGTATCCCTTCGTGTGGGGTATCGTTAAATAGGTCTTTCAAAAATATCATAGGTGTGTGTAGACCATTTTTCGGTTAACAGAGCCATTTGCGAAATATCTAGATGTTAATAGATGTGCAAATTTTTGTTCGATCCGAGGGTCCCCCCTCTAAACTTTTGAATGGCTGTCCCTAGAAATCCTAACTTCTATTTTTTTTCTATATTAATGTAAGTAATTAGTATATTTTTTTGGATATTGTACGTTAGTTTTAGTTGTAAATATTATGTAAAAATAATTAATTTCAATAAATATTATGTGAGTGAGCAACGAATATATTTCATTCAAAAACGGCTTCGTTAAGATTCATTCACTCGCGCTAGGCCCACCTGTCAATATTTCCAGTGACATCACTACCCGTAATCGAAATACGGTAATGTTTTCACACTCCTTCAAATATCTAGGCGGTACTAGACGCCTACCCTTGTATAAATCGCAACAAGATTTTCAAAACAAAACTTCTAGATTCTAAAACAACAAACAAGACTACATCAATACAGTTTTTTTTTATTATCAGCTTGAAATTCAGGTCACCCGGGCTGTGGTGTCCTACATTTGGTTGTCATGACAACGGCCGCCATCTTGCGGTTGCCATGGTTACGCGCATGCGCGATGGAGGTTTATAGGCGTGTCTGGTAGATGTATGTAGCTTTGGAAGGCTTTGCTGGCGTATTTGATACTCCAATGGTCATTGCTCCGTTTATTTTAAACAAGAAGCCCTACGAACGTTTTCCTTTCCAAAATACAACGTCATTTTTGACGTAACTCCTACAGAATAAGTCTGTTAAACAAGATGAATAAAAAAACCGCTAGGTAATTAAAAAAGCCTTACATCATTTTGGAAATGAGTTGATACTCTTACACTGCTGGACCTGGATATTAAGCCAACATAGCTAAGAACCACCGCAAGGAAACTGGCTTTCAAATGAAAAAACCACATCGAAATAGGTCCATCCGTTTGAGAGCTACGATGCCATAGACAGATACACACACAGAGAGACAGACAGACATCGACGTCAAACTTATAACACCCTTCTTTTTGCGCCGGGGGTTAAAATGTAATGCCACTTTTGTAAAAAAAAAGATATTCCAATCAACTTTTCCAAATTTTCTATTTGTAAAACCCTAGTTTGGATTATAAAGACTACTTTAATGACCATAGCCATTGGCAAGTGATGCAGTTGCTAACAAACAGTCATAAAACCTCAAATTTGTTCGAAAAAGTCACTATTTTGACTTGGTTTTAGACTGAAATTTGTCTTATGTGTCTTAAACTATTTGGGGTCAGCGCAGGCATTTCCTTTCCTTTCAAACATCCCTATCAGCTATCATTTCATTATCCTCCAGACTGGTTGACAGACTTTCCGGCTTCTGACTACCTGTAACAACTGTCAAAGATGTACAAATGACAACCGGGACCAATAGCTTAACGTGCTATCCGACTTATCCAAGGCACGGAGAAGTCTCGCTGACATGGATGGTCACCCATCCATGGACCGACCGCGCCAAGCGCATCTTAACCTATGAACGGTCGACCCGTGGGGCTGTTACTTAGCCACGACTTCAAAAGTGAAAATTAACGACTTCAAATTTTTTTATATGAATTAAATTGAACAAGCAATAGTAAGTTATTTAAGGGCTCAATTTGTGGAAGGTATTACAAGCGAAGGCAAGCAAGTTAAACATTATCTAAAGTTAAAACATAACTGTTGTTTTATGTTTTGGATCACTGAGCACAACCGTCAAATGTTTGTCGCTATCCAGGTCAACCTTTGGACTCTCCAACTTATGATTTTTCCGGCTAAATAAACTTATAGGGTCATCTGCCTAGCTGCGGTACGTTCGAAAGAGATACCGCGCCCCCGGAATACAAAGCGCTGAGGAAGGAACATGGATGGGATTTAGTCAGTAAGAGTCTGACACTGACACCCGCCCCACCCACGGCCGGAGGGGTCATTTGATAATTTCCCATCCGAGAAAAAAGGGTAATCTCTCTAGCCTTTCCTAACAATCTTAGGGCTTCCAATCTAATCAGGTGCAGCTGAGTACTAGTGTTTAAGATGGAGCGACTGCCTATCTGTTTTCCACAACCCAGTTACCGGGTAACACGGTACCCCTTGGTAAGACTGGTTGTCAGATTTTCTGGCTTCTGACTATCCGTAAAGACTGCCAAAGATCTACAAATGAAAGCCGGGACCAACGGCATAGCGTGCTTTCGCTACTGGGCGAAGATCTCTTAATAGAGAAGGCACGAGAATGTTTTTTTTTTAAATATAAACAAAAGACGAATTCTTCTTCTTCTCGTGTAGGCTTTACCAACCTAACAAGCCCTAGTGTCAGAGTTTCCTCAAATCCGCCTGACGGCCTCTGACATGGAATTGTAACAACAACTGCTAGCTATCAAGATAGCAGCCGAGGACGACAGCTTAACGTGCCCTCCCAGGTACAGGGGAAAGAATCACTGCCCTTTTAAATTCGCTTTCACCGTTTTAAGACAAAACAATACAGTTAAAATTTGAACCGTGACGTAATTTTATACTTTTTAGTTTAATCCTACTAGTGACAGTTCATTTACGACGACCTACTTATAACTGTAATATCATCTGATGATTGTGACTTCAATAATTACTATCCTGAAATAATTATCACTTGATTGTGTAGTTGACACGGGTTGACACCAATCTTAATCCTTACTAATATTATAAATGCGAAAGTAACTCTGTCTGTCTGTTACGCTTTCACGCCAAAACTACTGGACCGATATAAATGAAATTTGGTACAGAGATAGAATAGACCCTGAGGAACAACATAGGCTATTTTTTACCCGGGTGCACTAAGTAGTTCCCTCGGGATGCGTGTGAAACCGCGGGAAACAGCTATAAAATATAAACGCGAAAGTTTGTAAGAATGTGTGGATGTATGTTTGTTACTCTTTCACTCAAAAACTACTGAACGGATTTTGATGAAATTTGGTACACACATAGTTTATAACCTGGATTAACATATAAATTTACTTTTTACCAGGATGAAACCGCGGGGAACACCTAATAACATATAATTACAAGACGCAATTTATCCAACAATTCGCTTTATTTTATCCCAGAAAATCCGATAAATTTCGAATTTTCAGTACCTTTAATACAAGGTTTTTTTAACCGACTTCAAAAAAAGGAGGAGGTTCTCAATTCGATCGGTATTTTTTTTTTTTTTTTTTTTTTTTCTATGTATGTACACCGATTACGCTGAGATTTATGATCCGATTTACGTGATTCTTTTTTAGTTTGATGCGGAATAGATGCCATTTGGTCCCATAAAAATTTCACATGGTTTGACCCAGTAGTTTTCATTTTGTGAACATTTTTTACATTTTTGTTTACATCGATGACGTAATTGTTTCGGAGTCGATTTATATTTTCCGTTCCCGTTTCTTGATCTATATTGTTTAAAGCTGCACCTTTCGTAGGCCTACCCATAGCTACTTAAAAAAAAACTATTTAACATATAATTATGACAATAAAAACAACGAAATGTTATAGCCTTCCTTATGTAATCTATAAAAATCCTGTAAAAAATACTGTAGTTTACAGAGCAACTTATTACAGACACTAAAAAGTAAAAAATAAATTTAAAAAAACTACGTTTAAAAAAACCGACTTCAAAAAAAAAACTAAAAAGTATTAAAAAAGTATAAAATAACTTAATAAAGATTTAACACAAACCTAATACCTTTAATATTAATAAAACACCATTATTTGTATGTGTTACCTATTGACAGGTTTGAAGTCGGTGCCAAGTCCTAAACAAAATGAAATTCCTAAAGATTAACCTACGTAAATAAACTTAAAGAACAATGTGAATTAATGTGAAACAGATGAAAACTTTTTAATACCTGAATGAGTAACACTATTACATTTGGCTTGGCACCGACTTTAAACCTGTCAATAGGTAACACATACAAATAATGGTGTTTTATTAATATTAAAGGTATTAGGTTTGTGTTAAATCTTTATTAAGTTATTTTATACTTTTTTAATACTTTTTAGTTTTTTTTTGAAGTCGGTTTTTTTAAACGTAGTTTTTTTATATTCTTTAAAGTATATTAATATGATTAGGCTTTAGAATCATTAAATAGTAAGTGAGTTGGAAAAAATAGTGACGTCAGAGTTCGCTATTGCAATTTAAAATCTATGGTAGAAACGCGTTTTGACAGCTCATAAAACGTATGTCAATTGATTGGTGGTGTTAACTAACCAATTGATTTTAAATAAAATACATCTCTAAAATTTAAACAAAATCGTAACCTATTTTGTTCTAATACTGCCACAGAAATTATCAAAATGGCGTAAGGGTGGCGCATTTTATTTAACTATTCGGGAAAATTAGAAGGATATAGGTAATGATTTTGTTTTCATTTTTCGTAAAATCAATTGGTACAGGCTATACTATAGTTTTGAAGAAATACGCCTGTATGTACGATGTGTGGGTATCATTGCTAGTGTGCACGCACGTGACACATTAAAGTTTTGAATGATAGGATGCGTGGAGAACTTGCGACCTAATAGCTATGTGCATTAGGTATAATTTTGTATGCCCATGAAACAGGTTGCAAGCCTACCCCAGACCGGCCATTTCTTCTATCGATTTTGACGTTACGCGCGAATCAGCTGATCGCTAGCCCGCCGCCATTGTGGGTGGATATTATTTATGACTTCTGTGTAATTCGGATACTTCAACTAATATTGTACATGTGAAAGTTTGTGATGTATTTATGTACGTCTGTTACTCTTTTACGCAGAAACTACTTAATGGTTTTGGTACAAACATAGTTTTTAACCTGGATTAACACATAGGGCCGGTCGCACCAAACTTTTTAATATTTATTTATACTTCTACGAATAACACAAAACATGATATCGACAATTAGAATACCTACTTTTAATATTTTCAATGTTATCAATACAAGGTTTGTATAATAATTAAGTAAACATATATCATAAATATTAAGACGAAAAACATAAAATTAATCAATTTTATCCTCCAACTAGCTGTTTCCCGCGGTTTCACCCGCATCCCGAGGGAACTACTTAGCGCACCCGGGTAAAAAGTAGCCTATGTTGTTCCTCAGGGTCTATTCTATCTCTGTACCAAATTTCATTTATATCGGTCCAGTAGGTTTGGCGAGAAAGCGTAACAGACAGACAGACAGAGTTACTTTCGCATTTATAATATTAGTAAGGATTTGACAGGTCTTGAATGACAGTTATTCCATTACACATAGAAGTCATATTTTTTGGTGCAATTAGCTGATATGATACTTTTAAAATAACTCGATAAAATTAAGCATAACCTTTATGGGGATATTAAATACTTTTATCCCGAAAATTATGTTAATTTCCTACGGGATCCCAGTTAAAACCACAGAGGAATATCCAGTATAGTTTATAAATAACAAGCCCTAGTACATCTAGCTATAATACTAGACTGAACGCTCCTATCTAGGTCATTTGACATTTAGGTTACCTGCGACTGACATACCTAAGTTCTGAGCTGTTTAACAAGAAGATTATATTATAGCGGCCATTTTGTATTTAGTGGTAATGGCGGGAAACCATTTTGAATACAGAACAATATGTTGGAACGATTTTAGGGATCCGTTTTCGAAATATCAAGCTTAAAAGCAATTTTTTAGGGTTCGAAAGACTCCGCTGTCCGTCTATCTGTCTGTCTATCCGACTGTCACCAGGTTGTTTCTCATGAACCGTGATAGTTAGACAGTTGAAATTTTCACAGAGATATTTATTATGAAATAAATAAATAAATGACTGATGTTGCAACAACAAATGCTAAAAACAGTGTAAAAAATATTTAAGTGGGGCCCCCATACAAGAGACATGATTTTTCGTTGCTTTTATAGATACGGTACGGGACCCCTCGTGCGCGAGTCCGACTCGCACTTGGCCAGTTTTTATTTAAATATTTATTTGACGCAAAAATGACGTTGATTGAGATAGAAATAATGCTAAACTTATGTTATAAAATATGTCAAAGTGAATTTGTTTGTTACACTTTCACGATAAAACGGCTGAACCGATTTAGAAAAAAATTGGTATGGAAATAGAGAGAACCTAGAAGACGGTAGTAGGCTATTCTTATCCAAGTGCGTTAAGTATTTCTACCATGACGCGGGTGACACAGCGGGAAGAACTAATATTAAAATAAAAGCTAGTTAAAATAATATAATAATATTTCTATCTTTGAGTGTTTAAAAATACTTACATTCTATTTATTAGTCTTTGAAACAACTATATTTGAATGGAAACCTAACCTCATTGTGATATTGCGTAAGGGCTAACGAAATCTAGGGAAGGACGCTCTGCGCATGCGCGGCGCGAGCACGTGCGAGGTCACTGACCTTGCTATCATCACACAATTTTGGATACACACGTAAAAATTTGTCGTTCGTTCCCGTTTTGACGTAGGTATATTGCTCTTTTTGTGAAAGAAAAGTTTGTTTTAGTTTTTTGTTATGGCGCAATGGATTTGAAAATAGTTTTTGGAGGAAAACATTTTGTTTTTTTGTAAACAATCTCTTTGAAATATTTTGGTTTCGGCGTCTAGCTAGATGCTGCTTAGTAGGTAGGGTACCAGTGTTTTACATGGAGCAACTGCCTATCTGGGGCCGTACCACCATGTGCTTTTGCAATCACTATTCAGGCGTGAGAGCAAGACACAGCTAGTAACGTTGTATAGCGCCGTCTCTTTTTCACTACGAAAGTATTCCTGCTTTGGCACCTCATGATAATGCCGCTGATCTCCACAACTCAGTTATAACACGATACTCCTTGGTAAGAATAGTTGTCAAACAAGCTTTTGACTACGTATTTGAAAATACTGTCTAAGATTCACAACCCTCAATGAAAAGGGTTCAAAAGATAATATAATTGATGTTTTTTTGTTGTATGGGAAATCATCAAATGACTGCTCCCGCCGTGGGTGGGGCGGGAGGGAGTGTCAGACTCTTACTGACTAAAACCCATCCATGTTCCTTCCTCAGCCCTTTGTATTCCGGGGGCGCGGTATCTCTTGGTTACTAGATTAGGTACCATTATTATTGCAGCCTATTTCAACTACCTAAGGCGCCGAGATCCTTACTTTCCTTACTAATCCTTACTTCCTTACTAATATTATAAATGCGAAAGTAACTCTGTCTGTCTGTTACGCTTTCACGCCAAAACTACTGGACCGATATAAATGGAATTTGGTACAGAGATAGAATAGACCCTGAGGAACAACATAGGCTACTTTTTACCCGGGTGCGCTAATTAGTTCCCTCGGGATGCGGGTGAAACCGCGGGAAACAGCTAGTATAATATATATAACACAATACCTACCTGTAAGTACACCGTAAACTGAAAAGGTTTGGCAACCCTTGGCCTAAGGTAACTATATTCTGTACCTACCAATTAATTTTAAGAAAAATGAAAACAAAATCATAACCTATTTCGTTCTAATTTTCCCACTCATATAAATAAAACGGCATTAAATGATGAATGGTGATGTTTAGAGCATGAAATTGACATAAATGCGCCATCCTTACGCCATTTTGCTAATTTCTGTGGCAGAATTAGAACAAAATAGGTTACGACTTTGTTTATATTTTGCTTAAAATTAATTGAAACAGACTATAGTAAAGAAAACTAGGGCGTGAATAAGGCTTAGCGTTTAACTCGATAGAGACAGTGATAATCCTTTTTACAAGACTTATGCTATTCTCGTGGGCAATCCTATTAGAATAGGTCACCTCCGTCACACTTTTACTGCCCTAGTCTTCTTACCTACTCCTTAACTCTACATCTGCAGTTTAAATCGTGTGATTCCCTTCAAAATGGTTGAGTTAAGCGGTGCTGATGCACGCGTCAAGTTCCTTAACGGGCGCTGTCAGTTGAGGCTGGTCATCTCTAAATCGCCATGAATTAGCATCTAAGAATTGTTACATGTTAACATTTACATCGTTCTCACATAAAAAACATCGTTAATGTATTACGAACTTTGTAAAACATCTTGAAAAATAGTAACCATGGAGTTTCTTGCCCGTTTTTCTCCATAGGAATCTACGCTTTGGAACTGGGAACGGGCAAATAGCTTCAACTTTCTTTTCGACAAATTGACAGACTTATGACTCTTTGACAATTCAAAAGTGCCTGTAAATGGTCTAGTTGAAATAAATAATTAGAATTGAATTTTGTCTTGATGTCATCAAAAACATAACATGTATTAACAGCTCCATAGCAAAAACTGCTCAACGGATTTCGATGAAATTCGGTACACACATAGATTATAACCTGGATTAACATATAGGATACTTTTTATCCCGGTATATAAGACTACTCAGACCATAGATATATATGTTATTAAGTAACTAGATGTGCAATCACCAAGCAAAATGCGTGCCATAAAGTTTCTGACCAGTCCTAATTCATGACATCTGTTACTTGGTAGCCAGTTTGAATCTATCAGAGTACAGCAGGACGATTTTAACAATAATATCGGCAAATTTGTAGTAAATGCCATCCTTATCATACAGATGTCATGAACATTACGTTTCGGTTAGTGTGAGAGAGATAGACATAATTTTACATCAAAATGATTACTAGTTTCAAAGCTACGTCTGCATTCTAAAAAAACGTTACGTTTTGTGACCGCGTAATGTTCGGGATTGCATCTCTATGGATATATCTCGATGACTCAGACAGAGTCGCGGGCAGAAGCTAGTGTACTTAATTTATTCAGCGCACGTTCTGCTGTCGTGTGGGGCATAACTTAGACAATATAAGTATTGATTTTTTACTCAGCGGTGACCTAGAAACCGATATATCTATCTGTATATAATAGAGCTTGTATATTATGTAAATATACTAGCTGTTTCCCACAGGACCTCGTGGCTAAGTAACAGCCGCATGGATCGACCGATCAAAGGTTAAGCTGCGCTTGGCGCGGTCGGTCCGTGGATGGCTGACCAACTATGTCATAGCGAGACTCCTCCGTGCCTCGGAAAGCACGTTAAGCTGTTGGTCCCGGTTGTCATTTGTAGATCTTTGGCAGTCGTTACGGGTAGTCAGAAGCCAGAAAGTCTAACAACCAGTCTTACCAAGGTGTATCGTGTTACCCGGTAACTGGGTTGTGGAGGTCAGATAGGCAGTCGCTCCAAGTAAAACACTGGTACTCAGCTGCATCCGGTTGGACTGGAAACCGACCCCAACGTAATTGGGAAAAGGCTAGGCAGATGATGATGAGATAGATAGATTGAAATCTAGGGAAGATTCTAGGATAATGTTTATTCGGGTGCGTCATGTTATTTCTTAAGGACACGAGCAATATCGCGGGAATCACTTAGTTCATTAAATTGTCTATTGTGCATCGAAGCGGTTGATTTCGGACCGGCCGAGAGGCATTAGCTGTAGGCGTACTTACACGTGCGGAAAAAGTGCCTGAAATAATTTTGATATTGAAATATTATTTACTTATACATAATATTCTCTGAATGGGAAACTTTTTGAAACTAAGTAAGACTTTGTTCTTGTTTAAAACAATAGCATAATGATCCTATCGTGGGTTTTTATCAAACTTACAAGCCCTTTTTTCGGATGGGAAATCTCCCGCAGCGGGTGGGAGGGGTGGCAGATACTTACTGAAAAACCAATCCATCCATGTTTCTTCTTAAGCCCTTTCTCATCATCATGGCATCAACGTATTCATCCGCATCGCTGTCAACGGGAATGATGCCCAAAAGGCTGACTGCATTGCCACGTTGGGTTGCAATGCTGATGCCTTGTCCGAAATATAGGCCAGTCTTTTGACAAATAATTTAACTAAAAAACAATCTGATAGTTTTTCTAACTGACCCGTTTTCTATCGCACCGCGTGTAGCCAGTGATCAGGTCATCTATACTAATATTTTAAAGAAGAAAGATTTGTTTGTTTGTTTGTAGGGTTTTAACTCAAAAATTACTGGACCGATTTTAAAAATTCTTTCACCATTCGAAAGCTACATCTTTACGAAGTGTCATAGGCTATATTTATTTCCAGAAATAATTAGGGATCCCTGCTAAAACTTGAATAATGTAACCCAAGGTGTAAAAAAAATGTCCACGCGGGCGAAACCGCGGGCGGAAAGCCAGTTCACTATAAAGTTATGGAGGTCACGCGTAATATGACGTTTCCTCCCGCTCAGCTGAGGACACATCCGAGAGGGGCCTCGTGTTCATGACATTTGTTTAGACCTATGGGAATGCAATGGTATTATTTTATTGTTCCTGGTTACATTTCTATACCAATATAATAAAGCTGAAGAGTTTGTTTGTTTGAACGCGCTAAGTTCGAACTACTGGTACAATTTGAAAAATTATTTCAGTGTTAGATAGCCCATTTATACAGGAAGGCTATAGGCTATATATCATCACACTAAAACTAATAGGAGCAGAGCACCACTATTCCACGCGCAGAAATCGCTGGCAGAAGCTAGTATATATATAAAATGCTTTGTCCTGAATGACTGACGGATCAACGCACAGTCTAAACCGCTGATCGTAGAGACCTGAAACTTGGGGGGTGAAAAAATAATAGTTTAAAAAAACTAAAAAAACACGCTTTTATTGCTGACCGAACTAAAAAGTAGAAAATAATTTTTAAATAATTCAATTCAGAGTAAAAAGCGTGGGGTGCATTTTCCTATATTTTCATGACTCTCCTCTCATAAATGGTTGCCAATAGAATAGGTGTAATAATTAAAATATCAAGCACCCCACGCTTTTTACTCTGAATTGAATTATTTAAAAATTATTTTCTACTTTTTAGTTCGGTCAGCAATAAAAGCGTGTTTTTTTATTTTTTTTAAACTATTATTTATTTTCCATTTTTTACTTCGGTCAGCAATAAAAGCGTGTTTTTTTAGTTTTTTTTTATCGGATTATTGCATTGTCATCGGCCCTTAACACGTGTGCAAAGTTCCAAGTTGATCAGACGTCTAGAAACCAGTGAAAATTAGGTTCAAAGATTCCGTTACATACATACATACATACATACATACATACAACCCGAGCTAATAAAAGCGTGTTAAAAAGACTTTCGATCCTGGATTCAATAATCTATGTATTATTTTTATAGCTTTTCGCCAGCGGCTTCGCCCGCGCGGGCTATACGAATTGGAATTAAAAATGTCACTTTTATACAAATTTTGCCCCTAATTTTTCATCCCCTTAGGGGTAGAATTTCGAAAAATCCTATCTTATCGGATGCCTACGTCATACAAAGAACACACCCTCCAAGTTTCAGGTCTCTACGATCAGCGGTTTAGGCTGTGCGTTGATCCGTCAGTCATTCAGGACAAAGCATTTTAAATGTATAAATTAAATAGGCCACAGACGTTCACATAATACAAATTAAAAAAAAAAAGTTGCTCTACATAAAATGTTGCCATATAAAATTAAAAATTCCGCACTACCTTGAGTTATATCGACCGCTGTGGGAATTAGGTCTTCCGCAGTTCATTTATTATTCAGCTTACCTCTAACTCATTATAATGACATGAGTTTGCATGAAATACGTCATTATGTGCATGACATGTGTATAGCGTCCCATAGAATGACCATGGAATGTACCCGATGTAGGGGTAATTATTGAACACTGGCAACAAATTTGCTGTCACAATGACATTTCGTATTTTGACATTAACGCTGTATACATTGCTTCCTACGTTTTAAAATTATGTTCTATCGATATGTAGATTAATTCTCACCCGGATAAAAACTATCCTATATCTTCAGTTCAACTGTTTTTCAGTAAAACCGTAACATGTCCGTTACGTGACAGATAGTCTCTGTCCAATTTAATTAGTTAGAATTATATTAAACACGCTAGGGGAAGCCTGTGTCCAGCAGTGAACCAGTTTAAGATAGGCTGATGACGAGATACCTACATCCAGGATCTTTCTTGCTATATATATAATGACAGACTGTGTGTAAGAGTGCATAAGACAGCTTTAACGCATAAAAGTGTTTTCTGTATGGCACCTGTGATTTATAATAAGATACCAAAATCCATAAAAGAACAGCTAAACATTAGTCTTTTCAAAAAGAAGCTAAAGGAGTTCTTAGCTGACAAATGTTATTATAATGTATCCGAATTTTTAACAAAGAAACATAATATCTGACTTTGTTTTGCGTCCCAATGTATTACTTTTGACTACGTATGTATATGTATAATTGTTTGTGTTTTTTTTTTCGGATTTAATTTCTTTGATTGATTTAATTGCATACCCATATTATGATTTATGACATTAGTGTAGTTTTTTTTTATTTTTTGTACTACCAAATCTGAATATTGTATACCCTGAGGGGTCTGTTACAGTGAAACTTTTTTTATTTCTATGACATCTGTAGTTTTGTTATTACCTGTAACAAACGATGAATAAATGATTATGATTATAGTTTATACCACCGCAGTGCCAGATATTCATTCGTCAAGTAGTGTTAAGATATTTGCTGTCATTTGCAAATCTTTGACAGTTATCGGACTTAAGTAATCGAATAAAAATAATTTACGAAATCCTTGAATTTTGTGAAAAGAATAATTAGAATTAGAACTTTCTACTTTCTTTGGAATTCTGTCTGAAACTGTTTAAATCATAGATATATATGTTACTAAAGTAACTAGATGTGCAATCACCAAGCAAAATGCGTGCCATAAAGGTTCTGACCAGTCATAATTCATGACATCTGTCACTTGGTAGCCAGCTTGAATAATATGGGCAAATTTGTAGTAAATCCAGCCATCCTTATCATACAGATGTCATGAACATTACGTTTCGGTTAGTGTGAGAGAGATAGATATAATTTTACATCAAAATTACTAGTTTCAAAGCTACGTCTGCATTCTAAAAAATGGTTACGTTTTTGTGACCGCGTAATCTCGATGGTTTAAATAGATAGATATTTTTGCCGGATATTTACGCGACTTTTGAATAGGAAGGTATAGTAACACTTTCTTTTATTCACCCAAAGTTCAGATAAGACACAAAATACATTAACACACGACAAAAACCTGCAACAAATCTCAAGTGTGCGCCCAACATTAATGCGTCAATAATCAGCATTGCGACACTATTGGCTTTGAATACCTCATATATACTGCAATACGACAAACTGAACCAATACTAAGCAGTATTTAGGCTATAAGAGGGGCTCGTGGCTAAGTAACAGCTGCACTGGTCGACCGATCAAAGGTTAAGCTGCACTTAGCGCGGTCTTCCGTGGATGTGTGACCATCTATGTCATAGCGAGTCTCCTCCGTGCCTCGGAAAGAACGTTAAGCCATTGGTCCCGGCTGTCATTTATAGATCTTTGACAGTCGGTACGGGTAGTCCGAAGCCAGAAAGTCTGACAACCAGTCTTACCAAGGGCCTCTGTAACTGGTGGACGTCAGACAGGCAGTCGCTTCATGTAAAACACTGGTACTCAGCTGCCTCCGCTTAGACTGGAAGCCGACCCAGCATATTTGGGAAAAGGCTAGGCAGATGATGATTAGTATTTATGCTCAAGGTATCTGTTTCATTCGGTTCCACTCGCATCTTTTGGGTACTATTTCATGCACTTGTTCAACTGTTTTACTGTGATACCGTAACAAACATACAAACCCACATTGACATTTATAATATTTGTTAAAATACTCTCGAATATATTGTAAACATTTTAACTAGATCAGTCTTCATTTCACAATAGTTACCGCGCTATGATTATGGTTATGGTTATTAAAAAAAAACCGGCCAAGTGCGTGTCGGGCCACGCGCAGTAGGGTTCCGTAGTAGGTCTCAGTTAGTCGACTATAACTCTGTAACCACTTAAGCCTACTTAGCCGTGATAGTTTTCCTTGTAAGTTCATTATATGTGCTACGTCTGTGATTTTTTTCACATTTCTAGGTACAGCCATTCAAAAGTTAGAGGGGGGTAACTCGTATCGAACAAAAAAATTCACTTAAAATCTAGATATTTCGCAAATGGCACGCTTAACCGAAAAATAATCTTCACACACCCATAATATTTTTGAAAGACCTATCTAACGATACCCCACATGAAGGGGTACGCGAGAAAAAAAATATTCATCCCTACTTTACATGTTCGGGAGCTACTCTAAAAAAAAATATTTTTCAAAATTTTATTTTACCACTTTCTCGGCGTGATCAATATACATATTCATACTAAATTTCAGCTTTCTAATAACAAAAACCACGGAGCTATGCCGCGGACAGACAGACAGACAGACAGACGGACAGAGCGAAACTATAAGGGTTCCTTGTCGGACTACGGAACCCTAAAAATGGTTTAGTGTTCTTTTTTCAGCTGTAAAAGAAATTCAGGCAGAAAAAATCGGGTGGCATTTTTCCTTTGCCTTATATTTTAACCCAAAGATGGTTGAATTCGATTCGAATGATACCGTAATCGAATCGAAATCATGAAGCAATCGAACTCCGCTTTTGAAAAGCCAAGGAGGTTTAAAGACACATCAACATAAAAGAATATGTTTGCCAAAAATGTAAATCGACCCAAAATCGTTGCGACAAATCGCAAGTGCGCGAAGAACGTTAACTCGAATCAGCATTGCGACACTTGGCGTGTTAGTGGGTGCTGCAATACGACATTGACTATGTGCTATATGCGATACGGCGATGTCAAGGCGATTGCATCGTTTTAGAGGTAGGCAGAGGAGCAACGCACTTCTAATAAAAAAATATTACGATTAATTGCTTTAAAAACACGATTAGGAGCAAAAAAAAAGTTTTGAAATGCTTGAGAAGTTTTATTGAAACTCTGTGGAGTTTTTATACTTATAAATATAAGTGCGGCTTTTTATTTATACAGCCTAATATGAATGACATTAAACTTCTGTTGAAAAAAATATTTGAAATTTATATTCATTCATTACCTCTTGACATTGAAACTAAAATTATACAAATCAATAATTATTAAAATACCATCACGGTAATTATTAACGAAGTTATTTTAACGTTATTCAGCAGTTATTCAAAAACGGTTACTATCGTTACTCGATGGCATACCGCTGGCATGGCATGCTAGATTTAAAAAAATAATCATTTCAAATTTGGAACGTTTGTCGATCCTACTTTTTTTCCATTCGCGTAGTCCGTTGCAGCGGGAGTCACACGTTTTTTCGAAGAAAAATATTCAAACGATTTTTGCAAATATTTTTTTCACATTAATAAAACCGCAGTTTTGAAAGTAATTGTGTAAAATATTATGTCGGTGCATACAATCCCTCTGGTTACACCTTTCATTAGAGGCCCGAGGTTCCCGTACAGAAAGAGTGAGTGTTTTGTTTTCTATTTTATCTTCAAGGCTGGGTCTTCAAGGCTTAAGCAGAGGGCACATTATCCGTAAGAACTTTGAATAGTATTTTAATAAAAAAATTGCGTGCGCTGTAAAATTCTTAATGAATGTGTCATTGCCTTTATGGAACAATAATTGTAAAGAATTTCGGTATTTTGATTTCTAGTAGAATTTGTTTTACGTCGATATTTAATTCAAATTCAATATTTCAGACCGTGTTTCAGATCTGTTTAGTTAATTATTTCGAAAGCCTTTTGCAATGGTGGTTGAAATATTTTGAGAACACCATGCCATTTTAACAGATCAACATATTTTACATAATTTTGTTTCCAACGAAATTGCTATTTAGGTAGGTACTAAGAAAAAAATCTTTTTTTATTAAGTTTAAGCCTCGTTTGGTTCATTCCCGACAAGAATCCCAATAGTGAGTATATAATTACCTTTATTATGTTTAAAACAAAGATAATTTGCTCTAACTTGCTTTTCCGTAACCATGGTTACCTATTGAACTTCTAAAAATTCGTATAGATGGCGCTATCCTTCAGCAAATAGCGATTTTTCCAGGAAATATGCATCGTAAAATTATTCTAAATTTATCGTATGTTAACTTTGATTTATCATTTAATAAGAACAATAATTACAACATAATTAAAATTATTATTTTATTACGACAGTCTTGGAGTTCTGCCCAGGCCGTAAGTTATTATGCGTGATAGAATCTTTATTTGCATTTGAATTATTTTAATCAATTATATTCTTGTAATGATTTGAGAAAAGGGCGGGAGAGTTATTTTGATACTAGATTCTACCAGCCATTTGGTCTGTGACTTCAAGTTAGGTCCAAATGTCGAGATAAGTGTCATATATGTTAATCCGCGCGTACAAAAAAAATGTGACTGACGGATCAACTTACACCCTAAACCGCTGATCGTAGAGATCTGAAACTTGGAGGGTGTATTCTTTGTATGACGTAGGCATCCGATAAGATACGATTTTCCGAAATTCTTCCCCGTGAAAAAGGGGGCAAAGTTTGTATGAAACTCATTTTTAATTCGAATTCGTATAGCACACGCGGGCGAAGCCGCTGGGGTAAGGCTAGTCGTTTTACTAAAACCACACCAAAATTCTTATGACAGTTTAGTAGGTAGCTTTGACAGATAGACTGGTATTTTCTTGTAATAAGTAGCGATTGCGGTGTCAATGCTTCAGTCGTAAAACTTTGTAGGTACTCTGTAGGGCAACCATGATTTATGAAAATGGTTGAACTTTTCGATTGCTGGTCGTTGAGGTCACTTTTTGTTGTATTTTGAACTACTTTTTTATGTTTAAACATAAGAAACTAATTATAAAACTTTAATTGATTTTTCATCAGTTTAATTTTTCAATACGTGATCCCGAGCAATTTATTTTTATTAAAATACTAGCTTCTGCCCGCGAGTTCGTCCGCGTGGAATAGTGGTGCTCCGCTCCTATTGGTTTTAGCGTGATGATATATAGCCTATAGCCTTCCTCAATAAATGGGCTATCTAACACTGAAAGTATTTTTCAAATCGTACCCGTAGTTCCTGAGATTAGCGCGTTCAAACAAACAAACAAAGTCTTCAGCTTTATAATATTAGTATAGATTACTGCCTACTCCAAATTATATTTTTTTTAATAATCAGCACATAAAAATAGTATCATTTCTCTTAAAAAAATACTATTCTGAGTTCTTCTCTTCATAATAATGTCCCATTTTTATACAAAACTGTGTCACCCTTGTTGGCAGGACACACTGGATTTGTAGTTCGATGAACTGTTAAATTTGTGACCTCTGCGCTAGGGTCACTCGAGGTCGTCTGTTAACCAAAAATTACATCAACGTAATTTTTAGAGTTCCGTACCAAAAATGGTAAATAGGAACCCTTATGGTTCCGCTTCGTCTGTCTGTCCGTCTGTCACAGCTGATTATTTCGGGAGCTAATAATTCTATCGAATTGAAATTTGGAACAGTTATAAAGATGAAAAAAGCAAAAATTAGTATTACCTTTATGGAAAAAGTTGATTAAAAATTTGAAAGTATAGTTGCTGTAGTCTCTACCAAACGATTTTACGAAAAATTTAAACAAAATCATAACTTTTGTTCAAATTTCCCCACATAGATAAATATAAAATGGCATTAAATGACGTATGGTCATGTTTAGAGCATGAAATTGACATAATTGCGCGCCATCCTTACGCCATTTTGTTAATTTCTGTGGCAGAATTAGAACAAAATAGGTTATACGACTTTGTTTACATTTTTCTTTAAATCAATTTGTATCGACTATAGGTCATGTGGGGGTATCAAATCAAAGATCTTGGCCTGCACACCACTAATGTATTCTTTCGTATTGTCTGCAGGCAAGTCACCGTTCTTCCCCGGCGTGGAGGAGGCGGCTGTGGCGGGGGGCGCGGCCGGCGCGGGCTCGCCCTCCGTGCCAGACCAGGATGTGGTCTCCAGGCTGTCGGCTGCCGGTCAGTCTCCACCATACAGTACATATAAGATCTCCTTTTACAGGATCTCATAAAATTCAAAAATGATTTATTCAAATTAGGCTAAAAATCAGTACGTCAAAGTTACAAAAAGACAGTTGACCCAAAACGCCCGCCCTTCACCTTTTCTTATGTGTTATTGCTGGGAAGAAGTGGCGCAACAAACTCCCCAGCAACATATAAGCTGTATAAATATAAATAAATATCTTTTGGACAATTTCACACAGCACCATCTAGCCCCAAAGTAAGCAATGCAAGCAAGCATGCTTGTGTTATGGGTGCTAGCTTAACGGATATACTACTTATATACTTTTTTAAATACATACATATTATACATAGTAATACCCAGACCCGTCACAGAAATTCAAATTCATCATTTCAATTTCTGCCCGGCCAGGAATCGAACCTGGATTATGCGTGGTATGTTGACCACTAAACCTTTCAGGTCGTCAGGTGTTACGTGTGTTTGCCGGTAAACCATCATGCTGACCGCGGCAAGCGCAGTTTAACCTTGCTTATTTGTCGCTCCGCAAGGCTGTTACTTAGCTACAAGCCCTTGTTAATAATATTTCTTCGTTTGCAGGTCTGTCGATGTGTGTAAGCGCGCTGGGCTCGCCGGCCCGCTCGTCGCCGGTGTCTGCGGGCTCCGAGCACGGTGAGCGCTTCAGCCGCAAGGTGTTCGTGGGCGGACTGCCCCCGGACATTGACGAGGGTGAGTACAATATCCTAGCAATGGCGAATTTTTACCAGGATAGTTCAAAATTCAAATGTTTTTATTTCAAATAGGTCTTCGCAGGCACTTATGAAACATCAAGCTAGTTGCACGGTTCCAAAGAGTGGGTCTTATGGAAAAGAACCGGCAAGAAACTCCATAGACACTATTTTCAAAAGGAAATGTTTACAATAGTCTTTTTACAGTACAGGTTATCTCTGAGGAAGTTATAGTTATACAATTCAAATGATGCTATACAAAAAAATAATGAAACAAATTACAATTTTAAGTTAGCAATATAAATAATGTTTCAAGTAGTTTTCTGGGGCTGTACCACCACGTGTTTTTGCAATCACTATTCAAGTTTGAGAGCGTGACACAGCTACTAACGTCGTATAGCTCCGTCTCTTTTTCATAACGAAAATCTTGTTTTGGCACGTCATGGTAAGGCCCCTGGTCACCAGGGAAGCCAGGAGTGTATTAGTACAGGAGTCATCTGCCTGTATAGTCTATTGGGTGAATTTTCAATATTTTTCTGTTTGGTTTCCGAATCGTCATTACGCTCATCACCGACTGTCGTTTAAATTGTATAATTTACGACCTTAACATTATTATGTTAAATAATAAAATAGATTTAGCTTCTTAATGTAAGTAAATATTGAATTTTATACGGCTGGTAATGATGAAATTCGTATGAGGAGGCGAACAGCGTCGAAAAGCTAACCGCATATTTTTGAAGAATGACCATATTGCTGTTTCCCCGCAGTTTCGACCACATCCTGAGTGAAATACTTCGTGCACTTTGATAAAAAGTATCCTATGTCTTAATACAGGTTGTAAACTATGTGTGTGCCAAATTTCATTCAAATCCATTCAGCAGTTTTTGCTTGAAAGAGTTACAAACACCTTACAGACTTTCGCATTTATGATATGCCATTTACAGACCGTGTTTACAGTAACACCTTTTTCGAAGTCTGTTTAAAAAACTCAATTAACCGAACCTTGTTCAGGGCAATTGTCATTTGGCAAACGATCAATTTGTTTTCATTATTATTGGCCACCTTCATTTTTAAATGGCTGCGTTTTTCAGCTATACGATTTTGTGGTACACAATCCAATATTTTGTGTAACTGCCTTTCCGCCAGAGGCTTGGCCCGCGTGGGCTATGAGATTTCAAATGAAAAATGACGAGTTTCATACAAACTATTGCCTCCTTATTCACCTCCTTAGGGGTAGAATTTCGGAAAATCCTTTCTTATCAACGCACAGCCTAAACCGCTGATCGTAGAGACCTGAAACTTGGAGGGTGTGTTCTTTGTATGTCGTAGGCATCCGATAAGAAAGGATTTTCCGAAATTCTTCTCCTAAAGGGGTGAAAAAGGTGGGCAAAGTTTATGAAACTCTGACCTTTTTAATTTGAATTCGTATAGCATACGCGGGCGAAACCGTTGGCGGAAAGCTAGTAATTATTATTTCTCATCTGTTTATTTAACAAATATAACCACCCACACAATCCCTGGACCAGCCTACAGATGTAAATATCCAACAATAGTCATTCAGCCATTGTGAATTTATCTGTGGGCTATTATCGAGACAGGTTGACGGGCCCGGCGGTCGCTTTGTGCTAACTGGGTCAGTAGATACCATTCAAATGAGTTATGAGATTTGATTGAATGGGGCTTGTCGTACCGTACCCTCTTTCGCCACGAGTAAGGGATTTTGGGAATTGTAGCAGACTAGGACTACATATTTTGGGAAAGGTCTGTCCTACGGTTCATCTTTCGATTGAAGAGCGAGATAGTTTTCCATGTTTATCGCCCGGTCACTAGCAATAGGATGGTCCCAATTTTTGCGTTCTATTGCTGTTGTAATTCTTTCCAAAAATCCTGCAGCCTCGGCAGGCACTGGCCCGTAATTTATGCTGACAATCTCTTTGATGCGCCGACCCAGGCCTGGTCCTTACCGAATGGCATCTTACGCATTGTTCGCCGTCCGCAGACATGCGCCTAGGCTGCCCAGGAATCATCTTGCGACTTCCGATACTCGGGGCATCTCTTGTGATGCCTGGGGCGTAAGGTTTGTCTGTCCTACACGCGCACCGCCTCCTCCTTCGCTAGCATAACTGCTTCGCAGAACGAGGTGAATGCTTCCTATGTCCTCTCGCTCCGGCATCCATTTGCTCAGCCACTGCGTCAATAACTGTCAAAAAGTGGGATCACATCTCTCTCTAATCTTTAGTGAAAAACAGGCTATATTGTTGAACAAAACCTTACAGCATTTTAAGCGACTTTTTTTTACTCCATAATCGATTTAAACATAATAAGCGCCCCACTCGATTATTAGTTCCACAAACATTAATATCCAGGTCAATATCGAGTTCCGAGTACTGGCCTTGGTAGCACCATTAGGTTGCAGTGCCTCTGATAGTGTTGTGGGGCCATCGCCTAGCAACTGGCCTGTTGTCGGGCATTGTGTAACTGGCCAATTGGGCTGAATAATTTAGAGGGGAATGCATTCCACGTTTAGGGGGTGATTAGGTTCTGATTGTACACGTCTTGTGTGTTTTAAGGAGTAGTACTTATCATTTCTAGGGTAAAATCTTTGATTTTTCTATTTAAGTAATTTCACATTCCATCTGTCTAATATGTTTAAAAATTTTGTCTATTTTATTCGAACGGCTGGACTGATTTTCTTGGTTCTCAGTAGTTCCGTCTCCTTCCCGAATAGCAGAATAACAGTAGTAACAGATGTTCGCCGGGCCGGCTAGTTTATTATAGAAACGAGGCTTTCCTCTGATTTGATATGGACTACTAGCAGTTCCACGGCGTTTCACCCACTTCCCGAAAGAACAACTCCACACAGTCGAATAGAAAATAGTCTCCGGAGGTGACATGATTTCTCATCCCAAAAAAAGTGTCCCTTATCTATTTTACTCATACCTACATCCATCCTTACAAACGTTCGCATTCATAATAGTAGGATAGAAGGGATTCTGTTGATAGCAATATCTATACACACATCCGCCAATAACATTTAAACATAACTGGTATGAATGGTTTGGGGATGTGGGTGTGCTATAAGTATACCACTGCTTAAGTCTTTAGTGATAACAGGCTTTTTTTTGTGATGGGCTCTGTGAGCGGAGCGGGAGGGAGTGTCAGACTCTTACTAAAAGCCATACATGTTCCTTCCTTCGCCCTTTGTGTCCCGGGGCTGCGGTTACTCTTGCAAACACCCCTTAACCCCGGGTGATAACAAGCTTGATGTTATATTACAAAGCTGCCGAATGGCTCATTGGTCTTGTGGTCGCATAACGCGACTGTTGTAAACGGAATTTCCGTTTCGATTCCCTGGTCAGGTCGAAATCGCTATGCGGGTTTTAGAAAATTTCACAAAGCAGCCCGAAGTCGGGAAGTTGGTGGTTACACCCATGCCTGGGAGGGTAAAGCCATTGTTACTTTCTGCTATCTTGATAGCAGTTGTTGTTACGTCCATGTCAGAGGCCGTCAGGCGGATTTGAGGAAACTCTGACACTAGGGCTTGTTAGGTTGGTAAAACCTGCATCCCACACGATAAGAAGAATATTACAAAGCTATGAAGGTTTGGTTGACGTCACACGATGGCGTCCGTCACCGTGACACGTGTCGTTCTACCTACATCTACGATGCGGTTCGATCGGTAACAAGGACACGCGTGGGAAGCGTGCAATTTTACTTTATATTGCCCTAATGGGACGCGTGTGCGCTCCAGTAATCTAATATGCACTGGTTTTAGCTAGAATACCACGAGTATTTGCTTGAGTGAATGAGGGTTATATGGCTAGCCTTTTGCGGACATTTTTGGAGCTGTCTTTCGTTCCAGCCGATTTTGAATAAACGATTTTTGAGGTAAAGGAGGGTTGAATGCATTGGAGTATTTATTCCAAATTTATTGGGGTCAGCTTTCAGTCTTACCGTGTGAAGCTGAATACCAGTGATTTATATGGAGCGACTGCCTATCAGTTTTTTTTTATTTGGCTCCTGTCTACTTGTAACGACTGTTTTTAAAACGTGATCATTTTGACCCGTCAAAGATGTTTTTGCTATGCTCTGAACTTTGAAGATGTTGGCGGCAGTTTCTGAGCTCCAAAATTGACAAAAATAATTCTAGAAGCTGAGCGAAAAGATTGTATACTACCGCCTTTAAATAGAACTAACTTAGCCATCTCACAGTGTGGCTATCATTTGTTCAAAAATTGTCTTTTCTATTCTAAATTCTTAAAACAAAGCTACCCATAGTGTGGCCATCATTTGTTCAAAAATTGTCTTTTCTATTCTACATTCTTAAAACAAAGCTACCCACAGTGTGGCCATCATTTGTTCAAAAATTGTCTTTTCTATTCTAAATTCTTAAAACAAAGCTACCCACAGTGTGGCCATCATTTGTTCAAAAATTGTCTTTTCTATTCTAAATTCTTAAAACAAAGCTACCCACAGTGTGGCCATCATTTGTTCAAAAATTGTCTTTTCTATTCTAAATTCTTAAAGCTATTACAATTAATATTTGAAGTTAATCATTTTCTCTTGTAAGCGAAGCGAACCTATTAAATTTCTTTTGGATACAATTTTTGGTAAGTTTTAGTCCTTAAACGTTGTATGACATTGTTTCAGATGAGATTACGTCGTCATTCCGACGGTTCGGGCCGCTGGTGGTCGACTGGCCGCACAAAGCCGAGAGCAAGAGTTACTTTCCGCCCAAGGGTTACGCGTTTCTACTGTTCCAAGTACGTTTTGATTCGATATTACTATTTTCCATGTTTTTCAAAAACTCCTTAAGTCAAATTATTGTAATATTTGATTTGAATCAAATAATTTATTTCCTGCGACTTTTTGCAACGAAACAAATGCATTTGTCAGCCGCGCGATTTCTAAAATTGCTTATCTTAGGCCCAAGTTCACCGACAAGATAACGCTCCGATTAACGATTAAAAAAGTTGTCGCAAAGTTAAAATACTTTCTGCCATAATATTCTAATGGCCTCGTTCCACCGTCTCCAGGACGAGAGCTCAGTAGCCGCTTTAATGGAAGCCTGCATCACGGACGACGACAAGCTGTACCTGTGCGTGTCGTCGCCCACGATCCGGGACAAGCCGGTCCAGATCCGGCCGTGGAGGCTCGCTGATGCTGACTATGTGTTGGACGCTAGCATGCCCCTCGATCCTCGGAAGACTGTCTTCGTGGGAGGAGTGCCGCGGCCCCTGAAAGCTGGTGAGTAATTGAGCTTGTTAGGAACTCGCCCGGATAAATTGTGCCTTTGCGTGTCTACGCCCACGATCCGAAACAAGCCGGTCCAGATCCGGCCGTGGAGGCTAGCATGCCTCTCGACCCAAGGAAGACTGTCTTCGTGGGGGGAGTGTCGCGGCCCCTGAAATCTGGTGAGTGATTTAGCTTGCTAGGAACTCGTCTGGATAAGTTGTGCCTTTGCGTGTCTTCGCTCACGATCCGGGATAAGCCAGTCCAGATCCGGCCGTGGAGGCTCGCTGTTGCTGACTATGTGTTGGACGCTAGCATGCCCCTCGACCCAAGGAAGACTGTCTTCGTGGGAGGAGTAATAATAATTTGAATAAAAGATTTTTGAATTTTGAATTTTTGTATTACAGCGGAGCTGGCGATGATAATGGACCGGCTGTACGGCGGCGTGTGCTACGCCGGCATCGACACAGACCCCGAGCTCAAGTACCCTAAGGTCTGTACTATCAGATAAACTATTTCTTACCAGTGTAGCATTTGACATGTCCATTTTATAGTGAACTAGCCATAGATATATATATCTTACTAAAGTAACTAGATCTGCAATCACCGAACACAATGCGGGCCATAAAGGTTGAGCCCACAGACATTCATTCCATTTTTTATGTGGTACGCCACACCATATTTTTTCCTGGGAGCACTATTGCCATCCTTATCATACAGATGTCATGAACATTGTTTCGGCTAGTGTGAGAGAGATAGATATAATTTTACATGAAGATGATTACTATAGTCTGTTTCGATTGGTTTTAAGAAAAATGTAAACAAAGTCGTAACCTATTTTGTTCCAATTCTGCCACAGAAATTAACAAAATGGCGTAAGGATGGCGCATTTATGTCAATTTCATGCTCTAAATATCACTATTCATCAGCTAATCCAGTTTTATTTATATGAGTGCGAAAATTAGAACAAAACAGGTTTTGAGTTTGTTTACATTTTTCTTACAATCAATTGATACAGACTACAGTTTCAATTTAATAGTTTCAAAGTTCTAAAAAATGGTTACGCTTTTGTTGCCGCGTAATGTTCGGGATTGCATCTCTATTGATATATCTCGATGGTACTAGCCCCCGGTTTCGCCCACCTTGGCCCTAAACTCAACGATGAAAATTAATGAATTATCTATTTAGATACGTACCTGTGACACTCACCTCACTATATTTGTATTACAGCGTTCTAGAAAATTGTCAAGGGTGGGCGTTTATTTATGTAGTAAAAGGTACCTGGTGACTGGAAAAAGTCTTACAGCCGGTTGCACAATACTTTTTATTATTTATACTTTATACTTTTACGAATTTCACAAAACATGATATCAATAAAAGGATACTTTCATATTTTTAATGACTAGCTAGCTATTTCCCGCGGTTTCACCCGTGTCCCGAGGGAACTTCTTCTCGCACCCAGATAAAAAGTAGCCTAAAGCCTCCTCCTAAATTTATTTAAGGCACTTCACAGGCAAGCCCGGTTAAGCAGTCGACAACCTTCTAGGTTGACCTGCGAGATGCCATACAAAAAAAAAAAAAAATAAAGCCTCCTCTAGGGTCCCCTCTATTTCCATACCAAATTTTATCCAAATCGATCCAGCCGTTATATTAATACATCAGATATAATAATTAATGAAATAAAAATCATACACATTTAGACGAAAAACATAAAATAATATAGCCAATTCATTAAATTTTTTCCTCCATTTTGACAGATCTTGAATGACAGTTCTTCCGTTTCACGTATAAATAACTGCATATTTTTTTGGTGCAACCGGCTATTATTCTTTTAGTAACGTTCTCAGATATATTTCCCGTAGTATTTGTTGATCTATAATCTGAACCAATTGATTTTACGAAAAATATAAACAAAATTATTATTTGTTCTAATTCTGCCTCAGAAATTAACAAAATGGCGTAAGGGTGGCATTTATGTCAATTTCGTGGTACATTTAATGCCATTTCATTTATCTATGTGGAAAAATTGGAACAAAATAGCTTATGATTTTGTTTACATTTTTCGTAAGATTAAATGGAACAGACTATAATACACGGTGGGTGTTGTGTGCAGGGCGCGGGCCGCGTGGCGTTCTCTAACCAGCAGTCGTACATCGCGGCGATATCCGCGCGCTTCGTGCAGCTGCAGCACGGCGACATCGACAAGCGCGTCGAGGTAACGTGTTGAGACTACTTTATCATCACCATCATTGTCATCATCATCATCATTACCATTGTCATCATCATCAACATTGTCATCATCATCAACATTGTCATCATCATCAACATTGTCATCATCATCAACATTGTCATCATCATCAACATTGTCATCATCATCAACACCATAACTGTCATCATTACCTGCCGTCACCAGAATTGTCTCGTCAAGACGATATGTTCTACATAGTTGCAGGTTTTCAATAATCTAAGCCCTAAAAAGTGCCCTAGTGTCAGTTTTCTCAAACTAGCCTAACGGCCTCTGACATCGATGAAGACTTGACCTCTAGCTCTTAATTTAGCGATTGTCACCTTTATTTAAAACTAAGCAATCATTACCCGAACTAAAATCAATGTTTCCCCGATTAAAATCTAATATTACCCCCAAAGAAAATCATGTATTCCCCCTTCTAAAAATAAGGCCTTTTTAATAGGCCAAATCTTGGGTAAAGTCCTCTTCTCACACAGAAAACAACGTCAATTTGACAAGCCGCCTAAAAATTACGTAAATTTTAAGCCATCTATTGACTTCCTGGCTGGCTTTAAATAGGTTTTCCCGAAGGATACTATTGCTAAACTTGTTTGTTGGTGTCCCTACCACCTGGCTGCGACTGCGCCTGTACTACCAGGAAATGACTTAACACGTGCGTGGTATGGTTTCCAGGTGAAGCCGTACGTGCTGGATGATCAGATGTGCGACGAGTGCGCGGGCGCACGCTGCGGATCTAAGTTCGCGCCCTTCTTCTGCGCCAACGTCACTTGTCTGCAGGTCTGTATACTTTATAGCTTTCCGATTGTCTCCAGTTTATATATGTGGCCAGTATCAGACTTCAAATGATTTTTATAAACTTTTACGAATGTCACGAAACTTTCTATTAATTTATACGCATTTTATTATGATTTTTTTGAGGGATCTGTCCACTACACCATATTATACATATAGTGGACTAACTTCATTATAGTATTAAGATATGATGTAAGAAATAAGCCTGGATTTTTTAAGTTTTAATATCATTTTGGCAAATCTTGAATATTTTTTGTTGCGACTGGCTGATGGTTGAAGTGATGAATTTTGGGAATTGATTTTAAACTTGATAGTTGATTATTATTAGAGAGGAGATTTTATAAATAAAACATGACAGATTCTACAGTGACAATTTTATACACTTTTCTTTACAACTCTATTTTTGATATAAATCTAGATCCCTAATAGTGTGTTAAACAAAGCTCCAACCAATAAATTTGTTCTGTTGCCAGTACTACTGCGAGCACTGCTGGGCGACGATCCACTCGCGGCCCGGCCGGGAGTTCCACAAGCCACTGGTGAAGGAGGGCGCCGACCGGCCGCGGGCCGTCCCCTTCCGCTGGTGTTAGTGCCCTCCCTCTATACACTGCAATGTAGGACCGCACGCCGCGGACACTTGACTGTATACCCCGTTGGGGGCTAGTATCGGGGACATTTTGGTCTTCTGGACACGTAAGAGATCTCTCAGGCTCTAGATTTTCTTACTAGAGTTTTCAACTCACACTCTTTGAGAGATGGTGGTGATTTTCTGGCATTTTGATCAGGTTTTCAGACTCCAAATTACTCTAGATACACATTTGGGTCTTCTGGACTTCTATTGTGATACGTTAGAAATCTCTCAGGCTCTAGATTTTCTTACTAGAGTTATCAACTTACACTCATTGAGAGGGTGGTGGTTTTCTAGCAATTTGATTCCTTTAAACAGGTCCTTCAGACTCCAAATTACTCGAAATACACATGTGGGTTTTCTGGACTCCTATTGTGACATGCAAGAGATCTTTCAGACTAGATTGGCTTAATAGAGTTATTAACTCACACTCATTGAGAGATGGTGGTGATTTTCTGGCATTTTGGCCATACAGACTCCAAATTATTCCATATATTTCCATATTTTGTCAGACTACATAAACGGCTTCTTGTCGGTCCTGTTGTGTGCCTGAAAGTCTTATAAATCTTTTCTATAGAGCACAATTGAAGCTATTTCAATACCGTCTCGAATCACATTTTTTAAATTAAATACATCTGAATAAAAAAACAGAGGCTATATTTCTATTTCCATCAAAAACCAAAATGCCAATAAATCTCGCCAGCACACCAGAAGCCAAAAATGTTCACCCAAAACCAAATCAGTATTAATTTATTATTGTATTATTTGTAAGACAGTCAGTGTTCCGCGCGTGTCCTCCCACAGAACACTATACGTGTTGTACTCTAACAACGAACAGTACTTGTATATCTATACTAACACGATGCCAGGTAGCAAGTTGTGGAACGGGTATTTTTTAATAATATCTCAATATACTATCACTTACCCCATAAAAAAATGTTCGATTTTACCTGGGGTAATACGGGTTCCCCCATAGAAAATTGATTTTGGGTGGGGTAGTACCGTAAGACTTTAAAATTAGTTGATTTTTTAAGGTTTATTACGTATTACCTCAGAAAAAATATTTGTATTTCTGTGGGGTGGTACATATTACCCCATAAATTTATTTTATAAGGGGTAGTGTTGGACATACAATTTCATAATTTAGTTAAAAATCAAAACAGATTTTTAATGTATTGAAGCTTAGTTGGACACTTGAGGTTCGACGAAACATATTAACCTTACGAAATTTAATAATTCCATATGTTGAGTAGCTTTCGTGTTATTCAATCTGGGAAGCTCTCAAAAGGCGATTTACTCTAAATATTTAACCACCGAACTAAATGTTGCAACTAAAGAAAACTGACTACCCAACTGGAATATTTTTGTCGGTCAAATTAATTCTACATTATAATTTTTATTTTAAATTCCCGTTCCAACAACGTACCTACACCTGGCCTCGCTCTATACCTCCCACGCCGCAGTCTCACTGCAAAGATGAAATATTATCAACCAACGTGAAAATAATTCATCTTCGCAATCAATATCTGCCCAATTCACACATCGGGATATAGTATGGAATGGAAATAACTAGTCTAATATACTGGCAACACACTGTATATGGCAACACTTGAGTATTTAAAAACAGGGTTGCCATCTTCAGTGTATTTCTCGCGAGTTTGGCAGAGCATTGAATTACTAGTATTAGTAATTTTTATTAAATGTTCAAATAAAAATATCTGACTGCACTTTGGCAGATAACGCACTAGGCAGCAGCAAGCAACAGGCCGCCCACCCATCTTTATCCAAACCTGCGGCTGCAGCCAGGCTATTTTAGCCAGACGTGCCTACGATGTACCGGATCGAATGCTGGCTGGCTGTCTAGTGCGGTATCTAGTAATAACCACTTCGAGTTCTCCTGCCCTCGTTATAAACCAGGCGTGAAGGTATATAATAGCATTATTATTTAGACTAGTTTTTCAGTGAACTTGCACCAACCGGCTAGGATTTTTGTATGATGGCAACATTATTTTTCACACTGGCCACACTGTGCCAGTGTGGAAGATTGACTGCTCAGCTAAACGGACATTAATCGCGACTCTGTGGTCTTTGGAAATCGATTCAAGGAATAATCGATTGACTAATATCAGGCTTTTTATCGAATGTGTTGCGGCTGATGATTATTGTAAGTGCTATAAAAATAGAAGCAATTTAGTAGGTAACTAATTTTTTGATTATATTAGTGTGGTATTTGACTCGATACTGTCCTTAGTCTGACTGCAACATATACGGTAAATGGAAGAAAAATGAATCTGTCCAGTGATCTTGTATTAAAATAAGTCGATTGGAAACGTTTGGTTTTCACAATCGATTGTAAGCAGTAATCGATTATCCGAATCGATATTTATCGATCACGTACCTCTGATTTTGCAAATGACGCCATTGGCGCCTAGCAAATTAAAATTGCAACATTATCCAATGTTTAATGTTAAGCAAAATATTATAGAATGGAAGTACAAGGCGTCGATTCGACGGACTCGTTATTGCGGGAGCGGCCATTTTTAAATATTTGTAGCTATAAAGTTCGTGACTTGAATACACCAAGATTTTCTTTTAAGTGCTATTAGAATATTGTGTTAAATTAGGAAATAGGTAGATAATTACTTTTACAAGAAAGGAAGCTGTAATTTAAGTCTAGTAAGAACAATTCGCGGAACTATAACACGTAAATATATACGCTACAAATTTTTAAATGTTGCCAGTTGATAAAATACTTGCTAAATTGGTAGTTTTCGCAAAAGCGAGTGTGTTGACAGAAATAGATTCGATTTAAGCAAAATATGTATCCAAAAACTTAGCTAGATGTCCGTTGTCATTTGTGAATAGGTAAGGTCTATCTGTCACGAGGTGACGCATTCGCGACTTGTCGCACGACAGTCGCATTTGTGTACGCTCACTTATCGTAAGATACTAAGCGTAAGACATAAGTGAAATGTCTAATTTTTTGAAAATAACTGTACCTGTGTAGCTAGAGACAATTTCCTGATATTTTTTCCTTTTTGATTAGAATTCTTGACTTGGATATTATTGCGGTTGTCTTGTTGTCCCGTTCGTGGTTGTGGTTTGTCGGTGCGATTGGAAGTCGTTTCAAACGACTTGTCATGTTTCATATCACTTGATCGTTGCATATGACGAGGTTTGTGCTTTTTCCAATCATTCCCTGTTTGAGTCCTGTATGAAATATAATATTAACCTTAATGAAACTTGTCACTGCAACGAGCGAGTGAAGCCAGGGGTCTTTGAAATAGGAAGAATTGGTCGCAGGACTAGTTTACTTTCTCTGGCTACGCCTGTCATCCCACCATCAAACGTGGACAGCTAATGGATAAACTAATGGGCTCGTTTTGATTTCGACAAAGGGAGGCGGTAGGGACACGTTTTTTAGTACAAACTTAACAAAACGGTTACCAATTTGGCTGTAGTCTTGCTCTGCAAGTTAGTGGGGATGCGAGTGCGCGCCGAACTTGTCCAGTCCTGTCTTGACGTTAGGAGAATTGAGTGTTCATGAGATTTAGGGAGAGTAGTTTGTCAGACATTGAAGGTCAAGGTGTGGTAGGTCTGTTGACGAGTCCAGCCTTCTGTGGCACATGTCCACCCTGGCACTTGGTGATTCGAGTTTCAGCTACCTATCACTGAAGTTCGCGCTCGCTCCCAAAATCCCCACTTTTATTTTTTAGCGTTAAAAAGTAATATATTGAAAAAAAAAACTATTTTTTTGAATTCGCCGGGGTAGTGCAATAGATGGTAGCATAGTATTTAATTATCGGTACATACTAGCGGTCTCAGTTGTTAGAAAATTAGGGCCGCTAGTAAGTCTGTTTGAAACTATTTAAGATTATATTAACCTTATTAAACCTAGTGTAAATAGGAAGGTTTCACAATTTTTGCCTTCGCGCTCGTTCACTTGGGATTGAGATGGACTACATTTACGTGATGTGACTGCGTCTACTACCCCAAGCAAATATATTTTAGCTACAAAAACAGCTGACTACCACTTAAATGCGACTACTGTTCCATGAATCTTAAGGATATCAACCAATTCCCTGGCTCTCGTTTCTATTTTGCCAGATTTTATCCACCCATATCGAACAGTGCTACTTTCAGCTCCTAAAATATATTTGCTTATCAGTAGTAGACTCTTTCAAATAGCACCGATATTTAATTTATATCGTGAGATGTCCGGACGGACTAATCGCGCGAAATTGATCGATGTAATTCACATAACTATTTGAATTGGAAACGTTTTGAAATTGTTTGTGTTGGATTGTGTCTAAGGAGGGAAGACAGTTTAAAGTTTCCGGCTAACGTGCCGATTGGACCTTTCATTGTGCCTTGTGGAACACCATTCAGTATTGAAAGTTGTAAGCAAGGGCTCGAAGTTTGGTAGTGTATTCTGAGTAACGGTTCAACGGATAGAAACGCTTACGAATTTCAATATGTTTCTCTATAGTTTAGACTCTGTAATACTCTGTTTTTGATCGCATTTGGAGGCCGAAATTCCACTTAATATTTGTGCTGATGTTTATTCATAAATGGTTCTTTCCGATTGGAGCCCAAGCGAATGCCTCTCAAACTAAGTGTAGCAGAATTTGAACTCAAAATTTTCGATATCTTTTCAGTGTAACGTGTACTTAAATCTTAAAGTTAACAACGGATACACACTGTATGGAGTTAGATAACGTATCCCGAAAGACCACGGAAATAAAATAGACTGTAGTAAAAAGACTTGCGCGGATTTTTTGATGATTTTTTTCATGATTTCGATGCGGTTTTTCGTGTTGTGTGGTACCTTTTTTCGAAAATTATCATGAGGCTTGATAGTGCCTTGTTGTGGCGAATGAGTTTGGTGTACCCCTCCCGACGTAGCTCGAATATAGGAGGTCTAATGGACCTCCAAAATTGGGTCGTTTTACTGTTCCTTGTGACGAGTCAAAATTATTATTCGTCTCCCCCGTTTGACTCGCGTTTCGGTCGAAATATGGGTCGGTTTTACTCCAAAATACCCTATTTTTTATTCTTCATCATTGCGGCCGGGGTAAAACTGCCCCCCACTAAACGTTAAGTAGGTACAATTTGTATTAATAGTAGAAGCATTTTAGTAAAAATTTGCCATATAGACGCGTCGCTAAACTTTTTGTGTCGATGAAAAATGTTCAAGTATTAATCAATTAATGTAGACAAAATATTTGAAGAAAAATAATATTAATATTATATTTTTCTTAGTATTTAGGTATGTATGTATAGTATTTCGATATGGAAAGTTTCGTGGCGCGTCCAGAATTTATAAATCGCACGTGACTGTGTGAAAATCTCTTATAAACGGTCCGAATGCATTCTAGAAGTTAGGAGGAGCCAGCTCATTGAATATGTTGTTATATCGCTCTGTGATCTAACTTGCAAATAAATTAATCATTTTGTAGATTATCTGGTTCCTTCGACAATTTCTAGGTGGAGTTCGGATCTGTTAGTAAATTAATAGTTTCAGTATAATAGCAAATGCGAATACAATTTCTCTAAATAAAAATAGAAGTTTCCTAGAAAAATATTTAAAAACACGCCTTGATCGCCCCGAACACCTTATATAGGAACCATTTTCACTTGCGCACTTTGTATCATTAATTCATTTTTTATCGACTGATTTTCGTTTTTCTACTGCATTTTCAAATTTGGTAGTTTTTCAACGGTTTTGTGGCAACACTTTTGAAAAATTAATTTTTGTTTGTAGACTTTTGATCCTGCGTCGGTGCGTTGAGTTTAGACTAAATTTATTTTTATGTTTTTCTTTGTGAATTTCGTACACTCGTTCGATGTTTTTGGTGGTTCTTTTTCATGAAATTGCTCAATGGTTTTTTTGTAAAATTATTTAGTACTCCCTACCCCCCTCCCCCCTAGTTGAAATTAGTATGGCGGGCGATGGTTGAATGTATGGTCGCACTGTCCCATTTTGTATTTTTGTATTTTTATAATAAAAAAAAACGTAAATAATGTGAATTCGGATGTGATTTTTTTACTTTAACGCGCAACGTTGTAGTGATCGCTTGGGTTAAGAACTTTTTTATAAAAAAAATATATTAAAACAGATCTTCAAGTTGATAAGCCAAAAATATCTTTTGAACGTAACGAAAGTTGTTGCAAATAAATTAATCAATATTTAATAGAACTACATGCTTATTGAACATGATGATTGACTACATTTTAAATAAATAATCCACAATACATTTTAAAAAGTGTGCAAGTTAGCATTAATAAAGAACTTCTAAATTTTGGAAACTGCGTTCAATACAAAATTTAAATCTTGAAGATCTGTTCAACCCAGCGGTAAAAAAACTTAATAATTGGTGTTAGTATAAAACCGAGGTGTGTTTGGGATATGTGGTCTGCCTGCGAGCGGTGGGCTAGATTTGCACTACGCCTAGGGCTTTGTGACGATTGTACCGTCATGTAACGCTGGTCGCCGGCTCCATTGTAAACTGTCTGTTCCATTTTATGCAGCCCCTACTATTTCGAAGGCTTTGTATTTTCTCTATTCCGAAGCTGGTAACAGCTTAACAACTCAAGGAATCCCAGTTTGTTACAAATTTATGATATTCAATACAAATAGACAGATAGTTTACAATACTATGACTGTGTGTGACCAGCAGTACGCTTGTTTACCAATTTGGTAGGAAGCGAAAGATTTTTAGTAACTAATTTTGCTATTTAGTTGAATTAATATATTGCGCGGGGGAAAGTTTCAATTCGTCCTCCCTTCTTTATTATTATTATTGTTTTCTCTTGAGGTTTTTATAACCTGTTTTCGCTTGTCTGTTGTAGTTCTTAATGTCGCCTCGCATTATTTTAGTTTTGACTCTCGTTTAGTTTCTTATTATGTGGTGTTTTTACCTCAATGACGCGGCAAAGTTCGATAAATGCTGCAGTATGGGCGTGTTCAGCGGTAGTGGTAATGTTAGTTGAAATGTATGTAGGGTTGATAGATTGTTTATGGCCGCGTCATTGCAGCAATACGCCGAGGCAATCGTCTACTTTTGATGGCATGTAGCGTTTGAAAATGAAAATATTTTTTAGTTGATTTGGAGCGTGGTTTAGTTTGTTGAGGCGGGGCGGCCGTATTCTCGCACGTACCTTTAGTCGCTAGTTTGTAGTAGTTGTTTTGTCGGCGCCGTCGCTAAGCGGCCCTCGTTCACGTTTGTACGTTGTCTGTTTTTTCTATGGACGGGTGTGCTGTTCTCATTAATTTTAGATCGTAATTTTGTCGTTTGCATATCACTGCGTGCGGTCACAGCAGGGGGGCGTCGCGGTGTCATTCTTATACATTTTTTGACGTGAAATTTGTATCTTTATAAATGAATTGTTGTTGTTGATCGGTGTATCGTCCCCCACGTTACTCCCGAGTGAGTTTCGCACTTCACATGCATGTAAATAGGAGTTAGGTGAAAACAAAATTTTAAAAAAATCCGCAAAAAAAGAATGTTTTTTACGATTATGTCGGTGGCGGAACAGAGTTAGGAAAAATTTTTTCGTCTTAGCGTCGCCCGTGTCGCCCGGGCGAGTTTTGTAAATTCTTGTGCTAGAGTTTTTAGTGAAATTAAAGAATAGCAAAGAGTAGCGCAATTTAAACTAACCTAGTTGAGTCTAATAATGTACCTAATATCTTGTACCGTTGCTAGGACAATATTATTGTGTTTTTTAAATAATAATAAAATGATTGCACCGTTTTATCTTCAGGTGTTTTTTCACTGTTTATATAATTTAAACTATATCGAAAGTTGCGGTGGATCTAAATTTATTTTTTTAAATAGTATTTCGAATTCTGTGGTCTCTTGTTCAGATAGTGCAAGTGTCTGAACACTCGAGTATTAGGCAAACGATTAGAAGCTTTATCTGAACCATTTATATCTAAGACGGAGATTACACGCTCATTCTGGCGTCAGTAAAGTCTGTGATCTTGATCACGTATATACTGATGGTTGAATGATGGATTGACAGGTGGTATTAGACGGTAAGTCAGACTGACGATCAGTCCAACCCAAAACTTCTACGCGTTAGCACGCATAATTTGCGTTAGGTATGGATTTTAATTAGAAAAAACCGGCCAAGTGCGTGTCGGGCCACACGTAGTAGGGTTCCGTAGTAGGTCTTAGTTAGTCGACTATAACTCTGTAACCGGTGGAGCCTACTTAGCCGTGATAGTTTTCCTTGTAAATTCATTACATGTACTAAGTCTGTGATTTTTTACATTTCTAGAGACAGCCATTCAAAAGTTAGAGGGAGGATGCTCGTATCGAACAAAAATTTGCACTTATAGCTAAATATTTCGCCAATGGCTCACTTAAGCGAAAAATGGTCTTAACACACCTATACCTACGCCACACGAAGGTGTACGCGAGAAAAAAATATGCATCCCCACTTTACGTGTTTGGGAGCTACCATAAAAAGTCATTAACCACTTTCTCGGCGTGATCAATATAGATATCCATAGGTACCAAATTTCAGCTTTCAAGTAACAAGAACCTCGGAGCTATGCCGCGGACAGACAGACAGACAGAAGGACATGGCGAATCTATAAGGGTTCCTTGTCGGATTACGGAACCCTAAAAAAGCTTGTCAAGCGTCAGTCTCACCAGACTGACAAAAATTATTAAAATATTTAAATAACCATCATTCTGGACCATCAATCCATCAGTCTGCGCGTATACAGTCAGTTTCCCGTCATTCTGACATCAATCATGGACTTTACTGACGCCAGAATGAGCGTGTAATCTCCGTCTAAGACTTCAGTTTAGACAAATGTAGTTATAAGTTTGAGTAAAATATGAAGTCTCTTAGAATTTACTTATATCTTACTGATACTCGTTTGCACTACTCGAGTGTTCGAGCATTTCGTCTCTGTGTATCACAAAAATATCAGGTTTCTGCCAAGCAAACCACTCAAAGAATGTTACCTATTTAGTAGAAATAATTTTGTCTCTAAAAGATTTTTATGATGCACAGTCACGATTCTATCTCGAGTCCAGGTTATAATTTAAATTGATTTAAAATAAGATTTATATATTTTTATATGCAGTTGTTTCATTAATTGTTATATAAAATCAATTTTGTTGATACTTGATATGAAATTGAAACCGATTTTTTTGCCAAACGTTTTCTTTGGTGCCTTTGGGTCTAATGTGTGTTCTGTAAGCGTTCTACGATACCTAGTGACAGCTTTAGTGAGAAATAATTAAGATTAATTTTTAAGCTTTCTTTTTAGAGTTAAGTACATTTTCTAAATGACTGTGCAGTGCCGGTGAAGTTGGGAATACGGGAAATGGTGACAGGACCATGTTGCATATTATCTTTGAAGCGTTGGGAGGTTTTGAGAACGCGCTGTTTGCCTGTCACTGTTTTAAACAATTTCAGGCTAGTTCATATTATGCATCTTTGTTCCCAATTCTATACAGTTGCTTCCGTATTACGCTTCACCGCCACTCGACATGAGCCCCAACGGCACCAGACTGCGTACCGTGCCCCTTGTGTTGGCCACGACACTCGCTTAGTCTTGTTTCACGCCCGTGACTTACTTTACGACTATTGTGAGATATTAAAATGAATTTGAAACTTTCGCTCTGTGTTTGTATTGTAGTTTGCTTTCTGGGGTAGTGCAATTGTTCGACTTTGTTGCGGGGCGGAGGCTGTGCTTTGCAGTTTAAAGAACGAATGAGTGAAATGTCGACTGGCATTACTATTAGAGCAATATACTGATAGCTTCAGAGAGTAATGATGCTTGAGAAAGATACAAAGTCCACGCATTGTGGAAATATAAATACTGGTACCTATATTACTTTGAGTCTGCGATTTTTGATGATGGTTTTACAACGACCATGACACATGGCCGGGCTGAGGGCAATAACGATATTGTCACATCTTGACATTTTTAAGTATAGTTGCAAAGCATAGTTTCCTATAAGCCCAAGTGTGTAACAGTTTATTTTTGTAAGTACATATTTTTTATTAGCTACATCCTTCTAGTTTCGACCAAAGACAGTATGCGGCCCAAAGTTACCTACCAAAAAGACATGATTGATTCCTATTTTTTACTTAATTTCCGGTGAAAAATCGCTTTTTTTGTAAACTTTTTTTATTCACCCGCTTGTTTTGATGTATTTTTGATGTTATTCCTATTTATTTTTTACCAATTTTTTGTATAACTTTTTTATCGATTATTAGGTTTATTCACTAGTAGTTTTAGTGTTACATTTTTTTCAGTATTTTTTTCGAGTTTTTTTCTATTTAGGTAATTTTACACATATTAGTATAAGCTTTCAGCGAATATAAAGTTTTTGCACGTTGGCCGTAAAATAAGGTATATTTATGTATATTTAACTTGGAATAAATAGAAAAAATGTAAAAAAATCTGTTTTAATATTGCAAATTAGATTCAAATTTCTGAAAAACGGAGCTTTATTGTTTTTTCTTTTTTATTTCTATTCTTAATAAAATGTATTACGATTTTTTATATATTTGTATTTATGTAAAACTACATAATTATTGTAGATAAGTAGTTTTGGATTTACCTGCGTTTTTCCTTATTTTAAGAGTGATTTTTTTTATTTTATTTTGTTGTTTGATAGTATTACTTAGTGTTATGCTTATTGGGGGCTATTTTGAGGAAGAATAATGTTTTATAATCTGACGGTAGTCAGAATATTTATACGCGATTGTAATGTTCCTAACTATATTATTATTGTATAGTATAATACCTATTTGTGTTTATATAAGTATTTTGTTCAAAATATAACCATGATTAATTTAAACAAATTTATTGAGGTTTTAAACAAATATGATTATGTAAGTAGTTTATTTATATTTATTCAGTATTCGTATTATATAAGTACTTAATTTTTGTTTATTGTATTAAATCTGTAAAAGTTCGTGTATAAATAAAAGTCACATGCTGCCGTCAGATTAAAATTAATTTTTATGTATTACAATATGCGCCTCAAGTCCCCAATGGGCCAGTAGGTATTGTTTAAAAACTGAAATACTTGAATTTTTATATGAATTTTATTAATATAATATGGTATTTTACTAAATATTAGTCCAATATTAAATCTTTACATGCTTGTTTTATTTTGAAACCTTATGAACTTTGCATTACAAAAATAATCAAAACTGGAACTTTAAAATGCTTAGAAGACTGTTTTATCAATTTTGGTCACTTGACTGACCAGCTGAAACGTGATACAAAGCCAGGTGATCCACAGGAACTGATTGATGAAGAGGAGAAATTAATAAGATAGGTAAGGACCTACCACTGGCATACTAAAGACTGCCTACTGCGGCGCAGGCTGTCACGAGCACGCGTCTCTTATTTCATATCCTAAAGTTTGTGAGGATCTATGTATCTAGGTGTAATTTCACGCAAAAACTACTGAATGGATTCTGATAAAATTTAGTATACACATAGTTTATAACCTTATATTCTTCGGATGCGCGAAGTAGTTCCCTTAGGATACAGGAGAAACCGTGGGAAACAGCTAGTATACACATATAGCTTAGCTGCGTGGGTTTCGTTAGTTTGACAATCCTTACTAATATTATAAATGCGAAAGCAACTCTGTCTGTCTGTCTGTCTGTCTGTTACGCTTTCACGCCAAAACTACTGGACCGATATAAATGAAATTTGGTACAGAGATAGAATAGACCCTGAGGAATAACATAGGCTACTTTTTACCCGGGTGCGCTAAGTAGTTCCCTCGGGATGCGGGTGAAACCGCGGGAAACAGCTAGTTTAATATATTTTCTACGGTTGCTGCTCTTATCGATAAAAAAAACATGGTGTTTGTTGTATTTGTCTCCTAAACACCAAAAAAAGTCATGAGAAAGAAATAAATGGGGTTTTACGAAGATCGCCGGATCGACCTGTCATGTCGTCCTGGTATAAATAAATGCTTATTACTATGGACTTGAAATATTGCTCACGAAAAGTACTAGGACATCATAAAATGAAAGAGACACCGCTGCTATGTTTTAACTACCCGTAAATATGTCACAAAAGTACTAACCTACTAGGACATCATAAAGTGAAAGAGGCACCGCTGTTATGTTTTAACTACCCACCCGTAAATATGTCACGAAAGTACTAGGACATCATAAAATGAAAGAGACACCGCTGTTATGTTTTATAACTACCCACCCGTAAATATGTTACAAAAGTACTAGGAAATCATAAAATGAAAGACACCGCTGTTATGTTTTAACTACCCACCCGTAAATATGTCACGAAAGTACTAGGACATCATAAAATGAAAGAGACTCCGCTGTGATTTTTCAACTACCCACCCAATTACTTTGTAATAATAATACCACGTAACATACCAGGGTTTCATAATGTTGCAGAAGTCCTAACTGAGATAGCGGAACAATTCTACCAAGTTTTGTGTATGGTTGCGCCTGTCTTTGTTCCCTTCCCACTGGCGATGATCTCAGTATGCATATCATATTGGAAAAATCATCAAGCTTTTATTTGTTTATATTGTCAAGTTACCGGTAGATTATTGTTTTGTGCATGGAAGACGGAAAACTTGGTGTCAAGGTTTCGGAAATTTGTTTCTCACTATCTCAAAATCTAGAAACGGTTTTTTTTTTTTTTTTAGTTGTTAATTGACTGTTTAGGCGGTACGAAGGTCGCCGGGACAGCTAGTACGATATAAAGGAAAAATAATAATGCCATCTAAACATAGCCTATGGAATGAGGATTAGTTTTGTTAATTGTGACGCTTCACAGTGAAACGGCTGAACAGAATTGGATGACAAAGGCTCTTGAATTTCGAACTGTTTTTATTAAATTTAGTAGATTTCAAAGTTAATTTGGTAGCAACACAGACCTATCAATGTCAGTACTGTCATTTATTAGCTTCGCGTTCCGTACCATTTGAAGTTTGAACATAATTTGACAGCGTAAGATAAAGATAGATACATTCATTTTCGTTGAGAGTGAAAGAGAATACCCTACCCAAGTTATTATTTATTTTATTAAACGTCTAGCATGAAATCGGAAACGCAGTAGTTTTATGTTTGGAATTAGAGGTGTGTATTTTTCTGTCTCGGTCGGATTTAATAACAACAAGCAAAGTGATGGTTGAAAGCAAAGGAAATTACTTCCAAACCCCCATATTCGAGGGACCGGAGGGTACGAAATACGCAATAAACCCATTCGCGGCCGGCGAACCACAAAACCTAAAAGAATCACTAAAAAACAGAATCACCGAACAGTTTTCGTTGTTCTGTGAGCATTGTGACCTGCCATTCGTCAATTCCGCTGAATACGAGCACCACAACGTTGAATTACACGGCAAAAAGAAGGCATTGTCTTGCAATCATTGTGACGCGACTTTCCGGCGGCAAGATCATTTGAAACGCCACATACATAGTCTACATAACAACCAAAAGTACTGTGTTTGCCCAGTATGCGGCGAAGACTGTAATCAACAAGATATACTAATGAAACACATAAAAAGAAAACATTCAACGACTAAAGAGGTATTTCGTTGTAGAGAATGCACATTTGAATGTGGAACACTTTCAGATTTGGAAAAACATGAGTTTACGCATGTCGCTACGGGCAGACATTTATGTCCGCATTGTGAAACTACTTTTAAAAGGCGCGATCATATGCTTAGGCATGTAAAATCGCAGCATATGAAGCAATTAATCGAATGCCCAATATGCAGACAGTCATATAAAAGGAAGGACCATGTTGTAAGACATGTTCGAGAAAAACATAAAATGGGTTTTTTAAATGGGAAACTTTTTGGTTCAGCTGATGTTGTGCAGTAAGCGTTTACAGAGCAGTATTGGTGATACTGATTAAACATTTTAAGGGGTGTTTAGATGTCTTTTTTGTATGTTTTCAACTTTGTAATTAAACATTGATTGTTTAAAATCTATGGATGGAAGTTGATTGGTAATAAATTAGAAAATCTTCTAGCACATTTATGATGGTAGCTCAGTGCTTAATCTCAACTGTATGATTATGCCAGCAGGTTGAAATCCTGATTGTCATTTGTTTTTGAATCTCATTTTTCATTTATAAGTTTAACTGATTGTAGAACACAACTACCAAAAAATTGTCTTATGATTATTGTTTTTCTTGAAATTTGAAAATGGAGGCCATAAATTATTTATTTTCTATTCTAACATCACAGGCCATCGCCGCAAAATGAGGTGATGACAATGTCATGTCTAGGATCTATTATTAAAATGCTTTATCTTGTATATGTACAAGATAAAGCATTTTCCTCCCTGGTTTGCCTCCCTTGCATTTTAACCAACTTCAAGAAGCTGCAATATCATTCTAGAAGTTTGTGATCAATATAAATTACACTCAACAGTAACTTAAGAGAAGTAAAACTTCTACAATTATTTATTTAGTACTTCTAGGATATTTTCCACAGAAAAAAAACAGCTAGCTATTTTTCAAGTTGTATTATTTATAAAAAAAGTGTGTCTAAATATAGGTACTATGCAAAGCCCACCGATTAATTTATAAATTTATTTTTACTTTTGTTTTTATTTCCCTCTCATTATTTCTACAAAAATGACAAAATGAAAGATAGCAAACATTTAAATACATTATAAAAAGTTTGAAAATTAGAAAGGTGTTAACTTTTTATGGAAAAGTAGAGAAAGTTTTTGTAAAACTGTTATGTGATTTTTTTTTATTATAAAATATGTTAATGTTTGTACAAAATTTAATATATTATGTAGATGTGTGAATTTGATCTGAGTGTGGGTGTTGAGTTTTAATTTAATATTACCTATGTATGTCCAATACGACACAACACCCAATGAAGAGGTACGCAAAAGATATTATAGTGCATGCACGCTTGCGCAGACACAGGTGCACTCTATTCCCTCACTCCCACAGTCCGATGGGTCGGCTGACACGACCCGGTAGATCAGGCACAGGACCGACAGCTTTATAGCTCCACCCATCCTCGGATTGAACGCGAATAGCGCTGCTGATTCTTAAAATTACTTGATTAAAAGAAAAAAAAATGTTTCAATAAATGATAACATAGTTTTGCTATGTTAAAAAATTTGTACCTACATAACGTCAGTGAAGTTCTAATAATGTGAAAGTAATTTTTGGTCAATCAATCAATCAAATCAAAATCTTTATTCGTGTCCACAGGGTGTTAGGTACAATCAGTATTGGGTAAATGTATCACTGATATTAGTTCTATATAAAATTTCTAATAATATAGATAACATGAGAATATTATAGTATTTCTTACAATATTGGGAAATGGGAACAAAACTTAAAAAAAAAATTACGCACTGTTAAAACTTCACTGACGATAAGTATTGTCCTGTACCTACCGTACTTACAATAATTTGTGTCATTTTGTATTTTCGCTTGAGCTCGTGTTAGAAAATATAAAAGACAGATAATGAGAAAATTTTGTTTTATTTTGAGCTATTTAGCTGTTTCACCCAACTACTTAATGCACCCAGATAAAAACTACCTATCTTATGCAACCTTCCCTTGTTTCGATATATCTCTATACCACATTTCACGCAAATGGGTTCACCAGTTTTTCAGTGAAAACGTAACCAACTCACCGTAAGAGCCTGTCCAGATGACGCGTTTTTAGTCGCGCGTTTCATAATGCGCGATTGTGAGATATTAGAGGTTGATACATTCTGTCCACATGCAGTCGCGCGTTATCTGGGTTGCAACATACATTTCGAACGCGCGACTCAACTCGCACGTAAAACGCGTCTTCTGGACAAGCTCTTAGGGTATTATGGTTACTTTGAGTTGTTACGGTTGCTTTCAGGGACTTATTTTTTCCGTTAATACATCAAGATGAGACATTGGTTATGCCACCCATCTACTGACTGACCGCAGCAAGAACATCATAAGGGGGCATCCCTTAATCACGTAGTTTTTTTAAAGGAATGAGTTGAGATTTTTTTCGAATCCGGAGGCAGGCGCCTTACAAGTTGTATTAAGCTTCACGAACGTGATTAATGGACGATCCCTGACCAACAAAAAATTAGCCAAGATATTGAAGATATGTGACACCAATGATAGTTATGAAAATAAAACTTTGAAAGTTATACTTAAACTATTTTATTTTACAATTACAATCTCATGATCAGGTTGTATAAAGTGTATGCAATTTTAAACAATTTCTATTTACTTATTGGCGACGTCTTCTATTGCAAGGTAGGTACTAGATTTTTTTAGTTCTATATTGAAAAAGGCTTACAAAACTTGGATTATTCCGCTTTGCTTCGCCGAGATGACATGCTTTTTAGGGTTCCGTAGTCCGACAAGGAACCCTTATAGTTTCGCTCTGTCCGTCTGTCTGTCTGTCTGTCTGTCCGCGGCATAGCTCCGTGGTTTTTGTTATTAGAAAGCCGAAATTTGGTATGAATATGTATATTGATCACGCCGAGAGAGTGGTAAAATAAAATTTTGAAAAATAATTTTTTTTAGGGTAGCTCTCAAACATGTAAAGTAGGGATGAATATTTTTTTCTCGCGTACCCCTTCGTGTGGGGTATCGTTAGATAGGTCTTTCAAAAATATTATGGCTGTGTGAAGACCATTTTTCAGTTAAGCGAGCCATTTGCGAAATATCTAGATTTTAAGTGAAATTTTTTGTTCGATACGAGTTACCCCCCCCTCTAACTTTTGAATGGCTGTACCTAGAAATGTGAAAAAAATCACAGACGTAGTACATGTAATGAAATTATAAGGAAAACTATCACGGCTAAGTAGGCTTAACCGGTTACAGAGCTATAGTCGACTAACTAACTCCTACTACGGAACCCTACTGCGCGTGGCCCGACACGCACTTGGCCGGTTTTTTTTGCGATATTACTTGTACAAAAATGACAAAAAATCTTGCCTCATATAAAAAACTAATAAAATTAAATATTAAACACAATTTATTGGTTTTAAATTATTTTTACATACGTATCTATAGATTTTTACGTTGCGACAAGATCGTTTACATTTTAGCACAAAATAGAAATAGGTGTAGCGAGTTATTCTGACATTATCAGTTAATAAAAAAAGTAGGTAAACAGAAAAAAAAACTTAAATTACTTACAAAAATAAAATAAATACTGTGTGTTTCATTTCTAGAGAATTTCGAGAACAAAAATTCAATAAAAAAAATTTTAAACAAATATAGAAAATCGAGTCTTATTTCAAGGAAGTTAAGGTCTTTACAAAAGTCTAATTAAGTGGTAATATTCTAATTGCGTTGTTTGAGGGTGTGCGTTAATAATATTACATGTTGTATAAGGCAGCACATCAATAGAAATACATAGCTCAATTCTGACGAAAAAAAAAACGTTTTCACTACGTATGGATAACACTATAGCCTGTACTAATTGATTTTACGAAAAAAGTAAACAAAATCATAACCTATTTTGTTCTAATTTTTTCACAAAGATAAATAAAATGGCATTAAATGATGAATGGTGATGTTTAGAGCATGACGCCATTTAGTTAATTTCTGTGGCAGAATTAGAACAAAAAACGTTACGACTTAGTTTCCATTTTTCTTAAAATCAGTTGCCACACACTGTAGACGAAAACGGAGACACAAATGTCAGAATATTTTTGTATAAAGTTTACACTTCGACAGTTTGAGATGCCACTTTCGCGACACTTTTCTTGTGTCACAATAAATGTCTCACACCTGTTTTACACACAGACACTCGCTGTATACAGTGACCCTCTTATTCATAATAACGCCATTCATATTATAAGCTTCTTTCAGCTATCGGACTCTTTTGTCCCTTTCTGTCAAACTTAATTTTGACTTGACAGATAAGGACAGAATAGCTTGATAGCTAAGAGTCGGCTTATAAAACGAATGGTGTCATTATGAATAAGTAACTGTCCTGTTAAGCAGATCGTATAGTGTTATAGTATATCTCTCTCTTACATTTAGACAAGCTCTATACTCGAAACGAGTGAGGTATTTCCGACTCTCCAAAAAATACTCGAAATTTTCAGAAATATTGTTTTATGATTCCGTTAATTGCGGTCGAAGAGAAGAATAAATTATAATACAAAAAAATTGTGTAAGCCCGAAAGTAGACATAATTAAATGATTACCAGTTTTTGAAAATCATTACAGCTCTGAATACCAAATTTGGCAAATCCTCCCATAATTTGTTTCATTTATCTAATTCCGCATTGCTCCCTAAATAAATAAATAAATGTAACATAAGAAAAGCTTAAATTTAACTACTTACAAAAATAAATACAAAAAAGTTAAGTTATTATTCACATTAAACTTGTAAAAATTGAAATTAAAACTAGGTTGTTTTTTTTCATAATTTTTATATCCCCCATTATATAATCGATAGATTTCGTCAAACAACTTTATTGCAACATAACACAATTTTAGAACCTATTTCACCTCTTCCGGATACTAGACTGATTCACAATTGCGACAAAATCGATATGAAAATTATCTGGCAGATAAGTCTAACGGGAACTTATCCGGAGGTGGTGAAACTGGCCGTTACAGTAGACTAAGACAACCCAAATTGTTAAAGCTTGTTCTTTCATTAATTTAATGTTCTTAAAAGTATGGATTTGTTAAAAAAAACTTAATATTGAATATGTGCAAGGGTTTTTTGAGCAGAAAAAAAAATTGTGAAAGGGTTTTGTATATATACTAGCTGATTCCCACAGCTATATCCTTTTTGTTTTATTTTTATGTATGGCATCTCGCAAGTCAACCTTAACCGTCGGTTGTCGACTGCTTAACCGGGCTTGCCTGTGAAGTGCCTTAAATGAATTTAGGGCCTCCAGCCAGGGCTTAACTTACAAAACTAAGCGACTACACGGTAAAGGCACCCCATAGTGGGGTACGGGCCTTGGCTTAGGGCGTCGCTAGGGGAGGACAGCAAGGGACAGGCTGGATCAGAATATATATGATTATTATAATCGAGAATTTTAAAGCTATTAGCTCAGCTCAGCTCGCGGGCTGGCTCGTCGAGCTAGGGTCGGGAGGGACGGCTACATCCGTTTCCTGAGAGAACTGGGCAACGAACCCGGATAAGTATCCTATCATTTTACCTGAAATCAAGCTAAAACTAACCCCATATATTTTATTTAAATAGGTAGGTTAAACTCTATTTACCGCGACAATTTGTCACCGTAAGACTATGTGATAATTTTCGGTAGTTATTATAAGCTACCGAAAAATTAACACGTAATATTGTAAACAGACGGGACGGCGACGCGTCCTACCCATAAAGTCGGAACACATTTTTTGAGTAAAATTGTTTTTTTTTGTGCCATTAGAAACCCTACTAAACAACATTACATAATCCAGAAACCCATTATTTTTAACCGACTTCAAAAAAAGGAGGAGGTTATCAATTCGACTGTATTTTTTTTTTTTTTTTTTTTTTTTTTTTTTATGTTTGTTACCTCATAACTTGCGACTGGGTGAACCGATTTTCATGATTCTTTTTTTATTTGAAAGCTGGTGCTTCCCGTGTGGTCCCATATAAATTTTATCACTACCGGTTCAGCCGTTTTATAAATATATCAAAAATAACGATTTATCTCTACTTGCTGATATGCCAATTACTTAGATGATTTGGTTATTTACGCTTATTACAACCTAAAAAAGTGGTGTGTTTATTTTTAACCGACTTCAAAAAAAATGTTCAAGGTCACTTACAACGTTTTACAAAAAAAACGCAATACTGAAACTAAAATAAAAATAATTAGATGTTTGTTCTAATGAGATATTCGGTTATATGAACAAAACTCTTCAAATTTCATGCGTCCTAATTATGTAAGCTGATCCGTGATCGCGGTACTGTCCCTGGGTAACCGTGACCCTGGAACGTAAAGGGCTATTGAAGGAACACTGTGGATGAGTATGACAGTAGTATGACTGTCAGTACAAGTCTGACAGTCCCTCCACCCAGGGTGGGAGGACTCAATGTATGATTTTGCCTCGTAAATAAAAGGTGTATTATGACTTACTTATGTACTACTGACTTACTTATCTCTACTTTCATTATCGGAAGACAGATTTCGTAGTCTTGTCATTTCCTGCAATGATCTATCGTCGTGTGGTTTATTTAATAATTTGTTGGCGTCCAAATCCGATAAAACTATGCCTGCCAAACTTTTGACGCGACTTAGTGCAACATATATTTGCCCTTTAGCAAAATTTTTTTTGCCAAGGTCAATTACAGCTCTTTCGAGGGTGGTACCCTGGAGTTTGTGAACTGTAACCGCCCAGCTTAATATTAGAGGCAACATACGGCGCTCCACATCTCCGTAACCTCTCAATGCCTGAAACGTAGTACTAGATGGAGGTATGGGTATCCAACCATTATTGTCTTTAAGTCTAAGCCCAATAGACTCGTCATCAAATTTAATATATACGGCATCTGGTAGCTCGCCATCCTCCAGTTGGTCTCTCCTCAAGGCTGGCCATTTGATTTTTTTTATAATACCCATAGCTCCATTCACTAGCCCTTCTGATACGGCGATGTTGCGTCTCAACATCACTCGGGATTCGAGGCCAATTTTTATTGATGGCAGAAAACCACCACAGCTGTTGACGTCTTTGGGAATTACGTTCTCTGGTGGTGTTCTACCATATGTCGCTACTTCACGCGACTCATCCACTGCGTTGATTTTATAAGTTCGGTGCAACTTTGCATTTTCCTTGCTAATTTTGTCGTTGTAGTCGTCGACTTGCCTGACTGTGGGAAAAATACGAACGGCGACTCCATCCGCAAATTCACCATTTATAGGCACGTGACGCCGCTCACATAATAATTGCAGCTGAGCCGTCGTTAATTCCCCTACCCGTAAACTATTTAATAAATCGATGAATTCAGTGTCATCGCGCTGTCGCATGTTTATGGTCAGTTCACAAAAAGAAAACTGATGCCACAAATTAACCTCCGCTGAATACCATGATGGCTGTACAAAACACCAATTTCCTTTCACCGGAGGAAGCTGAAATATATCACCGAATACCAAAATGTTGACACCACCGAATAATTTGTCGTTGTTTTTATATTCTTGGAGTCTTAGGTGGATTATTCTTAGGTTCTCATAGGAGACCATAGAAATTTCGTCTATGATCAGCCAATTTATAAAGCGCCATTTACGTCGTTCGTTCTCGAGTCTTTGACCTGTAATTTTTTTGTATGTCATAGTATTTTTCTTTTCTATTGGTAGCAAGAAAATACTATGGAGTGTTTTGCCAAAAATTTGACGAGCAGCAACTCCGGTTAGTGAACCAACTTCCACAAAGTTAGGCTTCAGTAGTATATCTACTGTTGGTGCGTAACAACGCTTAATATGTGCCACGATTAACTTCAACAGAAATGATTTCCCGCTACCTGCACCGCCCGTGATAAAAAGTAACAGCTGACTCTCTTGTCGTTGCAAATCGTTTTCGATTGCCGTAGAAACTTTCTGAAATAAATCCCTCTGTTGGACATTTAATCCGCGAATGCTTCCCAGGAACAATTCATCTGACATGACGGCTCGTTCTTCCATGTCTTCACAAAAGTTATCATCGTCATGAACAATTTGTTCACCAATACATAAGGGTGCATTGCTAACAGCGGTTTCGCGCGCAGCATTAAGTGCGGTAGCTTGAGCAACAGCCTGCTGAATAATTTGTTCAGCGTAACCAAATTGTTCTGCGCTCACATTACCCTGCAACGGGCGAAGATCACTTTGGCGTCTTATAAAACAGCCTTCAGCGGTTTCATTTTCGAACAGTAACTCGCTTTCATTTCGAAATGGTATGTGGCATACTATTAAACTGTAATAATACGCTTCTTTGTCACTATTAATTGTATAGTAACGGGTACGTAATACTGACGGTCTATTTCTTACACGCATTCTAGTGTTGTCCTGCAATCTGATATACCTCACTGGCGTAATATCTTCGTCCCTAAGTTCTGCATCGCCGTTGTCCTCTGACCACGTCGCATTAGAGACAGTTTCAAAGCGGACGGCAAATTCCGCAACGCTTAAATTCTCCAACTCGTTTGGGCGTAATATATAATGATCAAATATATTATTGTAAATACTGGTTTCATCACTGTCGAATCTCAGAAGTCTGAAACGTTCCGCCGGCCTGCAACTATTGACAAAAACAGTCTTACGCGACGACATTTTCAACGGCAAATGGCATAATCTGTATGCGCATTCGGGCGCACTCACCAGGCGTTGACTTAAAATAGTCATTGATACTGAGAACAATTGTTTCCAAACATCACCACCTTGTCTCTTAGCATTCGTAATAGCGTTTCGAATTACATCGCCTGTATCACGTGGTTCACATTTACTCGCATATTTTGCGACGTAATAGGCAACAGCGGTGACACTACCACATGGTTGGACGTCAATATTTCCTTTCCATAGTCCTAAAAGAACTGCATTGTAATTGTTGACCATGGTTTCATTTGAGGTTCTTTTCAATAAACAGAATCGACCATTATTGGCAAGTGCTTCATCTGGCCCTAGACAAACTGTGTGATCACTTGCACGCTTTGGGAAATCAAAGCGACAACCATCAGCTTGGCGGTTTTTTTTACATGTCGCCGTATGTTTATGGATTTGCAAATCTTCGACTAATTTACGTAAAGTAGAGTCACTAGGAGTTAATGAACATGAAACAACCTTTTCAATTACGGCAATTCCTTCTGGAGTTGAGAATTCCGGAACATTTTTACACCAGACCAACATGTGCAGATGTGGGCTACCGCGGTTTTGGAACTCCACTCGGTACCAGAAGTCTTCAATAGGACCACCCAAGCAATCATTGTTCGTCTTGAGGAACCGCATGAGAGCGTTAACACGCAGTGTAAACTGTCGTGCTACCACTACCGGATGCTTTTGCACTAGGTTCAAGCGCTCCGGGAATGATAGGCTTTCAGCGTTCTCGATATTACCTCCATCGGCAATTAGCAAAGCTTTTAACATATCGGACCAATTTAAATCGTTGCAGGAAAATGTTAAAAACCATGTGGGAGGTCCTAAAGTTCTTACCATTGCAATCAATTCAGAACAACATTTCTGCCAATATGATGCCGATCCGCGAATATTTCTCATGGTGAGATGCATGTTATCCACTAGCCCCTGTGGTGTTTGCTCTCCGTGACCTTGTCGCATCCTACATGACACAGATACACTTGATTTGGCACGAAAATATTCTACAACGGATAGAGCATAAAATAAATAATCATTTCTGTTGAACCTCTTGTCAGCACTCATTATCCGGTTTTGGAAGTAGTCAAGGGGGGTACACGCATTGTCTCTTTCCTCGCCAAATCCATTCTTACCATTTGGAAATAGAAAATACCAACATAATTCCTCCATACGGCGTTCACGCTCTAAATTCAATGGTGGTGCAGTTTTCCTTGTGATGGCTGCCAATCTCATTGTATCATCTGTTGAAGAGCTATTCATATTTACAACACTTTCTAAATTAGGTACATTATCATCTATGTTTTGGAGCATACTTGTTGATTCGGTGTAAATGGTGCCCGAGGAATCATTGATTGGTAATTGAATATGGTTTGATGTTGCTGGACTTTTACTTGGGTGTGACTGCATTTCTTGCGTTGTTGTTAAAAGGGAACAGTCTGGTGTATATGTTGGACTCTCTGCCCTTACTAGTGTCGATTGCTGTGTATATGTTGGACTCTCTGCCCTTACTAGTGGCGATTGTTGCAATATGGGCGATTGTATTTGGGTGTCTCGAGTTATAACTATTGATGTTAACGAGAAAACATTAAGATTATCCCGAAAGTTTCCTCTTGGTACTTTATTTGGCGACACAAATAAATTGCGACGTACAATGGCATGCAAATGGTCCAAATCACTAAATCGCATGCAACAAGCGGTGCCATTTGTGGGAGCAGAAGCTCCCTTGGGACCACGTGCATGGGAATCAAAAAAAAAGTAAGTTTTATTGTTACCCAAAGTTTTGCAATGTACTGCTATGGAAACAGCGTTTGCTGTAAGTATACCATTCGAGTGCTCTATGAAAAACCTTAATAATGCATTTTTTAAGTTAGGGAATCCATCAGAACTATTATCATTATCTATGTGACCATTATAATTGGTTTCCTCGAGTGCTGTGATCAATAAATTTTCTCTGTTGTATATAAGTCTTGGACTAAGGTCTGTTACAGCAAGGTACTCAGGATTGACTTCACCGGGCGCAGGATTATCTCTAGCAGCAATGCAGTCATTGTAATATTTATCGCCAATGATTACAATGTAATCGATATCGCTTTTAGACCACTTGTTTGGATCTAATAGAGTGAATGCTGCACAAGCGACAGCCGCTATCCCAGTACATTGCTTACCTCGAGATAAATCAAATCGTAAATCACCTTGATTAAATGATCCGCGTAATATTGCCTTATTGTCATTTAAAGTGACATAATGTTTTGGAGATGTTTCTGAAGAAACAACATTCTGTTCAGGAACAGTATTTTCAGCTATTTGGACTAAATGAGGTACGTTTAACGTAGTTTCAAAATGCACCTGAACATCTCTGTATAAATGGTTATTGGTAATTAACCAAGTTAATGCTCGATTTAGTCTTTGCATATCAACGACGAATTCTTTAGAACATGAAAGGTTCTCGAGACTTTCTACTACCAAAACTAAACCAGCTTGATGTGGTGTCAGTGGTAACTGTTCAGCTATTTCCACAACATCCTTTGCAAATAAAATTACTTGTCCTTTACACCAATTTTGACTGAAACGGTTATCAAGTTTAACAATCTTTAAAAACGGTGTAATGCGACTTAAAAACCGTTCTTCAGCGTATGTCAAATTGGCTAATTCAGGCGGTACTTGTGCAGGCATCATGTTGTTCCAATATGCAGTTGCTGGAATTTTCCTTTTTCGAATATTATTGTAACAGCGAGAGCACGTTGTTATTGTACCTAAAGTAACCAGTTCTTCAGGTAATAGCGTACTAAACATATCTGCTCGTAAATTGGAACGCTGTTGTGGATAAAGACTTCTTTTGCAAACGGCACATGGTACATCAGCAAAAATATTAATAGCCGCTTCAAAAGATTGTTCATTCGCGATATCCCTACAAATATGACTGGCTTGTCGCATTCTGCTAAGTCGAAGTGAACGAGCTTCAGGTGTTTCGTTTGATAAGCGATCATGTATCAATCCGAGTCGGTGAGCACGTTGCTCCTGCGTCTCATTAGACAGGCGATTGTGGATCAAGTCAAGACGGTGGGCTCGTTGCTCTTCAGTCTCTTGGGATAAACGATCGTGTATCACACTGAGACGGTGGGCACGTTGCTCTTCAGTCTCTTGGGATAAACGATCGTGTATCACACTGAGACGGTGGGCACGTTGCTCTTCAGTCTCTTGGGATAAACGATCGTGTATCAAACTGAGACGGTGGGCACGTTGCTCTTCAGTCTCTAGGGATAAACGATCGTGTATCAAACTGAGACGGTGGGCACGTTGCTCTTCAGTCTCTTGGGATAAACGATCGTGTATCAAACTGAGACGGTGGGCACGTTGCTCTTCAGTCTCTTGGGATAAACGATCGTGTATCACACTGAGACGGTGGGCTCGTTGCTCTTCAGTCTCTTGCGATAAACGATCGTGTATCACACTGAGACGGTGGGCACGTTGCTCTTCCATCTCATTCGATAGACGATCGTTGATCAAGCCGAGACGGTGACTACGTTCTTCGAAGGTTTCCCTATTCAAAACTTTTTTCATGTAAACCCGCATTTTCGATAACCTATTTTCGCGCTCTTTGCAAGTCTCTTTGGAAATTGTCCTCGAGTTACATTTCCTCTGTTGAGATAGGCGATTCTCCCTGTCTTCCTGTGTTTCATTTAAACGGCGCTGTCTCATATGAGCAACGCGTTTAGTAGGTCTACCCATACTCAAATACCTAAGTAATTAGTGTCCTTAAGATTCACTAAAAATCAAGAAATAAAAAACAATTTTAACAAAAAAAAAAACCGACTTCAAAAAATAAATATTCCAAAACAAATTAATATGCACTAAAAAGTAAAAAAATAATTGCGTATTTTTTTACAACTTAACAAATCAACTAACTTTACTAACTCAACACATACCTACCTATGAATAATAAATAATTATCAAATTATTTTCAGAGTTCTCCTAAGTAAAACGAAAAGAAAAATATTAGACTACTTAAAAAGCAATCAAATTATTACGATAACATTATAATGTAAGTAGGTACAATTATTGTTATTTTTGGAGTCGGTGTCAGCCAAGGAAACGCCAACAACCTAGCAATAATAATACGAACTTACTAACTATTAAATTAATAACTAAAAATGAACTTTTATACGACAATATCTGCGACCCTCAAACGACAAAAATACCTACCGATACCTAACAAATGAATATTAACAAACGAAAATATATTGTGACAATATCTGTGACGACGAAAATAACAATACCTAATTAAACCAAACAAAAGAACTTTAATAAAACACTAACTAGCAAACGGTGAAATACGAAAATATTGCACACGCGTGGGTGGCTCGGCGAGAGGCGATAGTGTGGCAGCGGTGCGGCCGCAGCGCGGCTCCTCGCGGCGAACACCCCATTGCCCCCGCGCATACCCGCCCGCGCTCCCGTGCTGCGTATCAAAAGCATGGGCGGAGTGGTGTGCACACTCGTACGAGTGTGCGTGGTTATTACAATTTTAAAAAGAAATCTCACGTTTATGTACCTACTTACAACTGGTGTAAAACTGTAATGATTTGTAGTGATAATAAATAACAAACCTATCTTAGTTGGCTGACACCGACTCCAAAAATAACAATAATTGTACCTACTTACATTATAATGTTATCGTAATAATTTGATTGCTTTTTAAGTAGTCTAATATTTTTCTTTTCGTTTTACTTAGGAGAACTCTGAAAATAATTTGATAATTATTTATTATTCATAGGTAGGTATGTGTTGAGTTAGTAAAGTTAGTTGATTTGTTAAGTTGTAAAAAAATACGCAATTATTTTTTTACTTTTTAGTGCATATTAATTTGTTTTGGAATATTTATTTTTTGAAGTCGGTTTTTTTTTTTGTTAAAATTGTTTTTATTAAATATCTTCTTCTTCAATAAATAATAAGTTTTTGATTGGATACTAGTCTTAACATTTGAATGCTCCCACGCATAAAGTCGCGCTCATATTTTTTTTCCTGACATATTGTTTTTTTTTGCGTTACAGCCTATGCGTAAGAGATTCGTTCACAGTTTTTCGTCAGTTTATAACCTTACGAGTAAGATTATAAACTAACTGTAGTTAGGCGTATATAACGCGGGTAACGCCGCGTACAATAGTTATATTCACTATATTTCTATAAACAACAAATCCATGCAAAGTTACAATAACAGTTTAACATGATCTTTAATATTTTGATGAGCAATTGTTTTAAGCAAAAGATGTTCACAACATTTTATATTCTATTCTAATTTCTAGTCATTTAAAAAATTATTGCTTCACATTACAGTTACGTTAGTAAGGATAATATTTTATATTAATATTAATTAGATTATTATATTAATTGCAATTGTATTTATGAAGGCACATATCGGTTGAATTTAGTGATCCCTTGCACATACCAAAAATATAGTTTTCAATTTGTGAGAAAAATATTATGTTAAAATGTGTTAAATATTGCACCCTCAATAAAACACTGACTGATTATTTGTTTTTAATTGTTATTATCTGCCTATTTAATGTCCCACTGCTGGGCTGATACCTCTTCTCACATTGATCATCATGCTTGCTCAAGGTGTATTGATTTCAGATTTTTTAAGGCAATGTTTTCTTCACCGTTAGTCGGTGATGTCTATGATAAACTTTGAAAAGACATATGACTGCTAGTTATAGCTGAGGGCGCCCCCTACGGCCTGTTGGCCACCTGCTGTGCCTGTAGGAATGTTTGAAAGATTTTCCAAAGCCCTAGAACGCAATAACATGGATGGGCTTTAGTCAGTATGAGTCTGACACTCCCTCCTGCTCACCGACGGCGGGAGGAGTCATTTGATTTCCCAATTCTAGAAAAAAGTATATAATATGACTGAAAAAGTCACTTCAGTATGTGCCAGGTTTCGAACTTGCACATTTAGTCCATTGAAATGTTACATTTTTTAGGCCTAACCTTGCGTTTGTTAGAGGACGCAATTTTATTTTTTTGATGTGTAGGGGGGGTCAGTGTAAAGCTAAAACCAAGTTTGTGGGGTCGCCACCCTTGTCCCCCGGCCGCCATCTTGAAAATAGGGGTTGAAAAGGTTTTCACGATATATCTCCTAAACTGTTTATCCGATTTAAAAAAATCTTGACATTTTTGTTGCAAATTAAATTCTCTACAACTTTGGTCCAGAAACTTTTTGTCGTAGAACTATAAATAAAAAAGTTATAAGCGAAAATGTTCAGAACCTTCAGGCCTTACTACCTGTTATTTCGTAGCGTTTCTTTATATTTTCTGAGAACATTTACCATAGAAATGTAAATATTTTTTATACCATCAGAAAGTAGAGATTTCAACAAACAAAAAAACCACCGACTTTTTTAAAAAAAGTGATATTTTGACGCGAGAATTTTCGATTGAAAACTAGGGTGTTTTTTCGATATTAAGTCAAAATAAGGTTAAAAAATAATTATTTTAAATAAAATAAATTACAGTGTATTTGGGACATAAAAAGGCAAGTTTTCACCAAATTTCGTGGAAAAAAAATAATTATGGTAAAAGATAAAAATTAAACTCCAAAAACTGGGTTTTTGAATTTTTCACATAAATTTTGAGGTTATGTGAAAAATTGTCAATACAAAAGTTGTAGGTCTTTTTATTACCTACAATTTTGCCATTTAACTTTTTTCATAGGACTTGTAGTTTTGCCGAAAATTGAGATAAACCAGTTTTTTAACTTTAACCCCCCTCTCCCCCCACTTCCCGACCTCAGATCGCCCTAATTTATTTTTCCTATCATTTTTATTATATTCTCCTCCTTTTCCAATGGGTTTCATCCTACTATTATTTTATTCACTTTTTACCGTTTTTAGAGGCTAAAAGCACTGGCCTATTACTTCGGAGCGCTGTAAAACCTTAGCTATTGACCTAATGAAAAATGTTTTACATAAAAGTTGGTCCTCGTAAAACGATCTACAAAAATGGTCTAATATCATTTTTTCGTAAAATGATAAAAAAAAGTTATATCGAAAAATATATTTTTTTTTCTGAAATTCTGAACATTTTCGCTTATAACTTTTTTATTTATAGTTCTATGACAAAAAGTTTTTGGACCAAAGTTGTAGAGAATTTAATTTGCAACAAAAATGTCAAGACTTTTTTTAAATCGGATAAACAGTTTAGGAGATATATCGTGAAAACCTTTTCAACCCCTATTTTCAAGATGGCGGCCGGGGGACAAGGGTGGCGACCCCACAAACTTGGTTTTAGCTTTACACTGACCCCCCCTACACATCAAAAAAATAAAATTGCGTCCTCTAAAAAACGCAACCCCAAATGTAACTTTTCAATGGACTAATTCATTCTTAAGGTGTAGGTGCCTTTACCTAGAAAAATTGAATTCGTAAAAGTTGAGGTCAATCTATGTTTTCTTTTTTACTTGTATGTATATGTTTAGATAAAGATGCTGCAATAGCAATTTAAAAATGATATGGGACCACCTCTGAAGTATGACTTAACAAACAAAAAAAGAAGTTTTAAAATCGGACTACTGTAGAAAAAGTTATGCATGGTCATATATAAAAGTATATATATATACGCATTTACTTGTGAACCTCCTCCGTGTTTTTCGTTGGTACCTTTTGAAAGCCAATCACTTGTATACAAGATTTTCGTGCCCTCAGCGCCACTACTTGATTAGAAGTAATAATAGTATAAAATGAATGTACGACTTTTATAGCGTGGCGCTTCGCATATTATATTGATGGGCGTCGAAAAGGTAATGCTTTAGGTCAGTATATTATTGAGAATGAAATATGTCCGCTATGTTAGTGTTATTTTATTTTTAATAAGTTTACTTTTTTATTGTTAATCGTGTGCATAAGCACTGAGTTTTAGTAATAAGGCTACAGTATGCCCAGCATATTTTGGTTAATGAGAGATATATTATAAATACGGATGGGTGAGAGTTGCAAACTTTATGCAAAATTTTACCAGAATAGCATTTATTTATTTTCCCAATCTCTTTGATATATATTATAAACTTCAATACATCAGTCAATTATTCATTTGTAATTAAAAAAAACTTGAATTCCCAGAGTTTTGTGTCCAAATACCAGTATTAAAAGTATCCCATGTATTAATCCAAATTCGTTCAGTAGTTTCGGAGATGCGCACTAACAAACAGAAAAGCAGACAGGGTTCTGCTGTATTATTATGTTTATTGATTATTTATGTAACTATATTCCCCGTTCCAGCCTACCAAATTAGCATGGGCATACTGTATTTAAAAAAATATAACACAATAAATTAAAAATAACTATATACACGTAATCTACAATCATAATTACTTACTTAATCTCAAAGTATTCAAATAGGGCTAAAAAAAAATCTTAAACTAACAAAATTTTCCTAAAAAATCATAACTTTTTGTGAATGCGTCCTAAATGGCTGCGCAGCGATTCCTCTGCCTTAAACTTCAGAGAACATAGATCACACTGAAACATAACACTTTTAAAAGTATGTTTATTTTTGACATGTTTAGCTAAACCCTCCTTACTTGTGAACTTTTTTTGACACTTGAAGCAGGAATTTTCCTGCAGGATCTGCTTCAGCTTCAAATGGCGGCGCAGACAATACCGGGACTTGAACGTGATAGCACAGCTCTCGCATTTCGATTTACTTTTAATCTGGTGATGCGTCTGGCAGTGGAGATCCAAATTACATTTTTTACTGAACACAATCTGACATTCATTGCATTCAAAAGTCGCTGCCTTCTGCTGTACCTCGTGGTTTGAAGTCATGTGGCGAAAATACTGGCTGTTTTGCGTAAACTTCAGTCGACAGTACTGGCAGGAGTAAATGTATTTTCGATCGTCGAATATCGCAATTGGGTCGTCGATTTTTCGTGTTTTCAACGCTGGTCTCGTTATCCTGATCCTGGGGCCGGTTCTCACTGGTTTTTTATTCATAACTGTGCCGATTTAACAAGCTTTCATAATATAATTGGACGATTTTTTTAATAGATTTTGTAAACTCCACACGTAAGCAAAGACACTTGTTCAAAATGATCTCACACACACTTTGTTGTCGTAATAACACTGAAGTCTATGTTTGATGCTTATTACTGTTTATTTCGGTTATAAATTATGTAACACTAGTAAATATTTGAGTATTTAAAGTATTATTTTTCATAAATTCGATGTAACCACAATTTTGGACGTCAAAACGTAAGTTTGGAGTGCGTTTTGAAACCTTAGGTTGAACAACTTTCACTTTGTTTTTATGAAAAACTTTATATAGTGTCGGGAAATACGTTAGAATTTGATCGTAATTAGATAATAAAAACATTGAAATAATATTTTTATTACTCGTAATTTTATACTGAAAGTGTTTTATTCATAATAAAAATTTAAATAAATACAATAATGAAGGAACATTGGTGCACCAAGTTTTCGAATATACAAAATTATAATGAGTCATGTGAGGGTGAGGGTACAAATTACAATGTTTTATAGTTAATTAATATAAAAAAATATAGAAATTTATAACATGAACTTATTTAGCTGCTAAGCAGGTATTAATTTTTCTTATATTTCAACAGAGGACTTGTCAATGAAAAGGCAGCCATCGACATCTAGCGATTAAAAATATACCTAATTTCTGAATAAGTTTGAAAAAAAATAATGTTTTTTTTTTAATCCTTAATACCAACTTAACAAACCATTGAATGAACCATAGAAACGACATCTGCGGTTTCCTTTCCTGCTATACCTATTCATGATCATCTGTGTAGACTTTTTCCAACTATGTTAAGGTCGACTTCTAGTGTAACCAAATGCAGATGAGTACCAGTTTTACATGGAGCGACTGCTTAACTGCCTCCACAATCCTGTTGAGGCTTACCTGACCTCCACAACTCAGTTACCAGGTGACAAGACCTTTGGTAAGACTGTTTGTCAAACTTTATGGCTTCTGACTACCCGTAGGTAACGACTGTCAAAGATCTACAAATGACAGCCGGGACCAACGGCTTACTTAACGTGCTTTCTGAGGCACGGAGGAGTGTCGGAACTCGATCTTTATTTCTTTAATTAATTGTACCTGTGCAGGCAGATACGTAGATACTTATGCACGTAATAATTATTATACAATAATAATTATCAGATTACACAACAAATTAAGTAATACGTAAATAATCAAGATTGCTATTGATTACAATTTATTATGAATAATATTCAATTGAAGCAATGTTCGTATTTGATAACTAAGTTCATTGAAATGTCACGTACGAATGTTAACTTGTCGTTTTAGAGATCCGCATGGATTTTGTGATGGGTTTTAGTGCCATCATATATGTATTTAAATCTCTACATATAAAATGCTTTGTCCTGAATGAATGATCAACACAACCTAAACCGCTGATGGTAGAGACCTGAAACTTGGAGGGTGTGTTCTTTGTATGACGTAGGCATCCGATAAAAAAGGATTTTCCTAAATTCTAGGAGGAGGGCAAAGTTTGTATGAAACTCTGATATTTTTAATGTGAATTCGTGTAGCCCACGCGGGCGAAGTCGCTGGCAGAAAATTAGTTATTGGTGCCGATTCTGACTTACACACGACTAAACTAATTTTAAAATATCATGCTCTTTTTCTATTGCGAAATACAAGAAGAGGATAGCAAGTAATTCAGTGCTGTCAAATTAAATGACAGATGACATTTTGTTCGTACAGGTTTATTAATTTAGTCGAGATGTTACGTCGGGATGTTTAATTTTGTATGGAAAACTATTTTTTTCTAATTTGACACGTGTTAAAAGTTTGCTATCCCTTTCTTATATTTGTTGATGGAAAGAGAGAATTATAGACTAAATTTAATTTAGATGGTGTCAAGAGAATCGCGGCCATTATATACGAGACGTTTCACCCGGATCCTGAGCGAATTACTGCACGCACCCGGATAAAATCTACCCTATGTCCTTTCCTTGGACTCAAACTATCTCTATCTATACCAAATTCCATCTAAATTTGTTCGGTTCAGCGGTTTAAGCGTGTAGAGGTTAAGAAGGAGACAGACAGCCACACTTACGCATTTCTATATGAGTTTTATTAAGAGGTAATATTTGTGAGTTTGTAGGTATGTGTTGGGTAAACTCTGTAACTACCGGACTATTAAAGATATTTACTCACTAACAGAAAATTACATTAGCCTTTAGACCTAGATTGTGTTTATATGCGTACAACACGGGATGCGCTGTGGGCAGTAACTAGTATTTATACAAAACGATATGTTTTTATTTAAAACCCAAAATTACCATAGTGACTCTCTGTGCCTTAAAGTTACCCTAAAATCAAAGATACGGAACCCCTAATTTTTAAATTAACTCGCTCTTATCTTCGTACTATCAAAATTACAAAGAATTTAAAAATAAATGCTATGCAACAAAACAATTATGCAAGAACAGCTGTATAAAATCCACCATCTTTGATTCCTAATATAGTTCTAAGTAATTTATTGAAGGGCCAAGGAAATGGCATACAGCCTACTCACATTCAGCCTTCTTGTTTTATTTATTAATTTTAGTCAAGTCCTTGGCACCGAGAGGTGTAAAATTGTGGACACAAAGCAAGGGAAAATTGAAGGATACCTTTCTAGCAATGGAATGTACTACGAATATTGTGGAATAAAATATGGAGTTATCAAAGACAGATATATGGTGAGTAAAGGAATTCAAAAAATTCAAAATTTTCGATTTTCTCTGTGTGCATTTGTGTCGAACAATTAAGCATTGTGCGTATAATCTCAACAAGGAAGAGTATTTTTGACCGGGATCCTAGACCACAATTATAAAAAAACTTATTTTTCCTTAACCTTCACCACACGTTATAATGGTACATTAAAAACCCTTAAAATTATGTTTGCTTTCTTCACAGGCACCCGAAGAACCACCGTCGCACGAAGGAGTCTTCAAAGCAGACAATCGCCTCGTCCTTTGCCCCCAATTTCCTGCCAATGACCCCCTCTCCGCCCCCAGCGACAACGAAGACTGTCTGGTCTTAAACATTTACGTACCAACCTTCAGTAATACCTCCTTACCTGTTATGGTGTATCTCCATGGCGGAGACTTTGGGGTCGGCAGCAGCTCCCCGGTCTTCTACGGCCCCCATTACTTAGTTAGTCATGGGGTTATAGTTGTCTCAGTGAATTACAGACTTAATGCTCTCGGCTTCCTAAATTTAGGCATCAAAGAAGCACCAGGTAACGCTGGCTTGAAAGATATAAGAGCGGCTTTAAGATGGATTAAAGAAAATATCGAAAACTTTGGCGGTGATGACGAAAACGTGACAGTTTTCGGCAATGGCAGCGGCGGAGTTGCGGCAATTTATTTGACACTTTCAGACACTTGCAAAGGTCTTTTCAAAAGGATAATATCTGAGAGTGGAAGTCTTTTTACTCCAAAATCGTTTGATGCCAACCCTTTATCTACTGCGTCACAAGTTGCCAAATCTCTTGGCGTCAACACTTTGGATCCTGAAGAATTACACAACATATACACAGACGTGCCAATTAATAAGCTGGAAGAAGCTATTGGTAACCAAATGAACTCCAAATCAGTGTTTTTGCCTTCAGTAGAAGAATATTTGGACGACGACCCTTTTTTGTGTGATACTCCTTTCAATATTATCACTTCGGAAAACTTTGATGGTGTGCCAGCCATTTTTGGCCTCAACACAGTAGAAGGGTTGACTTCTACCCTAGATTATTACACGATAACAAGTCAAATGGACCGAATTAAAAACGAAGATTTCTCAGTGCTCGATCAAAAAAGTTTTAACGTGTCCAAAAAAGAGAGAATAGAAATTAGAGAGATTCTAAAAGACACTTACTTCGCGAATATAAGTTCGGAAGAAAATGTGATTGGTGGATTGATCAATTTGAATTCGGATTTCTCTTATGTTGGGCCGATGTCGTTATTTGTCGAGATTTATTCGAATAATTCTGATGTTAATGTGTATCAGTATATTTTCAATCATATGGGTTATAGGAATTTGGGGAGACTTTTGACTAATACCAGTCTGCCAGCCACTACAAATATGGATGAATTGTTTTATCTGTTCGAGTTGGAACGACTGCCCTTGCCTATGAGTGAAGATGACGCGAGAATTGTGACCTTCATGACAATGATGTGGACGAATTTTGCTAAATATGGGTAAGATTTTCGATTTTAACTAGGGAACCACTTCACCTACACAGATAAAACCATCGAGGTATATCCATAGAGATGCAATTCCGAACATTACGCGGTCACAAAAACGAAACCATTTTTTAGAATGCAGACGTAGCTTTGAAACTAGTAATCATTTTGATATAAAATTATATCTATCTCTCTCACACTAACCGAAACGTAATGTTCATGACATCTGTATGATAAGGATGGCATTTACTACAAATTTGCCTATATTATTGTTAAAATCGTCCTGCTGTACTCTGATAGATTTAAACTGGCTTCCAAGTGACAGATGTCATAAATTAGGACTGGACAGAACCTTTATGGCACGCATTTTGCTTAGTGATTGCACATCTACTTACTTTAGTAACAATTATCTATGGATAAAACTATCTCTCTCACCTTTCTGAGGTTTCAATCTATCTGGAGGACTGGTTCCTTGGTGTAGTGGTCGTATTCCCGGGTCGGGCCGAAATCGCTTGGTGGATTTTGGAATATGTGACAAAGCAGCCCGGAGTCAGGAAGTTGGTGGTGTTATACTCCCGTGCCTGGGAGGGCTCGTTAAGCCGTCGTCCTCGGCTGCTATCTTGATAGCTGGCATTTGTTACAATTCCATGTCAGAGGCTGTCGATTAAGTAAACCCTGCAGCCCACACGATAAGAAGAAGAAGTATCTACATATCTCCATATCTAATTTATCTAAATCAGTTTAACGGTTTCAGCGAAACACACAGACAAATTTACTTTTGCATATTTTTTTTTTAAGGATTGAAATAAGTATTGTTTTTCCAGGTCACCTACTCCAGAAGCTGCCAACGGAGAATGGTTGCCTTATCCTCACAATCTGGCCATTACGTTAGAACCACAATACGTGGCGCCACTGACCCCTGAGAGAGCATACTTTTGGCGCTCAATGTATTACAAATATGGCGCTGAAATTGAGCGGGAAAATTGACAGCTCGATGACGTGTGGCGGGATTTTAAAAGTATTTATTAATTTAAAAGTAAATGTATCATTAAATTAAATAAAACCTTTTCATAATAAATTCCTAGTTTTTCTTTTATTATATTAATTTAGTGTGTTCTATCAGGTTTTTTTAAATAGAAACGAAGATGGATTTCAAATTTTTTTTATTAAAAAATCTACGCAAAAATATTAAAATACTTACTTATCTATGTTATAGTTTCGTTGTGCAAACCTTAAAGATAAATTCTACTTTATTTCATATTGTAAAACTTTATTAACAAACAAGATTATTTTTATTTTTTAATTCATTAATACATATTTCTTGTAACCATACGATCTTCACAAATCTTATATAAATGAAGAACTGATTCAATCATAGATTTAGCAATCACTAGGGAATCAATTTATTTATACTACATTTGAATACAGGTATATAAAAAAAATAATTGATGGTCGTTAGTTTTGCTAAAACTCGAGAACGGCTGGGCCGATTTAACTGATTTTGGTTTAGAAATGTTTATCGTAGTCCAGGGAAGGTAAGAAAAAGTTAAGATAGATGTTACGTAGTTCACCGGGGCATCTAGTAATAAATATTTATTAAAAGGCACCTTCATTAAATTTAAAACCTTCACCTCTTTCGGTAAGCAGGTAAAAAACATACCTTCCTTCCTCCTCTGTAGTCGGTTAAAAGGCACCGAATAAAGGCACATTGTGTGTATTATAATAATAATTCAAAAATACCAAGGTACAGCTCTTTTCAAATCAGAAATCCCTAACGGAATAAACAACACCATTAAACTAACTTTGTAAGTCAAAACAATTATTTAATTACTTAATTCGATTACTTATATTACAAAACCTTATTCAAAAGGCGTATTAAAATACAATAACAACAATATTACGATCGTATATAAATAATGTTACCTTATTTTTTTTATACTTATAAAATCCTTTTTTCATCCGACCTCAAAATCTCCAAAAATCCAAAAAGTTTCAACCTTTTCAACCATAGACAAGATTTAACGCAAAGGCAACAAACCTGTACGGCCTTCAACTTGAACTGTCACTATCACTGTCGCTAGAGTCGTGTTTCTTTTTATTTCTTTTTTTGTCTCTGTGTCTGTCGTCATGCTTGTCTCTCCTAGGACTTCTTTTGGGGCTGTCCCTGCGCACCCGATGATGTCAAATGCCTGAATCGTCGGTCGTGTGGTGAACGTTGTTAAGGGACTCTTCTGAGCTTTCAGATTTTTGCTTTTTCTTGGCCCTAGAAAATAATTGTGTTTTATCTATTATATAAAAATGAATCCCTATTTCCCTTGGTCATCGCATCACGCGTGAACGGCTGGATCAATTTGGCTGAAATTTGGTACGGGAAACAGCTAGTATGGAATAAAAACCGCACATGAAGGGTTTCGTACCATGGTACAGTATTTACAAAACTATGTATGGTGCGGAACCCTTCTTATGCCAGTCCAAGTCGCACTTGATCGGTTTTAGTATTAGTTGTTATAGCTGCAACAGAAATACATTATCTGTGAAAATTTCAACTGTCTAGCTATCACGGTTCATAAGATACAGCTTGGTGATAGACAGACGGTGGAGTCTTATTAATGACACTATTTTTTTTAGGGTTCCGTAGCCAAATGGCAAAAACGGAACCCTTATAGATTCGTCATGTCTGGCTGTCTGTCTGTCTGTCTGTCCGTCCGTATGTCACAGCCATTTTTTTCAGAAACTATAAGAACTATACTGTTGAAATTTGGTGAGTAGATGTATTCTGTGAACCGCTTTAAGATTTTGACACAAAAATAGAAAAAAAGCAATAAATTTTGGGGGTCCCCATACTTAGAACTGAAATTCAAAAATTTTTTTTTCATCAAACCCATACGTGTGGGATATCTATGGATAGGTCTTCAAAAATGATATTGAGGTTTCTAACATCATTTTTTTCTGAACTGAATAGTTTGCGCGAGAGGCACTTCCAAAGTGGTAAAATGTGTGTCCCCCCCCTGTAACTTCTAAAATAAGAGAATGATAAAACTAAAAAATATATATGATGTAGATTACCATGCAAACTTCCATTGAAAATTGGTTTGAACGAGATCTAGCTGGTAGTTTTTAAATAATCAGCAATTTTCCTCTACAAACAAACTTAATTATGCGGTCGGAAAAAACAAGATAATTGCGACTTTATTGCGTTTTTTTTTTTTTCAATGGTCGGAACCCTCGGTGCGCGAGTACGACTCGCACTTGGCCGGTTTTTTAAACGTTTTTACCCTTTGAGTACGACATATGACATGATACAGTTAGTTGGTAGACTATTTAATTTTACCCCGTACCCAATGTGTCGTCAAAATGCGTCACCAGCACCAATAACTTTCAATAGATTGGAATAGTCATACTTACCCCTTCTTCTTTTCATTCTCCGTGGATATCTGGTCTTTGAACAACTTCGATAGTTCTAGTTCTTTTATTTCATCCGAATTTGTCAGGATTATAGCTCTGAAATAAATAAAATGAGCCATTTAACGATGAAATAATAAAACCCCCAGTTAAACCCTGGAAACCACTCAAGAAGCATGGATAAAAAGATTTTAATATTCGAAAATAAAAAAAAACCTGAGAAAAATTAAGTTGAAAACCAAAATAATAATTTTTATTTAGCCTTAAAGGTATTTACAGACAAACAAAGAAAATGCAATTATACACAATACTACTTAACGTTGAGCCAAGAGTAGGTAATGTCATGAATGCACATATTTGTATGAACTCTGGTACCCAAGGGAAAGATTTAACTTGTGTTAAAGTTACAAAGCACTTTATATGTATAGAAGAAGATGAATTAATATTAAACAGCTAAAGTCTGTACAGCTAAATTCTCGATTAGTGCTAATAGTCAAACACTCAATCCACGCTGATGACGAAGCGTAAATTAATCAAAACAAAAGGTACACTACAATGGCGCCCAACGTGGGACATACAAACAGATCTATAGGTATCTACTGATACAAACCCCGTCGTTTGCCGCGCCCTGCTAGTGGGGGGAACGTGTCGATAGGATTATATCGATATTTGTTTTTTTATATTTACTATTCATGTACACACATATTAAAAAGAAAAATCCTTCTTTGTATATTAATTACTTTACGATAACTATTTTGACGATTATAGAGGAGCTAGCGGCTTAGTAATAGGCGCACGGCTCGATTGATTGAGGTTAAGCATCGCTTGCTGAGGTTGGTCCATGGATGGGTGAGCATCTATGTCATACCGAGACTCCTACGTGCCTCGGTAAGCACTTTAAGCCGTTGATCCCGGCTGTCATTTGTATTCAGATGCCAGAAACCAGTCTTATCAAAGGTATTATAGTGTTACCTAGAATCTGGGTTGTGGGGGTCGGATAAGCAGTCGCTTCATGTAAAACAGTTGGACAGGAAGCTTTTTTTCGGATGGGCAATCATCAAATGACTCCTACCGCCATGGGTGGGGCGAGAGGGAGTGTCAGACTCTTACTGACTAAAACCTATCCGTGTTCCTTCCTCATCCCTTTGTATTCCGGGGGTAACTCTTTCGAATATCCCGCAAACCTAACAGGCTGGACTGGAAGCTAGAATGTTTAAGTCCCATATTATTTATTAGGGGCCATCCTACTCATCTGCCTAGCCTTTTCCCAACTACGTTGGGGTCGGCTTCCAGTCTAAATGGATGCAGTCGAGTACCAGTGTTTTACATGGGGCGACTGCCTAGGGGCGATCCTACTGCCTATTGGAATGCTGAAAAAACTTCATCTTACTTTAACAGTCAAAACTGCTTTAACTACCTACCTTAAATAAATCGCAACTAAAAACCTTTTTGTCGATACTACACTTATCGATATGCCTACACATCACTAGCGAAGGTTGATTTGAACGGGTTTGTGTCAAGGTGATGATCGTCCGGCCCTCGCAACCCCGTGGTACCTACATATAGCTAATTCTACCTATATGTATGTAGGTACAAGCCTTTGTTCGGTCTGAAAGGAAAATATACTACGGTGACTCATAGCGAATCTTATTTGATAGAAGAACTTTACGAAGTCAATTCTTATTCGTGTCTCTGTACAAGTCGTGGTAGCCTAGGGGTTAAGGCACCTGCATCTCGTGTACGATTGTGCGAGTTTGAAACATGTGAAATACCAATGTGACTTTCCCAAAGTTGTTACTTTCTAAGTGTATCTTAGGCCCAAGTTCACTAACAGTTAAGACTTAACACTTAGCCACGAGCTCTTCAATCTATACCAATCTGAAAGGCCTAAATACTGCAGGAACTCACCTGATCCGACCACCGTCGCCTCTGTCGTGTCGTCTGTCACTAATCACTGATATTGAAGTCTCGCCGACCTCGTGTTTCTTCTTGTGCTTCTTAGATTTGTGTTTACTGCGAAAATACACCGAAGTTTAAAAAATAAATCTTTATTATATGTATTTTGATTCGATTAGGGCAAAGTACAAAAGGAGAACATATCTATATTCTAGTCCGAAACTTGAAAAGTTTTAGCGTCATAAAGATTCAGGGCAGAGAAAACCACAACATATAACAACATCATTATAAGCTTGGTCTGATCAGATCCGCGTCACCACCAACAAAAAAATCTATGAAGCTATACACGCTGCCGAAGACCGTGACAAGTGGAAAGCGATTGTCCGAGAAATAATTCATGGAGGTCACGACCCTTAGTATTAAGGAATACGACACAAGGAGGAGGAGGATAAGTCTTTTTTGTGTCGGTCCTCTGTTGGATGTAGGCCTCTTTTTTTTTTTTTTTTTTTTCGGGGGGAAATCCTCATGGACGAACCCGGCCTGGGGAGGCCGGGAACAGTGCCGGACTCTTACCGGCTAAAACCACCCCGGTGTCGCTTCTCGCACGTGGGCGCGGGGCCGCGGGAATCCAGATTCGTCCGCAGCCCCGCACTGGTGCGGCCCGTCCTGCCGGGCCTCGTCTCCTGCACGGGGTAGTGAGGTGTCCTACCCCGTGCATCGCCTCGGGGGCGCGCGTGGACACAGATGCGCGCCGCCGGCTCGGGTCCTATCATGGGGGGCGGGGACTTCCCCAAGTCCGTCGCCCCTGGACCCGGGATGTAGGCCTCTAACCCAACCTAACATGTGCCATATCTCCAGGTCGCGTTGACGCATCCAACTTCTTCCAGCCTTTCGCAGATCGTCACTCCATCTTACCGAAGAGCGGTATGAAACGAAAGTTCGTTTGAAGAAACCCTTAAACAAACGCTTAATTCTATCGTCTGAACCTACGTGGCTACCTATTTTGAGAGAGAGAGTGCCGATCTGTGACAGTTTGATAATTGATAAGAAGATCGAAGATCTTAGCGAGATAAGAAATTATTGTAGGAATTGAAGCATTATTATTATTAGTAGCATATCTACGAGTATGTTAGATTACTTTGAAGTGTTCTACACTGCGTTTGCTAGTAAAACACAAAATGACAGCTCTTTCCCTCACCTGTGTTTTTTGTCCTTTTCCTTCCTGTCAGGGTTCCTATGCTTCGTCTTCTTCCTGTAGACGGAGCCTCCGTTCCCCTCATCAACCGTCTCCAGATGAAGCACGTATAGTCGGTATATTTGAAGTAAGATTACCTGCGAGCAAAACAGTCATCATCATCTGCCTAGCCTTTTCCCAACTATCAACTAACTCTAACTCTGCGTCTAACGCTTACAGTCTGACTCCTCAGTGCCTCGGAAAGCACGAGGTAAGCTGTTGGTCCCGGCTGTCATTTGTACATCTTTGACAGTCGTTACGGGTAATCAGAAACCAGAAAGTCTGACAACCAGTCTTACCAAGGGATACCGTGTTACCCGGTAACTGGGTTGTGGAGGTCAGATAGCCAGTCGCTCCATGTAAAATACTGATACTCAGCTGCATCCGGTTTAGACTGGAAGCCGACCCCGACATAGTTGGGAAAAGGCTAGGCAGATGCTAATGATTATGACTCACCAAAGTATTCTTACAAGTGAAGAAGATATTCATGTAGTTTATTATCTTGTAGTGGCAGATGATGAGGAGTCGAAACGCCAGGAATGGGGCATCTTGAAGTGCTATATTCATGATTATGGCACAGACTTCTATAGAACAACAGCAGGCGCGGCTGTTTCTAAGAAGAAAAAAGAAGAAGATTAGAGAAGAAAGAATAGACTTGTTTTTAAAACCCTATACTTCATTTACAATAAAATTAGAAACACTTCCATTTAACACTTCGATTTTGAGTTCTATTCCGTAATGATAAGGATGGTGTTGAAAGCAAAATAATGTTTACAATAACAAATATATTCTGCAACTGTTTTTGTCTTGTCACCTTAGGAATACAGCTTTAAATCGTTTGACCAAACAGTAAATACGGTTCGTTTAAATGTCTAAACTCATAATAAATGAAGTATGTATAGGTTTTAACAACAGTGTTATCTAATTTTATGATCAACTTAATCAAAAGTTTACAGATGTAATCAAGTTCATCGAATCTACGTTTGAGTTTAATCAAGTTGTTACTAAATTGATTGTTTTTTTTAAATCAAACATTGTGGAAATCAAAATGATTTTACACGGATTTAATAGGACACGTTAAAGTCATCCAGATGCTAGTGCGAGAGAGAGATGCTTATATGAGAAATACTGCCGCCTCTTTTTCGCACTGAAATCTGGAGGTTGGAGGCTATTATCAATTACTTATCTATAATTAGATTTTCTTACTAGAGATAGGTTTTTGACATTAGTTGTATGGACATTATCAGCCGCTTGCACCAAATATTTATTTTATACTTTTACAAATATCACAAAACTTAATATCAATAATAAGCATTCTTTTAATATGTTTTATTATATCAACACATAGATATAATAATCGAGTAAACATATAACATAAATATTTAGCCGAAAACCTTAAATAATAAGCAAAATTATTCAATTTTATCCTCCATTTTGACAGATCTCGAATGACAGTTCTTCCGTTTCACGTATAAATACTCGCATATTTTTTTTGGTGCAAACGGCTGTTAGGTTTGCTTACTAGAGATGAGTATTTGACATTAGTTGACTGGACCTTGTGTCAAAATTCTATCTCTAGAAAGAAAATATTCGGATAAGTTTACAATGGCTGTAAATAAATGCCTGATATTTGACTTTTTTATTCTTGTTATAATGTGGATTGGAGTATTTGTATTGTATAATATACACGAAAGCTGTTAAGCGTGAGTATGAGAGGTTTTTTTTTAAAATTATGAACATAAATATTGTTGGATGTGTTGAACATATTAGAGGATTTTAAGCAAAAGCAAGGGTCCTAGATAGGAAAAGTATACTCATTGGTGTTTTTTTATCGTGGTTATGACTAGTTTCAACAGTTTTGGATAATATGGGCTATTGTTATCTGCCAGATTATTTCGTATTAATGATATTTCAATTATAAACTGATCTAGTAGATAATTCTTACCCAGAAATAGTGCGCTACTAAAAAAATTCCTACCAGACTCCTTGGTTTTGCATTAAAAATTAAATTTTATTTAACACTTCTCAATTTTTATGATTTGGTCTTTGTAAAGTATAAAAATATCAATGACAACGTGACGGAGTGAAGCGAAAAGTCGCTTTTCTTCACCTTCAATTTAAAAAGGCTAATTAAACATTTATAGCGTCATCCATAAGTTGGTATCTGCCGACCAATCATGCATAATTTCAGGACAAAAGCATCCTCTTTTTTTAATCCAAAAAAATATGTTTCCATGTACCAAATTTCACCCAAATCCATTCAGAGAGTTTTTGCGTAAAACAGCTACAAACATCCATCTACAATCGCCACAATTTTTCTCACATTCGTTGGGAGAACAATCGCCCTCTCCGATGTAACTTACGAAAAAGGTGCTGTTGTGTGTATGGGCGGAGGCGTGCGAAGTGTCACAAAGTACGTACATACATGTCAGACCTATTAGCAGTGCCTCGGGACTTCCTCGACTTGGTAGCAGTCAGTACCACCGTGAACTGCATCAGAGACCACGACCAGATCGCCAGGGTTAGGAGTACTAGGACTTTTTCGGTAGCCACCTTCTCATCTTTGAAGGAATCGAAGAATTCTATTATGTCCGCTGCTGTACCTGGTTGGGATCAAGAAAATCAATCTGTAGATTAATATGTTAGTTCTTAATTATCAGTGAATATATTGTCAATGATTTTTGGTCCCATTAGTTCATAATGTAATCTTTCCTTAATTACATATTGTCTTCGAAGAACTTAGCTTTGTCTAAAATCACTCTACAGTAGGTAACCTAGGAAATTGGAGGTTTAAAAACTAAAACAGATTTCTGCTAGGCTTTTGACTTGGTAAACCACACTAGACTTTTACTAATAAAATATGTAATCACAGGAATTTGCTGTGTTAGTCTTTATGACTTATGTGAAGAATAGATCTAAGAGGACACGGTCCATAGATTTTCTTTGAAGGTGATATCTGGAGTTCCGTGACATTTGGAGTTCCGCAGGGCTCGATACTTGGACCACCGCTTTTTGTGCGAGACAGATTTATTGACAAACCAAGTTTACACTATAGAAATGATCTTTTTGGAGATATAATCCCCGGGGAGATAATCCCCGGGTTTGTGCAGGAATATTGCAAAACATAGAAACACACATGAACTATATATTAGTATAATTTATTATTTTTATGTTTTTATTATTGTAAATACAAGTAAATATGTAAATAAATGAACTATAGTGTTCAAAGTCAAAGGTTTTTATTTTATGTAGACCAATTACAGGTTCTTATAAAACGTCAAAGCAAGAAACTAGGTGCAGGGTTCCAAAAAGGAGGTCCTATGGAGAAGAAACTCCATGGATATTCTTACCGGTTAGCAGAATAGAATCTTGAAAACTACAGAAACTTATTACTCACCTATATAAACAAGTAGTAATTGACTGAGTTGGTCTCTCGTAAGATCCCCTTTAGGCAGCAACCAACGGCCGACTATAAGCGTCAGCATTAAAAACTGCTCTATTAATGTCACCCACATGTCCGTAGGGATCTTCGTAGCTCCAGGAATCGGGAGGTCAGTCTGTGAACAAAGAGGAGGGGTTACGGGATGCTCGATGAAGATCTGCAACACCTAAAAGCATATGCAGATCACACACACTTAGAAAGAAGCAAGTAGTATATAGTATCTATCTCAGTCTCTGAAGAGACTGAGATAGCTTGATAGTAATTACGGAAGAGTGATTGTAGTTAATATAGCCCTATAAAAACTAATGAATATGAGAAGGAAAACACGAATATTTTTCTAGCAACTAGTTTAACGTAAATAGAAGTTAGACAAGACAATGACGTATAATTAATATAGACTTGTATAGCTACATAAATTAATACTTATACGCGAGAAGAAAGGGAAAGAAAATAAATGACTTCATGCTTATTGGTCAAGCTTCATTTCTGAGCATCATTGAGACAAGATTAGGGAACCCTATAAATGTTCTTTTCATTTGTGATTGTAACATCATGTTAGTTCGTTTGTACTTTGCCAGGTATCTCTTTGACTCGTACACGAAATGGTAAACCACTAGGCCACCACGACTTTTCATACACTCATCTATTTCTGTGCCAAAACAGACTACATCTACAAACAAAACACACACATTAGTACCTACATAGCATACCTCAACATAGGTCTGGTTGATCATCTTCTTCTGCAGCCGCAAGTCCACCTTATGTAGTTCCAGCAGCCATATCGCTGGCACCACCAGCCCGAGGTATATGAAGACTGATGGGCAGAACCTGGGAGCAATATATAACGCACTTTAGTAATATACTAGCTTTCCGCCAGGGGCTTCGTCTGCGTGGTGCTATACCTACTAATTTAAATTAATAATGACAGTTTCATATAAACTTTGCCCCCCTTTTTTCATCTTCTTAGGGGTAGAATTTCGGAAAATCCTTTCTTATCGGATGCCTACGTCATACAAAGAACACACCCTCCAAGTTTCAGGTCTTTACGATCAGCGGTTTAGGCTGTGCGTTGATCCGTCAGTCATTCAGGACAAAGCATTTTATATATAGACTATAGATCAGATCATACTGCGGTTCCAATTACATTCTGAGGAAACAACTCCTCATTCCGTCTCTCAAACCCAGTTGCACCAGGTTAGGTACTTATACGTGAAAAATTCAAAATTCAAAAGTCATTTATTCAAATTAGGCTGAAAATCAGCACTTTTTGAACGTCAATTTACAAGAGACAGCCCCCAAAACGCCCGCCCTTCACCACTTCTTATGTGTTTTTGCTGGGAAGAAGAAGTGGCGCAACAAACTCCCCAGCAACAAACAAAACAAACGTAAACAACTGTCATTCAAGATCTGTCAAAATGGAGGATAAAACTGAATAATTTTGCTATTATTTTATGTTTTTCGTCTAAATGTGTATGATATATGTATTTTTACTTATTATATGTATGTATTGATATCATAAAACTATGCTAATCATTGATATCACGTTTTGTGATATTCTTAAAAGGATAAAATGATAAAATGTTTGGTGCAACCGACTGATAGCTTATATCATAAAAGACACCACGGAAAACATCTAGTCAATATACAACTAAACACTAACACTATATACTAACAATAAAAATGCATGCCACTTTTCGTTGTAATTTTATAACTCAAGAACGGGCTCACCTATCCAAACCAAATGTTTAGGCTTTGTTTGGACTATTTCATATTCATATTCATATTTATTTGCATTCCACAATGTAAAGAAGATGTTACAAAATGGCTTAGAGCTAAGTACAATCGTGGACCCTGTAGGGCACAGCAAAATAAAATTAATCTTACATCTAAAATTACAAGTAGGTATTAAAACATCAGAAAATATATAAAATTAATTAACGTTACCATCAAAAATTACTAAAACAATAAAAAAAATATAGGTATATAAAAATTCAACAACTAGGCCTAAAAATTAAACATCTTTATTCGTATATAGGAACTATAGAATAAAATATATGTAATAGAATAACAGGCATTTGGTTCATATGGACTAACATATTTAGTAGATGGTTCATGTGAAGTTTGCACAAAATCGGTCGAGCAGTTCATCTTTAATTTGAATTCATATAGACAACGCGGGCGAAGAAGCTGGCGGAATCACTATCACTACATAGTATAAAACAAAGTCGCTTTCTCTATCCCTATATCCCTATGTATGTTTAAATCTTTAAAACTACGCAACGGATTTTGATGCGGTTTTTTAATAGATAGAGTGATTAATGAGGAAGGTTTTAGTATATAATTTGTCAAGTTTTTGTATTCATTAGCTAAAATATCGCGGGCGAAGCCGCTGGCGGGAAGCTAGTTATTATATTTGAAAAACGAGTGAACCGATTTGGAAAAAAAATGGTATTGATATAAATCAAGGTTCCTTTATTGGGCGACTTGTACCATTTTTGTACAGAACCCTTAAAAACATAACATAACGCCGTCGCAAGTTCCGAGGCAATTTGGGCGCGTCGGCCGGAAGCCGGAAGCAACGTCATGACGGCGCGTTTAGTAACCGACTGTCTGCTTACTAATGCACCTTTACTAATCAGCCGAGTGACGTAACTGACATGTTTATTAGTCCTTTTAACTGATTTGAAAAAAAAAATAGACCGCGATTTTCTCATAAAAATAACCGCATATTTTTTTTGGTGCAACTATACTTCTTCTATCTATACTTATAATAAATCTGTAGAGAGGTCAATTCTGTACATGAAATATATTTCCAAAATAACTATTAGGGATCGATACTGATGCCAAAAATGCAATCAGTAAAAGTTTATGAGTATGTATGTTTGTTACTTTTTCACTCAAAAACTAGTAAACGGATTTGGATGAAATTTAATATATACCTACACCTATACTCTATCACTACTTAATATAAAACAAAGTCGCTTTCTCTGTCCCTATATCCCTATGTATGCTTAAATCTTTAAAACTACGCAACGGATTTTGATGCGGTTTTTTAGGGTTCCGTAGTCCGACAAGGAACCCTTATAGTTTCGCTCTGTCCGTCTGTCTGTCTGTCTGTCTGTCTGTCTGTCCGCGGCATAGCTCCTCGGTTCTTGTTATTAGAAAGCTGAAATTTGGTATGAATATGTATATTGATCACGCCAAGAAAGTGGTATAATAAAATTTTGAAAAATATTTTTTTTTAGGGTAGCTCCCAAACATGTATAGTAGGGATGAATATTTTTTTTCTCGCGTACCCCTTTGTGTGGGGTATCGTTAGATAGGTCTTTCATAAATATTATGGGTGTGTGAAGACCAATTTTCGGTTAAGCGAGCCATTTGTGAAATATCTAGCTTTTAAGTGAAAATTTTTGTTCGATATGAGTTACCCCCCCCCCCCCTCTAACTTTTGAAGGCTGTACCTAGAAATGTGAAAAAATTCGCAGATGTAGCACATGTAATGAACTTACAAGGAAAACTATCACGGCTAAGTAGGCTTAACCGGTTACAGAGTTATAGTCGACTAACTGAGACCTACTACGGAACCCTACTGCGCGTGGCCCGACACGCACTTGGCCGGTTTTGTAATAGATAGAGTGATTCAAGAGGAAGGTTTTAGTATATAATTTAACAAGTTTTTGTATCCATTGGCTAAAATATCGCGGGCAAAGCCGCTGGCGGAAAGCTAGCAACTTATAAAACAGGTTTCCCATGTACCCTAGTCCCAAGTTATTGATCAGCCATCGAAGCTTCACCCTTTAGGTGTCAATGTATTAGTTACACAATGTTTATAGTTCCCGTGAACGATCAATGGTGCGTGACGCGATTAAGCGGACACGTGGATTATGTCACCGTAAGATTGTGAAAACCGGATTAGAGTGTTTTTCTAGTGTATATCTTATATGGCAATAAACATTTTTTATTATTCATCACGGCTAAGTAGGCTTAACCGGTTAAAGAGTTATAGTCGACTAACTAAGACCTACTATATACGGAACCCTACTGCGCGTGGCCCGACACGCACTCGTTCGTTATAATATTCCTCCGAACTAATATTAAAAATTAATAAAGTGAGTTTGTTTATTTCGATAGAATAGGGAAGAAAAAACAATAAATAATTTTTGACAAATATTTGGTATTATTGTAATAAAAATAATCGCCCGAACAGGGACTTGAACCCTGGACCCTTGGATTAAAAGTCCAATGCTCTACCGACTGAGCTATCCGGGCTGTGTGAGTAATCGCAGAATAAAATTCAACTTGAATTAAAACTAGCGACGTCATTGATGACTCTCTCGTTTTAGGCATCTATACTATTATATAAAATGACAACCTCATACACTGAATGACTGACTCATCAACGCAGAGCCGACACGGCTGGGCCTAGAGTACTGAAATTTGAACAGGAGATGCCTTTTATATCCTAGACAAGTAATAAGAAAGGATTTTTGAAAATTCCAACCCTAAGTATATTAAAATAGGGTTGAAAGTTTCTATGGAATAAGTTTGATTTTTGATTCAATTAAACTCAAATTTTGTGAGAACACTGTAAAATTAAAATAATTAAATACGTGTTTCACAGTTTTTCAAGATTTTAGCCCTAGGGTGAAAAAAACAAATTTTAAGTTTGTAAGAATAAAAATATGTTTTAACTTTACGCGAAAACGTCTGAACAGTTTTACTTGAAATTCACCAAAAATTTTTGTTATGAATCGGGTCAAGTTTTAGGCTACAAATCGTCACGGTAATTATTATGGGGAATGAGCAGTGAGGCATTCAAATAAGTTTGTAATGGGATAACCTAACAAGTTTTTATAATTATGCATTTTCGCTATCATTACAATCTTTGACATGAAAATCATCACGCCCGTTTCTAAAGCAGATAAGCAGTAATTAAAATTGAAAATACGTTGTATTAGAACGTCAATTTTACCTGCAATGTCAACGAGCACTGTAGCGGAGGGGCTGTATTAATGATCATGCGATTCGGTTACATCGAGTTCGAATCCCACATAATTTTGTTTTTTTTTTAGTTTGGTGTATACATAATTTTCTTTTTCCTTTAGTTAATATCACATAATCTCTTTCACCTCAGCGGCTTCAAGAATTAAGTTACGAATTTGTTAAAAATAAGCGCTTTCAAGTCATAATGTGTAGATGTTATTCCATGGTGATTAATGCCCATGCGTTCTATGTATGAAAAGGGCCTCTTTTCATACATAACAGCGGGATAATTATAAACTAAAAAAAAATTGCGCTTTCCATTGAATTCATTCTATTCCACACTTCAGAAATTAAGAATCTAGAATTCCCTTTGCTAATAAACAAATCATAAGGCCAAACATTTAAATGGATTCGGATGAACCTGCGTGGGGATTGTTGTGGCGATAAATCCTCTCTTCGCGGAGTGGCTAAGGAAGCACCACGGCATCTTGACCTACCGCAGATCCAATGCCTACGCCTGACGCAGGTTCTCACTGGACACGGTATTTTGGGAGGTTCCTGGATCGAATCAAGCGAGAGGAAATGTCGGGATGTCGACACTGTGAGGATCACCCGGAGGTCACGGTGGAACATACGGTGGAGGTCTGCCCCACTTGGGCGGCGGCGATCTCTCACTTTCGGCCCTGGTTCAAACCATGGTCCAAAGAGAGTGGGAATAGGAAGCAGCCACCTTCTAATGCTAACCAGTCATGCTGGAAAAGGAGATAGCGGGTTGCGTGAGGGAGAGACAAATCTCATGCCCCAGCCACGTCATCAACATTTGGAGGCAGGAATCGACTCCAGGCCACTGTAGGTCCGGCCTGCAGACTTTGAGCAATAAGTGGCTAACCGTCCGGTAAGGATTAGGACGGGCCTTATCAGCGGGAAGACTCGGGACATGATTTTTCATTCCTAAAAGAAAACATTTTTATTTGCAAAAATAGAATGCAAATACACAATACCTAATTGGAGACACCAACTTCTAGAATGATGTCTATTAGTTATTTTTAAATTTGTATTGTGTTCCAAGCCAGTTGTTTTTTGAAAAAAAGTTTTTCAGTTCTCTTTTTAGTGGCTCAGTTTGTAATATAGATAATTTACAATATCCTAATGTCTAGACAAATGTTCATCACCTTTAATAAGGGTGAACTCTATATGTCTGTTTTCTCCTTTAAAGCATAGAGGTGTGTTGTTATGTTATAGAACAGTGAAAACAATCACAGGCATACGATCGCAGCAATCGTGGTTCCTTTGCTATTCGTAATTGAAGAGTTCCATTGGTTATTTACGAAGAAATTCAACAGATCCCAATAATATATATTGTACTAAAACCTTTCTTGAAAACTATGCATTTGAAGAACGACAACTCTCATCCAATTCAGATCAGTAGTTTTTGAGAAAATCGGGGACATACAAACACATGCATACCGGTCAAATACAGAACCACCTTTTTTAAAATCGGTTAAAAAACAAAGACTACCTACCCGTGCGAAGCCGGGGCGGGCCACTAGTATTTTATATAATCTCCAGAAAAACTGTCTACAAAATTATAACCTATTTTGTTCTTATTTTCCCACATAGATGAATAAAATGGCATTAAATAATGAATGATTATAATGCAAAATTTTTGTCTGTCTGTCTGTCTGTGTATAAACGTTATAGAAACAAAAACTACTCGACGGATTTTAACGAAACTTGGTACAATTATTTGTCATACTCCTGAGCTGGTTATAGTATACTTTTCATCACGCTACGATCAATAGGAGCAGAGCAGAAGGGAAATGTTGGGAAAACGGGAGAAGTTACTCCATTCTGTTTAAACGCATTAATCTCAGGAGCCGCTGGTCCGATTTGAAAAATTTTTAGTGTTAGATAGTCCATTTATCGAGGAAGGCTATATATCATCACGCTAAGACCAATAGGAGCGAAGCACCACTATTCCACGCGGACTAAATAATAAATATTAGGACGAAAAACATAAAATAATAGCAAAATTATTAAATTTATCCCCCATTTTGACTAATCTTGAATGACAGTTCTTCCATTTCACGTATAAGGAACCTTGGTGCATTTTTATTATTAATACGAAATATTTAAATGAAATTTTCTTTTTGTTGAATTTTTGTAGTGTTTGACTACGCAACAAAATAGCTCTATGAATGTTTTTCAAATAAAGAACTTACCATTTCCATTCCTGGTTTTCTTTGATCGTTAAAGTGAAAACTCCTTCGAATATTAACAGCATTATCGGCGACGCTAAATACCAATATTCTATATCGTCTTTAAAAACCGTAACTTGCCATATAGCAATGATGCCGTGGCAAGCAAACACTAGTCTGGTGATCACAGCTTTGATTGTAGCCAAAACTTTACCGACATTCGCCATTTTAACTTTTCAAAATTCGAATCGGCAAGGTTATGACGTAACGTTAATTCAATTAATTCAAAATGGAGGTCGAAATTCGAATTTTGATTTAAAATAATAAGGCACTGATTTGATTTGTTTTTCTTGCATTTATTTTTATTAAAATTCACTTTATTATTATTATTTTTAAATTAAACTAGTTTTTAAGGCACGAACTTTGATAGAAGTTTATAAAACATTTTTGTTAGATTTCAAATTATTATTTTTGTTACATTTTGTCGATGATATCTTAATGCAACGGATCCCGAAACTGAACTACTAAAATATCTATCTTGCACTGAAAAAGAAGCGCCATCACTTTGAAAGGGATTCTACGATGGTTTCTGCCTTTCTCACATACACTACTGCCTTCGAATAAGCTAAACGTGACAATCGTAGTCAAAAACAAGCAATGAACTGCGTGTAACGAGAAAAAATTGGTTGTTTTCTATAATAGATGCGCGCGCATCTCCCAAATTGGCCAATCACAGGTCATTTTCAAAAGAAAAGGGCTTGGAATTAACCTGGATTAGAATATAATGCTATTTATTTATTATGGCACTTATAGTCAAAGGTATAAGGCTTAAAATTGAGTGGATAGTCGTAAAAACGATTTTGATAGCCATAGATTTGTTAGGGAAAGGCTCTATCCCTACTAATATAATAAATGCGAATGTTACTCTGTGTGTAAGTTTGTTTCGCTTTCACGGGTAAACCGATGAACCGATTTAGATGAAATTTTGTTTGAAGATAGATTGAAACTTATGGTTATACGTAGTTTAATTTTTATCCGGGTGCGTAAATCAGGATACGAGGGAATCAGCGGTGAAAAAGTGCCTTCTGCTCTAGCTCGACGAGCCGGCCCGCGAGCTGAGCTAATAGCTTTAAAATTCCCGATTATAATAATCATATATATTCTGACCAAGCCTGTCCCTTGCTGTCCTCCCCCAGCGACGCCCTAAGCCGAGGCCCGTATCCCATTAGGGGGTGGCTTTAGCGTGTAGTCGCTTAGTTTTGTAAGTTAAGCCCTGGCTGGAGGCCCTATATTCATTAAAGGCACTTCACAGGCAAGCCCGGTTAAGCAGTCGACAACATCCTAGGCTGACCTGCGAGATGCCATACAAAAAAAAAAGTTAAAACTTAATTGATATATTATTATTCCAATAGTCAAGTGCTTAACTTGATTCGATTCCCAAGTGGGAAAGTGTGACTTTGATGAGTAAGAGATTTAAACCAGGCCATAAAATTGGTACCCACATCGACACTGTCGTAGAACAAAGTCGGATCTACAAAATAGCTACTTTACAGGAGAGCACTTTAAAGTTTTGATTTTCTTTGGAACGTATTGGAAATACAACTTTGTTCGTTTTAATATCTCGGAAAGTACCAGATATATAAGTTTTTTTCTTGCTTATATCGATACATTATGTTTAGTTGAAGCTGATTTTGAAAAATCACAATTTCGTTGTATTATCTCATCTGACTTTGTTCTACGACAGTGTCGACATATACTTCATCTATACATATAAAAGGCTTTGTCCTGAATGACTGACGGATCAACGCACAGCCTAAACCGCTGATCGTAGAGACCTGTGGGCCTACTCTAACTCACTGAAACGAAACTTCGGAACGACCGAGAATAGACGATAACTTTTTTGTGGTGCGGTAAGGTGCGATCTGATGCTCTGTACATAGATGATAGAGGGATATACTTATAAACCGGTAAACTATAGCCGTAGTAGGAAGCATAAACTGTTCGCTGTACCCGCGAGCCGCACCGTCGCGCGCTCCCAGTCTCCAGTCCCGCGCACTCTGGCCGCGCTCAACGCACTCTTGGACGCCAAGCATGACTGTGACAAAGATATAGAATGTTTAATTCTATATCTTTGGACTGTGATGTGTTTGCGGACGATTGGAAGACGATCTTGTCAGTGTGTTTGGAGTACTGTGAGATGAGTGTGTGAGTACTTTTATTGTGTTAGCAAATGTAACTGACCAATGGTCGTTTTTAGGGTCCCGTAGTTCCGACAAGGAACCCTTATAGTTTCGCTCTGTCCGTCTGTCTGTCTGTCTGTCTGTCTGTCTGTCCGCGGCATAGCTCCGTAGTTTTTGTTATTAGAAAGCTGAAATTTTATATGAATATGTATATTGATCACGCCGAGAAAGTGGTAAAATAAAATTTTTAAAAATATTTTTTTTTTAGGGTAGCTCCCAAACATGTAAAGTAGGGATGAATATTTTTTTTCTCGCGTACCCCTTCGTGTGGGGTATCGTTAGATAGGTCTTTTAAAAATATTATTGGTGTGTGAAGACCATTTTTCAGTTAAGCGAGCCATTTGCGAAATATCTAGATTTTAAGTGAATTTTTTTGTTCGATACGAGTTACCCCCCCCTCTAACTTTTGAATGGCTGTACCTAGAAATGTGAAAAAAATCACAGACGTAGTACATGTAATGAAATTATAAGGAAAACTATCACGGCTAAGTAGGCTTAACCGGTTACAGAGCTATAGTCGACTAACTAACTCCTACTACGGAACCCTACTGCGCGTGGCCCGACACGCACTTTTTTGTTAATTAAATAAATAAATAAATACTATGTATATATAACAATTGTTTGCACCTTATGTAACCGGCTGTTAGGGTAGCCTAACAGCCGGTTACATCAAACTTTTTATCATTGATACTTTTACGAAAATCACACAAAACAGGATATCAATATATATAAAAATCAATGCCACTTTTCGTTGTAATTTTTAACCGACTTCAAAAAAAGGAGGAGGTTATCAATTCGACTGTAATTTTTTTTTTATGTTTGTTACCTCATAACTTGCGACTGGGTGAACCGATTTTCATGATTCTTTTTTTATTTGAAAGCTGGTGCTTCCCGTGTGGTCCTATATAAATTTTAATATCAAAAATAACGATTTATCTCTACTTGCTGATATGCCAAATACTTAGATGATTTGGTTATTTACGCTTATTACAACCTAAAAAAGTGGTGTGTTTATTTTGTTAAGATAGCAAGACCGAGACACTGAAAAGCGAAAAAATAAAAAAACTTTTTACAAAAAAATAAAACCGACTTCCAAAAAAAGAACTGAAAAGTAAATTTTTTTTTTATTTAAACGCTTTACGACCAAAACATCGCTCTAGCTAGAAGATTGTTTTGTAAAAAAAATTTATAACTCAAGAACGGGCTCACCTATCCAAAGTTCAGGCTTTGTTCGGACTATTTAGTAGATGGTTAATGTGAAGTTCGCGCAAAATCGGTCGAGCGGTTCATCTTTAATTTGAATTCATATAGCAATTCAATCGAATCTTCGTTTTCGTTGAGTTAGAGTAGGCCCCCTGAAACGAATACCCTCTGTAGTTAATATTATATCGTTTAAACAAACAAATAAACACATTAGCTTTATAGATGAGTGGACGTAGATAGTACCTATAGACTAGTCCATATGGATAATGGTGACAATAATTAATTTCACGCAAATTACACACTGATTGAGAAATTTTAATCAATTTTTATTTTTCCTTTTCGATGTTACGAATCAGAGATATTAGTAGTGCCAGCTAGAGAGAGCTATGAGAAATATATTGTTGTGTCTTTCATTATTCTTAAGTAAGTCTAGATATTATTAACTACTAGCTGTTTCCCGCGGTTTCACCCGCATCCCGAGGGAAGTACTTAGCGCACCCGGGTAAAAAGTAGCCTATGTTGTTCCTCAGGGTCTATTATATCTCTGTACCAAATTTCATTTATATCGGTCCAGTAGTTTTGGCGTGAAAGCGTAACAGACAGACAGACAGAGAGACAGACAGAGTTACTTTCGCATTTATAATATTAGTAAGGAAAGTAAGGAATAAGGATTCTTCATCTATACATCTATACATAGTTCATAATAATATATTAATTAATTTAAACTACTTAAAACTACTTAAGACTAAAGATTAAAGACTACTACTACGACATACATATATGCTAAAACAAAAAATATAAAATACCAAAAAAAAAACACCTAAAGGAACAGCTCAAGGTTAAGCGTCAAAATATTCCTCCACATCGCTATCATCTGGTAATGTGCCCAGAAGACTGGCAGCATTGCCACGTTGAATAGCAATGCATATTCTTTGTCCAAGAAATAAGCCAGCCCTCTGGTCTCGCGAAGTGTCGACAAGTCTTTTCAATATTTCCTTGAAGAGGAGACGCGAACTCGGACCCCATGGCCCAAGCGTTTAGACCCCAAACGGCTCAAAGACGCATATACATATAAAATGCTTTGTCCTGAATGACTGACGGATCAAAGCACAGCCTAAACCGCTGATCGTAGAGACCTGAAACTTGGAGTGTGTCTTCTTATTATGACGTAGGCATTCGATAAGAAAGTATTTTTCGAAATTCTACCCCTGAGAGGATGTAAAAGGGGGCAAAGACCTCTTCTGAAGATGGGAAATCATCAAATGGAAAACACTTCTCGCTGTGGTCGGAGCGGGAGGGAGTGTCAGACTCTTACTGACTAAAACCCATCCATGTTCCTTCCTCAGCTCTTTGTGTTCCAGGGCCGGGATAACTCTTTCGAACTATCCTTAACTTTGGATAGATTTTATCCTTCGTATGTCTGTGTACCGATAGTTTAGTTTTTTTTAGTGTATTTCATCATATTAGGTGAGTTTGGTCACATTAATTATTTTTTATAATTTTCCCTTCCGTAACTCTGAGGCAAGCGGTTAGATAAAAATACCGTGTTACCCGGTAAGTGGGTTGTGGAGGTCAGATAGGCAGTCGCTCCATGTAGAAACACTGGTACACAGCTGCATCCGGTTTAGACTGGAAGCCGACCCCAACATAGTTGGGAAAAGGCTAGGCAGATAGCAGAGAAGATTAGTGATACAGAGAAAAGTTTGTTCCCAGGTTAAAACTTGGTCTTGTTTATAATTTAGGCGCAAGATTATAAACGTTCAAAAATTGTGTATATGTATTAATTTTCGGTAGCTTATAATATATCCGTGTCAAACCGTAAAATTGTTAACGAATCTTGGCGACTATTTTGACGATAATATTATTATGATGATGATAAGGTATCTTACGCTTTATAAACTCACGATCTAACAGTGATATATAGATGCTATAAGGGTCACCCCCTGCTACAGAAAACTTAATCATAGGTCATCAGCGGCCTAGCCTCTTCCCATCTTGGGGTCGGCTTCCAGTCTAACCGGATGCCGCTGAGTAACAGTTTTTTATTATGAAGCTCACTGGCGGATCCAGGATGTTGGTTTGGGGGGGCTTGATTCTGGTCAGGGTAGGTTTTATCAAGCGAAACACTAAATAAACACAGAACATTTCATTTTGCTTAACGCATAATTAGTTTCCTTGCTTAGCTTTGGGGGGGGTTGAGCCCCTTAGCCACCCCCCCCTGGATCCGCCACTGAAGTGACTGCCTATCTGACCTCCACAACCCAGTTAAAACATAGGACGTAATTCGATGAAATAATATATGGGTGTACTAAGTAGGTACGTACACCTTTGCCAAAGATTACATTAAACCAAGCGAGATATTAGTAACGAAAATAACTATATTTCTTAAAATAATAAAGACATATAAATTACAAAGAAATTTTTCTTTTTCTCCACAGTCCTACACCACACGAAGTCCAAAAACTTCACAAGACCCAGAATGCGAAACATACCCCCCGGCTCAATAAAACCGATAGGTGCCGACGCGAAATTCAACATAACGAAATTTCTAGATGGTATCCTTAAAAACGCCAAACGCATTGAACTTAAACACAAACTACTTACTAGTACCACGGAAAAGTTTGAAAACTATGATTTTATGGCGTTGGAAGCTGACAGGTCGGGCACGGAGAATGTGATGCGAAGAGATGACGACAGGGAAGAGTTGCTGTATGATTTTGAAGAAGGGGGATTAAGGAATCCGCTGTTTTAATAAATGTCAATAATAATTGTGTTTTATTTAAAACGTAGCTTCTATTGATTATTTGTACAGTCTGCCTGAACTAATGTGGGCATAGGAATTGTTTAAGTCTATGCTAAACCGATTATGTACATCATCTACATAAATTATTTAATATTATAGCGTAGTAACTGATTTTTTGTGTTGATTAAAAGTACTTTAGCCAGTTTCACCGACGACGGACAAGTTTAAACTTATATGCCAGATAATTTAATATAAATAACATTCCCATTATTAAATATTTGTATACTTAATGCCTTTTTAGAAGTGGTAAATTCAAGAATATTTAATATTTTTTAATCAGTAGTCATTCAAATTACCCATGTGTTAGATCGTGTGAAATTAAAAAAAAATACTGCTTCTCAATGGTGACAATGACATTGACAGCCCTTGACATCTAATGGAGTGTTGCCCGTTTGTAAAGAATTCCTTTTATTATTGGAGAAGAAGACTAGAATTAAAGCACTTTTTAAAAATTCGCTGAGTCACCCTATAGACAGAGATTTTTAGACTATTATGTATTTGAAGATCCACAGCTTTCACAGAACCCAATTTTACTGAATAATAAAAAATAAGTTTTGTCTCCCTTTCTTATCATTTGTTAAATGGAATGAATAGTAAATAGAAGATTTGGTATATTTTCAAAAACATTAATAAAAACAAAATGTCTTGGAATACGTACTATCAATAATACCATCGCTTTTTCTAAACCTTTTTTCGTAAATTCTTCTTCGTAATCGGGTATATTCAAAATTCTTGCTGGCAGCATTGATATTGACATTCGTATCGGTAATTTTTATTTTCCCGTCAATCAATAATATTTTTGAATCGGCGAAGATTTGTGATTGTTAATCCGATATATAAGAAATATACATGAAAATACAGCTCTAACGACTTCAATAAGTGGTTTATTAGACTGCTTCTGCGTTATTAAATCGTTTTCCATAAATTATCAACGCTTAACTACTACTTGGTGAGTATAGTTACTAATATTTTTTCCGTTCGTACCTAAGTGGTCGTATCCTGTTCCAATTTGTGTATATCAGCGGTGTATAAATTGACGAGACCGTCGGGTGGCATTTTAGGGTGTTCAAATACATTATACGATCGTAAATATTAAAATAAAACAACGTATTCGCATTGACGAGTGGAACAGAATGAATTTTATTTAAAACAAAACCATAGAACTAACAAAAATGTCTAACAACAATGAAAGACAGATGGCGGCACTAGTAAAATATTGTGTAGATATTAGACCTTTAACAAAAATATTGTTTTAATTAAGTAAGTATATTGTAAAACAGGATTTTCGAGTTATTAAACTTTACAGATGATATAAATGTTTAAATAATTATTTAAATAAAAAAGGTTTTTTTCTATTACTACCCTCGGGCCTTTCTATCTTCAATTGCCTCATTGGTCTACTAGTAGCATAATGCCACTGCTGTGAACGGGTTCGATTCCCGGGTTTTTACCCTCAACACCTTAAAAACCCTCACATGTTTCACAAAGCAGCCCACAGTCTGTCACTTCTCTTTTGACAGCAGTTGTTTTTACAATTCCATGTCAGAGGCCATCAGGTGGATTTGGGAAAACTCTGACACTAGGGCTTGTTAGGTTGGTAAAACTTGCAGCACACACAATAAGAAGAAAATCTCCAATCGAATTGTAAACACTTTGAAAATAAACAAACAGTTAGAATTAAATATTAATAATTGAAGGATTACTACTTGGAACATTAGTTACTATTTTCTCATATTTTTAAATTCTATATATTTATACATATATTTTTCTTAGTGTGTATTGTTGTTTGTATACACTTATATTATCCTACTAATATTATAAACGCGAAAGTTTGTAAGAATGGATGTATGGATGTTTGTTACTCTTTCACGCAAAAACTACTGAACGGATTTGGATGAAATTTGGTACACATATAGCTTTTAACCTAGATTAACATATAGGATACTTTTTACCCGGGTACGCGAAGAAGTTCCCTCGGGATGCGGGTGAAACCGCGGGAAACAGCTAGTATATCATAATCATATTCTAATGTACGCCATTAATTACCCGTTATCTATTCTTTTTCACTTTGACTCCATCCTAAGGTTGTCTGTAAGAAATTGCTTTTAGCGATAAGACCGCCTATTGTACTGTTGCTTATTTGTTTGTGATCTCCTATTTTATTTGTCCTGTTGGTGTACATACAATAAAGAATATTCTATTCTATTTTAAAATATGATTTTTAATTCACATTTTCACAACTTTTTCAGGAATCCAGCCAGAAATCTTACCAAGCTATTAAGAAAAACAAGAAAAGCATGAAACTGTTGCACTATCCCCAAAATGAATACAACTGAAAAAAAAACTCAAATAAACAAAAATGAACAGCATGATTTAAGTCACAGCTATGTAATAACAATGCAGCCAACAGTACCAGACTAGAGCTGATAACACCACTTTACAGTTGATAATACCCACCGCAATGTCTTACACAGAACTCCAGACCGCCCGTCCGTCTGTCATCAAGTATGCCCCAAAGACAGGGCAAAAAGAACCCAGCCCTTCACCATCAGTATCCACCCAAGAGAAAGTCCCACCTAAACCTAGAAAACCGGCAAGGAAAACTTCTCCTCGTAAACCGAAACCGAAGTTCTGTACCCCGAATTCCAGAATATGGAGACCGTATGCCAAAGAGAAGCGGTTTAAATGTGATATATGCAAATCCAGTTTTGATTTGAAAACTCAATTAAAAAGGCATATTATATCACACTCTATTAAAAGACCGTTCAGCTGCACCATATGCAAGAAAAGCTTTATAAAAGAAAACCTTTTGAAAACGCATCTCAGTTCCCATAGGGGTGAAAAACCACACAAATGCAATCTTTGTGAATGCAGTTTCATGTTGCCCGTTGATTTGAAAAGACACATCTTTACACATACCGGAGAGAAGCCTTACAAGTGTGATACCTGTGACAGCGCATTCCGTCAACCTGGTGATTTGAAAAGACATATCCGCAAACACACCGGTGAAAAACCTTACAAATGTAATGTGTGCCACAAAAACTTCGCTCAGCTCCACGGCTTGAAGAAACACAACCTCATCCACACAGGGGAAAAAGATTTCAAGTGTGAGGAATGCGGTAAATGTTTCAATAATGCGGACGCTTTGAAAACACATGTTCGGATACACAGCGATGAGCAACCGCATAAATGTGATGTCTGTGAGAGACGGTTTACCCAATTGGAGGGCTTAAAGAAACATTACAGGATGCATACTGGTGAAAAGCGGTACAAATGTGAGACTTGTCAAAAAGAGTTCAGGGAATCCGGTGATTTGAAAAAGCATGTTCGCATCCACACCAGTGAGAAACCGTTCAAATGTGACAAGTGTCCAGAGAGTTTTAAAGAACGGGGACATTTTAAACGTCACGTCCGTATACATACAAATGAGAAGCCGTACAAGTGTAGTATATGTCTTAAGTCGTTCTTCAGAGATCCTAGTGATCGTAGGAAGCATATCCGTACTCATTTGCATGATACTCCGTATAAGTGCCATATATGTGGTGACGCTTTCAAGTATAAGCCGACATTGAAATCACATCTCGCCAAGCATGAGAAAAATAAAATTGTCGTCCATTAAATCTGTAATTCATTTCATAATAAGATTAGAAAAACTTCCAAACTCTTTTTGCAGTTTACTCTACCGATTTTGAGTTCTATTCCGTACTGATAAGGATGGCGTTGAAAGCAAAATAATGTTTTCAATAACAAATATATTCTGCATCTGTTTTTGTCTTGTCACCTTAGTAATAGAGCTTTAAATCGTTCGAACAAACAGTAAATAGGTTGCGTTTAAATGTCTAATCTCATAATAAATGGAGTATACTATAATTTATTATACATATAAAACCTTCCTCTTGAATCACTCTATCTATTGATGAAAACCTCATTAAAATCCGTTGCGTAGTTTAAAAGGTCTGAGCGTACAGACGGCGGGAAGCAACTTTGTTTTATACTATATAGTTTTTATAATACATTAAATTAAGTAAGGATAATAATATTTTTTAAAGGCTAAGATTGCAGTAACAGTAATTATTATTAAAACCAATTTATATATTACTATACTAAGTTTTGTCGTCGTTACGGGTAGTCAGAAGCCAGAAAGTCTGACAACCAGTCTTACCAAGGGGTACTGTGTTACCCGGTAACTGGGTTGTGGAGGTCAGACAGGCAGTCGCTCTATGTAAAACACTGGTACTCAGCTTCATCCGGTTTAGACTGGCTAGGCAGGATGATCATGATGACTAAGTTTTGTAATAAACAAAAACATTATTTTTCTGCAGTAGGTAGGGTAAGAAGGTGAGGTCGCTCCTCGCTTCAAGCCTGTATGTCGCGCCGCGACTTGGACCGATTAAGTTACTCCACTCAAATGTCTCTATTTCATAAGTTTTAGATAAATATTTGGCGTACATTGTATCAATGAAATTATTCCAAGTCATTTTAATGTGTATAAATGTTGTATGGATTGGTGGATTAATGTCAATATATATCTCTTCAGTATAAAATATGAGTTTTACTATATCTTTCTCTGTTTAGTAATATTTAAAAGCAGAACTTCATTTATATGAAAAAAAATCCAAACTGCAGATTATTCAGCATGGGCTATAGGAATTCAAATTAAAAATTACAAGAAAATTAAAACCGACTTCCAAAAAAAAAACTGAAAAGTAAAAAATAATTTTTATTTAAACGCTTTACGACCAAAACATCGCTTTCGAAGTCGGTGTCTTGTAAGTTACTATTGTTAGTATTTCGCCACCGACTTCGAAAGCGATGTTTTGGTCGTAAAGCGTTTAAATAAAAATTATTTTTTACTTTTCAGTTTTTTTTTTGGAAGTCGGTTTTAATTTTTTTGTAAAAAGCTTTTTTATTTTTTCGCTTTTCAGTGTCTCGGTCTTGCTATCTTAACAAAATAAACACACCACTTTTTTAGGTTGTAATAAGAGTAAATAACCAAATCATCTAAGTATTTGGCATATCAGCAAGTAGAGATAAATCGTTATTTTTGATATATTTATAAAACGGCTGAACCGGTAGTGATAAAATTTAAATGGGACCACACGGGAAGCACCAGCTTTCAAATAAAAAAAGAATCATGAAAATCGGTTCACCCAGTCGCAAGTTATGAGGTAACAAACATAAAAAAAAAAAAAAAAAACAAAAAAAAATACAGTCGAATTGATAACCTCCTCCTTTTTTTGAAGTCGGTTAATGACAGTTCATACAAACTGCCCCCCTTTTTCACCCCCTTAGGGGTAGAATTTCGGAAAATCCCTTATTATCGGATGTCCACGTCATAAGAACACCCTCCAAGTTTCAGGTCTCTACGATATTGGTTTAGGCTGTGCGTTGATCCATCAGTCACTCAGGACAAAACATTTTATATGTATAGATAGAGTTATTGATAATCAGAAATTGTAAGCGGTACAAAAAAAAACTACGTAAATATTAACATGATTTATTATCTAAATAAAATACATTATATTTTATTGTATATCACAGAAGACTTTATATAATATATATGTTACAGTTAAGACCCGTTTTTAGATAGAACGCGTTTTCCCTAGTTAGAACTAGTTTTCACTAAATGCCTTTGTTGAAACTAGAATTAACTAGTGAAAACTAGAATTTACCACTAATATTTTTGATTTCCAAATAAAACTAGTTGTCACTCCGAGCTTTATTGGGTTTGGAAACAAGATATAGTTTTAAAATATTTATTAAAAAGATCTAGAACACAGTCATTTGTACCTGGTAAAAATAATAATCTTACCTTAAACCTGCCACCCTCAACTATCGTTACCAGGAGAAACTGGATGCAATCTGGACTTTAGGGCACCCCGACTCGGACAGGTTAGGTTAGAAGCCATCCCCTTCGTGGTTATTTTTTTATAAACCACCTAGAAGTAGGAGCCCTGCGAAGCGGGGCTCCGTCGACCAAGCCCACCCTCGACCAAAAGACGATTCTGAATGACATGAATTTTTATGCCTACGAATAACTGATTCACTTCCGAAAAACGCGTGTTGTCTAGTAAGAACTAGTTTTAACTGATATTCAATTTTGAAAATTAGTTAATTCTAGTTTCAACAAAGGCATTAAGTGAAAACTAGGGAAAACGGGTTTTAACTGTAACATATACACAAAGAAACTTAATCATGCGGTCGTAAAAATACAAGATAAATGCGACTTTATTGCGTGTAATATTCCTTCTAAAGATCTCTCGGAGGAGCTTGTAGCTAAGTAACAGCCGCACGGTTCGACCGATCAAAGGTTAAGCTGCGCTTGGCGCGGTCGGTCCGTGGATGGGTGACCATCTATGTCATAGCGAGACTCCTCCGTGCCTCGGAAAGCACGTTAAGCTGTTGGTTCCTGTTGTCATATATAGATCTTTGACAGTCGCTACGGGTAGTCAGAAGCCAGAAAGTCTGACACCCAGTCTTAGCAAGGGGTATCGTGTTACCCGGTAACTGGGTTGTGGAGGTCAGATAGACAGTCGCTCCATGTAAAACACGGGTACTTAGATGCATCCGGTTAGACTGGAAGCCGACCCCAACATAGTTGGGAAAAGGCTAGGCAGATGATGATTCCTTCTAAAGATCGGAACCCTCGGTGCGCGAGTCCGACACGCACTTGGCCGGTTTTTTTGTATGTGTTTTTGTATGAAATGATTTTATTTATGTATGGTGTGATGTATGGCCCTAGCATGGGCAGACAACGCCGTGCTCTGAGCGAAGCGAGCGTTACATATGGTACAAGCAAATGGCTTCTCTCCAGTGTGGGTCCTAAGGTGATTGGTTAAAATCTTGTTGGTCTGCAAAAAAAAAATATAATGCAATTTTTTTTTGTTTAATAATAATGAACTTTATTGAAACCATTATAAGGTCGATATTTATGTTAAATACTAGCTCCCCTGTTATTAAATCTTTTATTTTAGGGTTTTTTAGGGTTGGAAGACTTTATTAGAAACATAATAAGGTCGATATTTATGTAAAATACTAGCTCCCCGATATTAAATCTCCTAAGTCTTTTTTCAGGGTTGGAAAACCATCAAATGACTTCTCCCGCCGTGGGTGGGGCGAGAGGGAGTGTCAGACTCTTACTGACTAAAACTCATCCATGTTCCTTCCTCAGCCCTTTGTGTTCTGGGGGCGTGGTAACTCTTTCGAGCAATCCCACATCCCTTCTCTAGATTTCAAACTATCTCCACACAAAATTTCATCTAAATAGGTTCGACCTTTTAGCCGTCAAAGGGTGATAGACAGACAGATAGACAGTAAATGCGTATACTTACAGAAAATCCTCTCCCGCACATATAGCAAATCTTATTTTTAGGCGGCAATATGCCTTCGTGGACGCGTCTCTTGTGTTTGACTAGATCAGCGTTACGGATGAAATTCTGTGGAAAAAAGGTTGTATAAAAAAAATATATTTACGACAAGTTTTCCGCCAGCGTCTTCGCCCGCGTGGTCTATACGAATTCAAATTAAAAATGACAGAGTTTCATAAAAACTGTGACGACCTGAGTGGTTTAGTGGTCAACATGCCGGAATGCCACGCAAGAGGTCCCGGGTTCGATTCCCGGCCGGGCAGAAATTGAAATGATGAATTTTAATTTCTGTAACGGGTCTGGGTGTTACTATGTATAATATGTATGTATTTATAAAAATATATAAGTAGTATATCCGTTAAGCTAGCACCCATAACACAAGCATGCTTGCATTGCTTACTTTGGGGCTAGATGGCGCTGTGTGAAATTGTCCAAAAATATTAAAAAAAAAAAACTTTGCCCCCCTTTTTCACCCCCTTAGTGGTAGAATTTCAGAAAATCCTTTCTTATGCGATGTCTCTGACTTTCTGGCTTCTGACCTAAAAAAACCCCCTACGTAAAAATGCTTTACATCATTTTGGAAAAGAGCTGATACTCTTACACTGCTGGACCGATATTAACCGAACATAGCTAAGAACAACCGTAAGGAAACTGGCTTTCAAATGAAAAAGACCGCATCGAAATCAGTCCATCCGTTTGAGAGGTACGATGCCACAGACAGATACACACAGAGACAGACATCGACGTAAAACTTATAACACTCTTTTTGCGTCGGGGGTTAAAAAATAATTTTACCTTATCACATTGTTCACATCGATATTTATAATGTTTGAGGTGTACTAAATTGTAATGATCCTTCATGTAGATGTTTTTTGAGAATATTTTATCACAACCCGGACACGGGATCCTGAAATCAAACAAGTGGATTAGAAGTCAAAAAGTCATTTTGAGGGTTCCGTACCAAAAACCGTAAAAAGAAATTATTAATTAAAAAAAATATATATATTTTTTCAATTCGTCTGTCTATCTGTCACAGATGATTATTTCAGGAACTACTGTCCATGCGTATTGCGAATAAAAAGGGAAAAAAATATATAGTGCTTTTATGGAAAATGGGGGGAAACTGGGGGTTACAAATTAGAATTATAGTTACTAGGTCGTGTGGAGGATTCTGGCACATAAATTAACAAAATGGCGTAAGGGTGGCGCATTTATGTCAATTTGATGCTCTAAACATGTTACATTTATAATTTAATTCCATTTTATTTATCTATGTGAGAAATGTTAATAGGTCAGTCAGTTTTTAGAGTTCCGTAGTCCGACAAGGAACCCTTATAGTTTCACCATGTCCGTCTGTCTGTCTGTCTGTCTGTCCGCGGCATAGCTCCGAGGTTCTTGTTACTAGAAAGCTGAAATTTGGTATGGACATGTATATTGCTCACGCCGAGAAAGTGGTAAAATATTTTTTTTAGGGTAGCTCCCAAACACGTAAAGTGGGGATGAATTTTTTTTTTCCTCGCGTACCCCTCCGTGTGGGGTATTGTTAGATAGGTCTTCTAAAAATATTATAGGTGTGTCAAGATCTCTAACTTTTGAATGGCTGTACCTAGAAATGTGAAAAAAAATCACAGACGTAGCACATGTAATGAACTTACAAGGAAAACTATCACAGCCAAGTAGGCTTAACTGGTTACAGAGTTATAGTCGACTAACTAAGACCTACTACGGAACCCTACTGCGCGTGGCCCGACACGCACTTAGCCGGTTTTTTGTATGGCAGCTTTTTGTAGCAGTTTTTTGTAGGTCAACGACTGCGAGATGCCATACAAAAAAAAAGAAAAAAAAAGTGGGACTTACCTATGTTTCTTATGCTTGGTATGTCTGGTACTATTAGCTAAATGCCACCTGTACCGGTACACATCTCTGTATTGTCGGTCACACTCCACACAGTAGGCGGCCTTGTGCGTCCCGTGAGCTGTCTTGTTGTGAAGCCAGAGCCCGTTGTAGCGCGCCCAGCGCTTGTTACACGGCTTGCATTCGAAGGGGGAGTGTTGTTTTCTAAAATGACGATTTTTTTGGTATAATTGGAGGGTATTTTTAACAGATTTCAAAACAGGTGGTTCTATATTCGACCCTTATGTATGTCCGCCATTTAATCTAAAACTACTGTGGACGAATAATTTTCGAAAAAGTATTCGTATCGAATGCAAAATAAAAAATTGCTAAATTTGTTTTTAAAATATGTAAATAACAATTTGCATCATTAGAAGATATGATTAAAGTCATAAATTTAAATAAATAGTTTGTAAGAAGCGAGTATATTCCATTAAAAAATCGCTGTCGATACAAATCCTTTTTCGAAAGTGATTCGTGCTAGGCCCACAGATCCGATTCGGATGGGGTTTTTCGTTAATTAAATACATATTTTTTAAGGTTTTTACAGTATTTTGGAAAAGGATAGAATAGAAAAACAATGACAGTATACAAAACACAAAAAACTTTTTACAAAAAAAAACGAAGAGAAGTCTGTGTCTTGTAAGTTACTATTGTTAGTATTTCGCCACCGACTTCTAGAGCGATGTTTTGGTCGATAAGCGTTTAAATAAAATTTATTTTTTACTTTTTAGTCTTTTTGGAAGTCGGTTTTTTTTTGTAAAAAGTTTTTTATTTTTCGCTTTTCAGTGATTCGATCTTATTATATATAAACACACCACTTTTTTAGGTTGCAATATGCGTGAATAACCAAATCATCTAAGTCCCAACAAGCAAAATTGCTTTATAACAATCTTTTATAAGAATTAAGACATTATAAAAGGTTTATTTCCATCCTGACTAAGAAGGCTTATCTTACAAAGGCATGTTAAAAGACATTTCGTGCTTAAAGAGCATTTAAATTTACTAAGCACTCTTGTAAACGTTTGGAAGAAATATTTATAAAACATTTGTCAGAATGAAAGTTTTACAAGTGCATTTTATAAGATTAATAGGTCTTAATCATAATTTGCACTTAGTACAGCATCTTAGAAGTATATTCGTTCTTAGTGGCATCTTCATTTAGTGTGTCATTAGACTTTTACTCTTACTATAGCCCTGTATATAACTGCTGTAAAACCAAACGTCTTTAAGTGCAATTTATTTTATCTAAGTCACTTTAAAGAATAGAGGTACGTTTGAAGGCTTTTGTAAGATCATGTTATCTTATAAGAGCCATAAGACATCTCTTTTAAATATTTGATATAACCTCAAATATTGTGTTGCTGCGAATCATTTCAAGAAAATGGACTTAAATAATTGGAAGCGATTCATAAGAAGTGACATATCGACGGAAAGTAAATAAAAAATACTGTGAATTAGCACAAAAGCCACTAGAGTCTTTACAAGTTTTCACGGGATTGGATAAAGTTGGAACTAGCAATTCATAATGATGGTTCCTTACAACCAAAAAGCCATTTATTATAGTATTGATAATTTTAAACAGACATATTTTTTAAGTAATGTGGTTGAAATCGAAGTACCTACACAAAACTAACTAAAAATGCCCAAAATGGTTTTAATGTAGTGTCTAATTGGCTTCATAATAATCTCCTAACATTAAACTCAGATAAAACAAATTACATGTTATTCTCAATGAGAAATACTAACATATCGACTACTAACCTAAACATTTACGCACATAATTGTCATATGAGTACGTCCGCTGACACAGCATGCGCTTGCCCTACATTAGTAAAAACGGATCATATTCAGGGTTGGGCAGTATTTGAATTACTTGTAATTAAAATACGTAATTGAAATACAAATACGTATTTAGTATTTGTATTTCAATTACTTCCTTATAATGTAATTTGTAATTCGTATTTCAAATACTTGACGCCGAGGTATTTTGTAATTTGTATTTCAAATACTTGAGGCTTCAAAATACATTTTTAACATTAAAATACATTTAGCAGGTTTTCTTTAGCAGGTTTTATTCACTCTCCAACGAGAGGCTGTTTGTCATTTAAAAATCTAGTGCTCATGAAAGGAAACTCTGGTTCAGGGATTAATTAATCTTATTTTCCTCTACTTTCCATCTCGTGCTGGTCTAAATTTACTTATTTTGTAATTTGTATTTTGTATTTCAATTAAAAATAGCTAAAATACTATATTTTGTATTTTATATTTCAAATACCTTACTTAAAGATATTTTGTATTTCGTATTTTAATTACCTGCGATACAGTATTTTGTAATTTGTATTTCAATTAAAGCAAAGCATGTATTTTGCCCAGCCCTGATCATATTAAATATCTAGGTGTCACTATTGACGCTCATCTTAATTTCTGAAAACATATTGATTTATTATGCACTAGAGTACGTAAATTAATCTATGTCTTTAAATACTTGCGCAACATTGCAGACTTTACTTTAATTCGACAGGTGTATATGGCTTTGTGTCAATCCATTCTTACCTACTGTATTAACTCATGGGGTGGTGCCTCTAAAACTATTACCTTGCCCCTAGAACGTGCCCAAAGAGCAATCCTGAAGGTCGCTACCTTTCGTCCTTTCAGGTTCCCTACTCACCAGTTATACAGGGAATGCAAAGTATTGACAGTACGCCAGTTATTCATCCTTAATATAGTACTACTCCAGCATACTGAAATTGCTCTCAGCCCGGTACCATCCGGTAAGAGAAGAAAGGATTTAGTTTGCACTAACCCACAGACGAAACATGCTTTTACTAACCGATTTTATTTATTTCTGGGACCTTATTTATATAACAAATTTAACAGACTGCTGAAAATATATAGTGTAAGCTTAAATAGGTGTAATGTAATGGTAACAGAATATCTACAGTCCCTCAATTACTCAGATACGGAAAAATTGCTAGAAGTGTTACAATAAACTGTTTAGCTTAGTCAATTATATAATAGGTAGTAGTAATGTAATTTAATAACTTGGGACAGCTTGTCCTGCTTAGTCTATTATAATAACTTATGTGATATGATTATAAAATATCCAACAATCATTTTTGTGCTGTGATAACTCGAAACACAGGTTTAAATAAACCTAGTTAAGGTGGTCCCGAAATTAGATTTAGAACTTCTTTCTCGCATATATTATGTATTACTCTAGATTAAGTCAACTCCAATGATTATTATTATAAAAAAAATTTGATTGTTATTACAACTGAGCCATTTGTATTTCGCATATGTTTGAACTATGTTTTTTTAATAAATTTTTATTTATTTAATTTGCAACTTTCTACTCATACTCATATAATTATGTCACTAAATAATAAATATTTTGTTTCCCAACTATTTCATAAGGAACCCTATAAATTATAAACATGGCCACAGATAGATTGTCTCAAGTCAGTGTTAAAGAAGAGCAAAAGACTTATAATTGACTTAACGAGTGTTAAATAAGATATATCACTCTTACAATAGTCCTATTGGAAACGGACAATTGCCTTTTATGTTCTGACATATAGATTCATATTTGATTCACAAATAATTAAGTATTTTATAATATTCTAATCACATTTTGGAAAGGGCCTGTGAAAATATAGTTATTTATTTGTAAATCTATACAGGCAATCTACTCTGCCAGATTGTTCAGCAATATAATATCAAGATTGGCTGAGAAGAAATAATAAAGCTAGCTTTTTAATTATATTTGAGTTACTTCAGTAGTAAATAACACATAAGAAATTAGACTGACATTTTTATTTTTTTTAATCCACCTTGCACATTTTTTTTTGCCTCTTTTGTAATAATACGCTTATAATGAGATCACAGAGAGGACTTCAAGGGCAATCACACTTAGAACGGCATTAAGAAGACCATTCAAGGGCTTTTTAACCTTACAGTATGCCAGTGTAAGACACTTGTAAGGTATTTGTCCTTGCAATTGCATTAACAAGATCATTGTAAGAGTAAAAATATACTCAATAAGACCATAATACAACAACTGTAAGAGCAAATATTCTTACAAAGTGCGCCCAATTCCACACTTACAGACATTTGTAAGTATGCTATAAGGGTAAAGAAAAGGTGGTCTTAGGATACCTGTAAGACCAAATTTTGCTTGTTGGGGTATTTGGCGTATGCACAAGTAGAGATAAACCGTTATTTTTAAAATATTTATAAAACGGCTGAACCGATATTGATAAAATTTAAATAGGACCACACGGAAAGCGCCAGCTTTCCAATAAAAAAAGAATCATCAAAATTGATTCACCCAGTCAAAAGTTATGAGGTAACAAAAAAAAAAACAGTCGAATTGAGAACCTCCTCCTTTTTTTTGAAGTCGGTTAATAACACAGAATTTGCTAGAAAAAGATAGCACTAATGAAAGATGACGTCATCATTTAAAAAGGCTGAGTATCCTCACAGTTACGATTACAAGTGCACGTAGCATTTCATCCAGCGCGACCCAGCGTTTGTTACAGAACATGCATTCAATGGGGAGTGCATTACATCACAGCAGTGGCGGATCCAGGGGGGGGGGGGCTAAGGGGCTCAAGCCCTCCCCAAAAGCTAAGCAAGGAGACTTAAATGTTCTGTGTGTCTTTAGTGTTTAGTTCGATAAAACCTACCCTCACCAGATCAAGCCCCCCCCAAACCAAAATCCTGGATCCGCCACTGCATCACAGTGGAAGCCGGCCCTAGTCCTTGATCTAGGTAGAGTGAAATTGTTTTTCCACGATACCCCTTGGTGGGACAGCTTGTCAGAAATTCTAGCTTCTGACTACCCAAATGACATCTGGTATCGTGTTACCAGATATCTGGGTCGTGAAGGTCAGATAGGCAGTCACTTTATATAGACCACTGGTACTTAGCTGCATCCGGTAGGACTGGAAGTCGACCCCAACACAGTTAGGAAAAGGCTAGGCGGATAAAGATTGAAAAGTCTTACCTAATATGATCTTTGATACAGTATCTCATTTTGAAGCTTATCCCACAATAATCACATATAAACTTCTCGTGCCATTGTTTGTAGTGTTTGAAGAATTCCTTTCGACTTCTGAAAAGGACAAAATGTATGAATGATCATATCCTAAACGTGTTTTTGATTAAACACCACCATCCACATCCCCTATTTTTTTAAGTAACAATAAAAAGAATGAATGACCTATTTATGACTCCTTAAACCACCCCATATACTCATTTCCTTTTACAGGGCATTTTGGTTCTTTAAAATAAAATTTTGCATGAAACGGAACGCACCTTTTAATGTCAGAAAAACCGGGGAATTCCCGCGCGTTCTTTAGTAAATTTCCCTAGCTGTAACCATCGTTGCTTGTTTATTTACAAATTAAGTTTTTTTTAATATAAAACGTTTCCCCACACTAGGAATTACTCCTGTGTCGTGTGTGCGTTTAAAACATTCATTACACATGTACAAACACCCAAATTCGGAAAAAAATTAGTTGTCCCGTGCGGGAATCGAACCCGCGACACGCAGCGCAGCAGCCATTTGCTCAGCAACTACGCCAAACGTAAACCGTAACAAAACCGTTGATATATTTTGAAGCTTAAGACACATTTTCATTAATAGTCTTATACCCTACCCTACCTATTCCTATTCGCCTTGCCCTAGCTATCCGCTCGACATACGAATTCCGCCATTTTACCCCTTTAGGGGCTGGATTTGCAAAGATCCTCTTTTGCCACAATTTCTAGTGTGTAGACTAAGTGGTTTATGATCTACGTTCAAAATTATAAAGTCATTTATTCTGGTCTACTATGCTGAAAATCAACACAGGACAACTGTGAGCTACGATGTCATAGACACACATATGCACCCTTTTTAATTAACACGCTTTTATTAGCTCGGGTTGTATGTATGTATGTATGTAACGGAATCTTTGAACCTAATTTTCACTGGTTTCTAGATGTCTGATCAACTTGGAACTTTGCACACGTGTTAAGGGCGGATGACAATGCAATAATCCGATAAAAAAAAACTAAAAAAACACGCTTTTATTGCTGACCGAACTAAAAAATGGAAAATAAATAATAGTTTAAAAAAACTAAAAAAACACGCTTTTATTGCTGACCGAACTAAAAAGTAGAAAATATTTTCTTGATATTTTAATTATTACACCTATTCTATTGGCAACCATTTATGAGAGGAGAGTCATGAAAATATAGGAAAATACACCCCACGCTTTTTACTCTGAATTGAATTATTTAAAAATTATTTTCTACTTTTTAGTTCGGTCAGCAATAAAAGCGTGTTTTTTTAGTTTTTTTAAACTATTATTTATTTTATAATAATAATATTATCTAATTTGACAACATTGGTCCACTGGTTAGTACGGAAGCAACTTATCAACTAAGGTTTAGTATTTATTAATTAAGTAAATATACATGATTTATTCATGCCTGCATCGCGATACACCTCATTTTATGATACTCCTAGTTTTTATTTAATTTAAAAATAGTGTGACAACTCACCCAAATTTCAATTCACATTTCAGACACTGGAATACTTTTCTATGCGTTTTCTGATAATGCCATCTTGTGTGCGATTTGTCGTAGCATGAAAAGTCGCACAGTGTGCATCGATACTTATTGTAGTGTTGTCTCACATGTCGCGATAGTAAGCGTTTATTTGATAGTCCTGATTTGCAAACATCACACGTATATAAGGCTAACTGGAAAAACAAAAATATATATTCTTTGATACGATCCTATACTTCATCTATACTTATAATAAATCTGTAGAGAGGTCAATTCTGTACATGAAATATATTTCCAAAATAACTATCAGGGGGTGATTAGGGATCGATACTGATGCCAAAAATGCAATCAGTAAAATTTTTGTCTGTCTGTCTGTCTGTATAATCGTTATAGAAACAAAAACTACTCGACGGATTTTAACGAAACTTGGTACAATTATTTTTCATACTCCTGAGCTGGTTATAGTATACTTTTCATCACGCTACAATCAATAGGAGCAGAGCACTGAAGAGAAATATTGGGAAGACGGCAGAAGTTACTCCATTTTGTTTAAACGCGCTAATCTCAGGAACCGCTGGTCCGATTTGAAAAATTCTTTCAGTTATAGATAGTCCATTTATCGAGGAAGGCTATAGGCTATATATCATCACGCTAAAACCAATAGGAGCGGAGCACCACTATTCCATGCGGACGAAGTCGCGGGCAGAAGCTAGTTGTAAATAATTTACCTTCTTATGAAACTTATTTTCATGTTTTTCAAGATTCTTTTCACATGAAAATACCATCACACATTTGGCACACTTAAATCTCTTCGATTTAAAGTATTCGCTGTCTCTGTCGCTCTTCATACACAACACTAACTCTACATTGTCTATCTCTATCTTTCTGTAAGAATCTTTAGAGTATTCTGTTATAATTTTGAATTTTGGTTTTTTGTTTTGTAGCGCTCTTTTCTTAGCCCAGCGATTATTTTTGGGTTTACTCGGTTCTGAAAAAAAAATATGATATTTTTTTTAACCCCCGACACATAAAGAGGGGTGTTATAAGTTTGACGTCAATGTCTGTCTGTCTGTGTGTGTATCTGTCTGTGGCATCGTAGCTCTCAAACAGATTGAGCGATTTCGATGCGGTTTCTTTCATTAGAAAGCCAGTTTCCTTGCGGTGGTTCTTAGCTATGTTTGGTTAATATCGGTCCAGCAGTGTAAGAGTATCAGCTCTTTTCCAAAATGATGTAAGGCATTTTTATTATAAGAGTAATTTCATTCGCTATTCGTCTTAATTTTAACTGGACCGATAAGAACACAAGATAAATTTAAAATTAAAAAACCCCCTACGCAAAAATGCCTTACATCAAACCGCATCGAAATCGGTCCATCCATTTGAGAGCTACGATGCCACAGACAGATACACACACACACAGACAGACAGACATCGACGTCAAACATATAACACCCCTCTTTTTGCGTCGGGGGTTAAAAACACTGCTATCTAAAATAGGTTTATTAAGCGAATGACTTTTATGAATCATAATCATCAGCCTATATACTATCCCACTGCTGGGCACAGGCCTCTTCTCACACAGAGAAGGCATGAGCATTGATCACCACGTGCGCTCAAGGCGGATTGGCGATTTCAGACTTTTTTTAGTCCAGATTTCCTCAGGATATTTTTCCTTCATCGTTAGTCAGTGATGTCTAAGTATTTTTTTTATTTCAAATAGGTCTTTGCTGGTTCTTAGAAAGTACATAATGACGATACGATTTATAATTAAGGATGAAAAATTTAATTGATAGTAATACCTGTATTCTCTTTTACCACATCTTCAATTTTCACACAATCTTCACCGACATCATCTAACTCACACATGTCATCACATGGTCCACTTATATCTTCATCATTCTCATCATTACACAATCTAGTGTCTGTCTGCATGTTTAAATCGTTGATATAAATTGTGTGGGGATGGGAGTCATTTAGTATAACCGTTGTTAGGTTCGACTGAGTGCCATAGAGGTAGATCTGAAAATATTTTTATTTATTACTAAATATGTTTTTTTTTTTTTTTTTTGTGTATGGCATCTCGCAGGTCAACCTAGAAGGTTGTCGACTGCTTAACCGGGCTTGCCTGTGAAGTGCCTTAAATAAATTTAGGGCCTCCAGCCAGGGCTTAACTTACAAAACTAAGCGACTACACGCTAAGGGCACCCCCTAGTGGGGTACGGGCCTCGGCTTAGGGCGTCGCTGGGGGAGGACAGCAAGGGACAGGCTGGATCAGAATATATTTTTATTATTATAATCGGGAATTTTAAAGCTATTAGCTCAGCTCGCGGGCTGGCTCGTCGAGCTAGGGTCGGGAGGGCATGGACAAGGTCGTCGCGACGGACCTCGGCGGCGAGGTCGATACGAACGCGGTCTGTGTTTGTGTAGAGTGCTAGTGGACCTACTGCTCTCTTGGAAGAGGGTTATAGCGTCATCGGGTATGGTGAGAGTATGCCTCGGGCGGCGAATTTTACTGATCTGGGAGGGTGCGTATCCGGCGGCCGATACGACCAGAGGGTTAGGATGCTTTTCGGCAGCATCAAAGTAATGCTTGGCGGCACGTTTCATGAACTGTTGGATGGTGGGCAGTTTGAGATCGAGATGGAGGTTCTCGTTTCGTACGTAGAAGGGGGCCCCTGTGATTTTTCGTAAGAAACGGTTTTGGAGGGTCTGCATTCTATGGAGACGGTATGGCTTTGAGTGTGCGAACACAACGGAAGCATATGTCATGATGGGGCGGATGCACGTGGTGTAGATGCGCAATTTGCACTTGAGTGACAATTTGCTACGTGCATTTAACATACAGTGGAGGCGACTGAGAGCGAAGGCCGCTCGAGAGCGGGCAGACTTTATGTGCTCTCCGAAGTTAAGGTGACGATCGAGTATCACACCTAGGTATTTGGCTTGCTCTTTCCAAGGAATCGGCTTGTCAAACATGGTGATGGGACTGGGTAGGGGTACCAAATATGTTTGTTTCATAGGGAAAGGAAAGAGGAGAGCTCATGCAAGAGGTTATCTCAGATCCTAAATGGAAATACATTTGAAATAATGTTATTATATCAAAAATATTTTAATTTTTATCATATGGAGTTCCACAGGTGTTAATATTCATTCTATTAGGTAACATTCCAGGTGATTAATTATTAATTAATAATGATGATATATTTGTATTCTATATAAAATTAATCACCGAAATGTGTATAACTTCTGAAAAACTGCACCCAATAGAATAATTGTTTTTTTGTTTGTTATTGTAGGAAGGTCTGTTGAAAAGATTTTTTTTACAATCGGACATATTTTTTTTATCTCATACCTTTAATTGATTACTTACGGCTATTACTTAGCCACGAGCTCCTCCTAGTAGGTATAGTATATATATAGATAATTTAATAATTAATACCTGTCCCAACCGTAGCATTTCATTAGCCTTGTGCACTTGTTGCTGAAATCTTTTAGCTCTATGTAGGATTGCTATACATTCCCAGCATAGCTTTATGTCCTCCAACAATGATGGATTCTGAAAAAAAAAATTTTTTTGTCAATGCCATAAAACTTTTTTATTTTTTTTATTTTAAATGGGTTTGCTCTTGACTCTAGTCTAGGTTAGAGGTGACAGAGACAAGGTCGACGATGGAGCGAGCTAACCCATAAGAAGCCTGTTCACTCTAACTTCAAGATTTAAAATTTTGCATGTATACACAGTAGAAGTCATTAAAGTTTTAATAAAATAAAATTAAGCATTATAAAAATAAAATTAATGGCAACCTAACAGCAGTAAACAACATCGCAGCAGGCCCTAAACGAGATGGTGGGATGAACTGGACTCCTACCTAAAAGAATGGCCGCAGGTTGCAAGAGATCAGGACAAATGGATGGAAGGAAGGGAGGCCTTTACCCTGCAGTGGGACACAATAGGCTTAAGATATAAATAAATAATAAAAATATTTTTTAGAAAAAATAACTATTAATTATTTATAAGTAGGTAATATTGTTTGACCTACATGATTAAAGCTTTTAACTGTTATTTCTTTTAATTTTGCAGCTATTAGGAGGTGTAATAATTTATCGTAAATAATCCTAAATAATAAATTGTAACTGTAACTTACAAGATTATCGATGTCTGAAGTAATTTTCATAAATATATCGCTATATTCTCCTATTGGTGATAGTTTTCTTCCTACACTTAGACAAACACGGCACTGATTGACAAAATTACTAAATTCAAACTTTATTTCAGTTTCGTCCATCATTTTAAGTTAGTTTTATTTGAAATATTATTGTTCTATTTTTTAGTGTCATATATTACTTATTAATGGAGCTTAGCTAAGAAATAAAAATAATAGAAGCAAGAGCAGTAGACAGTTTATTTTATTAATTTGTTCATCTAAGATAATTCCATTTACTATTTTTCAATTAATTAAATTAAATCAAATAAACAATTTTTACAGATGTTCTATTGTTTTTTTTTTTTGTCATGTAGTGTTGAGTGTCATCTGTCACAGTTTTTCCGATAAATACTGCCAAATTTCGGTTTTTACTAGTTGGCTGAGGATTTTTTTTTATTGTAATTAAATAAAACAGACGATAAAAAATTCTAATAATTAAAACAAGACTGAAATGTTTGCTTAGACTTTAGCTAAAGTAACTCAGTCTTTTGGTCAACGAGTGGTTTCCGGCCGTTCGTTTCCGTATTTTACTCTTCGGAAGCTAACATTAAAAACCGATAAAATCAATTTTATTTTTAATTGCCACAACACTAGTAGTTTTAAGATGGCAGCAGTTTGTTTTGTTGTATGTTTTTGAAATAAAAATCTTTGTAAGATAATAATACGGAATTAAAACGTAAATAAACATAGAAAATGCTGTAGAAATATAGATATACTACAACTACTTCAATTTAAGTGCACAATAAAGTTGAAGACATCAGTTTTCATTGATGATTTTTATTAATTTCACCTTTAGTGAAAGTTACGTATAAAATAAAACATGAAATACTAATGTTTTGTTAGCATAATGGATGTAAAAGGAGAAGGTATAGCCTTTAAATTACTTTGCAATGCATGTCTGTGCGTTGGACGGAAACTTCATAGCATTAAAGATGAAAGAACCCAAAAATATTATCTCAGCGTTTTGGACGAAATTCCTGTGAGTACACTTAAAATCTTTACTTTTATTAAAGCTTCGTTTAATATCATAAATTATATTTACGTCACAAACAAATCTAGCCATATAGCCTATGAAAACAACTCATATTGAAGACTAGCTTCTGCCAGCGACTTCGTCCGCGTGGAATAGTGGTGCTCCGCTCCTATTGGTCTTAGCGTGATGATATATAGCCTATAGCCTTCCTCGATAAATGGACTATCTAACACTGAAATAATTTTTCAAATCGGACCAGCGGTTCCTGGGATTAGCGCGTTTAAACGAAATGACAATATTTCCCTTCACTGTTCTGCTCCTATTGATTGTAGCGTGATGAAAAGTATACTCAAAAGTATAACCAGCTCAGGAGTATGACAAATTATTGGACCAAGTTTCGTTAAAATCCGTCAAGTAGTTTTTGTTTCTAGTAATATAATATTAATCACCCCCTGATAATTATTTTAGAAATATATTTCATGTACAGAATTTACCTCTCTACAGATTTATTATAAGTATAGATATTATAAATTACTAGCTGTTTTCGCGATTTCACTCGCGTCCCGAGAGAACTACTTACCGCACCCGGATAAAAAATAGTCTATAACCTTCTCAAGGGTCCCCACTATCTCCGTACCAAAGTTAAACCTAATCGATTCAGCTGTTTTATCGTAAAAGCATAGGTATGGAGATAGATGGGAACCTGAAGATGGCTATAGGCTTTTTTCTCCATTGGGAAATCATCAAAAGACTCCTCCCGCCGTGGGTGGGGCGAGTGTCAAACTCTTACTGAGTAAAACCCATCCATGTTCCTTCCTTGTCCCTTTGTGTTCAGGGGGTAACACTTTCAAATGTACCGCAGCCCTGGCAGGCTATGGTCCTGGGGAAGCTATAGGCTGCTTTTTATCCGGGTGGGTTTAGTAGTTCACTCGGGATGCAGGTGAAACCCTGGTAAAAGCTAGTGATTAATATTTTTAACCAATTTCAAAAAGGAGGAGGGTCTATGTTTGGCTGTATGTAGGATGAGGTCTTTAATTTGTCTGTTTTTTTTTTCATTTCAATTGTGGACCGAATATGAAATATATTTTTTGTTTCTATTCCCAGCTATTCATGTCGTCGCCAGTCAGTTTACAAGTGTGCTGGGAGTGCAAGGCTCTGCTAGATAAGAGTGTCACCTTCAGAGAACAAGTTCAGGACTCCTATAGAATACTCCAGACATACACTAAAGAGGTAGGCCTCCTTTTTATGGTTCTTCTGCCAACAACTTTGTGTGGAATAAAAAAAGAATGTGTTCCATTAGCATAAGATACACCGCTATGTAATTACTAGCTGTTTCCCGCGGTTTCACCCGCATCCCGAGGGAACTACTTAGCGCACCCGGGTAAAAAGTAGCCCATGTTGTTCCTCAGGGTCTATTCTATCTCTGTACCAAATTTCATTTATATCGGTCCAGTAGTTTGGCGTGAAAGCGTAACAGACAGAGTTACTATCGCATTTATAATATTAGTAAGGATTAGTAAGGATTATTTTTTACGGTTTGTCGCTTACTTGTGAATTAATGTTTTAAAATCGGGCCAAAAAATCCTTGATTTCAAATAAGTTCTTGAGATTCTTTTTTTGCATATATCACTGATACGCATGTCTACACATCGCTAATACCAAGGCGAATTCACACTTTCTCTATCATAGAAAATTCACAATTTATTGCAAACAGACAGACAGACGCGGACAGTATAATATGTAGTCATAGCCATATTTTTCTTTTCAGAACCTCCACGAATGCCTGCTAACAGATGTGAGCCGCTCTCCTCGTCTGAATATACACACAGCAGAAGGGATAAGCATATCGCCTACAGGCTCAGATGTGGTGGAAACCTTCCCTGAAGTGCCCATCATTTGCGTCAAAAATGAACTGAAAGAAGACTCGGATTTTGATAAAGGTATCATCATCATCAGCCTATATATTGTCCCACTGCTGGGCACAGGCCTCTTCTCATACAGAGAAGACATGAGCATTGATCACCACGTGCGCTCAAGGCAGATTGGCGATTTCAGACTTTTAATGTCCAGGTTTTTTTCGCCACACTGTATTTTTCCTGGGAATACTATTGCCATGCTTATCATACAGATATCATGAAAATTATGTATAGGCTAGTGTGAGAGAGACAGATATAATTTTACATAAAATGATTACTAGTTTCAAAGCTATGTCTGCATTCAAAAAAATGGTTACGTTTTTGTTACCGTAATGTTCGGGATTACATCTCTATTGATATATCTCAATGGATTTTTTAAAATTTTCTTCAAATACTAAAAAATGCATTAATTTTTTTAGATGACACAAATGTTTTAGATGAGAACAGCCCACTGTCAGACAGTTCTGAGAACACGAAGCATTTTGAGTCAGAACTTCAGAACATAATGTGCTCCATGAAGAGAGATGAGAAGAGAAAGAGAGTAAGCAAGAAGATCAAGAAAACTAAGAAGGTTAAGAGTCTTAAAGTTCAAGATAAGGTAGATATTTGACTTTTATCTATACTTATAATAAATCTGTAGAGAGGTCAATTCTGTACATGAAATATATTTCCAAAATAACTATCCGTGATAGGGATTGATACTGATGCCAAAAATGCAATTAGTAAAATTTTTGTCTGTCTGTCTGTATAAACGTTATAGAAACAAAAACTACTCGACGGATTTTAACGAAACTTGGTACAATTATTTTTCATACTCCTGAGCTGGTTATAGTATACTTTTCATCACGCTACAATCAATAGGAGCAGAGCAGTGAAGGGGAATGTTGGGAAAACGGGAGAAGTTACTCCATTTTTTAAGCTTCCGTCGCGTGTGGAACCTTAATGGTTAAAGCTACACAGAAATCAAGGCTACAGGCTATATATCATCACGCTAAGACCAATAGGAGCGGAGCACCACTATTCCACGCGGACGAAGTCGTTGGCAGAAGCTAGTAATTAATAATTTTAAAGTTTTCCTCTCTTTTATAGGGAAATTCTAGCTGTTGCTTGTAGTTTTGCCATGTCTGTATGTCTGTCCGAGGCATAGCTCCGAGGTTCTTGTTACTAGAAAGCTAAAATTTGGAATGGATATGCATATTGATCACGCCGATAAAAGTGATAAAATAAAATTTTGAAAAATATATTTTTTAAGGGAGGTCCCATACACGTAAAACGTGTTTTTTTTTTTTGTCGCATATCGTGTGGGGTATTGTTAGATAGGTCTTTCAAAAATATTATGGGTATGTGAAGACTATTTTTCGGTTAAGAATTCGCGAAATATATTAATTCAAAGTGCAAATCTTTGTTCGATACGAGGGTCCTCCATTTTTTTTGTTTATGGCATCTCGCAGATCAACCTAGAAGGTTGTCGACTGCTTAACCAGGCTTGCCTGTGAAGTGCCTTAAATGAATTTAGGGCCTCCAGCCAGAGAGCACCCCCTACTGGGGTACAGGCCTCGGCTTAGGGCCTCGCTGGGGGAGGACAGCAAGGGACAGGCTGGATCAGAATACAGTGGACCCCCGATAATCCGGCCCCTGTCTAATCCGGCGCCCCCTGTAATCCGACATGACTTAGAATGATAAATATAGTAGATATGTATGTGCATTTATGCTTAATTTTATAATAAAACGTAAGCTCTCAATTGTTATTTAATTTACTAAATTCGACTTACATAAATTAAGTCTGATTTGTATGTATATATGAGAGCGTCCTCCCCTCTAACTTTTGAATGGCTGTCCCTAGAAATGTGAAAAAAATCACAGATGAAGTATATATTATAATGAACTTGTAAGGAAAACTATCACAGCTAAGTAGGCTTTACCGGTTACAGAGTTATAGTCGACTAACTAAGACATATTACGGTACCCTGTTGCGCTCGCCCGGTACTCACACTAATTTTTTTTTTATTTCAGCCAAAACAGCTAAAAAAACAGGACCAAAAAATTCTCACCATAGAGTTGAGTTACGAGGAGATGTTGTTGGAAAGAGACAGGGAGTCTGCCAGAGACGCGTATGTGAAGGCGGAGTATAAGTGTGAGACGTGCCTCATTGGCTTTAATTATAAGAAGTCGTATTTAGCTCATGTAGCGGCTAAGCATTTGGAGGTAAGTTGAAGATAAAGATACTTTTTATTTTGCAAATATAGGTAGGTACATGTAAATGGTGTTATAATATAAACTAGCTGCCCCGCGCGACTTCGTTCGCGTGGTATGCAACTCCTACCCAATTCCTAACCAACTCCTAACCAACTCCTACCCAACTCCTACCTTTTTTTTTTATCCTATGTCCGTCCCCTGGTTCTAAGCTACCTCCCCACCAATTTTCAGCCAAATCGGTCCAGCCGTTCTCGAGTTATAAATGGTGTAACTAACACGACTTTCTTTTATATATATAGATAGATTAAGTTCTGCCATATTTTGCCAGTCGGCGTGCAAAATTATACAAATAAAAACAAAAATAGAGTCTAAGTAGGCAATTAAAGTTATAATAAAATTAAGTATAGAGGTAACTAAAACATTTTTTAAATACTATCTATCTATACTTATAATAAATCTGTAGAGAGGTCAATTCTGTACATGAAATATATTTCCAAAATAACTATCAGGGGGTGATTAGGGATCGATACTGATGCCAAAAATGCGATCAGTAAAATTTTTGTCTGTCTGTCTGTCTGTCTGTCTGTATAAACTCTATAGAAACAAAAACTACTCGACGGATTTTAACGAAACTTGGTACAATTATTTGTCATACTCCTGAGATGGTTATAGTATACTTTTCATCACGCTACAATCAATAGGAGCAGAGCAGTGAAGGGAAATGTTGTCATTTTGTTTAAACGCGCTAATCTCAGGAACCGCTGGTCCGATTTAAATAATTCTTTCAGTGTTAGATAGTCCATTTATCGAGGAAGGCTATAGGCTATATATCATCACGCTAAGACCAATAGGAGCGGAGCACCACTGTTCCACGCGGACGAAGTCGCTGGCAGAAGCTAGTCAATAATAAAATTATACATTGCACAATAAGATAAAAAACTAATAAACACAATTAATTAGCGACTAGTTTAAATTTCTTTGTCAGTCAGAAATTCGCTTATATTATAATAGGCTTTGGTAGCTAAAAATGTTCTGAGCTTTTTTTTTAATAAATTAATAGGCAATTCTTTCCACGGCTTGGAATATTATTATAAATTACGGGAGCCATGCAGAAGACACTTTTGAATATTAGGTACTAATTTTTTTTATATGCTACCTGTCTGCCCTCTGTTTTTCCGCGCCCCGAGGAACTAAGGACTACGTAACACACCCGGATAAAACCAATAAGATTTAATAAAATAGATATAATTAAGACATTTATAAAAAGACTAGCTTCTGCCCGCGACTTCGTCCGCGTGGAATAGTAACTTTGGGCTATCGCTAACTTTAACCCCCGATTTTGAAACATTCTTCATTGATGCTCCGCTCCTATTGATTTTAGCGTGATGATATATAGCCTATAGCCTTCCTAGATAAATGGGCTATCTAACACTGAAAGAATTTAAGTAGTTCCTGAGATTAGCGCGCTCAAACAAACAAACAAACTCTCCAGCTTTATTATATTAGTATAGATAAGAAAAATAAAACCCTAACTTTTTGCAGCTTATTCAACCGATTTTGAGTTCTATTCCGTACTGATATAGAACAAAATAATGTTTACAATAACAAATATATTCTGAATCTGTTTTTGTCATGTCACCTTAGTAATAGAGCTCAAAATCGTTTGAACAAACTATAAATAGTGTTGCGTTCTATCTTATCTTATTTCAAACTAGCTGTTTCCCGCGGTTTCACCCGCATCCCGAGGGAACTACTTAGCGCACCCGGGTAAAAAGTAGCCTATGTTGTTCCTCAGGGTCTATTCTATCTCTGTACCAAATTTCATTTATATCGGTCCAGTAGTTTTGGCGTGAAAGCGTAACAGACAGACAGACAGACAGAGTTACTTTCGCATTTATAATATTAGTAAGGATGGTTATTATTTATATATTTTGTTTTTCAGAACTTAGGTGAATATATTTGTCCTATATGCAAAACTGTAATACCATCTGTGGAGTCGTTTACTGCGCATTATAAGAGGCATATGAGAAGGTATGTTGTTATATTATATACTAACTAGCTGTTTCCCGCGGTTTCACCCGCATCCCGCATCCCGGGTAAAAAGTAGCCTATGTTGTTCCTCAGGGTCTATTCTATCTCTGTACCAAATTTCATTTATATCGGTCCAGTAGTTTTGGCGTGAAAGCGTAACAGACAGACAGACAGACAGAGCTATTTCGCATTTATAATATTAGTAAGGAAGTAAGGATTTTTGCTCGCGGCTTTGTCCAGCATGGACTTCGAATTGTGTTCAGATACGAGGATAAAAGATACTTCATTTACAATAAGATTAGAAAAAGTTTCAAACTCTTTTTGCAGCATATTCAACCGATTTTGAGTTCTATCCCGTACAGATAAGGATGGTGTTGAAAGCAAAATAATGTTTACAATCACAAATATATTCTGCATCCGTTTTTGTCATATCACCTTGGTAATAGAGCTTTAAATCGTTTGAACAAACTGTAAATAGGCTGCGTTTAAATGTCTAATCTTATTTTAAATGGAGTATATGTATAAAAAAGGTTATAAAGTATGTGTGTTCGAAATTTAATTCCAACCCGATCTCTGCTTTCTCCTTTCGAGCTTAGAGGCGTGATATTATGTTATGGTGAAAGCAATACATAGGCATACGATCGCAGCAATCGCGGGACCTTTGCTGTTAGTAATTGAAGAGTTCCACTGTCTATCTCCGAAGATCATCAGATCCGAATATACTATATACTTAAATCATCCTCGAAAAATATGCATTTAAATAACGAGAACCCCATTCAAATCGGATCAGTGGATTTGAGAAAATTGCGGACATACAAACACATACATACGGGTCAAATACAGAACCACCTTTTTTGAAGTCGGTTAAAAAACAAAGACTACCACAGCTCGGCTTCGCACGGGTAGTGCGAAGCTGGGGCGGGCCACTAGTAAGTTATATGTTTAAACTAGCTTCCCGCCAGCGGCTTCGCCCGCGTGATTTAAAAAATGATCGAGTTTCATACAAAATTTGCCCCCCTTTTTCACCCCTTTGGGGGTAAAATTTATCAAACTTCATAACATCTACCTGCATGCCAAATTTCAGCCCGATCCCTCGAGTGGTTTGGGCTGTGCGTTGATAGATCACTATGTCAGTCAGTCACCTCTGAGTTTTATATATATTTATAGATATAGATTTTTTCTATTATCTAGTTTTGACGAGAACGAAATTTTTACCTTTTTAGGTACGAATGCAGTATTTGTCATAAAAGAACTCTAGATATGAAAGTAATGCAGCAACATTATTATTCTACGCACGAAATATCGCTCAAGGAATACAAGTGCAACCTCTGCGGAAAGATATCCAAGTAAGTTTATCTATACTATACTTCATTTCCAATAAGATTAGAAAAACTTCCAAACTCTTTTTGCAGCTTATTCAACCGATTTTGAGTTCTATTCCGTACTGATAAGGATGGCTTTGAAAGCAAAATAATGTTTACAATAACAAATATATTCTGCATCTATTTTTGTCTCGTCATCGTAGTAATAGAGCTTTAAATCGTTTGAACAAACGGTAAATAGGGTGCGTTTAAATGTCTAATCTCATAATAAATGGAGTATATCCTACTAATATTATAAACGCGAAAGTTTGTAAGAATGGATGTATGGATGTTTGTTACTCTTTCACGCAAAAACTACTGAACGGATTTGGATGAAATTTGGTACACATATAGCTTTTAACCTAGATTAACATATAGGATACTTTTTACCCGGGTACGCGAAGAAGTTCCCTCAGGATGCGGGTGAAACCGCGGGAAACAGCTAGTAGTATTATAAAGAGGAAAGATTTGTTTGTTTGTTTGTAGGGGTTTAACTCAAAAACTACTGGACCGATTTAAAAATATCTTAACCGTTAGAAAGCTACATCTTTACGAAGTCTCATAGGCTATATTTATTTCCAGAAATAATTAGGGAACCTTACTAAAACTTGAATAATTTAACCCAAGGTGTAAAAAAATGTCCACGCGGGCGAAGCCGCGTGCGGAAAGCTTGTTTATGATAGACAGACAGACGAACTTAACAAGAGGAGCTCGTGGCTAAGTAACAGCCACACGGTTCGACCGATCAAAGGTTAAGCTGCGCTTGGCGCGGTCGGTCCGTGGATGGGTGACCATCTATGTCATAGCGAGACTCCTCCGTGCCTCGGAAAGCACGTTAAGCAAGTCCCGGCTGTCATGTGTAGATCTTTGACAGTCGTTACGGGTCGTCAGAAGTCAGAAAGTCTGACAACCAGTCTTATCGAGGTATCGTGTTACCCAGTAACTGGATTGTGGAGATCAGATAGGCAGTCGCTCCATGTAAAACACTGGTACCCAGCTGCTAACCCCTCGCTTAACCCGTCGAGGAAGTAGAGTTATATGTTTTTTTTTTGTCCACAGTTCCATAGACACGCATCGCTACCATAAAGACACGCACAAAGCCAGAGTTCAGTGCACAGAGTGTGACAAAACATTCAGGCATAGAGCAGGACTCATGAACCATAGACTGTGAGTATAACACTGTTATTTTTTATGCGAATCACCAAGTCCGACTCGTGCGCCGTGACGAAAAGCGGTATGACGCTTATCCCGTTATTCGTCACAACGCTTTCACGGGGAACTACAGAAACATGCTCTAATAATTATGCTATATCAACCAAGTGTTTTATTCTTATCTTGGAATATACTTATAGTAGCTTCTGCCCGCGACTTGGCGTGGAATAGTAACTTTGGGCTATCGCTAACTTTAACCCGCGATTTTGAAACATTTTTCATTGATGCTCCGCTCCTATTGATTTTAGCGTGATGATATATAGCCTATAGCCTTCCTCGATAAATGGGCTATCTAGCACTGAAAGATTTTATAAAGTCGGTCTAGTAGTTCCTGAGATTAGCGCGTTTAAATAAACAAACAAACAAACTCTTCAGCTTTATTATATTAGTATAGATACTAGCTATTTCCCGCAGTGTCACTCGCTCCATCTATCTGCGTGTCGAATTTCATCCAAATCCGTTTTGTAGAGAGCGTAACAAACAAACTCACTTTCACATTTTTAATATTAGTTAGGACTAGCTGCCCGCCAAAGATGGAGGGAAACCTGAAGACGGTTATAGGCTACTTTTTATCCAGGTGCGCTAAGTAACTTTGGGACGCAGATCAAAATTCAATATTAGCTTATGTGTAACTAGCGTCTGCCCGCGATTTCGTCCGCGTGGAATAGTGGTGCTCCGCTCCTATTGGTCTTAGCGTGATGATATATAGCCTATAGCCATGATTTCCGTGTAGCTTTAACCATTAAGGATGCACACGCGACGGAAGCTTAAAAATGGAGTAACTTCTGCCGTTTTCCCAACATTTCCCTTCACTGCTCTGCTCCTTTTGATTGTAGCATGATAAAAAGTATACTATAACCAGCTCAGAAGTATAAAAAATAATTGTACCAAGTTTCGTTAAAATCCGTCGAGTAGTTTTTGTTTCTATAACGGTTATACAGACAGACAAAAAATTTACTGATTGCATATTTGACATCAGTATCGATCCCTAATCACCCCCTGATAGTTATTTTGGAAATATATTTCATGTACAGAATTGACCTCTCTACAGATTTATTATAAGTATAGTTTAGTATATAGATACGATATTAGTAAAGATGTCTATAACATTTCAGTGCAGTACATGAGTATCACAACGAGTTTCCCTGCACCATATGTGACAAAGTGTTCCGATGGAAAACTAGTCTCAAACGACATTTGGAGAAGCATGAACTTAAGGTAATTTTTTTCAGCCTATTTTCTATCCCAATGCTGGGCAAAAGCCTCTTGACATACAGAGATGGTTTGCACATTACTCACCATGCTTGCCCACGCTTGTTAGCTGATCCCAACATAGTGGTTGATAAGGCTAGGCAGATAATGATGATGACATATCATCAGTATTTATACTCTAAAATCGTATCCTACTCCTCATCAGGGCAAGTCCTCGTCAGCAGTCGCGTACTGTTCCACGTGCAACGTGAGCTTTTCATCCATATGCTCGTACCAGCGCCACATGAAGAACAGCCTCAAGCATGTCTCGCAGGACCAGCTCAAGTAATTACATCATAATAATTTTATTATCATCATCATCTTCACAAGTTCTTCATCATCACTTTTATCATCATCATACATCATCATGTATGTATTAATTTTTTTACAAATGTTCCTTAAATGAGTAATTGCCGGGTGCACCAAAAAAATATGCGGTTACTTATACGTGGAACGGAAGAACTGTCATTCAAGATCTGTCAAAATGGAGGATAAAATTGAATAATTAGGTTATTATTTTATGTTTTTCGACTAAATATTTATGATATTTGTTTATTTAAATATTATATCTATGTATTGAAATATATATTCGAGGAGCTCGTGGCTAAGTAACAGCCGCACGGATCGACCGATCAAAGGTTAAGCTGCGCTTGCCGCGGTCGGTCCATGGATGGGTGACCATCTATGTCATAGCGAGACTCCTCCGTGCCTCGGAAAGCACGTTAAGCTGTTGGTCCCGGTTGTCATTTGTACATCTTTGACAGTCGTTACGTGTAGTCAGAAGCCAGAAAGTCTTACAACCAGTTTTACTTGTTACCCGGTAACTGGGTTGCGGAGGTCAGATAGGCAGTCGCTCCTTGTAAAACACTGGTACTCAGCTGCATCCGGTTAAGATTGGAAGCCGACCCCAACATAGTTGGGAAAAGGCTAGGCAGATGATGATCTATCTATTGATAACATAAGATATATTAAAAGTATGCTTATTATTGATATCATGTTTTGGCATATTCGTAAAAGTATAAATCATAAAAAGTTTGAACTAAGAAAGGATTTTTCTAAAATCACCCCCTAAAGGGGGTGAAAAAGGGGGCAAAGTTTGTATGACAATCTGACATTTTTCATTTGAATTCATATAGTCCACGCGGGAAGCCGCTGGCGGAAAACTATTAAATCAATAAAATTCCAGATTCATCTGTGATCATTGTAACAAGCGGTTTGCAGACAAGACGAAATTGAGAGACCACATAGAAGAGAAACATCTCCACAGGACATACCAATGTCATATTTGTATGAAGGTGAGTACCACTCAAGGCGGATTGGCGATTTCAAACTTTTAAGTCCAGACCCTCTCTGGCAAGACAAGTGGCAAAAACGCTAGTAGAATAGAAAACAAAATGTATGGGAATGACAGATAGCTAGTCGTAAACGAATGTCGTACTACTAACCCCCCCCCCCCTTCTAACTTTTGAATGGCTGTGTCTAGAAATATGAAAAAAATCACAGACGTAGCACATATAATAAACTTACTAGGAAAACTATTACGGCTAAGTAGCCTTAACCGGTTACAGAGTTATAGGCGACTAACTAAGACCTACTACGGAACCTTACTGCGCGTGGCCCGACACGCACTTGGCCGGTTTTTTTTTTTTCATTTGAAAGCCAGTTTCTTTGCAGTGTTGTTGTTCTTAACTATGTTTGGTTAATATCGGTCCAGCTGTGTAAGAGTATCAGCTCTTTTCCAAAATGATGTAAGGCATTTTTGAGCAGTCTTTTTATTTTTTTCTTGTACCACCGAGGGAAGCAGCTAAGAATAAATATTTTCATTGTTCCAGCCTTCTAAGAACCGTGTGGGCTTAGACCAGCATATACGCAACGTCCACAAAGGGAGGCCTAACAACAAGATGTGCCACCATTGCGGAAAAGGGTACCCTGTAAGTATCTTTTTAGAAATATCTATATATAAAATGTATTAAAGATTAAATTAAATTATCTATACTAATATAATAAAGCTGAAGAGTTTGTTTGAACGCGCTAATCTCAGGAACTACTGGACCGATTTAAAAAATTCTTTCAGTGTTAGATAGCCCATTTATCGAGGAAGCCTATAGGCCATATACCATATACCATCACGCTAAATTCAATAGGAGCGGAGCATCATTGAAGAATGATTTAAAATCAGGCATAGATATATATGTTACTAAAGTAACTAGATGTGCAATCACCAAGCAAAATGCGTGCCATAAAGGTACTGACCAGTCATAATTCATGACATCTGTCACTTGGTAGCCAGCTTGAATCTATCAGAGTGACAGCAGGACGATTTTAACAATAATATGGGCAAATTTGTAGTAAATGCCATCCTTATCATACAGATGTCATGACCATTACGTTTCGGTTAGTGTGAGAGAGATAGAAATAATTTTACATCAAAATGATTACTAGTTTCAAAGCTACGTCTGCATTCTAAAAAATGGTTACGTTTTTGTGACCGCGTAATGTTCGGGATTGCATCTTTATGGATATATCTCGATGAAATCAGGGGTTAAAGTTAGCGATAGCCCAAAGTTACTATTCCACGCGGACGAAGTCGCGGGCAGAAGCTAGTTAATGATATAATAAAGGAAGGACCTCGTTGCCGCACAAGATCGCAAAAAATGGAAATATCTTCTTAGAGCCCTATGTCCCTGATGTGGGACCACAGGATCGCATCATCTTCATCATCAAAGATATAATCCATTTCATCTATACATATAAAATGCTTTGTCCTGAATGACTGACGGATCAACGCACAGCCTAAACCGCTGATCGTAGAGACCTGAAATTTGGAGGATGTGTTCTGTATGACGTAGGCATGCAATAAGAAAGAAGTAAAATTTGCCCCCTTTTTCACCTCCTTAGGGGCAGAATTTCGGAAAACCCTTTTTTACAAAGAACACACCCTCCGAGTTTCAGGTCTCTACGATCAGCGGTTTAGGCTGTGCGTTGATCCGTCAGTCATTCAGGACAAAGCATTTTATATGTATAGATTTTTTAACTAATTATAAATTGTTTTACAGACGAAAGGGCAACTGGAGTCTCATATCCGCACCCACACCGGTGAGCGGCCGTTTATTTGTGAATATTGTCCGACAACATTCTCTCAACAATCCAACCTATATAAACACAATAGACAGGTAATTAAAACAGTCTGCCTAGCCGTTTCCCAATTTATTATTGTGCAGTTAAATACATATTTGTAATCATTTTTTTTTTCCTGATTACAAATATGTACTTACACGAAAAAACGTGGTAGTTACGGCCCTTTTTAACACGCTTTTATTAGCTCGGGTTGTATGTATGTATGTATGTAACGGAATCTTTGGACCTAATTTTCACTGGTTTCTAGACGTCTGATCAACTTGGAACTTTGCACACGTGTTAAGGGCTGATGACAATGCAATAATCCGAAAATAAAAACTAAAAAAACACGCTTTTATTGCTGACCGAACTAAAAAATGGAAAATAAATAATAGTTTAAAAAAAACTAAAAAAACACGCTTTTATTGCTGACCGAACTAAAAAGTAGAAAATAATTCAATTCAGAGTAAAAAGCGTGGGGTGCTTGATATTTTAATTATTACACCTATTCTATTGGCAACCATTTATGAGAGGAGAGTCATGAAAATATAGGAAAATGCACCCCACGCTTTTTACTCTGAATTGAATTATTTTCTACTTTTTAGTTCGGTCAGCAATAAAAGCGTGTTTTTTTAGTTTTTTTTCAACTATTATTTATTTTTTTAACCCCCGACTCAAAAAGAGGGGTGTTATACGTTTGAAGTCGATGTCTGTCTGTCTGTGGCATCGTAGCTCTCAAACGGATGGACCGATTTCGATGCGTTCTTTTTTTCATTTGAAAGCCAGTTTCCCTGCTGTGGTTCTTAGCTATGTTTGGTTAATATTGGTCCAGCAGTGTAAGAGTATCAGGTCTTTTCGCGTAGTGTAGGGAGCTTTTTAAATTTTTAATTTATCTTGTCTTATAACGGCAGTATTAGTAGTATATTGATATGATTCAGCTTGTCCCTAGTTGTCCCCCCAGTGACGCCCTAAGCCGAGGTTCGTTCCCCACTAGGGGGAGCCCTTAGCGCGCTGTCACTTAGTTTTAAAGTTAGTTTTAAGCCTTGGCTGGAGGCTCAATATATATACCTCGTTAAGACTGGTTGACACACTTTCTGGCTTCTGACTACCCGTAACGACTGACAAAGATGTACAAATTTACTGACAACCGGGACTAACGGCTTAACGTGCTTTCCGAGGCACGGAGGAGTCTCGCTATGACATAGATGGTCTCCCATCCACGGATCGACCGCGCCAAGTGCAGCTTAACAGTTGATCGGTCGAACCGTGCGGCTGTTACTTAGCTACGAGCTCCTCAACGGTTTCTGACTTAAAGGCGTTGAATTTTTATACTACTTAAAATTTTACTGTAAAAAAAATGATATTTAAAATGTCCATATTTTTTCTTTCAGGTCCACCTAAACATAAAATCAAAACGTTATCCTATATGCAAAAGGAAGGAGGAAAAACCCATAGACGTACCCATATTGGACCATACACAACCCATAGACCCATATAGGCCGGAAGCCATGTTGCATTACTCGACAGAGAAAGGATTTGTAATGTAATCAATTAAGGCAGGTGAACCCATACTCAGACTATATGAAACCCATATGGACCGGTAGCAATGTTTCATCATTTTATTGAGTAAGAAATATGACGTGCTCTCTGATGAAAGTCATACATAGACCATATAGGCAGGTAGGCTTTATTCGACTGAAAAAGAGTGTTAATTAATTAATAAAGAGATTATTTTTTATTAAATTAAGCCTTCAAATGAACTCATTATTAAACCCATGTAGGTTGTTAGCAATGTTGCATTAATTTATCGAGAAAATATTATTTTAATCATTTGGTAATATTTTTTCAGTCTGTCCGCGGCATAGCTCCGTGGTTCTTGTTATTAGAAAGTTGAAATTTGGTATGAATATGTATATTGATCACGCCGAGAAAGTGGTATAATAAAATTTTGAAAAATATTTTTTTTAGGGTAGCTCCCAAACATGTAAAGTAGGGATGAATATTTTTTTTCTCGCGTACCCCTTCGTGTGGAGTATCGTTAGATAGGTCTTTCAAAAATATTATGGGTGTGTGAAGACCATTTTTCGGTTAAGCGAGCCATTTGCGAAATATCTAGCTTTTAAGTGAAAATTTTTGTTCGATACCAGTTACCCCCCCCCCCCTCTAACTTTTGAATGGCTGTACCTAGAAATGTGAAAAAATTCACAGACGTAGCACATGTAATGAACTTACAAGGAAAACTATCACGGCTAAGTAGGCTTAACCGGTTACAGAGTTATAGTAGACTAACTGAGACCTACTACGGAACCCTACTGCGCGTGGCCCGACACGCACTTGGCCGGTTTTTTTTTTCATCTATACTAATATTATAAAGAGGAAAGATTTGTTTGTATGTAGGGTTTTAACTCAAAAACTACTGGACCGATTTTAAAAAATCTTTCACCGTTAGAAAGCTACATCTTTACGGAGTGTCATAGGCTATATTTATTTCCAGAAATAATTAGGGATCCCTACTAAAACTTGAATAATGTAACCCAAGGTGTAAAAATTCCACGCGGGCGAAGCCGCGAGCGGAAAGCTAAACTACCTATAAGCCATGTTTTTTCAATGAAATTATTTTTTTATTTTTTCCAGTATTATTTTGACAATGTATTTTTTTTATATAAGAGTATAGTCGTTTTATGAGATTATAATTATAAATTTAAGCTGTCAGTATTTAAAATTTTAAATGTAGCAATATTTTTTTTTGTATTGTGCAATAAATATAATTGAATTGAAGTTTCTATTTAATCAAATCCTACTAATTCTAATTCTACTATTTTTTTTAAACGGGTTTTGTTAGGGCAGGATCATTATTATCAACATCATCTGCCTAGCCTTTTTCCAGCTATATTCGGCTCGGCTTTCAGTCTAAACGCATGTAGCTGAGTATCAGTTTTACATGGAGCGACTGCCTATCTGACCTCCACAATTACGATACCCCTTGGTAAGACTGGTTGTCAGACTTTCTGACTTCTGAATACCCGTAACGACTGTCAAAAATCTACAAATTAAATCCGGGTTCTGCGACCAACGAGGCAGTCATTTGTGAGTTTATTTTACTATCCCAAATACAAATAGGAAAGCGAAGAGCTAACATTTAAATAAAACGCATACATTAAGTTATGGTTTAAGGGACTGTACAATTAGTTCCACGTTGTCAACGACAATCTCATTAGTGACGGGACCTTTTTTCTTATCGTCTTTTTTCGGTTTTTTCTTTTCGGTTTTCCTCAAATCGGTATCACCATCGTTTGCCACGTGATTCGAGTCTTCCTCCGACTTGATTGTGTCACCAAACAATAATTGGATTGTTGGTTGGTTTTTACGTTTCGTAGACGACGTTTGACGATTTTGACCTTGTAATTTAAATGTGAACTTCTTGTTTGTATTTACGAATTCTGATAGTAATTTCATGTCTTTTATTAAATGGGCTTTCGCAGTTTCATTTAAACTCTTGTATTTATCGAAAATAGCGACTTGGAACATGCCTTTAACGACTTTCGATGCGTCCATATTGTTTTCAACGTACCTAGTGAATTTTCTTAGTATTTTGTGAAGTTTTTTCACGTCATCTTCGGTGTAGTAATTATTCATTCTTCTCGCGAATTTTGTGAGGACAGGGTTGTCGCTTTTCATGATGTTTTTGATGCTCTCTTTCAAGTCGTCCGCTCTGGTCCTAGCCCATTGGCCGACAGAGTCTTGCACGTAATCTTTTATGTTTTTATCTGGTAGTATGTCTTGGATGGTATCTTTACCTTTTTCGGCTACCTTTGTGATTTCTACGTGTATGACGCTGACCGCGTCTTCGATTTTGCTGCCGGTGAAGTTTACAAATGTTTCGCCAACATTTTTTATCCAGTCCAAAAATGCGAATTTTCTTTGCAGTTCTTCAAGGTTTGTGTCTGTTCGGAACTGTGTTAGTTGCTGCTGTTTAGCTTGAGGTGCTAGGATCTTGTAGAGTTTGTCCAAAAATACCTTGATGTTTTTAATGAAGGAGATGTTGTCGTTAATGTCTTTTGGTTCGAAGAGAAAGGAGGTTTCTAGCGCCACATTCACACTCCTTGGTGATGGGTTTACTGAGGCAGCTGAAACTGTCATAAATATATTAGAAAAATTAAGGGTACGAATTTGAAAAAAATCGAACGTTGAACAAATTAATTGAAAGCCATCATCTATTGTTTTAAGTGAAACTTCCGGTTCTATGACGTCATAGCTATAACCAGTTTCTCTTAGAAATAGGGTTAACATTTACGATTTATCCAAACCATACCGTTTGGTAAGACGGGTTGTCATCTCATATTTTAATTATATCTTATAGAAAGTGGTTCAGAAACTTTCGGGTTCCCGAATGCCCGCAACAATAAATCAAAAGAAGTCAAGATCAACGGCTTAAAGGCCTCGAGAGATCCGAGATACATGGATACCGGTTTCATCCATGGATTACCCATCCACTATCATCATCATCATACATCTGCCTAGCCTTTTCCCAACTATGTTGGGGTCGGCTTCCAGTCTTAACCGGATGCAGCTGAGTACCAGTGTTTTACATGGAGCGACTGCCTATCTGACCTCCACAACCCAGTTACCGGGTAACACGGTGCCCCATGGTAAGACTAGTTGTCAGACTTTCTGGCTTCTGACTACCCGTAACGACTGTCAAAGATGTACAAATGACAACCGGGACCAACAGCTTAACGTGCTTTCCGAGGCACGGAGGAGTCTCGCTATGACATAGATGGTCACCCATCCACGGACCGCGATTACACCTTAGTGGTTGTCGGTACTTAGGCTAACATGCCTGTTTTTAGGCTTCCGTAGTCGACATGTCCATCTGTCTGTCTATCCGAGGCATTGATATGGTTATGCATATTGATCACGCCGACAAATTGGTAGAATAAAATTTTTATGAGAGAAGAGAGAGAGAATTATTTTGTAGGGTAGCTCCTAAACACGTAAAGTAGGGATGGTTATTTTTTCTCGTGTAACCCATCGTGTGGTGTATTTATAGATAGGACTTTCAAAAATTAAGCAGGTGTTTAAAGATAATTTTCGCTTGATCCTACACGCACTGGGCTGGTTTTTATTATTGTAAAACTTACCCAAAACTATGGACGATAACAAAATGATAATTTTCATATTTTCACAAATAATTCTTTTCATTCTTATACTTTTGTTTCATTGCATATTTCCTTGTTAAGAACTCACGACAGGCGAATGGGTCTCATAAAATAATATGATTTATTGATGTAACTTTTTATTACTTTGATATCAAACTTAACAACTGAGTGTAGAGAGATTACTACTGCACGAAGTGAAACGCTTGTACATTTTGGTTCTGAAGAACAGTGGCGGTTCGACGGGGGGGGCGTACAGGGGACATGACCCCTCCTCCCCCCAAAACCTACACGTCTAATTGACAAACCTAAAAATGAAAATTTAAATTGTAATTACCTACGCTTGGGTAAGTCGTTAATCGTAATAAATCGTTTAATTTTGACAATTGCTTGAAACCTTCGGCTTCAGCCAACACTTCGGCCAATTTTGGTTGTTGATGACCCCCCCTCCTCCCCACCCCAAAAATTTGACTGAGACCTGTTGAAGATATTGTGCGAGAGGGAAATAACATAGGTACTCATGTATTAGAGCGAGGAAGATAAGAGATAATTAGGCGAGACCATTCACGTACACGCTAGCGGCCTGTACCGGCCTTGGATACCCCGCTGTGGGTGGGGCGGAAGGGAGTATCAGACTCTTACTGACTAAACCCACCCCTAAGCTGTTTCTTCAATTGCTCCTTGTGTTCCAGGGCCGCGGTAACTCTCTCAAAAGACCCCTCAGCCCACTAGGGGTACATCAAGGCAACATTTTAGGGCCAATGCGAAAAAAACCGGCCAAGTGTGTCAAGTCCACTTAGCCGTGATAGTGTTCCTTTTAAATTCGTTACATAATATATGCTATTCTGCCATCATAAGAAAGGCCGTAACTATTTTTGTATATTGAGTTAAGTACATATTTGAAATCAGGAGATTCTGAGAAGAAGATTGTCGTGATTTTTTCCCACAAGGTCCATACCACTAATGTCGAAAGTCTGTATATATAGTTAGCAAATTTAAGTATAGATATGTTAATGAAATTAGCTAGACGTTTATCTTTGGATGGGTAAATAAATAAAAATATTGAAACAAATAATTAGATCACACTGTTTTTTTTACTGTCAAATAATTATCAAAACATTATATATATACAATAGAACACTAAGACAGACGTACAAATTCTTTTTTTTTATTATAATATATTACATTCACATTTTTTGTACAGTTTTTTTTAATTTATTAAGTTATTACTTTTTACGTGTTACATAGAAGGGTGAGACAGAAATGTAACACACATCCGCATATTTTGCTTATCTGACCTCCACAACCCAGTTACCGGGTAACACGGTACCCCTTGGTAAGACTGGGTGTCAGACTTTCTGGCTTCTGACTACCCGTAACGACTGTCAAAACTCTACAAATGACAACCGGGACCAACGGCTAACGTGCTTTCCGAGGCACGGAGGAGTCTCGCTATGACATAGATGGTCACCCATCCACGGACCGACCGCGCCAAGCGCCGCTTGACCTTTGATCGGTCGAACCGTGCGACTGTTACTTAGCCACGAGCTCCTCAATTATATGCTGATAATTATATTTCTATTAAACAGTCGTGGTGGCCTAGTGGTTAAGGCACCTGCCTCTCGTGTACGAGTGTGTGGGTTCGAAACCTGGCAAGTACGAATGTGACTATTCTAAAGTCATATGCTCTTTCTAAGTGTATCTTAGACGTCACTGACTAACGGTGAAGGAAAACATCGTGAGGAAACCTGGACTTAAAAGTCTGAAATCGCCAATCCGCCTTGAACGCACGTGGTGATCAATGCTCATGCCCTCTCTGTATGAGAAGAGGCCTGTGCCCAGCAGTGGGGGAATATATAGGCTGATGATGATGAGTTCATTCTCTATTCTTATTAAGGTGTGGATGCAGCTTTTTGTTATGTCTAGATAAACATGAGAGCCAGCTAAAGCGCGCCCCGCACGTGGCACACTTGTAGGCGGACTGGCCGCTGTGGAGCGCTAGCATGTGACAACGGAGCTTCGCTTGATTCTGAAAAAACAAACAAAAAAAAATAGTTTAAAAAAAACTAAAAAAACATATTGCTGACCGAACTAAAAAGTAGAAAATATTTTTTAAATAATTCAATTCAGAGTAAAAAGCGTGGGGTGCATTTTCCTATATTTTCATGACTCTCTTCTCATAAATGGTTGCCAATAGAATAGGTGTAATAATTAAAATATCAAGCACCCCACGCTTTTTACTCTTGAAAACACGTGTGCAAAGTTCCAAGTTGATCAGACGTCTAGAAACCAGTGAAAATTAGTATCAAAGATTCCGTTACATACATACATACAACCCGAGCTAATAAAAGCGTGATAAAAAGTGAATTTAGCTTTTTGCTGTGTTACTTATAAAGTTTGATTAATTTTTAATCTGCTGCGCGCCGCAGCGGATTAGCAAAAATATCAGTCATGAATGCTGTTTAGCGTTAATTGAATCTTAAATTAGTTGCCTAATCCTGGATTACTTCGTTAAGTAAGGATTAAGTGATAAATGGTTAAACTTCAAATTACAGGTTTTTTATAAGTAAGACGGTTAGTGTTCCATACTCTGCAGGATAGGTTTGTTCACATGCTTTGAAATGAAGACCCAGATTCCAAAATAATAATAATTATGTTTAATTTACTGTACTCAGGGCTGGGCAAAATACATGCTTTGCTTTAATTGAAATACAAATTACAAAATACTGTATCGCAGGTAATTAAAATACGAAATACAAAATACTTTTAAGTAAGGTATTTGAAATATAAAATACAAAATACAGTATTTTAGCTATTTTTAATTGAAATACAAAATAAAAATTGCAAAATAAGTAAATCTAGACCAGCAAGGGATGAAAAGTAGAGGAAAACAAGATTAATTAATCACTAAACCAGTTTCCTTTCATGAACACTAGATTTTTAAATGACAAACAGCCTCTCGGTGGAGAGTTAATAAAACCTGCTAAATGTATTTTAATGTTAAAATGTATTTTGAAGCCTCAAGTATTTGAAATACAAATTACAAAATACCTCGGCGTCAAGTATTTAAAATACGAATTACCTACAAATTACATTTTTAGGAAGTAATTGAAATACAAATACTAAATACGTATTTGTATTTCAATTACGTATTTTAATTACAAGTAATTTAAATACTGCCCAACCCTGACTGTACTTTTACAATATTTTAAATCAGAGACGGAGACATTTAGGTATTTGAGTGTTCGTAATAGAGCGATGGCGGGCGGAAGCACATTAAAACAGAGTGTTGCCAGACTGAATATAGATTTTTCGTCATCTATTTTTATTTATGGCAACAGATGTCGATGCCAATGGATTTTTCCTGAAAATCACACTAGATGGCGCGAACACATACCAAAAATGGTAAAAAGGGAACCCTTATGGTTTCACTTTGTCTGTCTGTCACAGCTAATTATTTCAGAAACTTCTAATGCTATCGACTTGAAATTTGGAACAGTTATAAAGAACGATTACCCACGCGTATTGCAAATGAAAAAAAGTTGGAAAATCATAAATGAACCAATCACCAGGATGAGAGTGAGGCCGCGGAAAAAAGCTAGTTCATCATCATCTGCCCAGCCTTTTCCCAACTATTTTGAGGTCGGCTTCCAGTCTTGACCGGATGCCCTTGGTAAGACTGGTTGTCAGACTTTCTGGCTTCTGACTACCCGTAACGACTGTCTAAGATGTACAAATGACAACCGAGACCAACAGCTTAACTTGCTTTCCGAGGCACGGAGGAGTCTCGCTTTGACATAGATGGTCACCCATCCACGGACCGACCGCGCCAAGCGCAGCTTAACCTTTGATCGGTCGACCCGTGCGGCCGTTACTTAGCCACGAGCTCCTCCTGAAAAAAGCTAGTTATTTAAGTTAAACTCACCGGGAATGGTTTGCCGCAGTGGTCACACAAGTGCTCGGCATGATCCTTCTTGTGGACCACCTGCTTGTGGAGGTACAAGGATGTGTGGCTTTTGAACACCTGTTTGTGAAAATATCATTTAATACACAACACTTTATTCATCATCATTAGCCTGTATATTGTGCCACAGCTGGGCACAGGCCTCTTCTCATACAGAGAAGGCATGAGCATTGATCACCACGTGCGCTCAAGGTGAATTGGAGATTTCAGACTTTTAGTCCAAGTTTCCTCACGATGTTTTCCTTCACCGTTAGTCAGTGGTGTCTAAGATATCGTCGGTTAAATAGAAAATTGACGTTTATAATAAAACATCGTGGGGAAACTTGGACTTAAAAAACGAAATCGCCAATCCGCCTTGAGCGCACGTGGTTATCAATGCTCATGCCTTCTCTGTATGAGAAGAGGCCTGTGCCCAGCAGTGGGACAATATATAGGCTGATGATGATGGGTGAAGTAATTTCTTCAAGAAGCGAGAGAAACCACGGAGCGTAAAAATACCAATTGAATTTACGAAAAATGTAAACAAAATCATAACCTATTTTGTTCTAATTTTCCCACATAGATTAATAAAATAGCATTAAATGATGATGTTTAGAGCATGAAATTGACATAAATGCGCCATCTTTACGCTATTTTCTTAATTTCTGTGACAGAATTAGAACAAAATAGGTTTTTATTTTTCGGATGGGATATCATCAAATGACCCCTCCCGCAGTGGGTGGGGCGGGTGGGAGTGTCAGACTCTTACTGACTAAAACCCATCCATGTTCCTTCCTCAGCCCTTTGTGTTCCGGGGCCGCGGTATCTCTTTCGAACGTCCCGCAGACCAGACAAAATAGGTTAAGACTTTGTTTACATTTTTCGTAAAGTCAATTGAAACAGACTATAATGACAAACCTTACCTTCTGACAGAGGGGACAAGTGTGGACGTAGTTCTTAAGGTGCTCCCAGTCCACGTGGTCTTTGAGCCGAGTCTTATTTGCGAAGCGTTTACCACAGTCGCTGCACATGTACCTTAGAATAACAAGCGTGAATATACCGGTTAAGACACATGGATAAAATCAAAAAATATTTATTTAAACTAGGCTGAAAATCAGCTAGGAATTACTCCTGTATCGTGGGTGCGTTTACAAACATACATTACACATGCACACACAGGCCCCGAAAAACCCGGTTCGGGAATTGAACCCGCGACACGCAGCGCAGCAGCCAATTTCTAAGCCACTACGACAAACATGCTGTCAAAAATATGAAAGTGTGAATAATCCTTACTAATATTATAAATGCGAAAGTAACTCTGTCTGTCTGTCTGTTACGCTTTCACGCCAAAACTACTGGACCGATATAAATGAAATTTGGTACAGAGATAGAATAGACCCTGAGGAACAACATAGGCTACTTTTTACCCGGGTGCGCTAAGTAGTTCCCTCGGGATGCGGGTGAAACCGCGGGAAACAGCTAGTATAAAATGTATTCTGAAATTTGTGTCGTAGAGTAATTTATGCTTAAGCGACACTCACTTGAAATCATTCTCGCTGACGTGTTTTCTGCTTATTTTCATGTGTTGTTTATAAGTGGCGATGGATGAGAACGTTCTGTTGCAAGGTTCACACACTAACTCGCCGTTAGCCCTGGAAATAAACACATGTTAATAGAATAGAATAGAATATATTATGCTTTATTATACACCAAAAGAAAATCAGACAGAATACAAAGACAGAAAAAAATTAAAACTAAAATATTGATACAACGGCGGTCTTATCGCTAAAAGCGATCTCTTCCAGGCAACCAATATATTATTTTTTTCCTACATGACCACTTGCAGGGTGCTTCTAACAGCATTCGACCTGCCTAACCGGACAATGTGGAGAGGTCCTAATTTAATTAATTAAATTAGGCCTCCAGCCAAGGCTTAAAACTAAATTTAAACTAAGTGACAGCGCGGTAAGGGCTCCCCCTAGTGGGGAACGAACTTCGGCTTAGGGCGTCACTGGGGAGGACAACTAGGGACTAGCTGGATCATAATAATATTATTATTAGGGGACTTTTTATGCTACTGACTCAGCGCGCGGGCTGGCTCTTCGAGCAAGGGTCGGGGAGAGCATGGACGGGGACGTCGCGACGAGCCTCGGCGGCGAGGACGGTATGACGGCGGTCTGTGTTTGTATATTGTACTGGTTTCCCTATTACTCTCTTGGAGGAGGGTGATATCGTCGTCGGGGAACGTGAGAGTATGCCGCGGACGGCGAATTGAGTTAATCTGGGAGGGAGTGTAAAGGGAAGCCGATACGATCAGGGGGTTGGTGTGCTTTTCGGCACAGTCGAAGTAGCGCTTTGAAGCGCGTTTCATAAACTGCTTTATGGTAGGCAGTTTTAGGTCAAGGTGGAGATTTTCGTTTCTAAGATACCACGGTGCTCCTGTGGCCCTACGCATGAACAATATAAATAAATCATCATCAGCCTATATATCGTCCCACTGCTGGGCACAGGCCTCTTCTCACACAGAGAAGGCATGAGCATTGATCACCACGTGCGCTCAAGGCGGATTGGCGATTTCAGACTTTCTAGTCCAGGTTTCCTCACGATGTTTTCCTTCACCGTTAGTCAATGGTGTCTAAGATACACTTAGAAAGTACATATGACTTTAGAAAAGTCACATTGGTACTTGCCAGGTTTCGAGCCCGCACACTCGTACACGAGAGGCAGGTGCCTTAACCACTAGGCCACCATACATACTGCTAATAAATATAAGTACTACATAATTATACCAATTGGGAAGAAGACACCATCATTATCTTTCTAGCCTTTTTAACCGACTTCAAAAACAACTTATTAAGTTTTTTATCAAAACCTAATAAAAAATGTCATGCGGCCCGCGACGCCATGACTGAAACGTTTTTGTGGCCCATATAATAAAAAGGTTGAGTATGGCTGAGCTAGACCCTTCCTTACATTACCCGTACCCCCGGCACTGGGTACAAGTAAGGAACACCGTGGTGGTTTTAGCCGGTAAGAGTCCGGCACTGTTCCCGGCCTCCCCACGCCGAGTTCGTTCATGAGGATTTCCCCCCGTAAAAAAAAAGACCCTTCCTTCCTTACCTCGCTACATGGCTGTTTAAATGTCTCAGCAGATTCCCTCTCCATTGGAACTTCTTATCGCACTGAGGACACGGATACTTCTCCTTGGAACTGTTGACTGAGCATTTTATTTGGTTCACTCTCTGTTGATGCTTCTCCAGGCTCGTGGGGTCTTCTGGCAGGGACTCTGTGAGTTTTCTGAAAGAGAAATTGAGAGTTTTGGTAAAAATCCTGCTATCTATGTATTATTATCATCATCATCATCATCATCAGCCTATATATTGTCCCATTGGCCTCTTCTCATACAGAGAAGGCATGAGCATTAATCACCACGCTTGCTCAAGGCGGATTGGCGATTTCAGACATTTTAGGTCCAAGTTTCCTCACGATGTTTTCCTTCACCGTTAGTCAGTGACGTCTAAGATACACTTAGAAAGTACATATGACTTCAGAAAAGTCACATTGGTACTTGCCAGGTTTCGAACCCACACACTCGTACACGAGAGGCGGGTGCCTTAACCACTAGGCCACCACGACTTCCTATGTATTATTATGGTGTTATTGAATTCACTGTTTTTCCGGAAAGGTATGTGACTCAGACCATGACATAGAACCTTTCTGGAACATTTGTTCATCAAAATAAAAATATTAATAACTAGCTTCTGCCAGCGACTTCGTCCGCGTGGAATAGTGGTGCTCCGCTCCTATTGGTCTTAGCGTGATGATATATAGCCTTGATTTCTGTGTAGCTTTAACCATTAAGGTTGCACACGCGACGGAAGCTTAAAAATGGAGTAACTTCTCCCGTTTTCCCAACATTTCCCTTCACTGCTCGGCTCCTATTGATTGTAGCGTGATGAAAACTATACTATAACCAGCTCAGGAGTATGACAAATAATTGTACCAAGTTTCGTTAAAATCCGTCGAGTAGTTTTTGTTTCTATAGAGTTTATATAGACAGACAGACAGACAAAAAATTTACTGATTGCATTTTTGGCATCAGTATCGATCCCTAATAACCCCTGATAGTTATTTTGGAAATATATTTCATGTACAGAATTGACCTCTCTACAGATTTATTATAAGTATAGATTAAAATTATCAAACCCGGACCACTCCTTAAGGCGCTATCCACACATTTCCGGGTGAGTGCTATCCGAGTTCCGAGTTGTCCGTGTCAGTGTTCCCGTCAGGGACGTGCCACCCGTCACCCGTATTCAAACACGATGTCTTTATTTAACAATGAAGAATTAGCAATGATTGCAATAGTGCTAGAAGAAGAAGCAGATCACTAAGAAGACTATCAGCCGGCAAACGTATATTTATTAAACGGCTGTCAATGTACCTAGATAAAAATCGGATAGCGCTGTCAGAGCGTCCGTGCGACCGACACTGACGATCCGGATGCCCCTGACACGGAGATGTGTGAACTCGAGTTCATACAAGTTGTATGTAACCGATTTTTTCCCCGTCCCTGACGGAACACGGCAGGGACGGGTACCCGGAAATGTGTGGATAGCGCCTTAATGTCGTGTTATACGGTATGCTTATTTTTTAAGATTGTTATTAGTACTTATACTTCATACATACTAATATTATAAAGCTGAAGAGTTTGTTTGTTTGAACGCGCTAATCTCAGGAACCGCTGATCCGATTTGAAAAATACTTTCAGTGTTGGATAGCCCATTTATCGAGGAAGGCTATAGGCTATATATCATCACGCTAACACCAATAGGAGCGGAGCACCACTATTCCACGCGGACGAAGTCGCTGGCAGAAGCTAGTTTACAATAAAATAAGAACAAAATCCAAATATTTATTATTCAACCGATTTTGAGTTCTATTCCCTACTGATAAGAATGAAGGTGAAAGCAAAATAATGTTTACAATCCAAGTTTCAGGTCTCTACGCTCAGCGGTTTAGGCTGTGCGTTGATCCGTCAGTCATTCAGGACAAAGCATTTTATATGTATAGGTAGATAACTTACCTGAGTTTTAATTGTATCTGATGTTTAGAACTAGTTTTAACATGTTTCTGTAGATTCGATGTGTTTGTAAACGACAACCTGAAAAAAAAATAACGTTACTAATATTTTATCTATACTAATATTATAAAGAGGAAAGATTTGTTTGTTTGTAGGGTTTTAACTCAAAAACTACTGGACCGATTTTAAAAATTCTTTCACCGTTAGAAATCTACATCTTTACGAAGTGTCATAAGCTATATTTATTTCCAGAAATAATAGGGATCCCTAATAAAACTTGAATATTGTAACCTAAGGTGTAAAATAATAGCTTTTATGGAAAAAGTGGGGGGATAGAGAGGACCCTGGAGATTGTTAAGGCTACATGCCTTACATCATTTTGAAAAAGAGCTGATACTCTTACACTGCTGGACCGATATTTACAAAACATAGCTAAGAACCACCGCAAGGAAACTGGCTTTCAAATGAAAAAAAAAACGCATCGAAATCGGCCCATCCGTTTAAGAGCTACGATGCCACAGGCAGATACACACACAGACAGACATCGACGTCAAACTCATATCCCTCTTTTCTGCCCTCGCGTCGGGGGTCAAAAAGTAAAAAAATGCTTTTATGGAAAAAGTGGGCGATAAAGACCCTGTCACACTTCCCTTCGGAGCGAGCGAAATCGTGGGATACTGCTCGTAACGTAAAAGTATTTCGTAAAACTGACCTGCAAGGTTCACAGTACGGCTTCCGTTTCTGGCCAGTCTCAATCCTGTGGGTTTCAACATGTTTCCTCAAAGACGCCTTCCATCTAAAACTCTTTGAACAGAACTCGCACGCGAAGGTCGCTGAAGACTGTTTTGTGCTGAAAATCCTTACTAATATTATAAATGCGAAAGTAACTCTGTCTGTCTGTTACGCTTTCATGCCAAAACTACTGGACCGATATAAATGAAATTTGGTACAGAGATAGAATAGACCCTGAGGAACAACATAGGCTTTTTACCCGGGTGCGCGAAGGAGTTCCCTCGGGATGCGGGTGAAACCGCGGGAAACAGCTAGTCTGATATATAAGCTGGTAAGAACATTCTAGAACGAAAAATCTAGAATAGCAAATCATCATCTACCTAGCCTTTTCCCAAAAAAATTTTGTCAGAAAGTCTGACAACCAGTCTTACCAATAGTCAGATATATAGGTCAGATAGGCAGTCGCTCCATGTAAAACACTGGTACTCAGCTGCACGGGACATGCTCACGGGCTCTAGTACTAAAAACCGGACAAGTGCGTGTCGGGCCACGCGCAGTAGGGTTCCGTAGTACGTTAAAATATTAAAATTTTACCTTCCAATAAAATTTGTATTATGCTTCCAATGACGTCCGAAGTCCCTTATGAGAGAGTACGTCGATCCTTTCACCTCGCCTGGTCGCTAAATGTCGCCACTTCCGCTACCTATATGCTCCTGTAGCGCCACCTACCGTTTCCGGTTTGCATCTAAACCACCTACCAAATACAAGCCGCCATCTTCGTCATTGTACGGCTCATAAAGGTATAGCACCAGGAAGACATTACTGGGACTTCGGACGTCATTGGAAGCATAATACAAATTTTATTGGAAGGTAAAATTTTAATATTATGCGTTCCGTTTGACGTCCGAAGTCCCTTATGAGAGAGTGTTTGTTATCTCCTGGTGGCTTGTATTTTTGGTAACAATATTAAATTAAAACGCAACAATGTGATTGAACATATAATGTAAATTTAAATGCACATTGACTAAGATGCTAGTTATAAATCAAAATATTTCCCTGTAAGTACTATGAATCAGGTTGAAAATATTGCGATAGAGATTTTTCTGACCTAATTTCTCTATTAGAATTATTGATCTGTCTCAGATAAAACTTTCTAAAAGTACATTCATGCTGCCAATTAGCCTTAGCTAAGATATCATTAATATGGTAACTTTCTACCCAATTTAAAGATGAGACTGCTGATCTACAGCTTCCAGCTGAAGCCTGAATACCAGCATCAGCTAGAAGCCTCTTAATCCAACCACCAATCATAGCTGCAGTAGCTGGCCTTGTAGGACTTCTAGTTGCTAAGAATAAATTAGTAATATTTCCCCGGGTCCCTTGCGTCATATTTATAAGGGTACGTAACCAATATACTGCGTCGATGTTTTTATCCGGTGCGGCCAAAAATGTCCAGCTAGATTGTTGATATGAGGATGAGTCAGTTTTCGACCCGAAAGCGGGGTGCAAGGTAATAGAATCCGTGTTATTTACAAAGTGTTGACTATCAGTATGTAAAAGAGTAAGATCGTGCACTCTACGGCCAGAAGATAATAATAAGATAGCAGCTGTGTGTCTAGATACTTGATATAAACTATCTTTATTTATATTGCTACTCTTTAAGAATCTAATCAAAATCCTTGCATCCCAAATCGGTAATTGAGAAGGCGCCGGTCTTGCCACGGAAATAGCTTTCAGTATGTGTTTTACTATCGGGTTTGCAGTAATTTTAACATCAGATATTGTTTCGCAAACGGATGCAATAACGGATTTATGAACAAGAATCGTTCTGTAAGAGAGACCATCGGTCAAAAATAGATAACCGAGATACCTAGCTACGTTTACTGGTTCCGGTAAACGAAAATTAATGCTATTTCTTTGACAAAATCTCACCCATCTACTCCAAATAGGGGCATAAGTTTTTATTGTAGACTGCCTCCAACACGATGACAATAACTGTTTCTCTTGCGATGTCCATGTATCCGTCAGGGCGTCCCACCCGAAATGAGCCAGGCTTCCAGGTGTAACTTGCCGACTTGTGCCGGCGGTAGCATTGTCGCCGTGTCCACCAGCGTGTGCGTCAGATTTCTGAGTTTCACGGGACGTTTCAGAGCACGATTCTTCAGGTCTAGCCTCCAAAAAGGCTTCGTCCACTTGGGTGCTACTAGAATGTACTGACCTGAGGCTGAGTTGAGGTGATCTAGTACCCTGGGTATAAGGCTGGGCGGCGGGAACAGCCATGCAAGTCGGTAATGCCAGGATCTGCTGAACGCGTCGTGAAAGTAAGCGTTCGAGTCTGACAAGTCTAGCGAAACATAGTTTGCTACGACATGTGCTGTCTGTGACGCAAAAAGGTCTAGGTCTGGCGTGCCCCACATGCCGAACAGTCTCGATGTTTCCTCGCCTGTGAGGTGCCACTCGGCGGCGGTGCGATTTCGTGAGAGGTGATCTGCTTCGATGTTGCACAGGCCTGGTAGGTAGTGCGGTCGAAGCACAATGTTGAGGTTGTCCACCAGTTCCAGCAGCTGTTGGGTCAGATCTAGCAATTGACGTGATCGTGTTCCTCCTTCGTTTTTTATATAGGACACGACTGTTTTGTTGTCGCTCTGAAGAGTCACTGTAGAATTCTGGAGCTCCATTGCTTTGGCTGATATAGCGGCTATCACAGCATACATTTCCTTCAGGTTGCAATGCCATTTTGCCTGGTATTGCTCCCATAGGCCTTTTATTGTGTCGTTGTTCACCAGGGCTCCCCATTGAATGTCCGACGCGTCGGTGATGACGTGGTTCGTCGGCATTCTTTGGAGATGAATCGCTGACTTCTGACTGATATTCTCCATCCACCATTTTAGTTCTGTGTGTACCTCTTCTGTATACTGAATCTGCGATCGTGGAAACTTCCTGAGTTTGTTGCTGTGTCGCTGCAGTAAGCGGCAATGCAACCTTCCCCGGTGGGTGATGAAGGTTGCAAAATTGAGGTGACCTAATAGGCGTTGCGCCTGTTTTAGGTTCCAACTGCCGGATTCGAGTCGTTCTCGCAACATCTGACGAATTCGTTGTACTTTCTCTGAGGGTAGGAACTTCGTGTTGAATTTGGTGTCCCATGTGACTCCCAGAAAATCGATTAGCCTCGTTGGTGTTGTTACCGATTTCTCCAAATTGATCCACCAACCCAGACTGGTCAAAAACTGTATTGCGATTTCTATCTGAGCTGTAAGCATATTTCTGTCCTGATTTACTATCAGATAATCGTCTGAATAGACCACTAACCTCAGTCCTTTTCTGCGAAGTATTTCTGCGGTCCAGTTCGTTACAGAGGTGAAAATCCGCGGCGCTGCTGCCAAGCCGAACGGCAGACACGTCATCTGTAGCAGCTGACCTTGATAGCTGATCCGGAGAAACCTTCTGTGTCGATCCTTTATGGGCAGGTGGTAATAAGCATGGCTCAAGTCCAGTTTCACCATCCAATCTCCGTGTTGTAGAAAATTTGGCGCTTGATGATGGTGGAACATATGGAAGTGCCTTGGTTTCATGTACTGATTTAATGCCTTGAGATTGAAGATTGTTCGACTTTTTCCGTTGGATTTCGAAATTATGAATAGAGGCGAGATAAAAGACGGGGTCAGGGGGGCCGGCTCTAAGACTTTTAACTGAATTAAATTTTGAATTTCGGTTGACATTAACTGTGATGTTGGAGTTTGATACTTTGTTAAAACATCTAAAGTTGGGAGAATTAATGGCGGTGTCTTGTTGAATGGTATTCTGAGACCTGTTATCAATTTCCATATTGATTTTGGTGGATTGAAAAGAGCCCAAGTGTTTTGAAAGCGTCTCAGACACCCGCCTGAAAACCCTGTCGAGTCATTTATTTTTATATCCCGATCTTCTACCCTCTGCCCTATATTTTTTCCCTCCCCCCCTCTTCTTGGCCGACGAGTTATTGTGAATGAATCGTTCGGAATTTTTGTTTTCGGTCCGTTTGGGTTTATAATTGTTATTCGGCTGACCCCGAAACGACTTTGCATCAGCAGAGGAGGTAGAGGGCTCTGGCGATTTTGCCCGGGTGCGGGTAGAAGATGGGGTCTGTTTTTGCAATTTATCTACTCCACCAATTTTCTGTAAATATGTTGACAACTGACCGGGGTCAAACATGTACTCGCAAGACGGCGGAATTCTACTCAGATCCTCTCTCATATAATTATCTTTCAATTTTTTAACGATATCCCTTCGGCGCAATTCTAACACTTCGGCTCGTTTCCCGCAAATCACCTGTAGTATATCGTGTGATACTGTCTTATATTCAGAATCATTACCAAATAACTGATTCAACTTTTCGTAAATAGAGGACGCATTAAGCTGAATGTCTTTACAGGCAGACCAGTCAACTAGACTCTGTAACGCCGAGTTTACGGCTTCATTTTGGGCCAAAAAAGCATTGGATAACGCTGCAAAACTACGTTCCATTTGGAACCAACGTAAAGGGGCAAATGGATCCTCCAGACGTCGCAGCTCTTCATTTACTCTTAACTCGGTAAAAGCCGGAAAAGCCGCGTACTTTTTCTGAACGTCTGTATACCGAACCGCGTTCCAATCGGTTGAACCAAATCTTTGCATAACCTTAATTTTTTCGACACGTGTCTGATTTGCTTTTGGTACGGTCGGTTCCTTGACAGAAACATCCAAGTTGACAATACTAATCGCATCTAATTTGGGTGGACTTAAAAACTGTTCATTGGGTATTGGTAGCGAACTGTCCATCAAAACCGAAGTGTGTGGCATGCTGTTGCTATTAGATAGGGGTATTTGCACGTTTATCGGTGGGGCCTCCGTAGATGTAGCGAATTTGGCCGTTAAGACATTATTCAAATGACTCACCAATTGTTGTGACAATATGTCAAACCTTTCCTCCAGATCCCGTGAACTGGTACGCCTTTGGCGTTTCCTTGGTGGCCCTTCTTGATCCGACGAACAATCCGAAGAACTATCGTTATCACTTAAATTAGGCGCGACACCCTCTTTATCACTCATTTTTATCACCAAAGAGGGTAACGGAAGACAAACTAATAATGTTTGAAATAAACTTTCTACTTAAATCTCGAAAGCTAACTAAAACAATTATAAAATTCGCGACAAAATTAATCTAATCTAATAAATGTAGATTTTTTCGTAACGACCATGTGCTCGGTTCGAAAAACGACGCAACAATGACGAAGATGGCGGCTTGTATTTGGTAGGTGGTTTAGATGCAAACCGGAAACGGTAGGTGGCGCTACAGGAGCATATAGGTAGCGGAAGTGGCGACATTTAGCGACCAGGCGAGGTGAAAGGATCGACGTACTCTCTCATAAGGGACTTCGGACGTCAAACGGAACGCATAATATATATTTATCCCCACTTTTTTGTATGGGAGTTACCCTAAAAGATATATTTTTCATAATTTTATTTTACCACTTTGTTAGCGTATTAAATATACATATCCATACCAAATTCAGCTTTCTAGTACCAAAAACTTCTGGCGGCCATGGCGAAACTATAAGGGTTCCTTGTCGATTACGGAACCCTAAAAAGTTGGTAAATTAATCCATCTCCATCCATCTGCCTAGCCTTTTCCCAACTATGTTGGCGTCGGCTTCCAGTCTAAACCGGATGCAGCTGAGTACCAGTGTTTTACATGGAGCGACGGATGCAAAAGTTGGTAAATTGATATTTACCTATTATCTTCTGTGGTGTCTGCGTCGTCTAAAGTGGTCCCATTTCGTTGATTCTGTACATCTATCTCTATTGATGGTCTGTGGGCAAACAAAAACTGTAAGTATACTAATATTTAATGTATATGTGAAAGTTTGTAAGGATGTATGTCTGTTAATCTCACGGTAAAACTGCTGAATGGATTTGGAAGCTATTTGGTTCACACATCACTACATAGTATTTGAATTTTGAAATCTGTTTTATTTTTGCAAAAAAAGTTTTATTTTTCTAAGTGGGTCATACATACGTCGGCTTCCAGTCTAAACCGGATGCAGCTGAGTACCAGTATTTTACATGGAGCGACTGCCTGCCTGACCTCCACAACCCATTTACCGGGTAACACGGTACCCCTTGGTAAGACTGGTTGTCAGACTTTCCGGCTTCTGACTACCCGTAACGACTGTCAAAGATCTACAAATGACAGCCGGGACCAACGGCTTAACGTGCTTTCCGAGGCACGGAGGAGTCTCGCTATGACATAGTTGGTCAGCCATCCACGGACCGACCGCGCCAAGCGCAGCTTAACCTTTGATCGGTCGACCCGTGCGGCTGTTACTTAGCCACGAGCTCCTCTCATACATACATACGGGTCGATAAAAACACTCTATTTTTCAAGTCGGTTAAAAGATCACTCACCCATGGTAATGTACGATATCATAATGCTTCAGAGCAGCTCTCTTACTGTAGCATCGCTCCGCGCATGCGCCGCACTCGTACCGTCTCTTATGCTTGTTTGTATGATAATTGTATGAAACCTCCGACGCGAACGAGCACTCGCATACCTCGCATTTGTATTTTGATGAATTCTGTTCAAGATAAAAAAAAATATATAAATTATTATTCAAAACATGTTTTTGTTACTAGATTTCTTACGTTCCTAGGCCCACTTTTGTACAATAGGTTAAATAAAAATCTATGTATTTATAAGTTAGATAATTTTAGCTGTAAAAAGACACTTTGTAAATACTTACAAAGCATCTCATATGAACAAACTGAAGAATTAATTTTAGTTTGCAAATAAAATTTAGTATAGGTAAATATGCAGTCACTATCTATACTTATAATAAATCTGTAGAGAGGTCAATTCTGTACATTAAATATATTTCCAAAATAACTATCAGGGGGTGATTAGGGATCGATACTGATGCCAAAAATGCAATCAGTAAAATTTTTGTCTGTCTGTCTGTCTGTATAAACTCTATAGAAACAAAAACTACTCGACGGATTTTAACGAAACTTGGTACAATTATTTGTCATACTCCTGAGATGGTTATAGTATACTTTTCATCACGCTACAATCAATAGGAGCAGAGCAGTGAAGGGAAATGTTGTCATTTTGTTTAAACGCGCTAATCTCAGGAACCGCTGGTCCGATTTAAATAATGCTTTCAGTGTTAGATAGTCCATTTATCGAGGAAGGCTATAGGCTATATTTCATCACGCTAAAACCAATAGAGGCGGAGCACCACTATTCCACGCGGACGAAGTCGCTGGCAGAAGCTAGGCATTTATAAATTTATATAATTGTTAATTTATTTCTAAAAACGCTAAGTATGCACTTTCCAGCCTTAAGCACAGGTTTATACCTATACTCCATTAACTATGAGATTAGACATTTAAACGCACCCCATTTACTGTTCGTTCAAATGATTTTGTGCTCTATTGCTGAGGTGATAAAACAAAAAACAGATGCAGAATACATTTGGTATTGTAAACATTATTTTGCTTTCAACACCATCCTTATCTATACGGAATAGAACTCAAAATCGATTGAATAAGCTGCAAAAAGAGTTTGGAAGTGTTTCTAATCTTTTCTAGTCGTAAGTCGTGGTGTCCTAGAGGTTAAGGCACCTGCATCTCGTGTACGAGTGTGCAGGTTCGAAACCTAGCAAGTACCAATGTGACTTATCTAAAGTCATATGTACTTTCTAAGTATATCTTAGACGTCACTGACTAACGGTGAAGGAAAACATCGTGAGGAAACCTGGACTCAAAAAGTCTGAAATCGCCAATCCGCCTTGAGCAAGCGTGGTGATTAATGCTCATGCCTTCTCGGTCTGAGAAGAGGCCTGTGCCCAGCAGTGGGACAATATATAGGCTGATGATGATGATTATGATGTATACCCCCAGACAAAGAAACTGCATCAAAGTTTTTGTTTAAAAAAAATTGAATGGCCCTTTCCAGTATACAAACATACACTTAGGGATAATGATACTACGCTGTTATGAAGTTAACGAACCAAACTATAGGTTTCAATTTAAATTTGTATAAAAAGTTGGAATATTTGGTTAAAATGTTTTTTTCAAAGGTAGGTGCGTGTTGAACATTGATGCAGTTTATTAGTCCGTCAGTGTACATATACACATATACAATATTTGTTTTTAAAATTACTTACCAAATCATGTTTAATACTTATATGGTCTTTCAAATCTTCCACATTAGGAAAAGATATTATACACCGTTCACATCTAAACATGGCATTAACATAATCCTCTTTCAACATAGCCGATCTCCTTTCTTCTTCCAACTCTTCTCTACTCAACTCTATCTCTCTATACAACTCTATCTCTTTCTGCTTTCTCTTTTTTTTCTTCGTTTTACCGTTGAGAAGTTTCTTTTTCACCGGTTTAATGTTTATTAGTTTTTCATCGTCCGAGTTTGTGTCGGCAAAGGTATCTGTATATTCTTCCTTTATAGGTGTTAAGGAGGTCCGTTGGTCATTCTCAGCTGTTATGATTTGGAATGTTGGTAGTTCTGTATTGTTTTGTAGCGTAAAGTTGTGGAGCTTGTGTGTTGTTAGTCTTGGTTGGGGTTGTAGTTTTGTTAGGTTGGTATTCTGAAATTTAATGAAGGCTTTATAATACCACTCGCTCTTTCATGTGGTTTCACCCGCGTCCCGGGTAAACTATTTAATATAACTAAATAAAATGTAGCCTATAACAGTCTTCAGGTTTCCATCTATCTGCATAGCAAATTTCATTGAAATCGGTTCAGTTGTTTAACAGTAAAAGCGTAACAAACACACTTTCGCATTTGTCGCATTTCGGCTTCGCCCGCATAGGCTGTACAAACTCAAATTAAAAATGACAGAGTTTCATACAAACTTTGCCTCCGCAACGTTTGTATGAAACTCTGTCATTTTTATTTTTTTTCTTTTTCACCCCTTAGGGATAGAATTTCAGAAAATCCTTTCTTATCGGATGCCTACATCATACAATGAACACACCCTACAAGTTTCAGGTCTCTATGATCAGCGGTTTAGGCTGTGCATTAGTCAGTCATCAGGGCAAAGCATTTTTGTATTTGTACCAGCGACCAGGCACTAAAATCTTATTGAACTATTTTTACTTAAGTTCTAAAATTTTTTACTTTTTTTTACTTAAAGACTGTGCCCAGCTCAGACTGACTGTTGTCAGAGCTAAACGAGCGCGAAGTAACGAAATTAGAAGGAAAATTAATTTGTCTTTAACCAAATTAGAGGGAAAATTAATTTCTATCGTGCATAGAAAGTTTTGGAAGCAAATTTACCTGTTTAATATAATCAGTGAAGAGGCAGTAGGAGGTTTTGACTTTCTGTTTGAATTTGGTGAAGTTGTTCATCTGTGCGTCACACTCCCAACACAACCACGCCGGCATGTTGTCTCCTTGCGATAGCTGGGAACAAAAGAATCTTTATTTAATTCCTAAATAATAAAATATCGATTTATGACAATGTTTAATGCACCCAAAAGATATAATAAACACCTTTGAGTCACCTAGCAGTTGTATGACAGATACACAGTAAAAAATCTATTGTCTGCTGATATAGCAAAGATATAAAAGCAGCATGCATCTTTCATATCTATAAAAGAGTTCTTAATATAAATAATCCTACAACTAGCATTTTTTTTGTATTTTACCTTAAGAATATATTAAGGAAAATTGTCACATACTCTGATAAATAGAACAACGTTAATTATTAATGGCATATCTCGATTAATATTTTTTTTTAAATTATTTTACATATTTTTTTCTAGAATCTTTAAACATGAATGAATGTGCGAAAACCAATATCTGAAAGAATTTAGTCAAAAGTTTGAAGTTTGTATGCAAACTAAGTTGTAAATAACAGTTAGTGATGTGACAAAAACATAAACTTACAGGTATTTCGTTAATTATTTGCAAAAAGGATTGCTTCTTCCAGTATTCGACTAATAATATCATTTTCCGGCCGGTGCTGAGGCATCCGCAGCAAATTATATTATCTTCGGAATCCATTTTTAATGTATTATTAATAATCAAGCTTTCAATTCATGCTTCATTCAGAAAATATAAATAAATAATAAAAAATAAACATTTGCGCGAAAGAATGGGTACGCTTGCAACCAGCCATTGTTGAACAAGTAAATGTCAAACGCGTTTAATTATTTTTTCACGTAAGGCCAAAATTACCGTAAAAAATTTCTAAAAGATTAATAATAAATGATTTTGGATATAAAACAATGATGATTTAACATTTTTTACTTTAAGAGGTTCACATAAATATGTGTCGCTTATTATTTCAATCAAATTATGAATAGATTTATTCAATTGCGCCAACAAAACGTGGTGTATGTACGTTCTGTTTAACGTGCAGTTGTTATAACTATTATGAAGGCAAAATGAACCAAAATATTTTAAATAAAATCAATAATTATTTTTGTTTACTGTATAATCTACGTAAGGTTTGCATTTGTATGCATTTTGTCTTGGAAAACAAAGAATTGAATGCGCTAAACAAAGAAAAATTTCACACAAAATCAAAGTGAAAGTAAAATGAAACGTAACTAACTTTTTTATTTACTTGTAGAAATTGTACAATGTATGTAAAGAATTGGTTTCCGAAATTGCTCATTTCGTAAATGAATAAAAATGACGGCTTTTTTGCATCTCAACGTGCAGGAATGCGAGTTTGAACAAAACATTACTGAACTAAATAGTGTGTGCATTTGTTGCACTTCACAAAATGCCGTAATAATAAATTTGAGTACATGTAAACATAAGTCATTTTTGACGAATTACTTGAAGCTGGAGGTAAGTTTCTATAATAAAGTTCTAATTACGTCCTTTATAACTTATTTCAGTAGTATTGAGTTAGTTTTGTGATATTTTAAGTGGTAAACTAACAACTATAGGAATGACATTTCGTATTGGCATCGTAATATCCACGTAAATGCAAGATGGCTGACCGTCCACTGAATTCATATTTAGAACTGCAATATCACGAAAATACTCGTTATTATGGAAATTGCATCAGCATCCATAGGTTCCTTTCTTTTTTAGGGTACTAAACCAATCAATGTTAAAAGAAATCATTATGTTTTCGCTTCGTCTGTCTGTGTGTATGTCACAAATCACAAATGATTATTTCAGAAACGGCTCATGCTAAAGACTTGAAATTTTGCACAGTTTTAAAGAACGACTTTCAATCGCAATTTACGAATGAAAAATCTAAAAAAAAATACTATTGCTTTTATGGAAGGACTCGGGTCAAACTTTGACTGAAAAAAGCAATCCATATTTCTTCCGAGGCTGCGGGACGTTCGAAAGAGATACCGCGCCCCCGGAATAGAAAGAGCTGAGGAAGGAACATGGATGGGTTTTAGTTAGTTAGAGTCTGACACTCCCACCCGCCCCACCCACGGCGGGAGGGGTCGTTTGACGATATCCAATCCGAAAAAAAATCATGTTCCTTCCTCCACCCTTTGTGTTCCGCGGTAACTCTTTCGAACATCCCTTGACCTTACGTGCTTTCCCAAGCACGGAGGAGTCTCGCTATGACGTAGATGGTCACCCCTTCCGATGTCTCGACTTCTTCAGCCCCGCCATAACTGTAAGCAAACCAAAGGCTTACCATCCAAACCCTATGCAGCCAAGTACCAGTGTTTTACATGGAGCGACTGCCTATCTGACCTCCACAACCCAGTTACCGGGTAACACGGTACTTCTGTAAGACTGGTTGTCACACTTTCTGGCTTCTGACTACCCGTAACGACTGTCAAAGATCTACAAATGACAGTCGGGACTTGCTTAACCTGCTTTCCGAGGCACGGAGGAGTCTCGCTATGACATAGATGGTCACTCAACCGCGGACCGCACCAAGCGTAGCTTAACCTTCCGAGGCTGCGGGACGTTCGAAAGAGATACCGCGCCCCCAGAATACAAAGGGCTGAGGAAGGAACATGGATGGGTTTTAGTCAGTAAGAGTGACACTCCCACCCGCCCCACCCATGGCGAGAGGGGTCATTTGATGATTTCCCATCCGAAAAAAAAAAGCGTAGCTTAACCTCTGATCGGTCGACCCGTGCGGCTGTTATAGTCGCCGGCAACAATATAACTTGGCAAGATTTTATCGTAGCTAAAACCAGTTTGCGCATGTACACTAAGTGCAATCCAAAAGTAACACTTTCAATGCTTGTCATTACACTATCGTCTATTGTATTAATTTACTTTTAAACATTTATATGTAGAAGATAGTTAGAGAAAAGAGAAAAACTACTAACGATTCTTGCCAAGTTACGTGCCGACTACTGTACTTAGCCACGAGCTCTCCTGTAAGCTTAGCTAGCTGCTTTAGCTCTCCGGTTAACGCTGAAAACCAGCCAGGACTGGTGCCTTTGTGCCCGGGCCACTGCATTATGCTGAGCGTCAGCCGTTTCGCGTAGTGGTGACGCATTTATTAGATAGTTTTATTATTATACCTACTAAGAATCTCGTGGCTAAGTCACAGCCGCACGGTTCGACCGATCAAAGGTTAAGCTGCGCTTGGCGCGGTCGGTCCGTGGATGGGCCGACCATCTTTGTCATAGCGAGACTCCTCCGTGCCTCGGAAAGCACGTTAAGCTGTTGGTCCCGGTTGTTATTTGTAGATCTTTGACTGTCGTTACTGGTAGTCAGAAGCCAGAAAGTCTGACAACCAGTCTTACCAAGGGGTATCGTGTAACCCGGTAACTGGGTTGTGGAGGTCAGATAGGCAGTCGCTCCATGTAAAACACTGGTACTCAGCTGCATCCGGTTAGACTGGAATGGAAGCCGACCCCAACAAAGATGGGAAAAAGCTAGGCAGATGATATTTTTATACCTATGCCTAGTTTTAGATGATACACCCATTTGTTTTTCGTCTTATTTTATGTTCTGTATAATGTGTTACTGCACGCGAAAAAACAGTTTTTCTTTCTCTTTTTTACTTATACATTCAAATTGGTTGAATTATTTCTTACTATATCTACATTTTCAGCTGGACATGACGAAGATGTATATTTGTTCAGTATGTCACCACATGCTGAAGAAGATAGACATTTTCAAGCAGCAAGTTGAGGAGAGCGCAGCCCTGCTTCTAGATCAGGTAAGAAGAAAAAATCGGCATGGAGGAACCACTTCACGCACCCAGATAAAATGTAACCCAAAACTTTCTCCAGGACAGTGGCGGCGCAAGACCTAAACTTAATGTCAATCAATCAATCAATCAATATATTTATTTGTGAACATAGGTCATACAAAAGGGTCTTAAAAGTATACATGTAGTTTCTCTATATTCTACCAATTGAAATTGGTGTACAAATAATATTAGTAAAGTAAGTTTGGTGACATTACAAATATGAATGTATTAAATGTAGTAGAAATATTATTATACAGGTCATAGTTTATCAATTTTATCATTTAAAAATATCTCAACTGAGTAATATGTTTTATCTATTAAAAATGAAATCAATTTACGTTTAAATATACGGATATCCTGTTCATTTCTTATAGTTTTAGGTAGTTTATTATAAATTTTTGGAGCCATCGCAAAAATACTGTTCTTGTATAATGTGGTTTTAGATCTAATTACATGTAACTGGCCACAACGACGCTGACTAGTCACTTGGTCGAATTTATTTAAATTATTTTTGACAAACATAGCTGTTTCGTAAATGTACAGTGAGGGCATCGTTAATATTTTCATATTTTTGAAGTGCATGTAGCAACTGTCGGTAGTTTGTAAATTACAGATTGCTCTAATGCATCTTTTTTGGCATTTGAATACTGTTTCCTTACCTGTTGCGTTTCCCCAAAACATAATTCCGTATCTCAATGTTGATGCTACGAGACCATGATATGCTGTTAACACTGTTTTTCGGTTTGCGGTTTTATTTAACATATGCAGAGCATAGGAGTATTGATTTAGTGGATATAGTAATGTGGACAAGGTACATTTTGCAAGGCCCTCTGATGTCGGCCTTGCAAAATGTACCGGGTTGTTCGGGTTTGTTCGAACACTTATAACTCGAGAACGGCTGGACCGATTCTCATGGTTTTTGATTTCTTGTATTTGTCTCCGTCCCCAATAGCCGAATAACTATTAAAAACTTAACTGGAAAATCGACATAAAAACAGGGTGGGCCGTTCCCCGGGCCGGCTTATAGATAGAAGATTGATGTACCAGGTCTCTGTTAGCTTCTTAGTTCTTACTGACTAAACACATCCGTGTTCTATCCTCAGCCCTTTTTATTCCGGGGCGCGCGTAACTCTGTCGAACATCCCACAGCCCCAACAGGCAAGAAGGATGTACTATCTCATTCTTTTCTCAAAAACCTGAACTGAAAACTAAATTTTCAGGCGCCAGTATTAAAAATAAACAAGCTGTACAACTTTCAAAGATCTCCCATTGATATTAACGGATCGACCATCCAAGAAGTAGCCATCGACGTCAAGCCAGAAGCCATAGAACATTCCTATCTAGATGTTGAAACTGATGTCAAAATTGAACAAGATAGCGATGACACAGATATCCCAGTACCTAAATCAAAAAAGAAGTCAAAAAAAGACGATAAATACGAAGGGAAGATCGAAATTGTCATTCTCAGCGAACATGAGTTGAAAGAAGAGAGAGAGAAGATGGCTAAAAGCGAGAAGTATCTAAAACTCCCTTATAAGTGTGGGAATTGTATCGTTGGCTTTGATCATGAGTTGAGTTTGGTGAGCCATAATGAAAAGCGGCATAAGAAGGTAAGTTTATTTTTTGCCAAATACATAATATATCGCGACAGGAAAGGCACCCCGACTATTTTTTAGGGTTCCGTAGTCCGACAAGGAACCCTTATAGTTTCGCCATGTCCGTCTGTCTGTCTGTGTATTTTTTTTCTCGCGTACCCTTTCGTGTGGGGTATCGTTAGATAGGTCTTTCAAAAATATTATGGGTGTGTGAAGACCATTTTTTAGTTAAGCGAGCCATTTGCGAAATATCTAGCTTTTCAGTGCAAATTTTTGTTCGATACGAGATACCCCCCCCCCCTCTAACTTTTGAATGGCTGTACCTAGAAATGTAAAAAAAATCACAGACGTAGTACATGTAATGAACTTACAAGGAAAACTATCACGGCTAAGTAGGCTTAACCGGTTACAGAGTTATAGTCGACTAACTAACTCCTACTACGGAACCCTACTGCGCGTGGCCCGACACGCACTTGGCCGGTTTTTTCTTGGCAAGTACCAATGTGACTTTTCTGAAGACATGGGTGGAACCGAGAGGTCGTCGTCGCCGATCGCCGCTACGAGGACATCGCGGTGCTCCGCCCAAACGGGGCAAACCTCCTCTGTGTCGTTCGGGCGATCCCCACAACAACATGTACTTTCTAAGTGTATCTTAGACGTCACTGACTAACGGTGAAGGAAAACATCGTGATTCCTCACCTGGACTTAAAATCGCCAATCCGCCTCGAGCGCACGTGGATATCAATGCTCATGCCTTCTCTGTATGAGAATAGGCCTGTGCCCAGCAGTGGGACAATATATAGGCAATATGATGGTGAACCCTCGACGCAAAAAGAGGGGTGTTATAGATTTGACCGCTATGTGTGTCTCTCTATGACACCGTAGCTCTTAAACGGGTGAACCGTATTGTGTGCGGTTTTTGTTAACCTATTTTCACGGAAGAATATCTAGAACTACACCAATATTGTTGTAAATATTAGCGAAGATCGATAAAGTAATAGTTTTTCTTTCATTTTCAGGTTAACAAAAATAGTTTTCAATGTAATATTTGCAAATCTGTACTGAATACTAAGTTTTCATTCAACGAACATACGAAAAGGCATATAAGAAGGTATGTGTTATTTTCGTTATTTTTCTTCCAGTATTGGCGTGAGCCGTGGGTACAAGTACGGGTAGAAAGTGATATTTCTAGTGAACAAAGTCAGATGTGATAATACAATGAAATTGTGATTTTTTCAAAATCAGCTTCAACTAAACATAATCTATCGATATAAGCAAGAAAAAAAATTATATATCTGGTACTTTCCGAGATATTAAAACGAACAAAGTTGTATTTCCAATACGTTCCAAAGAAAATCAAAACTTTAAAGTGCTCTCCTGTAAAGTAGCTGTTTTGTAGATCCGACTTTGTTCTACGACAGTGTCGATTTTATCTTTTAAACCCCCTACAAAGAAATTTGTGTGTGTGTGTGTGTCTGAGGCATCGTAGCTCCTAAACAGATGAACCGTTTTGAATGCAGTTTCTTTAATTTGAACGCTATTGTTATCGAGATGGTTCATAGCTAAAACCGTTGTATGCTTAGTTAAAGAGCATATTATCGTTTTTGGGGGCCCCTGGGGCTCTGGGCAGGGGCCTCCGGGGCCCTAGGCAGGGGTCCCGAGTGCCTATATATAGATAAAGACGGTACTGCCTATGTTAAACAAATGTCTTATGAAGATAGTCCATTTCCCTTTGTAGAATGGAGTGCATGATATGTCATAAGAGGTACAACCACATGCAGTCGGCGGTGCAGCACTACGACGAGCAGCATGCCCCAGTGGGAGCAGCCATACAGCAGGGGTACACCTGTAAGGAGTGTGGCTTCACTACCGCGTGAGTATCATAGCCATATAGCATGCATGGGACTACAGAGTCCCGGACGTTTTTGAGGCGAACGTGGGGCCGAAGCCAACACGCAAGCCCTTTGAGACAACTTTCATAGCCATATATTATAGTATAGCCATAATTAATAGTATGTTCCCAGAATATCCGCGCTAATTGCAAACGGGTGGTATATAATACGTTAACTGTAAATCCCCTTTTTTCAATCAAAATATTCGAAATTACCACCAAAAATACTGAATTGCACACTAAATTTGCTCACCAAATAAATCATTTATACTACTGTTACATCTTTAAAGCTTAACTGTTTGACTGAATGACTATCAGTCATATTTATCTTTATTTTTGTTTTACGGTGAGTAATATTGTTTGCAAAATTAGATAAAAAAGCCATCAGATTTTGATGAATTTTAAACATTTTTTAGTACAACATGTTTAGGTAATCAAGTAGTTATTTTGTAGTACAGTCAGTTATTGGAAATGCAGTAGGTTATTAGTGGATAAATTTTGTTTGCTTAAAGGACATGTCCAGAAATGGTTTTTTATTCATCAAAAATTCCAACCAGGACAATTTAAATATATGTGGATAGACATCCCAAAAAAAACAGTTTTATATATAACATACATTTTTAAAGGCCACCAATTTCGAAAAAAAAAGTTTTTTATTTTTGTGTGGATTTCCACATAAAACGAACAAACCTTTCCAAATATCTAGAGTATTAAAGTGAACACACCTTTAAAAAAAGTAAACTTGACATGTCGCTGTCAGTTCACTTGTCACAGATGTCACTGTCAGTCGATAATTTGATCGTTTGGTCGATTACTTTAAACAATGTTAACAAAACTTAAATAATCAGATTAATTAATAATGAGAATGAGAAATGCGAAATTGTCAGCTGAAAACGCTCTATATTATGATTATAGCTATTTCTAATATTCACCTGCAAGTTTATCTAGAGAGAATATATAGTCAAATACTGAGCTTTCACCATAATATATTCTAGAGGTTGCTTCGCGGGAGTATATGATATGATAATAGTGTCTATTAAACGAATAATCCGTTGTGGTAAGGCCAAGTCGTTAAATTCAGGATAATAAAAGAAATTAAAGCACAAATTAACATGAAAACACAAACAACATCAAAAACTTTGACAATGTCAGTGACTGTTCTGATGACAGATGTTTTTTTCTACGGGAGGCTTTTTTTGGGTTGCCATGTATTTTTTGCCATGTATGTTGCACAAATATTATTATTTTAAACATTCAATAGTTTATTATTTTTCTTTTAAATGGAGGGGTCTAAAAATATTATTTGAATGGATTCAAGTTCAGTATTTTTATCGTTTTTATATTAGTGCAGTTTGATGCTGGTTAGATTTTTCTCGGAATAAAAAACCAACGTCCATACAAAAAGAGGACAACTCCTTTATAAATAGAGGTGCAGTTAAAAATTCCCCATTGCAAACATGCTAGGTGTTCCTCTAGTAAAATCCATGCGGTTCTCCCAAAAATCCGCATTTTATAATCACCAAGCCCCTCCCCGCCTCCCCCTGATGCCCATACTAAATCCTTGCTATTTTAGATGTACAACCATTACTGTACTGTTATCATATTAGAAACATGAAAATTGTCTTGATTAATCCACGCTAAAAACTTCCCAGCAAATCTATCAAATAAAGATTCTTTAGTTTTTTCTTCAAACAAAGTTCAATGTACTCTATGTGATGTACGTAATCCATGCTACCTGTACCTATAAACAAATCCATAATATATGTTCCTCTGGATTAATCCATGCTAGAGGTTCCTCTAAATAAATCCATACTAAATGTGCCTTTAGACAAATCTGTGCAAAATTTTCTTGTAGATAAATACATTAGATGTTTCTCTAGAAAAAAACATGCTAGTTTCTTTAGATAAGTTCATGCTAAATGTGGCTATAGAAAAATCCATGTTAGACGTTCCTTCAGATAAATTCATGGTACATGTTCCTTTAGATGAATTCATGGTAGATTATAAAGTCATGGCAGATTTAAGTTTTTATTATGCGTGTATTAACCTATGTACGTATAATGTATTGTGATATTACTATGAACAGTTCGAACCGCGCGTACCGCTACCACATGGACAAACACAGAGACAAACAGAGCTGTACGATATGCGGGAACACCTTCGTGAACTCCAACGGACTCAAAGTTCACATGTTGTAAGTATACATTTTATTTGATACTTGATACTGTTTCCCGCGTTCCAACGGAACTACTTCACGGAACCGGATAAAAGTAAAACCTTCAGGGTCTCCTCTATCTCCGTACTAAATTTAGTCCAAATCGGTCCAGCCATTTCAGAGGTTAGCCGGAACAAACAGACAGACAGACAAAAATTGAAAAAATAAATTATTTTGGTGTATGTACCATACATGTAGTAAAAAACCGGCCAAGTGCGAGTCGGACTCGCTCACCGAGGGTTCCGACCATTGGAAACAAAAAATACGCAATAAAGTCGCAATTATTTTGTTTTTTTCTGACCGCATAATTAAGTTTGTTTGTAGAGGAAAATTGCTGATGCTGCCCACACGTATGGGTTTGATGAAAAAAAAATTTTTGAGTTTCAGTTCTAAGTATGGGGACCCCCAAAATTTATTGCTTTTTTTCTATTTTTGTGTCAAAATCTTAAAGCGGTTTACAGAATACATCTACTTACCAAATTTCAACAGTATAGTTCTTATAGTTTCGGAAAAAAATGGCTGTGACATACGGACGGACAGACAGACAGACAGACAGACAGACAGACATGACGACAATCTATAAGGGTTCCGTTTTTTGCCATTTGGCTACGGAACCCTAAAAACGGTAATTTCAATATTACAAACAGACAGAAACAGACTAGCTAACTTTCATCCCCTATTTCCTCCCTTAGGGAAAATAATTTAGAAAAAATCTCTACTTACATCATTTGAAGATCATTTGTGCAAAACAGAACCAGCTGTTTTCTTAGACATGTTTTATCAAACTCGGTGCAGTCGTTTAATATTCGCTTTTTGCGTTGTTAGGGTTCCGTAGTCCGACAAGGAACCCTTATAGTTTCGCCATGTCCGTCTGTCTGTCTGTCCGCGGCATAGCTCCGAGGTTCTTGTTACTAAGAAGCTGAAATTTGGTATGGATATGTATATTGATCACGCCGAGAAAGTGGTAAAATAAAATTTTGAAAAATATTTTTTTTTAAGGTAGGTCCCAAACACGTAAAGTGGGGATGAATATTTTTTTTCTCGCGTACCCCTTCCTGTGGGGTATCGTTAGATAGGTCTTTCATTTTTACGAAGACCATATTTTGGTTAAGCGAGCCATTTGCGAAATATCTAGCTTTTAAGTGCAAATTTTTGTTCGATACGAGCATCCCTCCCCTCTAACTTTTGAATGTTTTTTTTTATATTCACTTTTCTTTATAACAGTACAGTCCATAAACAATCTTCGCGAGTATACAAATGCGAGACTTGTAACAAGAGCTATCGCGCTCGCTCGGGCTACGAGGCGCATCAGCGGTCGGCCCACGGCACGGCCGACTCGCGCGCATACTGCGTGGAATGCAAGACGCATTATCGTAATAAACAGGGGTTGGCGCATCATTTGGCTACACATTCCAGGCATGTTACTGAGAGTGATAAACGGTGAGTCTATAGATAAATACATTTGTTTAATAAATAAAAAACATTATAGTCCGTACCAAAATTCAAATCATTTATTTCAACTAGACCATTTACAGGCACTTTTGAATTGTCAAAGAGTCATAAGTTTGTCAGTTTGTCGAAAAGAAAGTTGAAGCTATTTGCCCGTTCCAAAGCATAGATTCCTATGGAGAAGAACGGGCAAGAAACTCCATGGTTAGGTACTCTTTTTCAACATGTTTTACAATGTTCGTATATACATCAATAATGTTTTTTTTTTATGTGAGAACGATGTAAATGTTAACATTTAACAATTCTAATATGCTAATTCTTGGCAATTTAGAGATGACCAGCCTCAACTGACAGCGCCCGTTCACGAACTTGACGCCAATGGATTTGAAGAAAAATGCAAACAAAGTTGTAACCAATTTTTTTCTAATTCTGCCACCGAAATTAACAAAATGGCGTAAGGCTCTAAACATCACCATTCATCATTTAATGCTGTTAATATTATATGAGTGGGAAAATTAGAACGAAATAGGTTATGTTTTTGTTTACATTTTTTTTAAAACCAATTGTAATACTAATAATAAAAAGCTGAAGAGTTTGTTTGCTTGAACGCGCTAATCTCAGGAACTACTGGTCCAATTTGAAAAATTCTTTCAGTTTTAGATAGCAGTCGTTGTTACAATTCCATGTCAGAGACCGTCATGTAAACATTTGCTTTACATGTTTTTTATTACATTGTTTTGTAAAAATGATTAATAATGCAAATTATATGTTGAAAAATTAATAAACTAAAGAAAGAAAGAAAAAGCATTTATTTCCGGACACACACAGGAAGTAGACAATTAGTAGATAGTTAACAAATAAAAAAATAAAACAAAAATAATTAAAGACTTGAAGATTATACCTGTACGAGGCACCTATCTCAGCATAATGCTGCAACATTTACCTGAGTAAATGCCGCAACGCTGATCTTCCGATAGGAGACCTAATATGCATACATACATATCAAATCTTCATCTGCCTAGCTTTTTCCCAACTATGTTGGGGTCGGCTTCCAGTCTTAACCGGATGCAGCTGTGTACCAGTGTTTGACATGGAGCGACTGCCTATCTGACCTCCACAACCCAGTTACCGGGTAACACGGTACTCCTTGGTAAGACTGGTTGTCAGACTTTCTGGCTTCTGACTACCCGTAACAACTGTCAAAGATCTACAAATGGCAGCCGGGACCAACAGCTTTTCCGAGGCACGGAGGAGTCTCGCTATGACATAGATGATCACACACCCACGGACCGACCGCGCCAAGCACAGCTTAACCTTTGATCGGTCGAACCGTGCGGCTGTAACTTAGCCGCGAGCTCCTCGACGATACATATCAAATAAATAATCATAATTATTACATTAACTAATTATTTATTACAGATTCATTTGCGACGAATGTGGAGCAAAATTCGTGACGAAGAGTAATTTGCAAATTCATATCAACTGGGAGCATTTCAAGATAAACACGCATCGTTGTACTAAGTGCAGTAAGGTTGGTGAACTATTTAAGCCATAAGCGTGGCCCTTCTGAGGGTCTGGGGGTGGGGAGAGGCTCAATCAATAACTATAGTCTGTTTCAATTGACTTTACGAAAACTGTAAACAAAGTCGTAAACTATTCAGTACTAATTCTGCTACAGAAACTAACAAGATGCTGTAAGGATGGTGCATTTATTTGAATATCATGCTATAAACATCATATGTGGGTTTTTTTCATCTGATGGTAAGCGACGATGTGGTCGACGATGAAGCACGCTTACCTAGAAGTAACCTTTTCACTCTTGACTTGAAGACCCCTAGGTTATAGCTATCTAGAAATACAGACTCCGGCAGGGAATTCCACTCCTTAGCAGTACGCACAATGAAAGTATCCCCAAACCGTTTAGTGCGTGTGGGAAATTAGAACAAACTAGGTTATGATTTTGTTTACATTTTTAACCGACTTCAAAAAAAAGGAGGAGGTTATCAATTCGACTGTATTTTTTTTTTTTTTTTTTTTTATGTTTGTTACCTCATAACTTGCGAATGGGTGAACCGATTTTCATGATTCTTTTTTTATTTGAAAGCTGGTGCTTCCCGTGTGGTCCCATTTAAATTTTATCACTACCGGTTCAGCCGTTTTATAAATATATCAAAAATAACGATTTATCTCTACTTGCTGATATGCCAAATACTTAGATGATTTCGTTATTTACGCTTATTACAACCTAAAAAAGTGGTGTGTTTATTTTGTTAAGATTGCAAGACCGAGACACTGAAAAGCGAAAAAATAAAAAAGCTTTTTACAAAAAAATTAAAACCGACTTCCAAAAAAAAAACTGAAAAGTAAAAAATAATTTTTATTTAAACGCGTTACGACCAAAACAACGCTTTCGAAGTCGGTGGCGAAATATTAACAATAGTAACTTACAAGACACCGACTTCGAAAGCGTTGTTTTGGTCGTAAAGCGTTTAAATAAAAATTATTTTTTACTTTTCAGTTTTTTTTCGTATAATCAATTGTTACAGACTATAGTGTAGTTTGTGGTCACTAGTTGGAGCCACTAGCGACTAAGGTCTTGTAATTTAACGGAAAGAGAACTCAACACTCCACAATATATCATCCCATCGACAAATGACGGAAGGGGTTTTTTTCTTCTTTTTTCCGATGGGAAATCATCAAATGGGGAGATCATTAGTGTCAGACTGTTGCTGACTAAAACCCATCCATGTTCCTTCCTTAGCCCTTTGTTATTCCGGGGGCGCGGTATCTCTTTCCAAAGTTCCGCAGCACGGACGTTGGGGAGTGGAGAATGACCCGCTAGGCAATATCACCCGCCTGGCCGGAGGATCCCCCTTTTTAATGGAGGATCAATGTGAAGGACCAATATGAAGGATCAATGTGTGGGGTTCCACACATTGATCCTTCATATTGGTGACCCCGACGTGATAGTAATCATTTATTCCATTTACACTCAAAAATCGTTGTCGATACGAATACTTTTTCGAAAGTGATTCTAGGTCCACAGACAACTATTTATAAGTAACTTAATATTTTTAAGAATGTATGTGTCTGTGCAGGTGTTCAAATGCCGTACGGCGCTCAATCGTCACGTGACGTACGTCCACTTGAAGAAGCGGCCGCCGCGCAACAAGATCTGCGACTACTGCGGCCGAGCCTTCACTGTAAGTCAAAATACTGCCGTCATAAGCAAAAAACCGGCCAAGTGCGTGTCGGGCCACGCGCATTAGGGTTCCATAGTAGGTCTTAGTTAGTCGACTATAACTCTGTAACCGGTTAAGCCTACTTAGCCGTGATAGTTTTCCTTGTAAGTTTATTACATGTGCTACGTCTGTGATTTTTTTCACATTACCAGGGGTAGCCATTCAAAAGTTAGAGGAGAGAGAGGATACGAGCGTTAAAAAATAGAGGGGGGTCTAACTTTTGAATGGCTAATGGCTGTTATTAGAAATGTGAAAAAATTCACACACGTAGCACATGTAATGAACTTAAAAGGAAAATTATCACGGCTAAGTCAAAACTCAAAACTCAAATGTTTTTATTTCAAATAGGTCTTTGCAGGCACTTATGAAACGTCAAGCTAGTTGCAAAGTAGTAGTAAAGTAGGCTTAACCTACTACGGAACCCTACTGCGCGTGGCCCGACACGCACTTGGCCGGATTTTCCGTCAGAATTTATTACTCGTATATTATAAGTGGGATTGTAATGATTCTCTGTCGTGTATGGCAGACGCAATCGATCCTGCAGTCGCACATCCGCACGCACACGGGCGAGCGGCCGCTGCAGTGCGCGCACTGCGCCGCCAGCTTCGCGCACGCCGCCGCGCTCTACACGCACAACAAGCTCATACACACGCCGCGCTGAACATTTTATTTTATAGTCCGACATGGCTATTTATGAACGTGGCTGAGAGGTGAACTAACGCAAGCCACCATCTTGAAATGTCATTTTAGTGATACCGGCCAAGGGAAAATTCTTACCCAACTATTAGTAAAAATATAGCGCTATTCAATAAGACTAGATTTTGTCCTTGAAATAGTTTAGAAAGGGCAATGATGATCTGCGATGCCTCTGGTGTTGTAGATATCCATCGGCCGCGGTGACTACTTAATCTGGCTCCTGGCTCCTGGCTGAGCCACCTACTCACATCCAAATGCGTGTTAAATGTTTAAATATTGCATTTTATTGTTTCTAATTTAAGATTATTATTAAAACGTAAATGATGAATTAATAAATTGCTATTTATCATGTCATGATTTACTTAAAAAAAATGAAATTTCCATTAATTGGTATCATTATCACTGAAAATGACATTTCAAGATGGTGGCTAGCGTTAGTTCACCTGTTAGCCACGTTCATAAATAGCCATGTCGGACTATACTTTATTTTGGCATCAAACAGTCGTATATAATCTGTTCCAATTGATTTTAAGAAAAATGTAAACAAAGTCATAACCTATTTTGATCTTATTCTGCCACAGAAATAAACAAAATGGCGTGAGGATGGCGCATTTATGTCAATTTCATGCTCTTAACATCATCATTCATTATTTAATGCCATTTTATTTATATGAGTTACTTTTTATCCGGGTGCATTAGTTCCCTCGGAATGCGAGCAAAAGCACGGGCAACAGCTAGCATGTATAAAATAGTGATGTAACCGTGTTTAATTGTGAGAAAGAACTTTTTAAAAATAAATAGATCTCCATAAATGGTTTTTTATTTACCTACCCTATCGTACTCTACATGTAGAGGAGCTTGAAGGGGGTTGCAATCCTAGGGGGTTCGCGGGTTTCTACTAACAGGGGGTCTAGGGGGTAGAAAATCGCAGTGGGTTGGCGTGTGGCTACAAAAATATTTTTTAGCCAACTTCTATAATTTTAGACGGCACGATTGGCGTAGTGGCTGAGCAATTGGCTGCGAGTCGCGGGTTCCACTCCGGCACGGGACATCTAAAATTGATCCGGGTCTAGGTGTTTGTGCATGTGAATGTATGTTTGTAACCGCACCCACGATACAGAAGAAATTCCTAGTGGGCCAAAGGTTAAAAAAAACTCGTTCCTTGTGAGAATTAGATAGAAACATACCTACATACAAAAATATTTCTGTAATAATATTTAAAAACCTTTTACGTTTTAAATGAATGAAATCAACTTCTCTTTAAATAAATTATTTTATTTCTTAAATTACATGATTAAAGCCTGCTTCACGAATAATAAATAATATACTGAGCATTTCAATTACTGCAAAAGTTGTATTATACAAATATTTCATCAGTGCCATTAAAAGGTTAAAAAAAGTCGTACAAGTCATAATAGTCATGTAAATCTTCTTATCATTAGTCGTAAAAGTCTTAGAAGTCATTAAATTATTCTTTCAATATTGAAGTCGGACATGACATCTATCTAGCCTTATCCCAACTATGTAGGGTCGGCTTCCAGTCTAAACCGGATGCAGCTGAGTACCAGTGTTTTAAATGGAGCGACTACCTATCCGACCTCCACAATCCAGTTACCGGGTAACACGATACCCTTGGTAAGACTGGTTGTCACTTTCTGACTTCGACTACCCGTAACGACTGTCAAAGATCTTCTGAGTTTTGTGAGGCACGGTCAATGTAAAGAAAATAGTAAAGTCAACAGTCACGAAAGTCAAAATAGTCATAAAAGTCACGAAAGTCAAACAGTCATAAAAGTCACGAAACTCGAAATAATCATATAAGTAACGATCGTCGAAATAGTCATAAAAGTCACGAAAGTCGAAATAGTCATAAAAGTCATTCGAGCAGCGTGACCCTCTTAGCACTAGTGTATATCTTGTGCACCCTCTTCCTGTGGGTGTACAGCGACGCGCTCTGCCGGAAGGTGCAGCCACAGATCTCGCACGACAGCGGCCGCTCGCCCGTGTGGATCAGCTCGTGTTCGCGCAAACCTTTCTTATCCTGAAATATACGTCGTATATAAGAAACTCTTTAAATAATATCTACGAGTTTACTAATATCATAAAGCTGAAGAGTTTGTTTGTTTGTTTGAATGCGCGCTAATCTCAGGAACCGCTGCACAGTGGGCTGAAACGGGCCGGTAAAGGACTTAGCATTTAAAAAAAAAAAGTTTATTTTTCTGAAATTTTAAATTTTGTGTTGGATTTATCTATCGTTTATAAGTAATTATTTCTATGAGGGTTGTTCAGATAACTTAGTATTTTCGGAGTTATAAATATCCAAAGTAATTTTTGTATGAAGCAAAAGAAAAAAAAGTGAAAATCTCGAAATTCTCAAATTTTCTCAAAGAATTGACTCTACGTATGCATAGTATGTATATTTGTCCTATTTTAGCGCCTATTCTCGGGTTGCGATTTTCTGCGATTTGCGACCAAATCGCAAAATTTCAAATTTTGTTCTCTATTCCACACCACCGTTTTTTTTTGTATGTAGTTTATTTTATTTATTTATTTATTAATACAGGTACACCAACAGCTTCTGTATACAAAATATCAATAATAATTGGTAATAAGTTTAGGGCTGATACAGTTGCCAATAACAGGTGAACCAACATTCTCCATAATAAGTGATAACTTAAACTAAAAACAAAATGTACTAAGAATAAAGTGGCAATAAACTATATAAAATTAAACTTAAAATTCGAAATTACAAAATAATAAAATATTAAGGAGAATAAATGCAAATTTGCTTAGTATTAATAGTAACAAACAAAAAACATAATTAAATGAAACAAATGTGAGATCAATATTTTAAATTAAGTACCTACTGTTTAAACTGTAAAGAAAAGGTTGCAAGATATACTTACAGCCTACATAACAATATAATGGATTTCTAGGTTGTGTGCTTTGGGACTTTAAAACTTAAAATTTTTGCTTTAAAGATATTTAGGGAGTCATGATGTATGTCGACATTTGGATTGGATTTTAAATAAGAATTAATCTCTTTGCTGAGCCTATGTAGTAGTCTCCCCTTAGGCCTAATCCACTAAGGACTAATAAAATAAATAAGTAAAAATCATAATCACCACTGGTCACTGCACTGTTTTAATTTAATCACTGTCAAGGGTATCCACATTAACGAATACAAAATGTTCGTATTCGTCATCATCATATGTTTCCGCTTGTTCAATTACTAATAAACTTTGTGCTTCTACTGACAAAGTTTTATGTTTTCTGCGAAGTTTGTGACGTTTCGCTGAGATGAGTGGATCAGAGCTGGTCAATAAATTATTTAAAATGTCTTAATTTGTAGTTTTTCTACTGCATTTCCTGGAATGGTGTTGGCGGTACCTACGAAAGTCTTTATTTCTAGCTTCAGCAGCTTCTTCAGATAGCTGTCCAATTGGTATTAGACCTAAACTTTCAATAATAGCTGCACCATGCATAAGGACTTTATGAACACTTGAAGCATATAATACCAGCTATATAATTCCAAATACAGTTGCATGGTCACTTGAGCATATTCGTGAGATTTCGCTGTGTCAATGTGGTAACCTGATGAAGTTGCCTCTAAAATGTTTGCAAATCACCTTATTAATTCTTCACTAACACCAGTTATCTCAACAGTCATGTTTGGATTTGCAAAAAATCTTCTAGCAGTATTTCCGTCATTCGTGGAGCCGTGCACATGTTTAACAACATCAATCAGAAGTCCCATTCTATTTTTAAAAGCGTCTTGTATGTCTTCCTTTCTTCTTTCCATGATGCACTTGTTGTCTCCCTTTACTGTCCATGTCTGTATCGTTAATCTGTAGGCTATATGCAGAATGCATTCCATTATTCGTATCCAGGTATGCAATGATGACAATCCGTATTTACAGAGATCTGGATCAGTCGGTTTTGATGCAATAAGGGCAAATTATTCATCTCTGTTGGAGTGGCTTTACAAATGTCGCATCTCTGAGATGAAGTATCACATAAAATTGATGTTTTAAAAGTACGTACGAATGCAACCGAACATTCCGTAGGTACCCTATCGTTGCACCAATCACGTTACGACACGTCATAACTTGTTGTTGCGCTCGCGCATTCTTATCCCTTGATTCCCGGAAATAAGTCTCAAAACAAATTACGTCATACCTACCTATGGTGGTGGAAAATGTCGAACATTGTTTTTTTTTAAAGAACTAAGTAGGTATTGAGGTTTTCAGGCCGTTTAGTATACATTATTTTCAATTTCAATTTAATTGGAATAAATTGCTTAACTAAAATAACATGACTCTTCATACAAATTTGATATGGCTATATCTCCGAAAGTACTCGTTAAATTGAAAAAAGTCAAAGAATAAAAACGTTTTAAATTTATGCCTAGATACCAAAAAAATACATTTGATCTCTTAAGACCCAACTTTGTAATCCCAGCCCACTGTGCGCTGGTCCGATTTAAAAAAAAACATCTCGCTATGACCAATAGGAGCGGAGCACCAGTATTCCACGCGGACGAAGTCGGGAGCAGAATCTAGTAAATGATAAAGTTACTCTGTCTGTCTGTCACGCTTTCACCGCAAAACGGCTGAACTGATTGGAATGACAGATGGGACCGGGAGAAAGATACACTTAACGCGCTCGGGTAAAAAGTATCCTATGCTTTAAAAACTACTAGCTTCTGCCCGCGACTTCGTCCGAGTGGGATAGTGGTGCTCCGCTCCTATTGGTTTTAGCGTGATGATATATAGCCTATAGCCTTCCTCAATAAATGGGCTATCTAACACTGAAAGAATTTTTCAAATCGTACCAGTACTTCCTGAGATTAGCGAGTTCAAACAAACAAACTCTTCAGCTTTATTATATTAGTATAGATATATGTATTTATGTACCAAATTTCATGAAAATAAGTAAAATTGCTATCCTATGTGTATTATTATAGTACTAGTAGTAGATAATAGTTTATACAGTTATATCTATACATATAAAATGCTTTGTCCTGAATGACTGCATATCAACGCACAGCCTAAACCGCTGATCGTAGAGACCTGAAACTCGGAGGGTGTGTTCTTTGTATGACGTAGGCATCCGATAAAAAAGGATTTTCCGAAATTCTACCCCCAAGGGGGTGAAAAAGGGGGGCAAAGTTTGTATGAAAGTCTGGCAATTTTTATTTAAATTTGCATAGACCACGCGGGCAGAGTCGCTGGCGGAAAGTTAGTAGTTTATAATAGCAGTAGGTATCTCACCTTTTTTTTTGTATGGCATCTCGCTGGTCAACCTAAAAGGTTGTCGACTGCTTAACCGGGCTTGCCTGTGAAGTGCCTTAAATAAATGAATTTAGGGCCTCCAACCAGGGCTTAATTTACAAAACTAAGCGACTACACGCTAAGGGCACCCCCTAGTGGGGTACGGGGCTCGGCTTAGGGCGTCGCTGGGGGAGGACAGCGAGGGACAGGCTGGAGCAGAATACGAGTATACAATGTGTAAAAAAAATAAGCAATAATATTTAAGGGTATGTACATATATCAAGTATAGATTTAATGATCTTCAAATTTGAGTTTATTAACCCATTTTTAGGGCTATAACCTATTTTTATTACAAAAACTGTTACTTCTTTTTGTTCTAAAACTATAAGATCCCATAAGATTTCCAGTTCCTAATACGGCGTAAAAGATTTGTTATCACCGAATGTGTAGCCCGCTTAAATTTTATTGCTTATTTTTTTTACACGTTGTATATGATTATTATAATCGGAAATTGGTATCTCACCCTGAACGCCTTGCCGCACTGTTGACATATCTTGTCGCGCGCGCTCTCTTTAACTCCGTCGTGTGCGCGACGCACGTGCCTCGTTATGCAACGCCGAGTCGCCAATGCCTATAAATAGGCATAATAAATACATTAAAACACTCAATATGTAAAAAAAACCGGCCAAGTGCGTGTCGGGCCACGCGCATTAGGGTTCCGTGGTACGTTTTCGTTGGTCGACCATAACTCTGTAACCGGTTAAGCCTACTTAGCCGTGATAGTTTTCCTTGTAAGTTCATTACATGTGCTACATCTGTGAATTTATTCACATTTCTAGGGAGAGCCATTCAAAAGTTAGAGGGGGATGCTCGTATCGAACAAAAATTTGCACTTAAAAGCTAAATATTTCGCAAACGGCTCACTTAAGCAAAAAAATGGTCTTCACACACCCATAATATTTTTGAAAGACCTATCTAACGATACCCCAGACGTAGAGGTACGCGAGAAAAAAAAATCATCCCCACTTTACGTGTTTGGGAGCTATCCTAAAAAGTCGGCGTGATCGATATACATTTCATACTTAATTTCAGCTTTCTAGTACCAAGACAGACAGACAGACGGACATGACGTAACTATATGGGTTCCTTGTCGACTACGGAGCTCGAAAAAAATTTTTCTGACATACCCCTTCCTTCCGAAAAATCCCCCAGCCCCGGCTAGAAACCACTTACCTTCCCACAGACGGGGCACTTGTGCTGGGTCTTCCCCATGTGCTGGTAGTTGACGTGGTCTCGCAGCTCCCCGCGAGAGCGGTACCCCTTGTCACACATCGTACACTTGTATCTGAGGACAACAACACAAGTTTATAGGGTTCTATCGTATATTTATGTAGTAGCTTCTGCCCGCGACTTCGCCCGCGTGGTGCTCCGCTCCTATTGGTCTTAGCGTGATGATATATACCCTACAGCCTTGATTTCTGTGTAGCTTTAACCATTAAGGTTGCACACGCGACGGAAGCTTAAAAAATGGATTAACTTCTCCCGTTTTCCCAACATTTCTCTTCACTGCTCTGCTCCTATTGATTGTAGCGTGATGAAAAGTATACTATAACCAGCTCAGACGTATGAAAAATAATTGTACAAAGTTTCGTTAAAATCCGTCGAGTAGTTTTTGTTTCTATAACGATTATACAGACAGACAGACAAAAATTTTACTGATTGCATTTTTGGCATCAGTATCGATCCCTAATCACCCCCTGATAGTTATTTTGGAAATATATTTCATGTACAGAATTGACCTCTCTACAGATTTATTATAAGTATATTAAGATAGATAATAATCTATACATATAAAACCGGTCAAGTGCGTGCCGGACCACGCGCTGTAGGGTTCCGTAGTAGGTCTTAATTAGTCCACTATAACTCTGTAACCGGTTAAGTCTAGTTGTCCTTGTTGGTTCATTACAGGTGCTACGTCTGAGATTTTTTTCACATTTCTAGAGACAGCCATTCAAAAGTTAGAGGGGATCCCTCTGAATCTCGACCAAAAATGTGCACTTAAAAGCTAAATATTTCGCAAATGGCTCACTTAACCGAAAAATAGTCTTCACACACCCATAATAATTTTGAAAGACCTATCTAACGATAACCACATGAAGTGATACGCGAGGAAAAAAAAAATATCCCCACTTTACGGGTTTGGGAGCTACCCTAAAAAAAAACCGTAATTTTATTTTACCACTCTGTCGGCGTGATCAATATACATATCTATACTAAATTTCAACTTTCTAGCATGAAGAACCTCTGAGCTTTGCCGTGGACGGACAGACGGACATGGCGAAACTATAAGGGTTCCTTGTCGAACTACGGAACCCTAAAAAACTAGTTCTATACTTACTTGAGTATATCAATCTGAGCATGGGCCTGCGTGTACTTTAAATGGTGTTCATAAGAGGCTCGGCTCACGAAGCACTTGTTGCACTCCTCACAGCTGTAGCGTTGTCTGTCTGTGTGTATCCGCGTGTGCACTCTCACCAGGTCTACCCTGATCATCTTGTGGCAGACGGTGCACTCCTCGCGGGGAGGGGGGCCTTGGTGGAGCCTGGGGAGAGGGGGGGAGTTTTATATTGATACGACATGATGATGCTAATTCGGTTGGCATAGAATTCTCTAAACTAAAAATCTCAAAAATTTTAAAGAAATAAATAAAAAACATTTATTTCTCAATACTCAATCATTTATTGCATTCCACAATGTGTTTCTTAGGTGGTAAATTATAATTATGAGATCATTATGGACCCTGTCGGGCACAGCAAAGTAAAAGTAAAAATAGGAGAGAGGACTTCAGAGGAGAATTTCAGGACACCACGAATTAAACAGAGAGTAAAAATCAAACAGTGATCGGTTAGATTTTAGATTTAGTTTAATTGAGAGGACTAAACTCAATTTTAGCGGATTATTTTTATTAGTTTTGAGAATTTTGTACCAAAAGAATTAGCGCCAATATAGATGTCGGTTTTGCGTACACAACAGTGTTTAACTGTGAAAAACTTACAAACACACAAACTCACTAACTTTCGCATTTGTTTTTTTTTGTTATTACATATCTCACAATCAGAAACTGACTAACTCACAAACTTTTATACATATCGGTGAGACTTACCATTCATGCCTGGTTAAGTTGTCTGAAAAGGAAGCAATTCTCACAAACCTACAAACTTAGTACACACTGTTCATATCTGGATATCTTGAAAGCAATTACTACAAACTCACAAACTGTTCATGTTTCGTTGAGTGATTCGAAGGCAATTCTCACAAACCAACCAACTCAGTACACACCATTCATGTTTGGTTCGGGGTCATCCATTAATCACGTGATGTTTTTTTTGGCATTTTTTGACCTCCCCCCTTCCCCTTGGTGATACGTGGTGAGGTTTAAGACTACCCCTCCCCCCTCCCCCCTATATCAAGTGTATTATTTCGTACCTGCAAAGAATCTATTTTTTATTTATAAAAAAATACTGGTATAAGTATCATCTAATTTTATTATAGAAAATTAAAGACTACTATAATAAACTACTTTGAATAAAAATAAATACATGTAACGCCGCTTTTCGGTTGAGTATCGCGCGCTTGCCGAAAAAACTAATACTTTACCCCCCCTCCCCCTTGTGATATTTCGTGATTTTTTATGGACCCCTCCGCCCCCCCTTTCGAGCCTCACATGATTAATGGACAGCCCCTTTAGTTATTCGTGAAAGCATTTCTCACAAACTAACAAACTCAGTACAGTACTTAGGCCCAAGTTCACCGACAAGATAACGGTCCGATTAACTTAAAACAGCTGTTTACCATACATTCAAACTTCCAACTTTCGATGGATAATGTAGATATTATTTGAGATATTTATTCCTGAAACGGTCGATTACCAAACCAGGGTTGAACTAGAAGTGGTTGACACGAAAATTCCAGTTTCCTGGTTAAAAAACGTTTTTGTTTAACGGGCCGATTAAGTAACCATCTGTCTGTAAACTTCGCCCTTACTGTTATTATGACCGGTTAAGTTATTCGTGGAAGCAATTCCTATAAACTCACAAACTGTTCATGTCTCGTTAAGTTATTCGAAGGCAATCTCAGTACACACTGTTTATATCTATTTTTTGATAATTGCTTTCGAGATAATCCTGAAAGCAATTGTCACAAACCAACAAACTAACAAACTCACTGTTCATGCCTGGCCAAGTTATTCTTGAAGGCGAACCTCTTGCCACAAGTAGCACACTTGTACCCTTCTCTATGGTGACGCTGCACGTGTTTCCAACGCTGATTCTTGTTGCTGCAACAAACATTGTCTATAGTCTATACTTATAATAAATCTGTAGAGAGGTCAATTCTGTGATTAGGGATCGATACTATGCCAAAAATGCAATCAGTAAAATTTCTGTCTGTCTGTCTGTATAAACTCTATAGAAACAAAAACTACTCGACGGATTTTAACGAAACTTGGTACAATTATTTGTCATACTCCTGAGCTGGTTATAGTATACTTTTCATCACGCTACAATCAATAGGAGCAGAGCAGTGAAGGGAAATGTTGTCATTTTGTTTAAACGCGCTAATCTCAGGAGCCACTGGTCCGATTTGGAAAATTCTTTCAGCGTGAGATATTCCATTTATCGAGGAAGGCTATAGGCTATATATCATCACGCTAAGACCAATAGGAGCGGAGCACCACTATTCCACGCGGACGAAGTCGCGGGCAGAAGCTAGTTATATACTAAAACCTTCCTCATTAATCACTCTATCTATTAAAAAAAACTGCATCAAAATCCGTTGCGTAGTTTTAAAGACTTAAGCATACATAGGGATATAGGGACAGAGAAAGCGACTTTGTTTTATACTCCGTAGTGATAACGATACTCACTCAAAGTATTTATTGCATTCCGTACATAAATATCCGTATGGTGTCCGTTGGTCCGTCATGGCGGCGTTACGGCGGGGCCTAGCGCTTTGTTTGGTCAATTCTTTTGTTTTATGAATACCCTGTAAGAAGATGTATTCTGTACTCTATAGAGAGGGTACCTATTTGATAGAATGAGATTTATACCACTGAACACATGTACTCAGGAAAATATTTTCCCATTGGGAACATTAAAGCTGGTTTCAGACTACGCTATAATATAATAGCATACAGTATATAGCTCATAGCACAACAACATCGCGCACCATACATTGTTATGGACACGTTCACACTGTACTGTACTATATATTATTGGCTATGAATGGTGCGCGATATCGTTGTGCTATCCTTACTAATATTATAAATGCGAAAGTAACTCTGTCTGTCTGTTACGCTTTCACGCCAAAACTACTGGACCGATATAAATGAAATTTGGTACAGAGATAGAATAGACCCTGAGGAACAACATAGGCTACTTTTTACGCGGGTGCGCTAAGTAGTTCCCTCGGGATGCGGGTGAAACCGCGGGAAACAGCTAGTGAGCTATATATTACATGCTATATATAATAGCTTAGTCTGAAAGCAGCTTAATGATGGAAGTCAACCCCAAGATAGTTGGGAACTGCGGGATGTTCGAACCTAAGGGATGTTCGAAAGAATTACCGCTCCCCCGGAATAAAGGGCTGAGGAAGGAACATGGATGGGTTTTAGTCAGTAAGTGTCTGACACTCCCTCCCGCCCCACCCATGGCGGGAGGAGTCATTTGATGATTTCCCATCGGAAAAAAAAAGGTGTTTGGGAAAAGGCTAGGCAGATTATAGGTACACAAATAAAATAATGTAGTTCAATCGCCCATTAGGAAATTTGATTTACAATTTTTTTTTTAATGAAAATTGTAAAATGAATTGGAAATTTCATATAAATGGTGAACTTGGGAATTCCAATTATTTATATTTCCTTTGGTTTCAAAATATAATATTGCCAATAAGAACCGGTTCCTACCAACTTCTGCCCACTGCTGGGCAAAAGCCCATCCCATTCTAAACATTAAAAATAAAAAAATAATCGCTGTAAAGTATATACGCGCTTAACTTCCGAACGACTGCACCAAATTAGATAATTATAATTTTTTGTGTCAGGTCAAGGTTTGAAAAAATATGGCGGAACAAAGCACGCCGGTTTAACGAGTTTTAAATAAAAATTAATTACCAACCAACCTTTTTCCTTTTAACATTAGGCAAGATAAGATTGTTCATAGAATGCCCAGTCTTCAAATGTGTAACCATATCCTTAACATTAAGGCTAGTGTACACACACAACTGACAGACTTGTTTATGGTAATGCTCTTCTCTATGGTCTTGGAAAACCGTTACCGGAGTGTAGACTAGGCATATATCGCATTGAAGATGGTCTGATTTCTGTAATAAAAAATAATTATCATCATCAGCCTATATATTGTCCCACTGCTGGGCACAGGCCTCTTCTCATACAGAGAAGGCATGAGCATTGATCACCACGTGCGCTCAAGGCGGATTGGCGATTTCAGACTTTTTAAGTCCAGGTTTCCTCACAATGTTTTCCTTCACCGTTAGTCAGTGATGTCTAAGATATACTTAGAAAGTACATATGACTAGAAAAGTCACATTGGTACTTGCCAGGTTTCGAACCCGCACACTCATAATCGAGAGGCAGGTGCCTTAACCACTAGGCTGCCACAACTCCTTATCAACAGATTATATCATGGTTAATCTATTCTCCCTTATTGGGGTCCATTCTAACTGGATGCAGCTGAGTACCAGTGCTATACATGGAGCGAATACTGATCTGGGGGGTTAGACAAGTGGCAAAAACGCTAGTAGAATAGAAAACAAAATGTATGGGAATGACAGATAGCTAGTCGCTAACCTAACCCCCCTGACCTCCACAGAAGCCAGAAAGTCTGACAACCAGTCTTACCATCGTAAATAAGGGGTATGGTAAATACATTTCTCTGGGACTCGTCGAGTTTCATGGTCTTGGTGTTTTCTGGTAATCGCCAGTGTTGATTCTGGCTTTCAGGAGTTGCAGTGGTTGGGAATAGTGTAGGGGTCTCGTCCCATATAATAGGGTTATCGTGTTACTTGGTAACTGGGTTGTGGAGGTCAGATAAGCAGTTGCTCCATGTAAAACACTGGTACTCAGCTGCGTCTGGTTAGACTGGAAGCTGATGCAGTAGCGGATTTGCCCTAAAGCCCTAGTAGGTCCGGGCCTAGGGCGGTCAGATATTAAGGAGGGGGCAATCGTGACAAAAATGTAACTAATGAAGACAACAAATTACTCAAAGTACCTAAATATTCTAAAGGCTTATACATTATTTAGACGGCACGTTTGGCGTAGTGGCTGAGCAATTGGCTGCTGCGCTGCGTGTCGCGGGTTCGATTCCCGCACGGGACAACTAAATTTTTTTCTTCTTTTTTCTTTCTTTTCTTTTTTAAAAAAACGTTGCCCCACACTAGGAATTGCTCCTGTGTCGTGGGTGCGTTTACAAACATTCATTACACATGCACAAACACCCAGACCCGGAACAGTTTTAGTTGTCCCGTGCGGGAATTGAACCCGCGACACGCAGCGCAGTAGCCAATTGCTCAGCCACTACGCCAAACGTGCCGTCATTTTTCTTTTTTCTTTCATTGTTCCGGGTCTAGGTGTTCGTGCATGTGTAATGTATGTTTGTAAAAGCACCCACGATACAGGAGTGATTCCTAGTGTGGGGATAAGTTTTTTTTTTTATAAATAAATATGGCGGGTAAAGAAAATTCATTATGACTACATGAGGGAGAAGGCCTAGGGCGGCCAAAACTGCAAAACCGCCACAGAGCTGACCCCAAAATAGTTGGGAAAAGGCTAGGCAGATGATGAGTCATATGATATTCAAACTCACCTCTTTATGTAAAGCAGAATTATGCTGATCCAAATCAGCTTGGCTACTAAACATTTCAATACAACTATCACATTTAAAATCAGCATTCACAAAACTATCTGCCATTTTCATTTCACACCTTATATTCTCCAATTCATTATCACTAATCATAACTGTAGAATAATACCTCTTCTTTTTACCATTTCTAATTTTCGTTTTCTTCTTTAATTTGTAAATTAAATCCTCTTTGTAGTCTGTGGTGTCTTTTGACAGTTCCTCTTTGTAGTCTATGGTTTGTATTGGTACTTCTGTTTCGTTGTCTGACAGGTAGTTGGTGTTGAGTTCTGATAGAGGGATGTCCTCTTCGCTCTCGCTTTTAATCTCTGCTGTGAGGCCACAATCAATGAAATTGTCTAATAAAGTGTTTGAAGTTGAAATGACTTTTTGGTATGTTGTCTTATAGTGGGTGGTTAGGCGGGAAAGACTGGTTGTTTGAATCTGGAACGAATTAATTGCTCAATTAGAAGAGGCTAGGTGATTGGCATCCTATACATATTATCCTTACTAATATTATAAATGCGAAAGTAACTCTGTCTGTCTGTCTGTTACGCTTTCACGCCAAAACTACTGGACCGATATAAATGAAATTTAGTACACAGATAGTTTAGACCCTGAGAAAGGACATAGGCTACTTTTTACCTGGGAGCGCGAAGTAGTTCCCTCGGGATGCGTGTGAAACCGCGGGAAACAGCTAGTCATTTATATTGCGAAAGTGGGTTTGCTCATTACGCATTCACTGTGAATTGGCTGAACCGATTTTGACGAAACTTGGTATGGAGGTAAATAGGATCTTGGAGATGGTGATAGGCTACTTTTTATCCAGGTGTGTTATAGTAGCTCCTTCGGGAAGCACGTGAAACAGCAGGAAACAGCTAGTAAATACATACTTAACAATATTAAATGAAGAAATTGATCAATTTTATGATACTGATATTATGAAGTTTCACTGCTTTGTTTTTCTAGTGGTTACAAACACTTCTGGTGTGAATGAAGTCTTGGGTTTGATTCCTTTGGAATTTTATGGTTATGTGCCTCTGTGCGACACCCGCTGCTACCTTGACAGCAGTCATTGTTACGAATCCATGTCAGAGGTCATTAGGTAGATTTGAGATAACACTATGCTGTTAGGTTAGTGACCCTGCAGCCCACACAATAAGAATACTATGCAATTGTATGCACAATTGAAACATATAAAATGCTTTGTCCTGAATGACTGACGGATCAACGCACAGCCTAAACTGCTGATCGTAGAGACCTGAGAGGAGGTGTGTTCTTCGTATGATATAGGCATGCAGTAAGAAAGGATCTTACAAAATTCTAAAAAAAGGGGACAATGTTTGTATGATACTCCGTCATTTCTAATTTGCTGCTGATATTCTTATCTAGCATGCTAATACTAATTATACTAACATGTGTTCTCCCGTCAGCAATGTTCGTCAACTGTCTCTGTGCTGTGCAGGCCTGCTGGCGGAACCTCGTGATCCTGCACATAATGGCTCTGCACTCCCAGCAAATGTACAAACTCGCTGTGTCCTTGTAGAAACCTTCCTGTAATAATCAAATGTATGTATATGTAAAAAAAAAGCATCAAAATATTTTTTTTCATGTTCCTTTACACTTTTAATCTGTTTTCCTACCTTTAATCTTGTTATTGGCTAACACAAAGCTCAAAGAGCCACAAAACAAAACATAAAAACAAAACGTTTTTTTTCAGTAAAGGAACACAAACATGTGAATCTATGTGTCTGTTTGGGACGTCAAAACAAATGTTTAGACTCTGAACTTTAGAGTCCCCGCAGACCACAGACTTTCAATCGGCCGATAGTTTGTTGGTTTCTTAATCAGTACGAAGATGTAAATCGTTACAATTTACGCACTTGCATACATCTTCATACTGATTAACAAACCTAACTTAAAAGAAAAAACATTACAACATTGAGTTTTTATGCAATATTACCACAGGTAATCCTGTTTTGGGAGCTAGAGAATATATTTTAGTAAATCCTGTATACTAGTTGTTTATATGTTAGTAATTAATAGTTTGTAGTTACCCTGTAAGCCTCAGAATCGTAAGATAATAGTAAATATAAATTATTAACACCATTAGGCAGTCTACATAGTTGAAATAACTTTCTGTCTCTACTCAAACACGTACAACACAACTTCTTTAACTCTATTTCGGGATTGTCATCCATATTAATAAGATTTACTTATTTGTAAGTGTTTAAATTTGCAAATTGTTTATTTATTTACGATTATTCGACTCGCACAACTAAAAAATTACATTTCTGTCTGGCAGACTGACAACTGACATTGTTGCAGGTGTTGCCATTGTTATTTTTTTAATTTCTAGTTTGTCTATGGAACTCAAGGCTTCAAGGTACTTTATTGACAAATGTTTACCCTTTAAATCGGGAGGATGTTCATGAATAATATATTATTATTATTTCCTTTATTTAAATTTTATACATATTTTTTTCATTTTTAAACATTCATTATAAAAAAAATATAAAAAACATTTAAAAATATAAAAAATAGGGATCCACCGATGTCGGGAACAGGGTCCAAGCTACCGGTGGTTAGGGCTCCAGAGACAGGAACCTCCTCACAATACGAGCCGTATCAAGGAGAACCGCCTTCTGAATCAGGCCCTTGACCCAGCCGCCTAACGAGAGCCTCGCGAGATGTTGATCGAGGCTCTTGGCCATCAGGCCATTGGCTGTCACGACTATCGGCACAATGACAGCAGAGTCCACATTCCACATGTCGACAACCTCATGCGCCAAGTCGAGATACTTTATTTGTTTCTCTTTCTCGGCTTTCACGAGATTCTCGTCATGCGGAATGGTGACGTCGACAATCATTGTGCGGCGCGCTAATCGGTCTATCACCACTATGTCAGGCTTATTGGCTACAATAGTCCTGTCAGTGATGATAGACCGATCCCAGTACAACGTAACATGGTCATTTTCCAGAACTGGGTCGGGCACATACCTATAGTACGGTACCTCAAGATCCACGAGTTTGTATTGCAAAGCAAGTTGCTGGTGGATGATCTTGGCCACTTGGTTATGTCTGTGCAAGTATTCGCCGTTAGCCAAACGAGAACAGCCAGAGATAATATGTCTGATAGACTCACCTGGACGATGACATGCCCGACATATGTCAACCGTCCCGTCTTTCATAATATATCTCCGGTAGTTGTTCGTCAAGACAACTTCGTCCATAATTGCGCAGACAAACCCTTCGGTTTCCCCGAAGAGGTCACCGAAGCGTAGCCAAGATACGGACGCTATAAAGTTTACGTCGGGCCCGTGAAGGGCCCGGAAAAATCGTCCGTGAAGCTCCTTGCTTTGCCATACTTCCTTGCGGTCATTGGTAGTGAGTACTACTGGTATGCGCCAGTTCTCTTTAGCCAGCGACAGCGGGGTGAGTCCCTTGTCCACTGCAACCGCATCTCGATGCATACCCACGTCGGATTTCAGGAAGTATTCCCTGAGATTGCACACCTCACGGTTGTGGAGAGTCTTAGCATTTAAAAAGCCTCGACCCCCGCACTTCCGCGGGATGTACAATCTCATCACCGATGATCGTGGGTGATGCATCCGATTTGCGGTCAACAGTGTCCGTACTCTTCTATCCAAGGTGTCAAGTTCAGTCTGGGTCCACTTGAGTATGCCAAAGGAGTACATCAGGACTGGCATGACCCAACCGTTAAAGGCGCGGACCTTATTGCCGCCTGATAAGGAACTTTTAAGAACCTTATTCAGGCGACCAAAGAAACGCTCCCGTAACGATTGTTTCATGTCAGCCACGTTGATGCCTAGCCCCTCCGACATACCCAGGTATTTGTATGTATCGTTTGCGGAGAGTGATCTCAAGCTAATAGAATCCGAGAGTTGAACTCCCTCGGATTCTACAATCCCTCCTCGCTTTACATGCATGACTGCGCATTTATCCACACCAAATTCCATCCTGATGGAGCTACTGAAAGTTTCGGATACCTTTAGTAACTTCATCAGTTGCAATTTAGTGGGGGCAAACAATTTCAAGTCATCCATATAAAGCAAGTGGGATATAACCTGACCGTCTCTCCGCAAAGGATAGCCCAGTCTTGACCCCTCCAGCAAAGTGCTCAGAGGGTTCAAGGCTAAACAAAACCAAAGTGGACTCAAACTGTCACCCTGGAATATTCCCCGCTCGATTTTAATAGGCTCGTCGTTCCCTTGAATCGATCGACATCCTGGATAGCGAAGGACCGTCCTCCACTGCCCCATACATGACACAAGAAAGGTGCGTAGAGTTGTATTTACTTTATACAGCTCCAGCACCCTCATGAGCCATGTATGAGGGACCGAGTCGTAGGCCTTCTTGTAATCTATCCAACATGTCGATAGATTTTTTCGGGATCGACGAACCTGCTGGCTTATGACCATGTCTATGAGGAGCAGCTCCTTAGTACCACGGGACCCATTCCTACATCCATTTTGAGAGGCAGACATGATGGAATTATTGTCAATATGTTTATTTATTTTAGCTCTCAAAATAGATGTAAGAAGTTTATAGACCGTCGGTAAACACGTGATCGGTCTATAATTCTTAGGTTCCGCGGCACTACCTGATTTATGGAGCAGGTGGGTAACTCCTGTAGTTAGAAACTGTGGTAGCGACCCGGACTCTAAAGCTAACTGGAACTGTGATGCCAAACGAGTGTGTGAACTCTGTAGCCATTTAAGCCAAAAGTTGTGCAGTCCATCCGGCCCCGGTGATTTCCAATTCGGCATTGGACGGACTGCACTGGCTACATCGGAGGAGGTGATGATAACCTCCTCCATTTCTGTTATTGATTCACACTCCCGTTCAACATCACACATCCAGTCACCTTCATCGTGGCATACGGGCGCCGACCAGATGCTGCGCCAGAACGTACTTGTGGCATCATCATCTGGGCGGCGCTCGCCTGACACACTTTGCTCAGGTCGCTCCCAAGCTCTATACACCCACCTTTGGTCGCTCTGGAACATGCGATTTTGGGTATAACGCTCCACCCGTCGCTTGTACCGTCGAATACGGTTTGCCCATGCACACACCTTTTGCTTCAGGAAGTCGATGCGCTCTGTGACACGAGACATATATTCTTGGGGGCTGACTCCAGTCCCCACATACGCCCGTCTCACAAAGCGCATCACCCTTGGTCGGGTATTGCCCTCCCTGAAGCAAGAGAGTTTGCCGATGAGTACCCTAGCCCCCTCGATACGACGCTCAATCCTGCGTTGCCAGGTTGGAACGGCTGGTTTTGGTCGTGTGGCATTGTCACTATCCGGAAATTTGACATTTGCCACACGACATGCCGCAACCGCCGCGCAGTACAGAATTGAGTTCGTATCGAAGAGATCTTCGCTGCTTTCAAAATAGCTTTCAAGCAGCGAATCCAGGGCACACACCAGCGCCCTATTTTTTTTGTGCATAGGCAATCGAGGTAGACGCGGTCTAAATGCGATAGGAGAGGATCGAAATTCCCGGGTCGCATCTTCCAGGGCGCTCCTCAATCGGTCGTTGCACTGACTACTTACTGTAACAGCCCTATCATCATCATCTTCATCAATGCGGTGAGACCGCGGCGTGGCTCTACCCGTTGCTGGCAGTGGTGCCGCAGTCTGTGACGAAGAAGAGATCATAAGGTTGCTCAGCACCTCTGAGCGCAGCCTATCAAGTGTGGCGTCGTCCAACCTGTGATTTCGTTGGATAACGCGCACCTGATCCGACAGTCGTTGGGCCGACACGTTGACTGCTGGCTCAAGTACCTGGAACAGAGACAGCATCCTTTCACGGTACGCAGTGAGGTTAGCTCCCCCCTCTGTAGACCCGTAATATGCGCGCATGACGTTCTCATTGATGATTTGAGTCCATTTCATGCGCTGCACACAACCACCGATAGCGGGGACCCTGCTCAGGGCCGGTTGGCCCCTGGATCCCAAACTCCTCGGTGGCCGGCCTCTCCCCTGCCGACGTACAGGTGTTGGCGACGTCGGCGGGGAAAAATATTCGTCGCTCGAGCTCGACGCAACTGCAGTCGCCGGTGTCACGGGTGATCCGGGGTCCGGCGGTGGCGAGGCGGAGCTGAGCGACGACTCCGGGGGTGGTGGGCGTGCGCTGCGTGCTGCTGCTCTAGTCAACATATTTCACATATTTCGTCGAAAAAAATAATATATTTTCATTTTCGATATATGTCACATAATGAGATTGACACTGTCATTCTCCTGTAATTGCACTATTCTTGTTTCCATTTTAGTTGTGATTTTATTCCTGTGGCTTGTTCTATTTATTTATTTTGGTATTGGAAAAGGTATTTAAGTTTATTTGTATATTAAATTTATTGTTGTATTCTCCAGAATTTTATTAAAATTTACGACGTGTGTTTTTTTTGTGTTGACACTTTGGTGTTGCTAGCAGTTATTATTATTATTATTATTAGCCTATTGTGTCCCACTGCACTGTATTATTATATGAATAATATATTATGTGTGTTAAATCGTCATAATAATAAAAACATTAGGGAAAAAATTACTTCTATGAATCAATTAAAAAATTACTTCTAATATCGGGGATGTTTATAGATTCGTGGTGTTTATTTTGTGCTATATAAAAAAGGACTATAAATTTGCACGAATCTCATAAATGCTCATGTCAACCCGGAAGTGACCGGGTTTTTGACATAACTTATTCTTTCTAAATCATAAAAAAAATAAGAAGAAAACTATCAGTATTAGAAAATAAAATAAAAATAAATGTGTTAGGGAAATTTAGATAATAACGCTATCAACTCTTATATCAGAATGAATATCACTTTACTATCCACCGGCCGCAGAATCTGTCAGAAAAAAAAGCAATTGAGTCTATGGATACCCCTCTGCCCCCTATGGCATGGCTATCTCTTCTCTTATTAGTCTGTGGTCTATGGTAAATAATGGCCTATGGCTACCGTAATTGTTAATTTATTGTTTCTTTTGTGTGTTTATTCGTAAATAAACACTAAACTATATCTTTCTAGTACGCAACAGTACAATTAAGCCACACATTAATGAGGGACACACATGTTTACATCGTGAAACTTGTAAATTCCTTATAACGAAGATGAATATAAATGTCAATGTTTACGAAGTGCCTGTGGCGAATGCAGTGATTATGCATCAGCAACCTCCCCAGGAGCTACAGAACCACAATGTCCCGCAGCCCCAACCCCCAGTCATCCCCCAGGAGCCCGAGCAGCCACACATAATCGAGCGAAAACCTAAAATCGAGAAGAAAAAAAAGGAAGCGATCGAGGGCCAGGCCAGGGAGATTATTTTTAAGGTAATTAAGTTCTTTGAGAGTGAAAAACAGAACAGAGGCTACGCATACCCGGTGGAAAACGTCGTTAAAAGAGCATGCGCGGCTACAGGGTTGTCAGAAAGCACAATAAAACGCATCAAAAGGGATGGCTTACGAGCCGAAGCGACTCAGACCAAAATCGCAGGCCCAAAGAAAAAACGCGTAAGAAAAACTAAAGTACAGCTAGACTACTTCCAACTGTGTGCTTTAAGAGGTATTGTGAACAGCTACTCAGTCAGAAAAGAGGTTCCAACGCTGGGAAAAATTTTAACGGCTGCGAAACATGAATTGAACTACCGTGGAGGTAAAGAATCTTTGAGGCTAATATTGTTGAACAAACTCGGTATTAAGTTTAAGAAGTGTGAGAAGAAGAATAAAAAACCACCGGAACAGCCTCCGCAGCCACCGCCTCAGCCCCCGCAAATACAGAACATCATGCAACACCCTCAAATGCAAGTTATGAAACCTGTTGAAAATCAATGTGTGTACACGACCATGATGCCGCATGTACCACCTGTTTCATATTGAACTAGATTAGGATGTAATAAATCAAAGATAATACAGCTACGTTTATGTTGGGACGGAAACTATGAGACCACTTTAATATGGCAGTGACAAAGAAACTTTTTTGTTCTCTCTTTGTACCACATTTGGGCAGGACGGTAGATTATTAGGCAGTTTTTTTAACAGTAATATTCTGGGCTGCTTTCCAAAAAATATAACAGACTAAAATTGATATCAAATCTATTATAAAAATCTTTAAAAAAAACCCGCAGAAAAAGAATTGGTGCTGGCACCACACAATTCTATTTAATTATTAAAACAATATTACTTTAAATTAAATACTATTATTTAGCCAGTGAAGTCGTCAAAATAAAATGAACCTTAACACTTTTGCTTAGAGTTGATGATCACACAGTATTAGACCTTAACCCTTTGTACGCCTAGAACATAGATCAACATTACAGACATTGGAAATGTACTGTTTTTAACCCCCGATGCAAAAAGACAGAAAACGGATAGACCAATTTCAATGCGGCTATTTTCATTTGAAAGCCAGTTTCCTTGCGGTGGTTCTTAGCTAGGTTTTATTAATATCGGTCCAGCAGACAAGTAAGGCATTTCTGTGTAGGGGTTTTTTTAATTTATTGTAATTGCAGTAGACAAAACATTCTTAAGTTAAAACTTGCCGCTTAAAAAAAAACTACAAATAAATTGCATAATATTTCAGTTCCAACCATAGACATTATGTAAATTAAATAAAATATACTGAAGAAGTGTCTTTGTATTGAAAGGAAAAGAATATTTGTAAACCTATTGAGGTTTTTTGGTTTAGGTTCCTAGAGATTAAAGTACATATACATAAAACAAAGTTTATATGCAATAAACTCAATTGACAGTAAAGTTTGTCAAGCATGCATGAAGGATTTAAATGAGCAAATAATCTTGAATATAGAACAGATTGGCTGGAGGTCTTAATTTAATTAATTAAATTAGGATCTCGCCACATTGTCTGGTTAAGCAGGTTGAAAGCTGTTAGAAAGACCCTGGAAGAGGTCATGTAGAAAAAAATATAGAACAAAATATTTAACAAAAAACACATTATTGAAGATAGAAATTTAATGAAATGTAATCATTTTTAAATAATATGGGATAGTGGTCAGTTTTGTAAAGAAAAAATACACTAACAACCACTACTCACTATTCTGAATCTATGTTTTATTTATAAACAAGGAAATAGTTATTCATGCATATTTGACAAGCTTCCTATCATCAAAGAAGCATAAAAATCAAAACACTATTCTTTAATTAGCATCTGTATATAATTTATAAAAAAATGTATTATTAAATATTTTATTATTATTTTAATTATAATATCAAAAATTATGTCCAGCTAAATGATTTCTATATAAAGCAAAAATTTAATTTTATTTATTTTTTGTTTTTAATAATTTTCTATAAAAAAATCTGATTGTATAAAGGTGACCCAATTTAGGTCTTGACATCAAGGCAGCCCAAGACAAGTATTTATTTGAGTTAAAAAACAACTTTTTCATACATTTTTGATGAAATAGACTTTGATGACTTGACTTTTAGACTAAGATGGGTGATTTTTTTTAAAAAAAGCAGGCTTGAATAAGTGGTCTATTTATTTAAATTAATCATTTGAGCTATTTTGGTCATTCTTATAGACTGCTGAAATATGTTTTTTGCAATTTCATCCTTAGATTTTTATTTAAATTAATTATCGTATTTCTGCTCACCTAATCTCATATTGGAGGATGGATGACATGAAATTGTAAAGGAAATATGAGTAGGCATTTTAATTTATTGTTGTAAGTTAAATATTATCAATTTTCGTTTCATAAAATTGACTCTAAAAATCATGAAATGTGTGCAACTAAATTGAATATATTGTTGTCTTTTTCTAACATTTGAAAGACGAAAGAGATGGAATTCAGAACCATATTTTACGCCCATTCGTTTTTTCTTCTGTCTCCTTCTTGCTCTATGTGCTTGAAAGAGATAGCGATACGTTGTTGAACAGAATTACAGTAAATGTTAATATTGTGTACAGTACTATACTTCATTATATTAATGATTTTAATTTCTAGACTTAAGATATTGTATCATAAGGCTGAGTATTACATTATTGTATTTTAAATCGAATAAAACAAGAATTAAGTTTTTATTGTTATTTAATTTATTTACAAGCATTTTCCTGCGGTTTCGTCCCGAGGGATTTAACCGACCCGGATAAAAAATAGCCTAGAACAGTCTCCAGGTTCCTATGTGTCTTCGTACCTTTCATCCAAGTTGGGTCAGCCATTTTATCGTGAAAGCGAAACAAACAAACTTACTATGAGATTACTTATTTCATCCCCAAAATTTAAAAATATCTGTCATCCTTCTCTAGGGTTTACTATATTTTATTTAAATTCGAAAGTAACTGTTACGCTTCACAGCAGAATAGCTCGACCGATTTTTATGAAACTAGCTTTTCGCCAGCGGCTTCGCTCGCGTAGCCTATACGAATTCAGATAAAAAATTACAGAGTTTCATACAAACTTCGCCCCCCTTTTTCACCTCCTTAGGGGTAGAATTTCGGAAAATCCTTTCTTATTGTATACCTACGTCTTACAAGGAACACACCCTCCAAGTTTCAGGTCTCTACGATCAGCGGTTTAGACTGCGTTGATCCGTCAGTCATTCAGGACAAAGCATTTTATATGTATAGATTGGTACCTATGGAGATTAAGGACAGAGATGGCGGGATGAGCTGGACTTCTTCAATAAAGACTGGCCCTTAGCATCTCAAGGTAAAGAGATATAGAATGAGGATGGAGGCTTTTGCCCTGCAGTGGGACAACTCATGCTTATAATAATGATGGATTAAAAAGTTTTTATTTATGTGGGTGAAGTTTCCTCAGAACACGGGCATAGCATTCAGAAGGATGAATAAAACAATGTATGTAAAATAACTGAGTATTTTTATTTTCTTAACCAAAATTCTAGTAGAAAATGTCATCTTACAATTAAATAGCAACAATAGTCTTGCACGTATAATAAAAGCCTGTCAGTTTTCATCGGTTATATCGCAAAATACGTCAAATGTTTTGTAGTGCCATCTTAGTCTAAACGCATGCGAGTGAAAGAGAACTGGATCTCAGTCCAATCAAGTACTGGGATAGAATGATAGATGGCGTTTATATAAATAATTTTGTTTGTTTAAAACTGATTCGTATTTCAAGACACGCAGCGTTGGCAGAGCCTTTAAGGATGGGATATCATCAAATAACACCTCCCGCTGTGGTCGGAGTGGAAGGGAGTATCAGACTTACTTCTTACTTATAAAAAACCTGTAAGTAATCTAAAGTTTAACCATTTCTCACCTAATCCTTACTTAACGTCTTAATCCAGGATTAAGCTACTAACTTAAGTTCGGATTATCGCTAAACAGCATATGAGTGAGATTTTTGCTAATCAGCAAGCAGCATATTAAAAATTAATCGCACTTTGTAAATAAGACGGTTACTGACAAAAACCCATCCATGTTCATTCCTAAGCCATTGTACTCCATGCCTAGGAAAGCACGCAGTGGCGGATCCAGGATTTTGGTTTGGGGGGGCTTGATTCTGGTGAGGGTAGGTTTTATCAAGCGAAACACTAAAATAGCACAGAACATTTTATTTTGCTTAACGCATAATAAGTCTCCTTGCTTAGCTTTTGGGGGGGGGTTGAGCCCCTTAGCCCCCCCTGGATCCGACACTGAAAGCACGTGTCTATCAGTCCTGCGCCTGATCTCTCCCCGGTCGTGTCGGGTTGTGTCCCTGAGGACTGTGAGAGTGAGGGAATAGAGAGTGCACCTGTGTCTGCAAGCGTGCTGCACTATAATATCTCCTGCGTACCTGGCTAGTCTGAGTTGAGATTAGCCGCCGTGACCGAACTCGGTCTGGAGAGATTATTATTCGTCATCTGCCTTATTAATAATTAAAAAATTAAACAAAAAAATAAAAGCATCCATCGGCGATGATTTGTCCTTATATAATTGTTCGTGATTCTTGTATACATTCATTTAATCCTTATAAATTATATTCATACACACGAAAAGGAATCTTCAGCGAATACAATAGAGTTCATTTTAGATTCTATCATCTACGGTCGTACCATCACGTGTTTTGTTATTATTCAGGAGTGAGCGAGACAGCTAGAAGCGATGTATAACATCTCTTCGCGGCGGAATTATCATTGTTTTCATACGTGATCGTACGGCCACAGATTGAAATAGGGTTTGTCATTGCTACGTAGCCAAAGTTTTATAAAATAAAAAACTCTAAAATATAGAATAAAAATAACTGGATTTGTTTAAAATTACAAGCTTTCTCAAACATCCGCATAGGGGCTGTCCATTAATCACGTGAGGCTCGAATGGATCCCCCGTCCATAAAAAATCATAATATATGACAAGGGGCCCTTGTGATATATTTATTTATGGGGGGAGGGGGGTAAAATCGCCAAAAAAAATATATATAAAAATATCGCGTATTTATTGGACGGCCCCATAGCAACAGTCACCGAGAAGAGTTACCTATCTCGCAAAATTATTTAAAAGACTAAGGCCCAACTTCACCGACAAGATAACAGTCCGATCAACTCAAAACAGCTGTTTACCATAAATTCAAACTTCTGTCTTACGACGGATACCTTATCATTTGGGTTTTTTTATTCCTAAAACGGTCGATTAACAATCCGGGGTTGGATAAGAAGTGGATAACACGAAAATTCCCGGTTCGTGGTTAAAAAAACGTTTTTATTTAACGGGCCGTTTAGGTAATTATCTATCGGTGAACTTGGCCCTGAGAGTTTGAATCAAAAGAGTTACAAAATAAAATATTACTTACTATCTACATAAATAAGTACATTCGTTCGAAGCCCTCAGATCATATTAACGACTAGCTTTTCGCCAGCGACTTCGCCCGCGAATTCAAATTAAAATACACTAAAAAAAAAAATATTTTTCAAAATTTTATTTTACCTCTTTCTCGGCGTGATCAATATACATATCCATACTAAATTTCAGCGTTCTAGTATCAAGAACCTCGGAGCTATGCCGCGGACAGACAGACGGACATGGCGAAACTATAAGGGTTCCTTGTCGGACTACGGAACCCTAAAAAAATGACCGAGTTTCATACAAACTTTTCACCTATTTAGGGGTAGAGTTTAGGAAAATCTTTTCTTATGGGATGCCTACGTCATACAAAGAACACACTCTCCAAGTTTCAGGTCTGTACGATCAGCGGTTTAGGCTGTGCGTTGATCCGTCAGTCAATTAAGACAAGCATTTTATATGTATAGATAAGTACTTACTCACTAACAAACAGACAGTAAAAAAAAGAACAAGTTTTCAATATCATTCTACAAATACATACATGCAGTGTCAAACACACAACCTCTCTTTAACCAACTACATCTGTTGTCTGAACATTGCGGTTATCTCTTCGACAGTCTTGTTCTTAGTTTCTGGCACTTTGAAGAAAATGAAAGATATGAATAGAAGTTGTAACACGGCGAATATTATAAAGACATTCGTGCCGAGAGCTGCCTGTGAACAAAAAAAAATAGTATTAAAAAAAAATAGGGTAACGTAGCCCCCTTTTTTACGCTAAGAAAAGTTAGCTTACTCGTGGCTACGTAGCAACCACACAGATCGATTCATCAAGGATAAGCTACGCTTTTTGCGGTCACCCTATGAAAAGTTTGCTTGCTCGTGGCTAAGTAGCAACTGCACGGATCGATAGATCAAGGATAAGTTGCGGTTTTTACGGTTACCCTATGAAAAGTTAGCTTGCTCGTGGCTAAGTAGCAACTGCACGGATCGATTCATCAAGGATAAGCTGCGCTTTTTACGGTCACCCTATGAAGAGTTAGCTTGCTCGTGGCTAAGTAGCAACTGCACGGGACAATGCTCATCAATGCTCATGCCTTCTCTTTATGAGAAGAGGCCTGTGCCCAGCTGTGGGACAATATATAGGCTGACTAGTTTTCCACCAGAAACTTCGCCCGCGTGGGCTATATGAACTCAAATTAAAGATGAACCGCTCGACCGATTTTGTGCAAACTTCACATAAACCATCTACTAAATAGTCCGAACAAAGCCTAAACATTTGGTTTGGATAGGTGAGCTCGTTTTTGAGTTATAAAATTACAACGAAAAGTGGCATTGATTTTTATATATATATTTGTCTAGCTGTTTCCCGCGGTTTCACCCGCATCCCGAGAAAACTACTTAGCGCACCCGGGCAAAAAGTATGTTGTTCCTCAGGGTCTATTCTATCTCTGTACCAAATTTCATTTATATCGGTCCAGTAGTTTTGGCGTGAAAGCGTAACAGACAGACAGAGTTACTTTCGCATTTATAATATTAAGGGCCAAGTTCACCAACAGATGGTTATGTAATCGGCCCGTTAAGCAAAAACGTTTTTTAACCAGGAAGCTGGAATTTTCGTAATATCCGCTTCTTGTCTAAGCCCGGATGGGTAATCAACAGTTTTAGGAATAACAAACCCAAATGATAAGGTATCCATCGTAAGACAGAAGTTTGAACTTATGGTAAACAGCTGTTTTGTGTTGATCGGGCTGTTATCTTGTTGGTGAACTTGGGCCTAAGTAAGGAGTAAGGATGATGATGATGATATGAATACTTACGGAGAGCGGCAAAAAGCTGAGTCCTACAATAAAGTTGGCTGTCCAATTGACTGTGACAGCTACTGACGTGGCCGCTGGTCGTGATGATTGATTGAACAACTCTGTTGACAAATAGTCCGTTTGTCAAATAAATAATAACCTTTTTTTTACGATAGACTCAGACAAGTTGAAGATAAATATTCGGTTGTGGCAATTTATGTAACTACACTAACAGCCGGTCGCACCAAAAAATATGCGGTTACTTATACGTGAAACGGAAGAATCAGACAAACAGATCTTGAATGACAGTCTAGATCTACCAAAATGGAGGATAGAATTGAATAGTTTTGTCTTAATATTTATGATATATGTTTTCTTAATTATTTTATATATGTATTGATAACATAAAACATATTAATCTTATTATTGATATCATGTTTTGTGATTTCCGTAAAAGTATAAATGATAAAAATAAACCAAGCAAAGCTAAATGATAATGATATTTTTTATTTATTAAAAAACACAAGTTCAAGTTGAGAGTTCCTCATTTGCTGTGCCTTACAGGAATCATATTAATCTGTTTACTCACAATAATGAATTAAGTGAGTATTAAGCACAAAAAAATAATTACCTTATAGAATATTTAGACTTACCAGTGACTAAGAACCACGGTATAGACCCCGGTCCCACAGCGAACATCACCACGAAGAGGATCACTAGCGCGATGCATAAGTATGACACCCAGGAGATTTGAGCCTGGAAACAGAAATAATAAAACATCATCATCATCTGCCTAGGCATTTCCCAACTATGTTGGGGTCGGCTTCCAGTCTAACCGGATGTAGAGTACTGGTATTCAACTGTTTTATATCAACCCAATTACCGGATAACACGATACATCTTGGTAAGACTGGTTGACAGAATTTCTGGCTTCTGACTACCCGTAACGACTGACAATGGCCGCGATTCTCTTGACACCAACTAAATTAAATTTAGTCTATAATTCTCTCTTTCCATCAACAAATATAAGAAAGGGATAGCAAACTTTTAACACCTGTCAAATTAGAAAAAAATAGTTTTCCATACAATATTAAACATCACGACGTAACATCTCGACTAAATTAACAAACCTGTACGAACAAAATGTCATCTGTCATTTAATTTGACAGCACTGAATTACTTGCTATCCTCTTCTTGTATTTCGCGATAGAAAAAGAGCATGCTATTTTAATTTTTTTTTTAATTATTTACAATATATACATTCATTGATATATTTACATTATTATTATTATTCTATGTATAATACAAAAAAATAATAATAAAAAAAACAGAAGTTAGGCATCAAAATATTCGTCCGCATCGCTGTCAGCGGGAATCGTACCCAAAAGGCTGGCTGCATTGCCACGTTGGATGGCAATGCTGATTCTTTGGCCTAGATATAGGCCAGCTTTCGGGTCACGCGTGGAGTCTACTAAACGCTTGCCTATGTCACGATATAGGAGACGGGCACTTGGACCCCATGGCCCTAAAGTTTCAACCCCAAACGGCTCAAATATATAATTGCCAATAAGGTTTATATATTTGCGCCGTTTGAGGTTTTCCGCTCCTGCAGCGGCTGCACCAGCACAGCCCGCCGTGCTGGGAAGGTGGGATGGAGCAAGGGTGTCGACACAAGTTGCGTCCCACACCAAAGACCTTCCCATCTTCCAAGGCATTATAGACATACCATCCGGTCTCTTACCATCGTCGCGTGCCAAGCCATTGGGTTCTAAAACAGCTGGCACCCCGGCGGTGACAAGAGCACGGCGGATAATATCATTAATACTGGCGTGCCGTGCTATGCGACCTGCGCTCTTACTGCAGGAAAGACCATGGCGTCCAAGGCAATCCACGGGTTCACCACACTGGCAACGATGCGGAGCTCCACAAGGAGCGCCAAGGCGCAAGCATGTAGCGAGCCGGAATGTTGTGTCACCCAGCATAGTACCTATGTTGGGTGATGGAAGTGCATGAAGCCATAGACCTGACTCCCACTCCCCCACAGCCAGAAGGCGGGCACGCTCGGCAGTATTGGTAGACGTGTCAATAAGATCTTTCCGCACCAATCTGCAGAGCGGCTCATCCCACTGTCTCTGGGAAGCCGGGTTGTCAGGCAAACCTGTGTTTGGGCAAGACATTTTCCAGGCGTTCATAGCATCAGTCAAATAGGGCACCTCAAAGTCAACCAGTGACGGAGCTAAAATTTTCCTGGTTAACTTTTCGGTGCTGTAGACTGAGGATAAGAACGCCGGTAAACTAATACTAGAAATTTTGCGGACGCCGAGGCCACCAAACCGAATGGGAAGAGTCGCTTGAAGCCACGAACGGTCGCCCAGAGCCACATTAAATAAAGAAGTTAAAGTGCTGCGAATAATTTGGTCAACTCTGTCTAATAGGTGTGGGTGCTTCCATAAAGGGGAAGAGCGAAGATTATACATACATTTTGGGCCGAAAAAACAGTATTTTACTAAAGTAAATGCAGAGTGTAAATTAATTTTGAAAAGTCTTTCCGATATATCGTTAAAATTGGTTATTTTTGTGTCTATGAATGATGTGAAACTATCTTCTAAAATTGGGGAACCTAGGAGGTGCAGTGAGCTTTTGTCAAGAATTTTTATTTGTGGGGCTATTTTATTAAATTTTGATAAGATTGTCTGTCTGTCGGTAATGTCAGGTATATAAATTTCGCACTTAGATAAGTTGAGATCAAGGCCAATAGAGGAAAATTGCTGTTTAATAAATATAAGGTCTTCTAATACTGTGTCTTTGTCACCTCCTAGAGTTCCATCATCCAAATACCACACGTTGAATTTAGAATTTAGTTGTTTTATGATAGGATGAATAGCCAAACTAAAAATGACTGGCCCAAGGGGGTCACCTTGTTGGCATCCAACTGCTGATTCTAAAATTTAATTAAATTAATTTAATTTTAAAATTAGTTTAGTCGTGTGTAAGTCAGAATCGGTACCAATGACAGCCGGGACCAACAGCGTAATGTGCTTTCTGAGGCATTGTGGAGTCTCGATATGACATAGATGGTTACCCATCCACGTACCAACCGCGCCAAGCGCAGCTTAACCTTTTGCTCGATCGACCCTTGCGGCTGTTACTTAGCCACGAGCTCCTCATTAATAATAATGTAACGAATATTATTGTCTGGACGGATGTCTGTCTCTTTGTTACGCTTTCACGCTAAAACTATTGAACAGATCTAAATAAAATTTAATATGAAGATAGATTGATACCCGGGGATGGACATGGAATAGTTTTTGTCTAGTGTACCCTAAAAAATAGCTAATACTTACATAAATATTAGCGACGCACAACGCCACAGTACAAACGAACATGCCGCCGAACCCTGACAGGAGGAGCGTCTTCCGTCCAGCTACCTCCACCAGCAGCAGGCTTATGACTGTCATCACCACGTTCATGGCTCCCATGCCTGGGAAATTACAAAGAAGAAAAATTAAAAAACCGGCCAAGTGCGTGTCGGGCCACGCGCAGTAGGGTTCCGTAGTAGGAGTTAGTTAGTCACCTATAACTCTGTAACCGGTTAAGCCTACTTAGCCGTGATAGTTTTCCTTGTAATTTCATTACATGTACCACGTCTGTGATTTTTTTCACATTTCTAGGTACAGCCATTCAAAAGTTAGAGGGGGGGGTAACTCGTATCGAACAAAAAATTTCACTTAAAATCTAGATATTTCGCAAATGGCTCGCTTAACTGAAAAATGGTCTTCACACACCCATAATATTTTTGAAAGACCTATCTAACGATACCCCACACGAAGGGGTACGCGAGAAAAAAAATATTCATCCCTACTTTACATATTTGGGAGCTACCCTAAAAAAAAATATTTTTCAAAATTTTATTTTACCACTTTCTCGGCGTAATCAATTTACATATTCATACCAAATTTCAGCTTTCTAATAACAAAAACCACGGAGCTATGCCGCGGACAGACAGACAGACAGACAGACAGACAGACAGACAGACAGACAGACGGACAGAGCGAAACTATAAGGGTTCCTTGTCGGACTACGGAACCCTAAAAAGTCAAAAGGTTTTTATTTCATATAGACCAATTACAGGTACTTATAAAACGTCAACAATAGAAGTTAGGTGTACGGTTCCAAAAAGTGGGTCCTATGGAGAAGAACCGGCAAGAAACTCCATGGATACTCTTTTTAAAATAAATTGTTTTGGTTACAAATGGTAGTGTAATGTGAGGATCAAAAAGAATAGGTACTAAAACAGCAAAAGTAAGAGATAGTCTAATCTGATTGCCATAGCAGTTTGAAGCTGACCAGTCCCGACTGACGGCACCCGTTCACGAGTATGACGAAAATATCTCTAGCACTACCGGTCGAATTTGAAAAAATATTTTTGCATTTGACAGCCCAATTCTTGAGGAAGGTTGTAGAAGAATTAACATCACGCTATGACCCTAAGAGCGGTCGAGGCGACACCCCAAGGTCCATTTACGGTTTACGGTAGATTACAGTTAAAAATTATAAGAAAAATATCCCTATCTATACTAATATTATAAAGAGGAAAGATTTATTTGTTTGTAGGGTTCTAAGTCAAAAACTACTGGACCGATTTTAAAAAATCTTTTACCGTTAGAAAGCTACATCTTTACGAAGTGTCATAGGCTATATTTATTTCCAGAAATAATTAGGGATCCCTACTTAAACTTGAATAATGTAACCCAAGGTATAAAAAAATGACCACGCGGGCGAAGCCGCGGGCGGAATGCAAGTATACTTATAAATGAAAAAGTCATTCTGTCTGTTACGCTTTTACGGTAAAACGGCTAACCGATTTAGGTGAAATTTGGTATGTAGATAGCCTACACTCTGAGGAAGGACATGGTGTACACTTTATATCCGGTCACATCAAATAGTTCTCTCAAGATAAATATTAAAAAAAAAACGTTTTCACAACCAGTAGCTTTGGAATTCCACTTACCCAACGTAGCGTATTGCGACTGGGTCGTAGTCAGCTGCACCTTGTAGAAGATAGTGGTCGAGAAGAAGATGACGGCGTTGATCCCTGATAGTTGCTGCGCTACCATGATGACCATGGCGATCAACAGAGGCTGTCGCAGCTGACGGTTACCGAACAACTCGCGGAGAGTCACTTTTTTAGAGATCTTGTTTTTTTCTGCTTCCTAGAAAACAATAAAATATGTTCTTCAGGCATATTTCGGTTACAGTGGCCATAAATTTTCAATAGCTTAGAATACGAACGATTATAATGTTGCCGCAAATTAATGCGTGATATTGTAAACAGTTGACAGTTCACAATTTTTCGTCAGGTTATAATTTAACGAGTCAGATTAAACTAATGGGATTCCTTGTCTTACGGTAACGCAAATGCGAGAAGTACCTTTTCAATTTTTTTTAACAATTCTCACTTTACCTAAAATACAGGTTTATATTGGTTAATAAAAAGTTTAAATATTTTTGTTTGGAGACTAGCAAATCTGTTATTTTCCCGTATATTTTTTGTTAAAATTATTTCGGGGACTCGTGGCTAAATAGAAATTGGTTTGTGTGGCTAAGTTACCTTTGCGCATGGAGCTGTCATGTCAACACATATAGAAGTTATATTCAAAACATTAAAAAATATTTGAATTTGTCATATGGAATCAGTGACGGATTGTCAATCAGTCTTGGTCTTGGTCGCCCTAGGCCCGGGCCTACTGGACTTTAGGACAAATCCGCCATTATGGAATGCAATATGGAGTTTGGACTTACCTAAATATTGATGCATTAGAGGTATCTATACCTCTGTCCAACTGTTCACGGTACCTTTACGGTTCGTTTTGTGTTAATGTTTTGTTTTTGTTTCTCTTACCTGATGCATTTCTTCCATTTCGCCGTGGACAGCTACGTCTCCTCGTAACCAATTTAGAGCTAAAACAAAATATCATTTATTACTTCTACATATTGTAAAGATGTAAAAAAATATTTGTGTGTCTGTATGTGAGTTTGCCGGGGTTGCGGTATTTTTCGAGAGAGTTATCGTGGCCTGAAAAGCAAAGGGCGACTGCCATCAGATATTTTTTATGGATAGGATTAAATGACTCCCCCTGCCGTAGGTGGGCGGAAAGGAGTGTCAGACTCTTACTGACTAAAACCCATCCATGTTCCGTCCTCAGCCCTTTGTATTCCAGGCGCGGTATCACTTTCGAACGTCCCGCAGCCCCGGCAGGCCCTGGGGGAGGGCTCCGTCATCTATGCTGACATCTCTTTGAGGTGCACGTGGAACAAGAACGCGCCGTCGAAATAGGAATATTTTGATGACTTATATCTTAAGTATAATTCAAAGTTTCTCAAAGTGGGGTACGCGAACCCCTAGGGGTTCGCCAGTCGACGGCAAGGGGTTCGCGACAAGATTTACTTAATGGTGGTTTGATGATGAGGATAAGAGCCAGAATTAAGGTTAAAATGATCAAAAGTTACTCCTAAAATTTACTCCATTTGCGTCAAACAAGCACACCCGTCACATTAATATTAAAAAGATATTTCTTTTGGCACTACATTTGTTCCCTTCTATTGAAAAAAAAATAACCTAATTTTCTTCAACGGTCAGTTTTATTATTTTCTTTTAATTAGTTAGCTAAAAGGGTTTCGCTGTCACATCGCTGTCATAGCCTTCTTCAATAAATGGGCTATCTAACACTGAAAAATAATTTCAAATCGTACCAGTAGTTCCTGAGATTAGCGCTTTCAAACAAACGAACTCTTCAGCTTTATTATATTTTTATAGATAGTACGCACCCCCCATACACGAATTCCTGGTGTGGGGGCAATTATTATAAATAAAACTTACCCCTTTGAGCATGTAACTCCTGTCCTTTATTCAGTAGTAGAAACTTGGGGGATTCTGGACACATGGGTAGGGTCACCACCTGTATCAGCGCAGGTATAGCGGTGACGGCCAACAGGTACGGCCAGCCCTCCGGCGTGCCTAGCACCGACTCCAGACCTAGGACTTGGGATAGGAGTATCGTCATCGTGATGACTAGCTGGTAGACCGTGCCTATCTGGAATGAAATATATGATGTGACCATTGATATATAAAAAAATCCAAGATGCACTCTCAACGTCTCAAAAAAGTCCGCATAAACAAATTTTTTGCAAAAAAGAAACCGACTTCAAAAATGTGTTTTCAAGTTTAGAGGGCGTCCGGGGTGCATCCGGACGGATTTTAAAAAGCGTCCGGAAAAATCCTGGACTTTTTACCTGATATCCGATCCCGCTTCATTGAAAGGTAAGCAATAAAATAAAACAAATAATGAAAAAGTATCCGGGGAAATAATCTCATTCAAAATGTCCGAAGTTTTTATAGTTTTAGTCCAGGGTCGATGATTGATGACGACGATTTGGGTGATGGCAGCCCTATGTATGATATATGTATGTTCCCCTTAAAATGCAAGGAAACCACATTAAAAAGCTAGTCTATAACTTACGGATCCTCTCAGTGAGACGGGCGATATTTCAGCAAGGTAGAGTGGCGCTAGGCCGGCGTTCAAACCGCTGTTGACACCTATCAACAACCTGAAACAATGTATGTTTGTGTAACGAGAGACGCCGAGGGATATGTGATAGTTTCTCACCAACGAAGTGCTCGACCGGCTGCTTTCTTGAGCAGTTTTTTTTTATGGGACAAGCCCGCCACACTATTCCCAACCACTGCAAGTCCTGAAAGCCAGAATCAACAGTGGCGACCAGGACCGCGCCGACCACTGGCAGCGCCTGTGTGCGAAACCTAAGAAGCGCCTCTTTTTTAACCGACTTTAAAAAAGGAAAAGGTTCTCAAGTCGAATATGTTTTGTGTTTGTTACGCGATTACTCCACCAATTATTAATTGATTTTGATTATTCTTTTTTGTTTGGTAAATCATATATCAGAGCAGTGGCGTAGCTAGCCTTTTAGGGGCCCCGTATCAACTTTTGCTCAGGGCCCTAGTATCAGACTTGGGCGAAGCCCTAACAGATGGTGGACTTTTCATAAAAGAAACATAACCTTTCGCATTTTAATAAAATAAATAAACACTATGTTGCTAGAAAATGTATATTTTTTTAGATAGATAAGAATTTGATGTTAGCTAATCAGCATTAGCCTATGTTTATATTGGTTTACTTTTAAATGCCTCACCTTACGTATAGAATATCGCCCTGTACTCGGCTAGACATACTCGTATAGTATAATATATAAAGCGCGACCGAAGCGAGCGCGAAATTTTTTAAGGCTTTCAGCGTCTGCGGACTTTGTACCAATTTTTTTCTTTTAAAGTAGAAAGCGCGAGCGAAGCGAGCGCGGACTTTTTCTTAACATGATAATATTATTAGGAATAATATTTTTCAATTAATAGTAAGAAATACAGAATTTGAAAAAAAAATATAAACACCTACTTAATCGAAAGCGCGAGCGAAGCGAGCGCGAATTTTTTTATCATGATAATTAAAGGGAATAATATTTTTTAATAAATGGTAACAAAAACAGAGTTCGATTTTTCAATTTTTTTTAGCATGATAATTATAGGATCGTTTTTCAATAAATAGTAACAAAAGCAGTCTCTGAAAATAAATAGATGATATATAATAATAGATGGGAATTTTTCGCTAGTTCAATAAGAGGTTGGCTAATCAGATTTTGGGGGCCCCGGGGCACTGCCCGGCTACCCCCTGGGTAGCTAAGCCTCTGCGCACGCTTTTATTTAAGTGATAACTGTAACAAATTAAAGCTTATGTTGATTTTCCGCAAAAACAATGAAAAATTCTTACATTTTGTGTAGGTTTACGTAAATACAGCTTGGCAAAAAAGTCTAGAAACGGAACTATTTTTTTTTATTGCTGGCAGCCCCTGGCAATTAATGTCGTTCTGTTTATATACTCTGTGGTTGTGTCGTTCGATGTAAACAAAGTTCGCGAGTTACTTATTTTTTTATTTCGACCATGAAAACGGCAATAAAACTACGTTATAATAAATTAAACCATTCAGAGTTACTAGCAAGGAAACAATTCATAAGGTATATAGGCGATATCTGGTCAAACATGAGGCTGAAACTCTTCTTTCCGATCTCGACGATATTTACCAAAGTACCGCCATAATTAAAGGTATGTAAGAGTTTGTTTTGTTGTATTTAGTTGTATCAAGTGTTAATTTATGATCTCTATTTTGTTTTGAATTGCTTGAATACAAAATAAGTGAAATTTTGAACAATAAACATCGAGCATATAGGTTATGTTTACGTTTTGTCTTTGACAATTTGGTAAAGCGCGACTAGATTAATATTGATACTTGAGTGGCTTGAGCCTTGATACTCTGCAATATGTAAATTCGATTTCTACATAACTTTATGTATGAGTGTGATCACAAGATAATTATAATACTTGTTATAACTAGCATTTAAAAATCACAAAAAAAAATAGGTACCGTAAACTTTTTACGTTTAATATTGATAGAGGTTTAATCAAATTTTTTATCTTTATAGGAAGCACCGAACGTGCATTTCAATCTATAACCGAGTAGGAGTTCAAAAGAATTCATGCCAGCATGTTAACAAAATAGAAAAGGAGTATTATGAATTTATGAGAGGGCTCGTACTTGGACATAAAACGTTTAGGAATCAATCTCCAACATGATAGCGCAGTGCCTTTGAATCTGAGTGTGACTCAGATGAGTTTATGGCTAGCTCTAGCCAAGATATGGATGTGGCGGGTGTGGAATATTTAGAGGAAGATTTATTGAAATCAAATATAATAACGCTATATTCATACGCCTTTTTTTATACCCAAAAAAAATTTAAAACACAGGAGTGCTTACATTATTAGTGCTTATAAGTAATTTGTATTCAGTTACATGACGTGAATACTTGTTATTACATTTTATAATACTTACTGATTTTAATTAATTATAGAAATACAGCTTAGTATCAAGACGATAGGATGGTACGCTATACGGTCGCAGCGGGTTGCCACACGAACGGTAAAGTGGCGCCCCTATTAATTTCTACTCTTTTTTGCCAAGCTGTACTTAGGAGAGCTAGCCTATAATCTTTCCTATTCCATTGAGGCTACTAAAAATTTTACTTTTGTAATTGTTTTGGTTCTTTCGCTCGTTAAAATTGGGGAGTCCCCGGTGACCACATTTCGCTCGCGTCGCATCGCATCGGATTGCGTTGATAAACTCATCCACGGCATGGCTTTTGTAATAAAATAATCGCCTATTGTAGCGACTGCGATGGTTCTTTTGATTTTAATGCAGAGCTCGTAATTCATGTAAACTAAAACCAGAAACGTAAACAGTGGGTCAATTCAAATAGTGTAAAATTACACCACAATCATAAATATTGTCTTGGGAGACTTGTATCTACTTAGTCATCGATGCTCAACTATGAGAGAATATGTTCATAAGTGACAAAAATAATGTTAATAATTGGCGCTGGCATTTCATCCGGCGCCCCTACTGCCCTGGCGCCTGTGTGCGCCGCACACTTCGCACACAGGGGCGGCGCGGCCCTGGTGGCGACCACAAGAAAACGTCGAGGCAGTGAAGCTCGACGAGTCCCAGAGATTTTTTTTTACTGTCTTAAAACCCGCAACGAATTTAATCAGAAAACAATAGTGGAGGAGTAGGAATAATCATAGTTTCCACTTCCCTCCATATCAAGCAGGAGACAGATGTAAATAGTTAGGCCATTAGCACAAAGGGACTTTTTACAACTGATTGATAGCAGTTGTTACAATTCCATGTCAGAGCACGCCGGCAGGAGCACGGCCAATTTTGGTTGTTGATGCATTTTTCGGAGGTTCGTCAATTAGACGTGTACGATGGGGGGGGGGCATATACCCTGTAACCCCCCCCTCGGTCCGCCACTGTGTCAGAGGCCACGCGCATTTGAGAAAACTGACAACTAGAGGGGTCAGTACTTGACACTCAACTACATCTATACTTCATTTACAATAAGATAAGAAAAACTTCCAAACTCTTTTTGCAGTAGGTATTCAATCGATTTTGAGTTCTATTCCCTACTGATAAGGATGGCGTTGAAGGCAAAATTATGTTTACAATAACAAATATATGTATTCTGCATCTGTTTTTGTCTTGTCACCTTAGTTATAGAGCTTTAAATCGTTTGAACAAACAGTAAATAGGGTGCGTCTAAATGTCTAATCTCATAGTAATTGGAGTTTAGTTAGACTGAAAGCCAACCTCCAAGGAATTTGGCAAAAGGCTATGCAGTTTTTTTTTTTTTTTTGTGTATTGCATCTCGCAGGTCAACCTAGAAGGTTGTCGACTGCTTAACCGGGCTTGCCTGTGAAGTGCCTTAAATAAATTTAGGGCCTCCAGCCAGGGCTTAACTTACAAAACTAAGCGACTACACGCTAAGGGCACCCCCTAGTGGGGTACGGGCCTCGGCTTAGGGCGTCGCTGGGGGAGGACAGCAAGGGACAGGCTGGATCAGAATAAGGCTATGCAGATGATGATATGCTTACCTTCCTAAGATGAGCATCTCAGCCGAGTTGGCGACTTTGGAAGCACCTTGAAGCAAGGCTGCTGCAAATACCAGTATGTTGTTTAATAGTAGACCGCCTTTTCTGCCAAACCTGAAAAAAAAACATGACCTAGTAACTATACTTTTAAATTTTAAACTCCCTCTTCCCCCACTTTTTCCATAAAAGCAATATGAATGATGAAGTAATCGTTCTTAATAACTGTTCCAAATTTCAAGTCGATAGCATAAGTCGTTCCTGAAATAATCATTTGTGACAGACAGACAGACAGACGAAGTGATATATAGCGATAAGGGTTCCTTTTAACCATTTTTGGTACGGAACCCTGGTATCTAAAATTGTCGCAGTTGGTCCGTAGATGGACCATCTAAGTCATACCGAGACCCCTTTGTGCCCCGGAGAGCACGATGAACTGTTGGTCTTACGCCTGGATCTTTCCTCGTGTCGGATCGCCGACTCATCGCACTAGAGTGATATTAATAGAGAGTGCACCTATGTCTCCAAGCGTGTGTACAAGAAAATATCTCCTGCGTATCTGTCTAGTCTTCATTGATTCGGTCTAGAGAAAGTTATTAGTATTTGCTGAATTAAGTTTAATGACCATGATTTAAAATAATCAAAACACAAGAATAATAAATTATACTAAAGGAATTAGGCATCAAAATGTTCATCCGTATCGCTGTCAACGGGGATCGTGCTCAAAAGGCTGGCTTTGCCACGTTAGGTGGCAATACTGTTTCTTTGACCGAAATATATAGGCCAGCCCTTTGATCACGCGTGGAGTCTAAACGTTAAACCAAAATATATAATACTAGCATTCCGCCAGCGGCTTTGTCCGCGTGGGCTATATGAATTTAAATTAAAAATCTTAGAGTTTCATACAAACTTTGCCCACCTTTTTCCCTCCCTAGGGGTAGAATTTCGGAATATCCTTTCTTATCGGATGCTTACGTCATACAAAGAACACACCCACCAAGTTTCAGATATATCTATGACTAGCTTCTGCCCACGACTTCGTCCGCGTGGAATAGTGGTGCTCCGCTCCTATTGGTCTTAGCGTGATGATATATAGCCTATAGCCTTCCTCAATAAATTGGCTATCTAACACTGAAATATTTTTTTAAATCTGACCAGTTGTTCCTGAGATTAGCGCGTTCAAACAAACAAACTCTTCAGCCTTATAATATTAGTATAGATGAGCGGTTTAGGCTGTGCATTGATCCGTCAGTCATTCAGGACAAAGCATTTTATATGAATAGATTATGTGAATTACTATTATTTATCTAGTTTATTATTTACCCACCTGTCAGCGACGACGCCAGTAATGATACCTCCGATCATGCCCCCCACGCAGTATATAGCCACGGCTATGGACATCGCGGTGGTGACTTTAGGATCGTCCATAGCTGGTAATGAGGTGTTAGTGCCCGTTAGAACTTCTTTTTGAAGCCAATCTGACATTATCTGAAAATATAATAATTGGATGTTAATGTTTGTTATAATAAAAGGATTTATTTAGATTTTTATCCTTATACACACAAATGACTCTACAACTAAGGCCCAAGTCCACGACGAGGTAATGGTCCGATTAACTTAAAAAAACATTTTACCATAAATTCAAACTTCCAACTTTCGATGGCTAATGTATTATTAGAGATTTTTATTTCTGAAACGGTCGATTACCAAACCAGGGTTGAACTAGAAGTGGGTAACACAAAAATTTTAACTTCCTGGTTAAAAAACTTTTTTGTCTAACGAGCCGATTAGGTAACCATCTGTCGATGAACTTGGCCCATAATCATCATTTAACCGTTTAACTGACTTCAAGTTATCCTTTATCTATGTATGTTTGATTGTCCGCGATTTTCTGAGAAACTACTGATCCGATTTGGATGGGGTTTTCGTTATTCAAATGAAAGGAAGGAAGGTTTTAGTACACAGTATATCAGGATCTGATGAAGACCTTCGAACATAGACAATGGAACTCTTCAATTACTATCAGCAAAGGTCCCGCGATTGCTGTGATCGTATGCCTATGTATTGCTTTCACCATTCTATACCATAGCATCACGTCTCTAAACTTTAAAGGAGAAAGCAGAGGTATAGAGTTCACCCTCATAAAGGTGATGAGCACTAGTCTAGACATTAGGATACCTATTGTAATTTATCTTAATTACAAACCGATCCACTGAAAAGCGAGAAATAAAAAACCTTTCTGCATGAAGTCGGTTCTACCGACTTCAAAAACACTACAAATTCATCATTCTAGAAGTCGGTGGCGAAAATACACAATACAATACCTAATTGAAGACACCGGTTTCTACAATGATGTATTAGTTATTTTTCTCTGAGTGTTTTTTGACTTATGAGTCAATGAGTCAAAAAACTACAAATAAAGCTCTTTGCAAATGAACTAAAAGATATCATAGTCATCGTGCGTGGTTGTTAATAACTTAGGTATACATACATATTACATATACTACCGTTTGAAGAATGACATCATGATGAAAAAAATCTAGAGGATTTTAAAGAAATTTATTTGAAAAGAGCTGTCAGCAAAAGTGACGGGGCCCACCCCAGGGCTATAGGGCTGCGGGATGTTTGAAAGAGTTACCGCGCCCCCGGAATACAAAGGGCTGAGGAAGGAACACTGGAACATGGATGGGTTTTAGTCAGTAAGAGTCTGACTCTAACGAAAACCCCATCCAAATCGGATCAGTAGTTTTTGAGAATCGCGGACATATAAATATAAAATACATAGATACGGGTCGAATACAGAACCTCATTTTTTTTAAGACGGTTAAAAATACAACTGTCTCCAAAAAAACCAGTCAGTGCATCGCTCTAAAAGTTGGTGTACTAGAGACACTCAATCGTTTAACTTCTTTTAATCTTCTTAACTTACCGCTTGTGGTGCATTCAGGACTCCTGTGTTGTACCCATGCTGGAAGGCAGACCAACACGCTGAAGATATCACGGCGAACGCCAGCCGAACGTTCATGCCCTGTGGAAGAAACACCATCAGTATTTTATTTTGAATCTGCTGATTGTGCTGGAGGAACTAATTCGCGCGACCGGATAATAAGTATCCTATTTATATCCTACAGGTGACATGACTATGTGTGTACCAAATTTCAGTAGTTTTTGCGTGAAAGAGTAACACATACACATAAGTAAAAATATCACGGCTCAGTAAGCTTTACAGGGTTACAGAGTTATAGTCGGCCAATTAAAACGTATTTCGGTACCCTCCAGCACGTGGCCCGACACGCACTTTTCCGGTGTTTTAGAGTTACCTCGGTCCTTGAGCGTGCTAAATGTAACATCTTGTTAAAATCTTACTGAATGATTTAAACCATAAGTATAGTAGATACATAGTACATCATCATCCTTATTTTCCTAGCCTGTTACCAAACTATGTATGTTGGGGTCGGCTTCCAGTCTTAACCGGAAACAGCTGAGTACCAGTGTTTTACATGGAGCGACTGCCTATCTGACCTCCACAACCCAGTTACCGGGTAACACGATACCCGTAGGTAAGACTGCTTGTCAGTCTTTCTGACTCCCCATAACGCCTATCAAAGATCTACAAATTACAGCCGGGAGTCTCGCTATTATAAAGATGGTCAACCATCCACGGACCGACCGCGCCAAGCGCACCTTAACCTTTGATCGGTCGAAACATGCGGCTGTTACTTAGCCACGAGCTCCTCCTATAGATATATATAGTAGACATATCGGAGCAATATTATGCAATGACGTGTGAGATTATTTATTTATAGAAACTGACTTACGGAAACCCATGTTTACGTTTCTACAGATTTGTGCGAAACTAATAAAGGTTTATAGTTATAAATTAACCGCGGGAATGCTTTGCTGTACAGCTTTATGTGGTTTCCAGGCCAATTCGTATAAAATAAATTCATCTTTCGACTGTCAGAAGCCAAATTGTGATAACAGTAAACCAGATTTCTGGGATAGATAGAGAATGAAAATTATCCTCTCGTTTTGGCGGTGGAATGTGGATTACTTATCCGATCAAACCATTTTATAAGATGCTTGCCAAGACTCAGACCGACTGTCGTAGAACAAAGTCGGATCTACAAAATAGCTGCTTTACAGGAGAGCACTTTAAAGATTTGATTTTCTTTGGAACGTATTGGAAATACAACTTCGTTCGTTGTAATATCTCGGAAAGTACCAGATATATAATTTTTTTTCTTGCTTATATCGATAGATTATGTTTAGTTGAAGCTGATTTTGAAAAAATCTCAATTTCATTGTATTATCACATCTGACTTTGTTTTACGACAGTGTCGAGATATTCATTAATGCTTCCACTATTTATTATAGGAAAACCAAGGCCGTAGCTGAGGGCGCTAGCAAAGTATGGTTTAGCCGAGTTTTTTTTTTGCATCTTTTTTTTTTTAATGACATCTCGCAGGTCAACCTAAGAAGGTTGTCGACTGCTTAACCGGGCTTGCCTGTGAAGTGCCTTAAAAGATTTTAGGGCCTCCAGCCAGGGCGTTATTTTGCATCTATGACGATTCTGAAATACGACAAAACGCTTCCTTGACTCGACTTTGCGAAAGCACTAGCGTGCATTATCATCATATCAGCGTATCGCCGTCCACTGCTAAACGTCAAAAAAAGCTCCCTAAAAGCGCCAAACATGTGCAGTTTGCATCCATCCGCTGCCTCCTAAATCAGCGCTCCATGTAAAATACTTCTACTCAGCTGCATCCGTTTAAACTGGAAGCAGACACCAACATAGTAAGGAAAAGGCTAGGCAGATATTGATAATATTTTAAGCCTATAAAACACTGCATCAATGTAGTGGTCACAAGGTCAACTGCTGAGCACAGGGTTCAAATTTGGTCCCGATTTACATGGGACTTAAACATATATAGCGAAAATCTCTAGAACTCTAACCCTTTTAACAGCTTGAGCAAGCGTGGTCACCAATGCTCGTGCCTTCTCTGTATGAGAAGAAGCCTGTGCCCAGAGAGACAATAAACAGGCCGATGATGACGAACCCTTCGGGTAAAGCCTGAGTGATATTATGGTGTTTGTTTCATCTACAAAATCACATGGTTGTCCTCCAATACTAGGGTTAGCAGGGAAGTTTGTCACTTGGCTGGAGGCCTTAATTTAATTAATTAAATTAGGACCTCGCCACATTGTTCGGTTAAGCAGGTCGAATGTTGTTAGAAGCACCCAGCAAGAGGTCATGTAGAAAAAAAAACAAGTTTGTCACACCACCATAGGGGTGTCACTCTACAGCTTAGGTAAAGTTCAACCGGCGCACCGTAGGCAGGCGTATGGCAGTAGCGAAAAAAATAATTCACGAAACCTCTTTTTTTCCCTTCTTTTTACAAATATGGCGGTCAACAACATTATTTCTTTCAAGCATGGCTGACTTTAAGAGGTCATTCGACCGAATACGTTTTGGAGGGAACTCGTTTCTGTTTTTTATTTTTAATAAGTAGAGTAGTTCAAGCACAGATTACATCAACATTCCGTCACGGCTCGTTCCAAAAAGGTTTTATTGTAATACGAGACTGCTGTCATATCCGCCAATGTTCGCTAGTGAGATGACTCAGAAACTTGTTATGACCGTTGGGATAGGTATAAAAACAAGTAAGTAGGTATAGTTATAGCTGAGAGTTCTTTAGCAGAACATTCTAAACCACTAGGGTTCCATCAACGCCCCCGACGCAAAAAGTTAAAAGTTTGACGTCGACGTCTGTCTGTCTGTCTGTTCATGTATTGTCTGTGGCATCGTAGCTCTCAAACGGATGGACCGATTTCGATGAGGTTTTTTCATTTGAAAGCCGGTTTCCTTGCGGTGATTCTTAGATATTATGGTTAATATCGGTCTAGCAGTGTAAGAGTATCAGCTCTTTTCCAAAATGATGTAAGGCATTTTTACGTAAGGGTTTTTTAATTTATAAATTATCTTGTTCAGGGATGGGTAATCATGAAATGACTGCGCACGCTGTGGGGGGGGGACGAAACGTCAGACCCTTACTGACTACAATACCCCCCACTGACTGCCTCTGACATGGAATTGTATCAAGGTAGCAGCCGGGGACGACTGGGACTACGGCTAAACGTGACCTATCCCAGGCACAGGGGTAACACAACGAAATATATTTTGTTTTTCGGATGGGAAATCATCAAATGACTCCTCCCGCCGTGGGTGGGGCGAAAAGGAGTGTCAGACTCTTACTGACTAAAACCCATCCATGTTACTTCCATAGTTCTTTTAATTATTTCCGTTACTTTTGAGCCTATAATATTATAGTGGTACTAAGCTATGTATTTTTAACATCAGTTCGATTAGGTTCGTACCAAAATGATATTTCGTGTGTTGATTTTTAGTCAAACAAAGAAAACTTATGATTTGTGTAATTGTGGCTACCTATATAAATAAATACTTAGTTTTAAGCGGTGGTGTACAATGTAATCACTTACGTTAAATAAAATTCTATTCTATTCTATAATTCCGGTAACTCTTTCGGAGATACGGGTCTTTATCAAATTTTAACAACCCTTATAGCTCACAGTATTTGCGTTTTTGATACAAACGAGGCAGCCACATCACTCCTAGCTCGACGTGCCAGCCCGCGAGCTGAGCCAATAGCTTTAAAATTCCCGATTATAATAAACATATATATAAATTCTGATCCAGCCTGTCCCTTGCTGTCCTCCCGCAGCGACGCCCTAAGCAGCCGACATCCGTGACCCACTAGGGTGTGCCCTTAGCGCGTAGTCGCTTAGTTTTGTAAGTTATCCCCTGGCTGGAGGCACTAAATTCATTTAGGCCTTCACAGGCAAGCCCGGTTAAGCAGTCGACAACCTAGTTTGAGATGCGAGATGCCATACTATTTAAAAAAAAAGCAGCCACATCTTGTTAGTCTAGAAGATGGTTATCACCTAATTAAGTAAAGGCTAAGCAAAATTTTCCTTGACGCCTAAACAATCACGACATTAATGTAATACAAATCCTTATTCTGCAAATTATTAGTCATCAATAGTCATCATTGATTTGAATAGCTAAGTCAAGCCATCAAGGTTGCGTTTATTAACCGGCCAAGTGCGTGCCGGACTCACGCATAGAGGGTTCCGTGCCATATTTAAAGCCCAATTGTCATGTTTTTTTTCCAAACTGTAAAATTAAGTTTGTAATGTAAAAAAAATGTTTTGAGGTACGGTACCCTAAAAACAACTTGATATTCATTGTCAAAGTTGGTTTGGACTTGAAAAAACTACTTTCACATTTAACAATAAAGCTACCATTTTCCGGCCGCAGGAAACCTGACGCTGAATAAATTACGTGTTAAAATTAAACACAAAAATACCGGCTAAGTGCGAGTCGTTGTCGCCCATGATGGGTTCTGGTAGTTCCGTACCAACATCTAAATACGCCAATTTGGTTGTTTGTTTCTATGCAGCAATAGAAATATGCATCATCATCTGCCTAGTCTTTTCCCAACTATGTTTGGGTCGGCTGTCAGTCTAAGCCGGATGCGACTGAGTACCAGTGCTTTACATGGAGCGACTGCCTATCTGACCTCCTCAACCCAGTTACCGGGTAACACGGTGCCCCTTGGTAAGACTGGTTGTCAGTGGTTGTTGCTGGCTTCTGACTACCCGTAACGACTGTTAAAGATCTACTAATGACAACCGGGACCAACAGCTTAACGTCCTTTTCGAGGCACGGAAATAGAAATACGCACACTGTCAAATTTAAATCTTTACCTATTACGGTTCATGAGAGCCTGTTGACAGACAGACGGACACTGGACAGATACGGAGCATTTAAAAAGAGCAGAGATTTTTTCGCTTTTTTTATGCATTCATCTGTCATTTAATATAAAACTTGACAAAAAAACTACGTTACCGTGTAGCCGTGAGACAGTTTTCGAACTAGCTAGACTGGTTTTGTTTTTACTGCACACCACTTTGCCTTGAGCGATGTTTTTTGACTCACAATGCAACGGGATATTTTATTGTCTAAGTGACTTTGGTCTAATGACCGCAAACGCGACGAACTTTTTAGGCATGGGAAATCATCAAATTATACCAGTGGGAGTAGCGGAGTCGACCCAGTCCTGGATTTGTCAATAGGCCGTATAGGCCGCGGCCTAGGGGCGGCAGCGTCCTAGGGGCGGCGGATTTCAAAGGACGCTCACTTGTTTTCAGAGGGTAAAAGTCAACCAAGTTCACTGGTTTTCTCATGGTTTTTATACTAATACGTTAAATCCCTATAGAAACTCATTCCTATCGAAAATTATCAATCCTAGGTACCTACTGTTATGTTATTGTACCTATTTTATCTATCGTGAGTGTTGGATGAGAGCGGGGGGCGGGTGGCAGTGGCATTTTTCATTGTTTTCGTGGAAAAGCAACATACGCTTTAATTTGTTACAGTTATCACTTACATAAAAGCGTGAGCAGAGGCTTAGCTACCCAGGGGCTAGGCGGGGAAGTGCCCCGGGGCCCCCAAAACCTGATGAGTCAACCTTACTGAACTTAACTTATAGAACTAGCGAAAAATCATCTTCGGAAACTAAATAAAATAGGTCGCAACATCAACAATCATGGCAACCCATTAAAAAAATATTATTCCCCATAATTATCTTGCTAAAAAATAAATTCGCGCTCGCATCGCTCGCGTTTTCAATTACATATTCTTATTTCTTTTCAGATTCTGTTTTCGTCACAATTTATTGAAAAATATAATTATCATGTTAAAAAAAAAGTTAGTGCTCGCGCTTCTGATTACGTATATTATTTATTTTCAGATTCTGTTTTTGATACAATTTATTGAAAAATGTTATTCCCTATAATTATCGTGCTAAAAAAATTCGCGCTCGCTTCGCTCGCGCTATCGATTACATGGGTATTTGTATTTCTTTACAAACTCTGTTTTTGTTACTATATTTAAAAAAAAATATTCCTAATAATATTATCATGTTAAAAAAAGTAAAACATGGTGTTTATTTGTTTTATTCTCTATTTGGACTTCGCCCTAGTCTGATACAAGGGCCCCGAGCAAAAGTTGATATGGGGGCCCTAAAAGGCTAGCTACGTAACTGGTAACCATCACCTCCGCTTCCGCCCGCACTCAGCTGCCTGCGCCCGCTGCAAGCGCCGGCATACCCTTATTGTTTCACTTCGTCTGTCTGTCTATCTGTCACAGCTGATTATTTCAGGAACTACTCATGCTTGCAACAGTTATGAAGAACGATTGTGCATGCGTATTGTATTGTTAATTAAGAAAGTTGAAAAACATTTTTTATAGAAAAAATGGGAGGAAGTGGGGGTTTAAAATTAATTTAGGCATCATATGAAAGGTCTTAAACTATTTACACATTCGAATATAATTTCAAGTTTTCTGGTATGTCTTTTAATTTTGGAATTATAATAGAGTCCGCATAAAAAAAAGTCGTTCTTATCTCCGTATCTCCGAAGATTGAGAACAGAAAAATCTGAAATAATTAGGGCTGATAGACATTAGCCTAAATATTACAGGAAAAATAAAATTATGATTCGTATCGTATGTATCGTATTGCAGTTTTTAAGTAATCAGCAATTTTCCTCAACAAACTTAATTATGCGGTCGAAAAAAAAAAAACCGGCCAAGTGCGTGTCGGGCCACGCGCAGTAGGGTTCCGTAGTAGGAGTTAGTTAGTCGACTATAGCTCTGTAACCGGTTAAGCCTACTTAGCCGTGATAGTTTTCCTTATAATTTCATTACATGTACTACGTCTGTGATTTTTTTCACATTTCTAGGTACAGCCATTCAAAAGTTAGAGGGGGGGGTAACTCATATCGAACAAAAAATTTCACTTAAAATCTAGATATTTCGCAAATGGCTCGCTTAACTGAAAAATGGTCTTCACACACCCATAATATTTTTGAAAGACCTATCTAACGATACCCCACACGAAGGGGTACGCGAGAAAAAGAAATTCTTCCCTACTTTACATGTTTGGGAGCTACCCTAAAAAAAATATTTTTCAAAATTTTATTATACCACTTTCTCGGCGTGATCAATATACATATTCATACCAAATTTCAGCTTTCTAATAACAAAAACCACGGAGCTATGCCGCGGACAGACAGACAGACAGACAGACAGACAGACAGACGGACAGAGCGAAACTATAAGGGTTCCTTGTCGGACTACGGAACCCTAAAAGATCCCGACTCGCACTTGGCCGGTTTATTTCATTTAACTTTAGTGTTTTCCTTACTACAAATGTAAAATTATTATTTTAGGAAGGTACATGGGCGGCGGAAGTAAAGTGGCCTATACTCATAAAAAATATAAATCCGGCACTGAGTCGACCCATCCATGTTTATTTATTTATTTATCTTCAAACATGTTCCTTTCTTAGCCCCTTTGCGTTTCAGCAGGGCTAGACAAGTGGCAAAAACGCTAGTAGAATAGAATACAAAATGTATGGGAATGACATTCGTTTACGACTAGCTATCTGTCATTCAATGTCATTCCCATACATTTTGTATTCTATTCTACAAACGTTTTTGCCACTTGTCTAGCCCTACAGGGCCGTTATAACTATTTTGAACAATCTCGAAGCTCAATAAAATCCCAACTAATTTGCACAAGTGGCAAAAACGCTATAGAAACGCTATAGAATAGAAAACAAAATGTATGGGATTGACATTCGTTTACGACTAGTTATATGTCATTCCCATACATTTTGTTTTCTATTCTATAGCGTTTCTCTAGCGTTTTTGCCACTTGTCTAACCCCCCTGGTCATGTTTTCAATCCCCGGGACCGACAAAAAAGTTTACATAGCCATAGCCAGTGAAATTCATAACATTCCTCTCCACAGTAGTCGGGTAAAAAAAAATTTGGACAATACAAGAGGTAATGTGAGGTCATCAAGATTCTCTGCACCTCTTATCTAAATTGCTTGGTGAGTTTTTTTTTAATTTCACAAAGCAGCCCAGAGTTGTGTAGTTGGCGGTGTTACACCACAGGCACGTAGGTATCTAGCTCGACGAGCCAGCCCGCGAGCTGAGCTAATAGCTTTAAAATCCCCGATTATAGTAATCCTTACTAATATTATAAATGCGAAAGTAACTCTGTATGTCTGTTACGCCTTCACGCCAAAACTACTGGACCGATATAAATGAAATTTGGTACAGAGATAGAATAGACCCTGAGGAACAACATAGGCTACTTTTTACCCGGGTGCGCTAAATAGTTCCCTCGGGATGCGGGTGAAACCACGGGAAACAGCTAGTCATAATATATTCTGATCCAGCTTGTCTATTGCTGTCCTCTCCCAGCGACGCCCTAAGCCGAGGCCCGTACCCCACTAGGGGGCGTCCTTAGCATGTAGTCCTTAGTTTTGTAAGTTAAGCCCTGGCTGGAGGCCCTAAATTCATTTAAGGCACTTCATAGGCAAGCCCGGTTAAGCAGTCGACAACCTTCTAGGTTGACCTGCCATACAAAAAAAAGGAAGTAGGTATGAAAATTAAAATAGAGCTATAGTTAGCACGTACCGAGTTTACATTTTAAACCTGTCCCTTCTTATCATTTCCTAAACAATTTTCTTTACTTTGTGTTGTTTAGTTTAAGCTTTGCGTAAATATTTGAATAATGATCTCAACGCGTGACAGGTGAGTTTTCATAATTTATGTTAGACAAATATTTTGTGCGTAAAAACTAATTGGTAAACAATGCGGCTGTTCTATGCGTAAAATGAATTATGTTTCCTATATAAAGATTTTGGCTGAATTTATCACAAAACTAGCTCTTTTTCGCGGTTTCACCCGCGTCTTAAGTCTTCACGCACTCGGATAAAAAGTAGCGTGCTAGACATTCATACTATATCATACCACTTATCCCCACGGCCGTAGCTAGGGGAGGCATTGTGGGGCAATGCCCTACCTTGAAATTACGAAGCCTTAAAAATACCATAAAGTAAGATAAATTATTATAATTTAATTGTTTATTCATAGTTTGAGATAAAAAAAAGTAGCGATAGGTATCATTTAGGATATAGGAGCCCATGCAGATCAATTATGATAAAAAAATTATCTGTTACCAATGCTGCCGTACCTCAATTTCGACTCTAGCTAAAGCCCTGCTTATCCCCAAACCAAATTTCGTCCAAATTTATTTAGGAGTTTTCGCTTAAACCTAGCATTAATTTCTCACAAACGCAATTATAAATTTTGATACGATTATTATAACTTGATGTATTGACAGACTGACGGACAACAAATTGGTCCCTGGTTCCGATTTTCATTTTCAGCTACGGAACCCTAAAAACCGCTTAATATGTTAGTAAGGGCCATTAGTAGAAGAACGAGAAATATTACCAATATTAGTAGGATCTCATAATAAAGAATACTCTATTCTAAAACTGCAGGAATAATTTTGTATCTCGTCAATAACTGCAATTTCCTTTGCTTGACAATAGATTATTATTCGGTCCAAGATAAACAGATAATATTGTTAATCTTTGGCCTCTGACCTCTGATAGTATTGATGCGATGTTAATGTTATCTATCTATACATATAAAATGCTTTGTCCTGAATGACTGACGGATCAACGCACAGCCTAAACCGCTGATCGTAGAGACCTGAAACTTGGAGGGTGTGTTTTTTGTATGACGTAGGAATCCGATAAAAAAGGATTTTCCGAACTTCTACCCCTAAGGGGGTCAAAAAGGGGGGCAAAGTTTGTATGCAACTCATTTTTAGGGTTCCGTAGTCCGACAAGGAACCCTTATAGTTTCGCTCTGTCCGTCTGTCTGTCTGTCTGTCTGTCCGCGGCATAGGTCCGTGGTTTTTGTTATTAGAAAGCTGAAATTTGGTATGAATATGTATATTGATCACGCCGAGAAAGTGGTAAAATAAAATTTTGAAAAATATTTTTTTTTAGGGTAGCTCCCAAACATGTAAAGTAGGGATGAATATTTTTTTTCTCGCGTACCCCTTCGTGTGGGGTATCGTTAGATAGGTCTTTCAAAAATATTATGGGTGTGTGAAGACCATTTTTCAGTTAAGCGAGCCATTTGCGAAATATCTAGATTTTAAGTGAAATTTTTTGTTCGATTCGAGTTACCCCCCCTCTAACTTTTGAATGGCTGTACCTAGAAATGTGAAAAAAAACACAGACGTAGTACATGTAATGAAATTATAAGGAAAACTATCACGGCTAAATAGGCTTAACCGGTTACAGAGCTATAGTCGACTAACTAACTCCTACTACGGAACCCTACTGCGCGTGGCCCGACACGCACTTGGCCGGTTTTTAATTTTGAATTCGTATATCGCCGCTGGCGAAAAGCTAGTATACAAATAAACCGGGACCAACAGCTTAACGTGCTTTCCGAGGCACGGAGGAGTCTCGGTATGACGTATATGGTCACCCATCCACGGACCGAGACAAATGAAGCTTGACCTTGGTCTGTGGACCCGTGCAGCTGTTTCCACGAGCTCTAAAAAGTAAAAGTATAAAGAAGTAAGAATTTGTGGGCGTGTGTCCGATCTAATTCTTTTTATTTCACATTAGCTAGTTCAAACCGGTTTTATCTAGTAACTCGTGAAACCGGTATGGGCGGTCTAAAATACCATACCGGTAGTCTTTACGTTATTATTCTATTTTAAATTATTTGAGTGTTACCGGTCCGATAATTATTTTTTATTGGCTTGTCAAAAAGCTGAATATAAATAGCACCGACAAGGCGACAAGAATTTAAAATGTTTTAAATTGAGTTTATCCTTGTTTGTATTATAAATGCGAAAGAATTTCTGTCTGTCTGTATTCTGTAACCTACGGTTTTACTGTAAAACGGCTGAACTGATCTTGATGAATTTTCGTACGGAGGTAGATTGAAGCCTGCGGAAGGACATAGGTAAGTTTTTATCCGGGAGCGGATAAAATTTCCTGGCTAGTCACTACTAGACAGCCGCACCCACCCGGAGATTATATAGCACAAGCGCTTGCGCAGACACAGGTGCACTCTCAAAGTCGTATGTGGCTCAATACGACACGACCGGAGAGAGATTAGGCGCCGAATCAGCTTTACGTGCTCTCCGAGGCACGGAGGGGTTTCGCGGTGGTAAAAAAATGCTCACCCATTCACGGTCTGACCGCGGCGAACGTAGTAGCTGATCAATCAATCCACCGTTACTTAGCTACGAGCCCATATCTACATTAGTACCTTCATAGCTCAATGTACAAAAAATAATTTTCGTATATTTTCATAATAGCTTTTTCTCCCGGTTTCGCTGGCGTCCCGAAGGAATCACTTCACGCACCCGGATAAAAAGAGGAGTAGTTCCTTCCTTTATTCGCGCACCCCGATAAAAAATATCCTATGTGTTAATCCAGGTTATAAACTATCTCTGTACCAATTTCATCCAAATCCATTCAGTAGTTTTTGCGTGAAAGAGTAACAAACATACATTCATACATTCTTAAAAACTTTCGCGTTTATAATATTAGTAGGATATACTTACTAGAAGCTTCTCCCGCATGGTCTATACGAATTCAAATTAAAAATTACAGACTTTCATACAAACTTTGCCCCCCTTTTTCACCCCCTTAGGGGTAGAATTTCGGGAAATCCTTTCTTATCGGATACCTACGTCTTACACAGAACACACCCTCCAAGTTTCAGGTCTCTACGATCAGCGGTTTAGGCTATGCGTTGATCCCTCAGTCATTCAGGACAAAGCATTTTATATGTATAGAAGGCGTATATTTCTAGTCAATTTCCACTTCTTTTGGCTATTCCAGCCAGAGGCGGCGTAAACTTAGAGTAAACTTAGACCTCAGAGCCGAAATCTTAGAGACACCGACTTTTAGAGCGATGTTTTGGTCAACAATTTTCTCTTTTCAGTATTTTTGGAATGCGGTTGTATTTTTTTGTAAAAAATATCACTACAAAGTCGCTTCCCGCTGTTTGTCCCTATGTATGCTTAGATCTTAAAAACTATGCAACAAATTTTGATGCGGTTTTTAATAGATAGAGTGATTCAAGAGGAGGTTTTAGTATATAATTTGTATCCATTAGCTATAACATTTTATATTCTCTTCTTCTTGCACCATCAGAGGGCTTCAAAATGTACCTTGCCCACAAAGTTTAGGTATTGCGCCGCCACTGATTCCAGCCTATTCCTATTAGGGTGCTTCTCCACCAGAGATGTGCTAAGCAGCTATGCTGCGAAGATGTGAATTCTACGCTACGGAAATATGTGACCGTTTCCACCAATACTAAGCTATGTAGCTGTACGAGGAAGATGCGCTATAAGATGCGCCGCCGCAAAGTAGCTGCGCGAGAAATGGCATGTCTACTTTCAGCGACAATCGCGGGCATACTGTAGGTACTCTGCTTTGCACGTAGCTACACCACTCGCGACGACCCATAGCACGCATCCATAGCTCGCATCCATAGCTCGCATCCATAGCACACATCCTTCCATATAAAAAACTAGCTTCTGCCCGCGACTTCGTCCGCGTGGAATAGTGGTGCTCCGCTCCTATTGGTTTTAGCGTTTTGAAATATAGCCTTCTTCAATAAATGGGCTATCTAACACTGAAAGAATTTTCAAATCGGACCAGTAGTTCCTGAGATTAGTAGCGTACGCAAAAAAAGTAACTTTTCTGGTTGATTTCTTACACCTTGTGTCCGAATAACCCAAATATCTTACGGAACCCTATTTTTTTCCAAAATAAAATTTAGCCTATGTTACTTGTGGATAATGTAGCTTTCGAATGGTGAAAGAATTTAAAATCCGTCCATAGTTTTTGAGCCTATTCATTACAAACAAACAAACAAAGTTTTCCTCTTTATAATATTAGTGTAGACATATTTTAGTTGAATCCGTTCCACCAATCCGAAATCCACCAGTGCTTGCTATGTGCACCAATGAATATGATTGGTGGATATCAAAGCAACTAGCAACGTAGCATAGCACATCTCTGGTGGAAAAGCAGCCTAATACTGTTGTTTATAAGTAACCGAATACTCTAAAGAGTCGAGTTCTCATCTCTTCAAGATCACCGCCATGAAGGTTGTACATTACACTCAAATGACGTAGCAAGACACGTTTACGAATACTTTGACTGATGGACTTTAGAGTTCCGTAATCATGCGAACGAGACCCTACCTACTAAGACAGTGTTATCCGACCGTCTGGCTGTCGGTTTTTTTTTGTATGGCATCTCGCAGGTCAACCTAGAAGGTTGTCGACTGCTTAACCGGGCTTGATCTGGCTGTCTGTCGGTTGCATCTCATGAACCGTAAGTGGTATTTTTACAGGTTGTGTATTTTCTATAAAAACATCTAGCTGTTTCCCGCAATTTCACCCGTGTCCCGAGGGATCTTAACGCAACCGGTTAAAAAGTAGCCCATAACCGTCTCCAGGGTCCCATCTATCTCCGTACCAAATTTTACCGTGAATGCGTAGGTAACAAACAAAAAAATCACTTTCACATTTTCAAGTTAGGATGTGATTTTTCAATGTTTTTGCTCGTACATTTTAACTCTTATATGGTGACATGGACGGAACCCTTCGCGTGCGAGTCCGACTCGCACTTTGCCAGGTTTTTTTTTTATTCGTGCAAACACTTGTGTTGACTGACAATGACGTAATGATGATTCTTCTGAATGGTTTTTTTTGTGTACTTAAGTCCTTACCAAATATGGTAAAACATTATGGCATGATCATAGTACATAATAAGTTTCCTGAATGAGAGTTTTGAAAATGCGCTCTATGATAAAATAGTTTAATTTCATCAGAAACTTAGACAAGACTGCCTCGTCTGGTATAGACCGCTTTATTGCTCGTCTTATTTGGAGGGAGGGGGGAATTTTGCATTGATAGTTCGTTAATCGTAATAGATCGTTCAATTTTGGTTCGGCTTCGGCCAACACTTCGGCAAAGAATTATACTTGATGACCCCTTCTGTCTTCCGAATTACTCGCACGAGTCGATTAGATGATCAATTCCAAAAGTATCGAGTGGAATCTATCTATCTATACTTATAATAAATCTGTAGAGAGGTCAATTCTGTACATGAAATATATTTCCAAAATAACTATCAGGGGGTGATTAGGGATCGATACTGATGCCAAAAATGCAATCAGTAAATTTTTTGTCTGTCTGTCTATCTGTCTGTATAACCGTTATAGAAAGAAAAACTACTCGACGGATTTTAACGAAACTTGGTACAATTATTTGTCATACTCCTGAGCTGGTTATAGTATACTTTTCATCACGCTACAATCAATAGGAGCAGAGCAGTGAAGGGAAATGTTGTCATTTTGTTTAAACGCGCTAATCTCAGGAACCGCTGGTCCGATTTGAAAAATTCTTTCAGTGTTAGATAGTCCATTTATCGAGGAAGGCTATAGGCTATATATCATCACGCTAAGACCAATAGGAGCGGAGCACCACTATTCCACGCGGACGAAGTCGCTGGCAGAAGCTAGTTATCGATAAAATTACAGAACTATTAGATCCCGTTACGTCACACTTCCGTTGGATGTAACTAGACATATGTTTAACCATGTGTGCGGTAACAAAGCAATGAGCTGGTTTCAGAGTTAGCGGAGTGAAACTGAGTTTAAAATCTATATTTAAATCAATATGAATCGCCGAAATGTATGTTACGCGCTAACTTCCGAACGCCTGCACCAAATTGGATAACTCTTTTCTTTGTGGTAGTTTTTGTCAGGACAAAGATTTTTTTTTAATCAAGCAGAAAAAAAATGGCCGTGCAAAGTTCAAAATTTTATCTTGTCCAGTAATTTTTACCAGGATCGTACCAGAGCTTTGGGATCCTGCCAGGAGTCGATCGTTTGAAACCGAGTTACCGAGGTCCCAGAACACAAAGAGGAAGGAAAATGGATGGGCTTTAGTCAGTAAGAGTCTGAAAACTCCCTCCCGCTCCACAGCGGAAGGAGACATTTGATGATTTCTCGCCCCTTTAAAAAAAATACCGTATCTGAACCTGCATGTTTTTAGGGTTCCGTAGTCCGACAAGGAACCCTAAAAACAGTTTCGCCATGTCCGTCCGTCTGTCTGTCCGCGGCATAGCTCCGAGGTTATTGATACTAGAAAGCCAAAATTTGGTATGGATATGTATATTGATCACGCCGAGAAAGTGGTAAAATAAAATTATCCCAAACACGTAAGGTGGGGATGAATATTTTTTTCTCGCGTACCCCTTCGTGTGGGGTATCGTTAGATAGGTCTATCAAAAACATTATGGATGTGTGAAGACCATTTTTCGGTTAAGCGAGCCATTTGCGAAATATCTAGCTTTTAAGTGCAAATTTTTGTTCTATACGAGCATCCCCCCCTCTAACTTTTGAATGGCTGTCCGTAGAAATGTGAAAAAAATCACACACGTAGCACAGGTAATGAACTGACAAGGAAAACTATCACGGCTTAGTAGGCTTAACCGGTTTTTTGAACGACGTGTTTTCTTGAGTAAATATCTACTACCTATTTAATTTTAATAATTTATTGTAATTACAAACAATATTTCAGTCTGTCAGCCATTGTTTTATGCAAGGACATCGCCGGTTAAAGGCCTTTCAAACAGAGGAGATAGAAAAAAATCGTAAAAAAAAAAACTAAATTACTGATTTCAAAACACTGACAGCCGGTTGCACCAAAAAAATAAACGGTTACTTATACGTGAAACGGAAGAACTGTCATTCAAGATCTGTCAAAATGGAGGATAAAATTGAATAATTTTGCTTTTATTTTATGTTTTTCGTCTAAATATTTATGATATATGTTTACTAATTATTGATACCATAAAAAATAATAAAAGTATGCTAATTGTTGGTAGGTATCATGTTTTGCGATATTCGTAAAAGTATAAAAGCATAAATGATAAAAATTAAGTTGCAACCAGCTGTAATTGAAGTAGAAAACTCCTGAATCAAGCACAGCTCGGAACAAACAAACTGACGCACGGACAAACAATATGTAAGGACGTGAAATGCTTAGACAATGGACAAATCAATACCCTGCTAGACATGTCCCCGTTATGTCGCGCGTGCCCTTGAATCGACAATGACTTGCGTGTGGGCACGAAACAAAGTAATATACTATACGTACTGTCATCATCTGCCTAGCCTTTTCCCAATTATGTAGGGGTCGGGTCCCAGTCTAAGCCGGATGCAGCTGAGTACCAGTATTTTACATGGAGCGACTGCTTATCTGACCTCCATAACCCAGTTGCCGGGTAACACGATATCCCATGGTTAGACTGGTTGTCAAACTTTCTGTCTTCTGACTATCCGTAATGACTGTCAAAGTTTTACAAATGACAGCCGGGACCAACAGCTTAACGTGCTTTCCGAGGCACGGAGGAGTTTCGCTATGACATCCGAAAATCATAAATATGAAACTCCTCACACATGAAAATCCGTTGCGTAGTTTAAAAGATCTAAGCGTACAGACGGCGGCAAGCGACCTTGTTTTAATACTATGTAGAGATTGGTAGACATAATTATTTATGTATATACTAAAGTATGAGTAGGTTTCCTATTTTCAATAAACATTAAATCCATCCTAATAATATTTAATACTAGCTTCTGCCAGCGACTTCGTCCGCGTGGAATATTGGTGCTCCGCTCCTATTGGTCTTAGCGTGATGATATATAGCCTATATATAGCCTTCCTCGATAAATGGACTATCTAACACTGAAAGAATTATTTAAATCGGACCAGCGGTTCCTGAGATTAGCGCGTTTAAACAAAATGACAACATTTCCCTTCACTGCTCTGCTCCTATTGATTGTAGCGTGATGAAAAGTATACTATAACCAGCTCAGGAGTATGTAAATATTTGTACCAAGTTTCGTTAAAATCCGTCGAGTAGTTATTGTTTCTATCTATAACGGTTATACAGACAGACAGGCAAAAATTTTACTGATTGCATTTTTGGCATCAGTATCGATCCCTAATCACCCCCGGATAGTTATTTTGGAAATATATTTCATGTACAGAATTGACCTCTCTACAGGTTTATTATAAGTATAGAAGATTTCAACAAAGTCTGAAACATAACAACAGTAATCCAGCGAGGTTATCCAAATGTTTAGGGTCTCGCCACTTGATCGACACGGTTTTCAGACAAATGCGTTTCTTCACACTCTAATTCAAATAGCTGATTATTGCCGACATTTTGATATATATCCAATAGAGATACAATCCCGAAAATTACGCGTCAAAAAAAACGTAACCAATTTTTTTGTATGTAGACGAAGCTTTGAAACCAATAACCACTTTGACTTAAACTTCTATTTATCTCTTTCACACTAACCGAAACGTCTGTTTTTCCAGACATTCAGTTGAGGTCAAGCTGACAGATGGTATGAATTATGGCTGTGGGCTCAACCTTTATGGCACGCATCGTGTTCGGTGATTGCAGAACCATTACCTTCACGTCTTGAGTGAATATAATTGGTATTATTAATAATACAATAAGTATTTCTAAACGCAAAAGAGCTAATAATGTTCTCTTTTATTAAATTAAATTATTTAGAGCGTGAATTGTTAAAATGAAGCGTGCTCTCTAGCGTTAGTCATGAAGAACGTAATATGGATACAGACTTTGTAATATAGAAAGTGCAATGTATACTTTACTCCGCGGTTTCGCCTGTAAACCTGTGCGCATCATACCTACATCACCATCTGCCTAATCTTTTCTCAACTATGTAGGGGTCGGCTTCCAGTCTTGCGGATGCAGCTGAGTACCAGTTTAACATGGAGCGTCTGCCTATGTGATCTCCACAACCCAGTCACCGGGTAACACGATACCTCAAGGTTAGACATTCTGGCTTCTGACGACTCGTAACGACTGTCAGAGATCTACAAATGACACCGGGACCAACAAAGGAACAAGTTAGGACCTATAAAAACATTTCCTTCCTTCGGTAGCCAGATAAAAAAAAATGCATTTTATAATCACAGCTAGGTACCTACATTAGATGACTAGTGCTGTACCTAGTGAAAACCGTAAATTAAATAGGATTCATGAACTTAATCTGGAATACCGTTAAATACCTTGGTAGGTACATGCGGGCGCTTCATACCGAAGCAAGTCAACGGTACCCGGTAGATTTTATTGCGCCATTCAACTGTTTATATCTGAGTAGGGCTGCCATCACCTAAATCGGCGACTCCGGACTAAAACTGTAAAAACCCCGGCCTGGCTTGATAATTTTCCGGACACTGTTATGATTTGTTTAAATTTATAGCTTACTAGCTTCTGCCAGCGACTTCGTCCGCGTGGAATAGTGGTGCTCCGCTCCTATTGGTCTTAACGTGATGATATATAGCCTATAGCCTTGATTTCTGTGTAACTTTAACCATTAAGGTTGCACACACGACGGAAGCTTAAAAATGGAGTAACTTCTCCCGTTTTCCCAACATTTCCCTTCACTGCTGTGCTCCTATTAATTGTAGCGTGATGAAAAGTAGGTATACTATAACCAGCTCAGGAGTATTTAAATAATTGTACAAAGTTTCGTTAAAATCCGTCGAGTAGTTTTTGTTTCTATAACGTTTATACAGACAGACAGGCAAAAATTTTACTGATTGCATTTTTGGCATCAGTATCGATCCCTAATCACCCCCTGATAGTTATTTTGGAAATATATTTCATGTACAGAATTGACCTCTCTACAGATTTATTATAAGTATAGATAGAAAGACTAGCGTTCCGCCAGCAGCTTCGTTGAACAAACAACAGTTGAACCCGTCAAGTCAACGGTGAAGAAAAACATCGTGTGAGTTTGTTTGTTAATGGCTGAACCGATTTGGATGAAATTTGGTAAAGGGGACCCTGTAGACGGTTAAAGGCTTTATCCGGGTGCGTTAAATAAATTGCAAAATCGGCCAAGTGCGTGTCGGGCTACGCGCTGTGCAGGGTTTCTTAATATTTTTTTTTTGGTCGACTATAAATCCTTAACTTTTTAAGCCAACTTAGCTGTGATAGTTTTTCTTTCAACTTCATTTTATAGGTACGACTGTTGACAATTGTTTTACATAACTTGAAACAAACGTTTACTATCAAATAATAATTGATCGTTACTTAGAATGTTTTTAATAATCACCACTTTCATGAAAAAAAATAAAAAATAATTATCAGCATTGCAATCCAACGTGGCAATGCAGCCAGCCTTTTGGGCACGATTCCCGTTGACAGCGATGTGGATGAACATTTATATCAGTCCTACTTCCGAGTAAAATCCTCACTAATATTATAAACTAGCTGTTTCCCGCGGTTTCACCCGCATCCCGAGGGAACTACTCCGCGCACCCGGGTAAAAAGTATCCTATATGTTAATCTAGGTTAAAAGCTATATGTGTACCAAATTTCATCCAAATCCGTTCAGTAGTTTTTGCGTGAAAGAGTAACAAACATCCATACATACATTCTTACAAACTTTCGCGTTTATAATATTAGTAGGATGCGAAAGTAATTGTCTGTCTGTTACGCTTTCACGCCAAAACTACTGGACCGATATAAATGAAATTTGGTGCCAGAGATAGAATAGACCCTGAGGAACAACAAAGGCTACTTTTTACCCGGGTGCGCTAAGTAGTTCCCTCGGGATGCGGGTGAAACCGCGGGAAACAGCTAGTATACCTATAAACGCGAAAGTTTGTAATGATGGATGTATGTTTGTTACTCTTTCACGCAAAAACTACTGAACGGATTTTGATGAAATTTGGTACACACATAGTTTATAACCTGGATTAACATATAGGTTACTTTTTACCCAGGTGCGCGAAGTAGTTCCCTCGGGATGCGAGTGAATCCACGGAAAACAGCTAGTTGTAAATATGGTTAAGAAATGTACAGAAAAAATATTAAAATTGACAATTAATTAATTAGCTACTTGGAATGCTGAATGTTGCTGTATTAATTATGTGTTAATTTTATTCATATAAGATATTCAATACAAATACTTGTCGTGTATTCTCAATAGGGAAAAAAAAGTATTCTGTTTTGCATTTATGTAAAAATTATCCAAATATCCAGTGTAAATTTTAAACCAAGCCAATAGTAGCAATTTTAAATTTAAATTCACAAAAACCCCGTAAACATGTATTTGTTTAAAATGTATATTTGGAAATTTGGTGTTGGCAACAGCGTTCGCGGTTACGCGTATACGCGAGCTTATTTTAGGAAATACAAACAAATACAATAAAATTTACCGCCATAGTTGCGTCTATCCAAAGCTCCTTCCACTAATAACACAAACACACTTAAATCACACCAATTTTACTAAACACCACAGTATGAACACTCGTTTAAATGTTTAAACAATTTATAATCCAACAATTTCACTTTATATTTTTTCGTTCGCGGCAACTAAGTACGCACGGCGCATGCGCGGCGCGATTCAGCTCCGAATTTCAAATGAAGTGAAGTGACGCGCGACCCAGCTCACTCTCCAGAGGAAATGGTGTTTGTCTGCTCGTGACGTCACGAAGAAACCGGTTGAAGAATGCTCTGTTTTTTATATGTAAGCGTATCAAGCGCTGGACAGCTGTAAACTTATGCTCGTGCTCCACTTATGCCCTAACGCGTTACCTCAGGTGTTGAGTAGATGTAGGTACTCAATATTAATCTACAGCTTTTCGCAAGCGGTTTCGCCCGCGTGGGCTATAAATACGAATTCAAATTAAAAATAACAGAGTTTAATAAAAACTTTGCCCTCCTTTTTCACCCCTTTAGGGGTAGAATTTCGCCAATCCTTGCTTATCGGATGCCTACATCATACAAAGAACACACCACAATCGTACAGACCTGAACTTGGAGGGTGTGTTCTTTGTATACTATGTCGTATCTACCCATATTTTAGTTTTAATTGTGTCTGTCTTAATTTCTTTTGGTGTACATTCTATTCTACGCATCCAATAAGAACGGATTTTCTGAAATTCTACCCTTAAGGGGGTGAAAAAGGGGGTGCAAAGTTGGTTTGAAACTCTAACATTTTAAATTTGAAACTCGGGCGAAGCCGCTGGCGGACAGCTGGTTAAATATAAATATTAGAATAAGTTACAAATGTAAAAACAAATAGAGGAATGTAAAAATCGATATAGATGGTGTTCTGCAGTTTCTGCTTACACTACAGGGAAAAGGCCATTTATAGAAGTCAGAATTTTGCTAAGTACTCGTAAATCCTTATCTTCTATCTATACTTATAATAAATCTGTAGAGAGGTCAATTCTGTACATGAAATATATTTCCAAAATAACTATCAGGGGGTGATTAGGGATCGATACTGATGCCAAAAATGCAATCAGTAAATTTTTGTCTGTCTGTCCGTCTGTCTGTCTGTCTGTCTGTATAAACTCTATAGAAACAAAAACTACTCGACGGATTTTAACGAAACTTGGTACAATTATTTGTCATACTCCTGAGCTGGTTATAGTATACTTTTCATCACGCTACAATCAATAGGAGCAGAGCAGTGAAGGGAAATGTTGTCATTTTGTTTAAACGCGCTAATCTCAGGAACCGCTGGTCCGATTTAAATAATTCTTTCAGTGTTAGATAGTCCATTTATCGAGGAAGGCTATAAGCTATATATCATCACGCTAAGACCAATAGGAGCGGAGCACCACTATTCCACGCGGACGAAGTCGCTGGCAGAAGCTAGTCCTTACTAATATTATAAATGCGAAAGTAACTCTGTCTGTCTGTTACGCTTTCACGCCAAAACTATTGGGCCGATATAAATGAAATTTGGTACAGAGATAGAATAGACCCTGAGGAACAACATAGGCTACTTTTTACCCGGGTGCGCGAAGTAGTACCTTCGGGATGCGGGTGAAACCGCGGGAAACAGCTAGTTGTAGATAATTCGCAAAAAAGTATGCTAAAGTAGTCTGTATTTCAAAGAGTTTATGATTTGACGTCACAACGAGAATTTGGTTTACCTGGTATAGCTTTCCGCCAGCGGCTTCGCCCGCGCGTGGACATTTTTTTTACACCTTGGGTAACATTATTCAAGTTTTAGTAGGGATCCCTAATTATTTCTGGAAATAAATATAGCCTATGACTAATAACTAATATTATAAAGAAGAAATATTTGTTTGTTTGTATGGTTTTAACTCAAAAGCTACTGAACCGATTTAAAAAAAACTTTCACTGTTAAGAAGCTACATCTTTACGAAGTGTCATAGGCTATATTTATTTCCAGAAATAATTAGGGATCCCTACTAAAACTTGAATAATGTAACCCAAGGTGTAAAAAAAATATCCACGCGGGCGAAGTTGCGGGCGGAAAGCTAGTGTATTATAAAAAGCGCTAAAGCCGCTTAGCTACAAAACTACACGGAGGTGTGCGCAGGGGCCTGTCGTGTGACGTCACGCCTGTGTGCGTAATATTAAGTTTGTGTGCGTGAACCTTGTCGCGTCCTCATGGTATTTTAATGTGTGGTATTATTGTCTTTTTAATTTTCCACGGCAAGGAAAAGAACAATGGCTGTATGACGTGGTCATTGGCGTTTAAAAGTAGCAGGCCTCTTTTTATCTTAAGTATTTACTCAAATTACCAGGGGCGTAGCTACCGCTCGTCGTATCAAAAATACGGAGTCACGGCCCCTATGGGATGGTATGAGGGCCCTGACACGCGACATGGAAAAAAGTTTGTGACTTATATTTAACTTTGCGAGAACACCCAACTAGTTGTGGATCTTAGGCGGTGTCCTGCGTGAGCGACGAACGCGACGAACGCGACGCGACGCGACGCGACGCGACGCGACGCGACGCGACACGATGTGACTAACGCGACTGTCACATAGGCCGCAAGTAGGGTAGCCGTTGAGTTGATCGCGTTCGTCGCGTTCGCAGCGTCGCGTCGCGTCGCGTTCGTCGCTCACGCAGGACACCGCGTTATACTAAACGGTAACACTTGTGACTACTATAAAACGAGGTAGAAAAACAAAACTTACGACTTATTATAACATTTTATTATATACTCAATAATATTATTTATTTACTTAAAAACAATTATTTCGCTGAATGAATGCACTTTATATGTTTATTCAAGTTGGAATTGTTGGAAAAAGTCTGAAACAAAAAGAAAAACAAGTTTCGTTGTTAATAAAACAAAACGTAGCTCATTGCTCAGCAGTTTGACGGAGCCCTACCCCAGGGCCATAGCCTGCCGGGGCTGCGGGACGTTCGAAAGAGATACCGCGCCCCCGGAATACAAAGGTCTGAGGAAGGAACATGGATGGGTTTTAGTCAGTAAGAGTCTGACACTCCCTTCCGCCCCACCCACGGCGGGAGAAGGCATTTGATGATGTCCCATCCGAAAAAAAAAATACTCAGCAGTTATTGTAAGTGAGGTTCATATTGGAGGTCATTTTAACCGGGGTTCATAAAATTTGGGGTTCATATTAATACAAAATTGTGATCAAGATATTAATTTTAAGGGATCCAGCGATCCATTCTTGAGCGGTCGTGGTGATCAATGCTCATGCCTCCTCTGTATGAGAAGAGGCCTGTGCCCAGCAGTGGGACAATATAGTGAGTAATATACTGATGATGATGAGTGTTTAAAGTGGGTTTTACTAGAAAAACGTGGGTGACATCACTAAATAAAGTTAGTCTTCGATAAAATGACATCATCATTGCAAATTAATGTTATTATCTGTGTCATGGTAATTACAAAATTATGAATACTATTCGTACGATAATAGATACAAACCTTATCGCATTGGGTACAGCGATGCTCCGTACCATGACGGGTATTTACGTGATAATTCAAAGACTTTTCATTTGAAAACTTTTTAGTGCATTCTTGACACGAATACCTGAAACATAAATCAATATAAAAAAAACATGCATGTATTTTTTGCGTGAAAGAGTAACACACATACCTACACACTTTCACATTTATAATATTAGTAGCTTGCGAAAGTAAATCTGTCGGTCTGTCTGTCTGTTACACTTACAAGGAAATAAGGCTAAATTTAAGGGAAGGAGATAGACTGAACCTTGGGAAAGGACATTGTTTTCAAACAGGTGCGTGAATTTGTTCCCTCAAGACACGCGAGAAACCGCGGGAAAGATCTTATTATCTATATTAAAAGCTGGTTGCAACAAAAACACTCAAATAGACAGTTTCTCTTTACACAAAATTAACTTGAGCCTTAGGGCCAAGTTCACCGACAAGATAACGGTCTGATTAACTTAACAGCTGTTTACCATAAATTCAAACTTCCAACTTTCGATGGGTAACGTATTATTTGAGATTTTTATTCTTGAAACGGTCGATTACCACACCAGGGTTAACTAGAAGTGGGTAACATGAAAATTCCAGATTCCTGGTAAAAAAAAACCTTTTCGTTTAACGGACCAATTACGTAACCATCTCTCGGTGAACTTGGCCCTTAGAATAACACATAAGATACTTTTTACCTCGGTGCGCGAAGTAGCCCTCTCTGGATGCGGGTGAAACCGCGGAATACAGCTAGTATCAAATATGCAAACAACACAAGAGACTTAAACTAAAAATTGCTAGCAGATTACTTACATATAATTTGCCGAAGTGACATGTTTCACAGATTCTTTGAAATGCCTCTTCAGACTTTTAGCAGTCTTGTAGTATGTATGACATTCTACACAGTAATATTGGCTAGAATTGTCATGTACCGAGCTGTGAGCTCGTAAATTTGACATAGTGGTGAACGTGCGCGCGCATTGATTACAAGAGAAGGGTTTTATACCGGAGTGAGATCTGTAACATTAGAAAAAGTGAAGAAAAATGTGTTGTGGTGTTTGAAGGTGGTCAAACGTACACAGCTCACATATCCACACTGATAGCGCCATACAAATATAAAACATCACCGAACCTGACTGGAGAGGAGATGTGTGAATAAAGATATTCTAATGTTTGTTTTCAACTGGTCTCGGCTGGAAGGACCGCTAAATGCGAAATGCAAATCATCAGGTTTTAAACACACCTTCCTCTCTTCTCGTCTCATTTTTGACGACCTGAGTGGTTCAGTGTTCAACATGCCGGAATACCACGCAAGAGGTCCCGGGTTCGATTCCCGGCCGGGCAGAAATTGAAATGATGAATTTTAATTTCTGTAACGGGTCTGGGTGTTACTATGTATAATATGTATGAATTAAAAAGTATATAAGTAGTATATCCGTAAGGCTAGCACCCATAACACAAGCATGCTTGCTTGCTTTGCTTACTTTGGGGCTAGATGGCGCTGTGTGAAATTGTCCAAAGATATTTCCGCTTTGGTAAAGTCTGGGCCTAAGTCCAGGCAGACGGAAAGCTAGTCCATAAGAAAAAGTATTAGGATAAACATGTGGTTTTATTGTACAAAACGTGTGTTGATTTTACATTTGGGGGTCATTGTATGTGGGGTTCATTTTCACAGGGTGTTTACACGGGGTTCATGGTAATGACAAGTGTTAAATAACTATTTTAAAAGTAGGTTGAAAATTTTAACTAGGGGTCAAACATTGCAATACGAATGCATATAAAAAAATTGGAATACCACTTTATGAATAAAGTAGGTAAGCTGTGAAAGGCAGAAAAAAATCTGTATATATCTTAAGCGGGGTTCATCTGAGAAGTTCTTTTACTTTAAAAAATAACGTATGGCCTCTATGACGTAGAGATGTTAATTAGGTATATGGTTTGCTAGTTAGTTACCTCATATGAACAGTCAACCTCTGCTTGCTAGCAAACTTTCTCTCGCACTGGTCACAATAATATTTCTTCTCACTCCTATGTACTTTCATGTGGATTTTCAGAGAGTGATCATTGCTGAAATATGTAAAAAATGTGTTATGTTGATAGTACCGATTTTTTTTAATGGCCAAAGGGGTTAAATGCGAGCTGTGCAGAACATAGATCAATGCTTGGGGAAGGCTTATGTCCGTGCAGACGGTGGCACGCGTCTGTCTAATCTATGCCGTTACAGAACCTCTTTGAAGGCATAGATTAGTCAAAAGCGTCTAGCACTTCAATTTTCCTATTGACCAGACGGCGCCAGAAGCCAGAGAATGCCTGCCGGGGGTGTGATTGAATGCATAAGCGATTTCCACGCATTATACTATAGGTAGGAGAAACGAGTCGTTCTGTACATACATCTACGAATACAACCAGATCTTAGACATGTATTATGAACACTCTTTATGCATGTTTCTCACCAAATTCAACCCAGATGCCTACTAGCAAAATCATCACAGTGTGATATGATAATGAAAAATACTTACCTAAATATCTTAGAACACACTTCACAAGCGGTAGGTTGCACTATCCCACCACATTTATGCCTATGGGCAATGCAGTGCGACCATCTTTTAAAAACAGAGCTACATAACAAGCATTTGAAACGCCTTTTATGCGCTAACAGATGTTGAGAGAGGACATCTTGAGATTTAAAACGTAGAGCGCAAATTTCGCATTTATTTTTACCAGAAATCTAAAAGTAAAAAAAATATTAGCGGCTCTGTAATGCAAAGGGCAATAGAAGGAACACAGATAGGTTTTAGTCAGTAAAAGTCTCATGCTCTCACCCGTTTTGTCCACAGCAGGAATTGGGGGAGTCATTTGATCATTTCCAAAAAAGAGAGCTCATGTAATATATAGTATATATCATCTACAATATTTACATACCTCTGAATGTCTGATTTTGTGTTCATCAAAAACATCACTAGTCAGAAATCCCATACCACACATGTCACATTGAAATTCAAAACCCTTATATTTCAACTTTTTCAATTCAACATCTCTTAACTGCTCTTCCAAATTCAAATATTCAACTTCAAAATTCAATTCATTGAATTCAAATTCCTTTTTCATTTTTCTTTTGTTTTTCAAAAAAGGTTCTTCATTCAAAAACGTTTCTTCATTTTTTATTTCATTTAATTCTATTTCTTTTTCAACAATTTCTATGTTATTTTGAAATTCAATTAAGGTACTAGTTTCGTTGAGTTCTTTAGTGATTCTATTGTCTTGTGTTACAAATGGTGGTATGTCTATGTGAGAATTATGAACAATATTCAGTGTGTACAAATATGTAGGTTTGCTAGAAACTTCTTTAATGATCTGAAACATGAAGAACAAAGCTAAAACATTTAATTCCTTATTTTTATTTGATACCAAAATATATTGAAAAACCAAGAGTGTTGCACCCCACAATGGGGTGCATGGGGTTCACTTGCACCCCACCCAGCAAAACAGGGGGTTTAGACAAGTGGCAAAACGCTAACGCTAACGCTCAATGTATGGGAATGACATATAGCTAGTCGTAAACGAATGTCATTCCCATACATTGAGCGTTAGCGTTAGCGTTTTGCCACTTGTCTAACCCCCCAGCTGTCTCAATGAGAATCCTAACTAATATTATAAATTGGCAAGTGAGCTTGTTTGTTACTTCACACCTCAACCGATTTGGATATTAAAATGGAGATAGATGAAACTCTAGACTCAATTTTAGGCTACTTTGTATCTGGGTGCGTTGAGTAGTGCCCTCGGGACGTGGGTAAACCACTAGTTTTTTAATAAAAACATAATTAAGTACCTCATTATTTAGATGCTTTTCTGTTTCCAATGCCAGGGTTAATAAAGCGACAGCTCGTTTTAAAGTAGCTTTGCACCAAATGCATAACAGTAGTTTATCTTTGAAGTCCTGAAAAATAGAATTAATGTATCCTAATGATCTATATATTGATACGTGAAGCAAAAAAATTTTTCCACTTTTTACGAAAATTTCGCGGACGGTGGAGTGAATGAAATTTCACACACATCTTCGGCGGTAGTGTATATAGAGATGGAGTACAAAAGGTAGTATAAAAAAATAAATTAATTAAAAAATATATAGTCAAAATTTGAGCATAAATGTGAAAGTTTGTGAGGGTGGCTGATGTCTGTTTGAAACTTTCTCACACAAAAACTGCACAATGGATTTGGATGAAATTTGTTACACACGTAGTTTGTAACCTGGACTAATACATAGGATACTTTTGATCCCATTGCGCGTAATAGTTTCCTCTGAATGCTGGTAAAACCAAGAGAAACAGAAGGGATCGTTACAAAACAAAGACCTTCTTACTTTTAAAGACAGAACTTGAATGAAAATCTTAGTGTAACATGACGCATCACTAATAGTATCTTTGTCGTTAGTAGTTAAACAAATTCGGCACTTTCTTATGTTAGTTTCAGTCATTTTTATTAATACAAAAATAAATAAAAGTCGCTGTTTTTATTGTTTACTAAAATCAGCTGTTTTATTTGCACAGACTTCATAAAAATACAGATAAGATTTTAGGGTCGATTCGCGTTGCGCTTACATTCTCCATTGTTGCACCAATATTATCGTTGATTTACGGTTTTTATAAGACCACAGTTTAGTAATTGTAGTATTAAAAGGCCCTGTTCTATAAGAAATAAATAAAAACTGTCACTGTCATACAATTCAAAAAAAAAAAACATGTTTTGATTGTTGTGCTATGCTTTTTTTCGCAATTAATTTTTATTTCAGTATTTAAATTATAATATTAACAAAAATGAATGATTTATTGAACATATGTTCGACATGTCTGAGCACGGACCGTCGTCTAGTTCCTTTGCATGAAATAAAAGAGTTACTACAAGATACACACTTCCTAGAGGTTAGTTAATTTTCTTAATTTTTAATAATGTTATACCCCGCTTAAAAATTATGACAAAGAAAATGCAATAGCTCCCGCCTAATAGCTGACGCACAGACCCTCCGATTTCGTGTTAAAAAATTCCGACGAAATGAGAACCTCTTTTTGAGGACTTATTGGGACGAGATCTTCAAAAATTATGAATCATAATAAAAAATTAACAATATTTGCACTGAATTTTAATATAATTATTGTATAAAATCCACATATTACAGTATACAAATAAACCTTAAATTAAATTGTTCAATATTGAAACACTTAGTATTACAAAGATTTAAATACCCCATTTTCTTATTAAATACACACATTATTTTTTAATATTTTACTATAGAAATTACATTAGCTAAAAAAAAACAAAAATAATATGGAAAATTACTTACAAATACAAAACAATAAAAATACTGCGGTCAACTGGGAGCATACCCAAGAGGCTGACTGCATTGCCGCGTTCGATGGCTTATTTAAATAAATTCTATTATTTCAGTTAAAAGAGCCTACCATGGCAGTATGTTGGGAATGCTGGGGTTTACTACTCAAGTTCCACAGGTTCAAGAAAAAAGTAAAAATAGCACAGGAAATATTATCACAGAGTAAAAAGGTATTGTAGTTATTTGTTATACTTTTAATATCCTACTTATTTGTCTAATAAGAGGCTTTTAACTATTGAACAATTTATCCTTATTTGTCAAGTTAAAATTAAGTTTCACAGAAATGTACAAAACAGTTTGATAGCTAGAAGAAGCTTATAAGACGAAATGTTTATTATAAATAAGAAGGATAGTTTATAACCGTTTCAACGCAATAGCCTATGTCCTTTCTCAGGCTCTAGACGAGAGAGCAGTTTTGGTGTGAAAGCGCGACAGACACAGAGTTCCTTTCGCATTTATGATATTAGTAAGAATAACACATAGGATACTTATTATCCAGCTGCAAAAAGTAGTTCCTTTATGAAACGGATAAAACCGTGGAAATAGGTCGTTCTTTATAATTATAGAGAGTTTAAATAATTAATTTAGTTGGGGTGGATCAAATAAAACAGTCCACTCCACCCTCTCACGCAAAATACGCGCTTTTTCGTGGAGTTGCGAAAACCATCCTGCCTAAATCTAAGTATTTAATTAATCAGCTTAGACACAATTCTATTATTAGGAAAAAATAATAACAAGCCATTTCGTTTTCAGCATACCAAACTCAAATCCTTATCTACTTTGACATCTAAAACAAATCGCTCATATGATTATGAATACAATCACAATATTGATCCGCTAACCAACTGTGAATTCAAACCAAAGGCTGATCCAGATATAGTAAAACAAGAAATTATATACCAAAGTGATGACAATATAGACAACAATTCAGATATAGATGAAAAAATTATGGAAATACCTGAAAAAATTGAAAATTTATATGTCGAGCAAATAGGTGTGGAACATAATAAGAATTTATTTAAACCCGAGAAAAATTGTGGCGATGATTCAATCAATAATTTCACACAAATAATTTTAAATGAAACAGACGATAAATTAAGCAACGTTTACGTAGACAGTATAGAAACGAAACCAAATAAACATTTACTCAAAAATGTTATTCAAAAATTCAAAAAAGGTGTCAGAAATACCAAAAAGTTTGCGCATAAAACTCAAGCCGATGAACAGGAGTTTAAAGAGAAGTTTGAAGAAGTAGTTTTAAGTGAAGAAGACATGATAAGAATACGGGAAGAGAAGAGAAATCATCATAATTTTAAGAAAATTCCTTTCAAATGTGATAGATGCGTACTCGGGTTTACGAGAGAGGAGACGTTTAATTTGCATATGAAGAAAAAACATGATGCAGTAAGTTAGTTTTTTTTTTTTAATAACCATTGCCCCACACTAGGAATATCTCCTGTATCTGGGATGCATTTACAAGCACACCCTGACGCGGAACAATTTGAGTTGTCCCGTGCGAGAATCGAACCCGCGACACGCAGCGCATCAGACAATTTTTCAGAAACTACGGCAAATGTGCCGTCAAGTTAGATTAATGGTTGGATGACCTGGGAATCAAACCCAAGACCGCATGTACAGCAATCGCGAAACAGTAAAGTTTATTATTTATAATAAATGTAAAAGAAATTTGGGTTTGGTCGAACTCGAGAACGGGTGGACCAATTTTCATGGTTTTTGATTTGCTGTATTTGTCTCCGTCCCTTAAAATATCGGGAAAAATTATGGTGCTGTACGAAGTTCACCGGGCCGGCTTGTATACTTTAAAAGTAAATAGGTATACATACTATTGTTTTTGCAGAGCATCGGAGACTACATTTGCAACATATGTAGCATCCGTTTCCCCAACAAACTCGCTCTATCCAAACACTTGAAGAAACACTACGTGCTCTACAGATGTAAGCTATGTAGATACGAAGCGCATGAGCTATGCGCCGCTCTTAGCCACTGTCACGTGAAACACGCTGCCGACACCGCCGGCAGCATACACTGCGACCAGTGCCGTGCCGTCGTCAAGTAAGTGCGACATATGCGACAAATACGACATACGCGACAGATACGACACATGCTAAAAACACGTCATACACCGGTGCCATGTTGTAGTCATGTAAATGCGACAAATACTTACTACACACACGAAAGATACGACACATGCTACAAACACGTTATACACCGAGACCGGAGCCATTTTGTAGTCACGTAAATACGACACATGCTACAAACACATCATACACTACGACTAGTGCCTTGCTATCCTCATTTATGTGTCACAGATGCGACATACACGACACATACTACAAAGACGTTATACACTGCTATCAGTGCCATGTTGTTGTCTTTTAAATACGACACATGAAAAAAATACGGCACATGCGGAAAATACGACACATGCTACAAACACGTCATACACGACGACTAGTGCCTCGCTGTCGTCATTTTTGTGTGGCAAAAACGACACATACTACAAACTCGTTATGCACTACTGCAAGTGCCTTGCTGTCGTCATGTAAATACGACAAAAACTACACATGCGATAGATGCAACAGACAAAACATTCGACAGACGTGATATATGATACAATTAGATATTAGATACGACAGCTATTTGACTATATGTATATTTTGTTTTCAGGAGTCCACAAGAGTTAGAGAGTCATATGCAAACGGTACACACTCTTTATTGTAACGAATGCGGAGTGAAATTTAAAGCGAAGAGCACTTTGAGAAGGCATAAAGCGTGAGTATGCATGTTTTACCCCACTACAGCAAAACTAAAAGGAAGGGTTATGATTTTAGTGGTGTATAAGTGTTTCACTGTAGCATCTAAATGACAGAACCGATTTAGATAAATTTTGTGTCAATTGATTCGTTATTAAATTGTAGGTCACATAAATACTACATTTTTAACACCAAAAAAACAGTATCTTCACAATATTTATTATTATTTCATCAATCATTTAATTTGACATTGGGTTAAAGGCCAGTGGCGGTCGGTGGGAGGGTGGGGTGGTCACACGGGACAAAAACCCCTTAATGTCGTACACATCTAATTGCCAAACCTAAAAAAAACACGAAAATTGTAATTGTAATTACGCATGTGTTAGTATTTAATCGTTCAATTTTGGAGTAAAAGGTTTCAGGCTTCAGCCAACACTTTGCCCAATTTCGGTTTTTTATAACACCCCCCTCCCCCTCCAGATATTGGCTGCGACCGCGCCTGTCAAAGCCTCATCATCTGCCTAGCCTTTTCCCAAATATGTTGGGGTCGGCTTCCAGTCTAAACCGGATGCAGCTGAGTACCCGTGTTTTACATGGAGCGACTGCCTATCTGACCTCTACAACCCAGTTACCGGGTAACACGGTACCCCTTGGTAAGACTGGTTGTCAGACTTTCTGGCTTCTGACTACCCGTAACGACTGTCAAAGATGTACAAATGACAACCGGGACCAACAGCTTAACGTCTCGCTATGACAAAGATGGTCACCCATCCACGGACCGACCGCGTCAAGCGCAGCTTAACCTTTGATCGGTCGAACCGTGCGGCTGTTACTTAGCCACGAGCTCCTCAGCGCCTGTCAAAGCCTATTGAATATTAATTCTGCCTATTTATTTCAGGCGCATCCATTCTGTGATAAGAGAGTTCATTTGTGATATATGTACAAAAACGTTCAAAACTAAAACCCGTCTAGAATCACATATGGTCAAGCATAATGCCAATATTGCCAAGAAACTAGCGTATTGCCATTTATGTAATATTCAGTATAAGAACATATATGTTTATAGAAATCATTTGAAGTCTAGTGCCAACCATTCTGAAAGGGCGTAAGTATTTTTTCGTAATTTCTTAGACTAGCGACCCAGTTAAAACGGGTGCAATGTAGATTTTAATAGATTATCCTTACTAATATTATAAATGCGAAAGTAACTCTGTCTGTCTGTCTGTTACGCTTTCACGCCAAAACTACTGGACCGATATAAATGAAATTTGGTACAGAGATAGAATAGACCCTGAGGAACAACATAGGCTACTTTTTACCCGGGTGCGCTAAGTAGTTCCCTCGGGATGCGGGTGAAACCGCGGGAAACAGCTAGTCTACTATAACATGCATGTATCTATACTAATATTATAAAGAGGAAAGATTTGTTTGTTTGTAGGGTTTTAACTCAAAGCTACTAGACCGATTTTAAAAATTCTTTCACCGTTATAAAGCTACGTCTTTACGAAGTGTCATAGGCTATATTTATTTCCAGAAATAATTAGGGATCCCTACTATAACTTGAATTAATCCTAAATTAACATATAGGATCGTTGTAGGAAGTATAACTACACACATACTTTTTATAACCTTGGTTAACACCAAGGTTGCAACATCTTATCGAAATCTGTTCAGTAGTTTTTGCGCGAAAGAGTAACAAACATACATGCTTACATACACTCTCAAGAACTTTTTCTTCTGATATAATAGTATACGAAATTCGAAAAATTTAATATTATACAATAAGGCGCTATCCACACATTTCCGGGTACCCTTCCCTGCCGTGTTCCGTGAGGGACGGGGAAAAAATCGGTTGCATACAACTTGTATGAATTCGTTAACACATCTTCGTGTCGGACGCACGGACGCTCTGACAGGGCTATCTGATTTTTATCTAGGTACATTGACAGCCGTTTAATAAAAATACGTTTTGTCGGCTGATAGTCTTCTTAGTGATCTGCTTCTTCTTCTAGCGCTATTGCAATCATTGCTAATTCTTCTTTGTTAAATAAAGACATCGTGTTTGAATACGGGTGACGGATGGCACGTCCCTGACGGGAACACTGACACGGACAACTCGGATCACGGATAGCACTGACCCGGAAATGTGTGGATAGTGCCTAAATGTGAAAAAAGCTTTGATACGCATTTTTTTTTGGCATGCAAAAACGCGGTTATTGTACTTATACGATTTGCGAATACGTAACAGTAACAGTAATCCGTAAGTCTTATCTCCAGGTACCCATGTCCGGAGTGCAATAAGAAATTTGCATCTAAAGTTTATTGGACGAAACACTACAATTTCTATCACTTACAGAAATCGCAGTACAACTGTGAAATATGTAATATGGTATGTTATAATTAAATTAAGTAAACATCATCATCATCAGCCTATATTGTCCCACTGCTGGGCACAGGCCTCTTCTCATACAGAGAAGGCATGAGCATTGATCACCACGTGCGCTCAAAGCGGATTGGCCATTTCAGACTTTTAAGTCCAGGTTTCCTCACGATGTTTTCCTTCACCGTTAGTCAGTGACGCCTAAGATATACTTAGAAAGTAAATTAAGTTAACATATTTCATTTAAAATATATAAAGGCTAGGCTTTTCCCAACATGTTGGAGTCGGCTTCCAGCCTAACCAGATGCAGCTGAGTACCAGTGTTTTACATGGAGCGACTGCCTATCTGACCACAACCCAGTTACCGGGTATCACGATACCCCTTGTCTAAACCCATCAATGTTCCTTCCTAGCCCTTTTTATTCCGGGGGCGCGGTAACTCTTTCGAACATCCCCCCCCCCCCTAAGAAAAAAACAAGTATTTATCCCGATACAGTGATACGTGAAGTATTTTCCACAGAACGCGGATGAAGACACGGGAAACAGCTAGTGAAGAATAAATTAAATAAATAATTTTTGTAATAAACAAAGTAATTTAATAACTTTGACCTTTTTTTAGCTGTTCATATCGGATTGGCGATTGAAGAACCACAAACAGAAACACCACGGCCTGAGCAGGTCTAGGGATCACTCCTGCAGTGTTTGCAGCAAAAAATTCTATGTTAGTATCGTCATAATATACCTATTATGTGTAATCATCATCTGCCTAGCCTTTTCCCAACTAAGTAACGCGGTGTCCTGCGTGAGCGACGAACGCGACGCGATACTACACGCGACAAATGTCCTACGTGATTTTGGTCATTACTTCTCGAACCATGGAGAAGTACAGTACAATTTTGCTCGAAAGTTCATATTTAAAGTACAGACTTTTAAAAAAATATCGTAAAAAGCACAGAAAGAAAACGCTTCTGAATCAACCATTTCGAGTTCGTGGTGTCGCGTCTGGTCGCCCTCAAAACAAGTCCGCGTTACGTCGCGTCTTGCCGCAGACTGTCACATAGGCCGCAAGTAGGGTATGCCGTTGAGTTGATCGCGTTCGTCGCGTTCGCAGCGTCGCGTCGCGTCGCGTTCGTCGCTCACGCAGGACACCGCGTTAGGGTCGGCTTACAGTCTAAACCGGATGCAACTGAGTACCAGTGTTTTACACGGAGCGACTGCCTATCTGACCTCCACAACCTAGTTACCGGGTAACACGATACCTCTTAGTAAGACTGGTTGTCGGACTTTCTGGATTCTGACTACCCGTAACGACTGTCAAAAATCTACCAATGAGAACCGGGACGGGACCATCAGCTAAACGTGCTTTCCGAGGCACGGGGGAGTCTCGCTATGACAAAGATGGTCATCGATCCACGGACTGGCCGCAAGCGCAGCTTAACCTTTGATCGGTCGAACCGTGCGGCTGTTACTTAGCCACGAGCTCCTCACTTACCTATTATGTGTAATAAATTCTAATAATGTGTCAACTTCTTTGCTATGCCGCACGATAACTACGCGGCTTTCCACGTGATATGCCTAAGGGCGTACCGGTACGCAAGCGCAGCCAAGACGGTTCTAAGCTATTATCCTGGTGCGTTAAGTAGTTCCCTCGGGACTAGTCTATTACTAGGGACTAGTCTAACAGCGGGAAACAGCTAGATTGCAACATAACTAGGATTAATTGTTTGTTTTCTCTCTCAGACGTTAGCAACGCTCCGTAGTCACCAACTAACTCACTCGGATCAACGGACGTATATGTGTGAAGATTGTGGCGATACTTTCAAGCAACGAGCAGCTCTGTATACGCACACGAGACTCGTACATAGAGGCGGAGGGCGGCGGAAGTAGCGCAGATGTTGAGCTGTTGTTGTGCAATTTATGCGCAAAAGGTTTATGCTGTTGCGCAACTTTGCGCAAAAGATGTGAATTGTTGCGCAATTTTTGCGCAACATATGGAACTTTAGGTCACATTTGTAATAGTAATTATTACAGCGAGCAATGATTAATACAACAATAATTTACAATCAATAAAAGTGTGATAATTATTTATTCTGTCAATAAATATTTACGATTCAATATTTCTGATGTTTTATTCTTAGTGTTTACTAGCTTTCCGCCAGCGGCTTCGCCTGCATGGTCTATACGAATTCAAATAAAAATGACGAGAGTTTCATACAAACTTTGCCGCCCTTTTTCACCCCCCTAGGGGTAGAATTTTGGAATTTTGAGGAGCTCGTGGCTAAGTAACAACTGCACGGTCGACCGATCAAATGTTGAGCTACGCTTGGCGCGGTCGGTCCGTGGATGGGTGACCATCTATGTCATAGCGAGACTCCTCCGTGCCTAGAAAACTGTTGGTCCCGGTTGTCATTTGTAGATCTTTGACAGTCTAACGAGTAATCAGAAGCCAGAAAGTTTAACAACCAGTATTAACAGGGCGTATCGTGTTACCTGGTAACTGGGTTGTGGAGGTCAGATAGGCAGTCGCTCCATATAAAACAGTGGTACTCAGCTGCATCCGGTTTAGACAGGAACAGCTAGGCAGTCAAAACTACCAGAGGAATGTTGACTATTAATAAAAAAGTCTTAAATCGCCAATCCGCCTTGAGCAAGCGTAGTGGTCAATGCTCATGCCATCTCTGTATAAGATGAGGCCATTACCCATCTGTGGCATAGTTAATAGGCCTATGATGAAAGACGTACACTGCTATAAATAGGCCCCCTCCATTAATACCACAATGGCGGCCCATATTTTTAGCTAGAACGCCAAATGCTTAGTTTGCTATAGTCTGACATGGCTATTTATGAACGTGGCTGAAAAGTAAACTAACGCTAGCCCCCACCTTGAAATGTCATTTTGGTGATACCGGTCAAGGGAAAATTCTTACCCAACTATTAGTAAAAATATAGCGCCATTCAATAAGACTAGATTTTGTCCTTGAAATAGTTTAGAAAGGGCAATGATGATCTACGATGCCTCTGGTGTTGTAGATGTCCATCGGCCGCGGTGACTACTTAATAATCAGGAAGGTTTAGGCTTGTGAGCTACCTACTAACATCCAAATGTGTGTTAAATGTTTAAATATTGCATTTTATTTTTTCCAATTTAAGATTATTATTAAAACTTAAATGATTAATTAATGTTTTGCTATTTAACATGTCATGATTAACTTAAAAAAATGGAAATTTTCATTAATTGGTATCATTATCACTGAAAATGACATTTCAAGATGGTTGCTAGCGTTAGTTCACCTGTGAGCCACGTTCATAAATAGCCATGTCGGACTATAAGGCCGATGTAAATAGAATTCACATGATGCGTATAGGTATCTCTATCATCGTCATGCAACTTTCAAATTACAACGTAAGACAGAGACAGGAACGTTACGAATCAAAAGCACGGCATAAGAAACTTCTATTTCGTTCGTGGAGGTACCAATTTCTAACGTAAATAGTGTAGCGTATATGGTGAGCATTCTGTGGGAGACTGACTTCTATAATGTCTATTTTTATATTTTTGACTAATTACAACACTGCATCCTAATTTGTCAAACATCCTCCATAGTCATAGTTTATGGTCAAATAAGAACCTTCTCTTTGTTTGTTTTTCTAATGAGAAATCAATTTTCAGTCCGCCTACATCATGACTTAAAATGGCTAAATTTTCAATATTTTTCTACGCCTAAGTTAATAATTAATTTGAATAATCATGCCTGAGCGATGTTCGACGTGTTTGAGCGTCGATCGCAAAGTAATCCCAATAAAACAAATTCGGAATAAATCAATTTTTCTGGATTGGTCCGTCAAAGTAAGTTCTTTTTTCAAATTATTTTAAACATAGAAGAATATAGACTGCATAATATTACCGCTAATTTTAACTTCCCGCTGGGTGTCCATAATTAATTAATAATAAATTTATTACAATTAATTCGTATTATCTAATTTAGATTGCTAGTCGCCTTTGTCCTTTAAAAATATATAAATAGTACAGGATCTTTTTGCTGTTTATAAATTAAAGCTTTTATTTAATACTTTAAACGCTTAAGTATCGAAACTATAACGGTTTTGTCCAACAACTTGCATTTTCTGGCTTTTTTAAATCTTACATAATAATTGTTAAAATCCTAGGTCTTTGTATGATTTTAATGAAAGTCATGTTTCTGTGTTAATGTAATTCGTTTCTAAACCGTTTTAGCATAAATAAATAAAATCTGTATCAAACACAAAAATATAAAACAAAAAAATGGTTCGGAGGGTTGTTGTAGGGGAACATTTTTTTTTTAATTTTTTTTTGCGTTTAGGGAGAAATTTTTGTCTCATATATAACAGTGAAAATATCTGTTATTCATTGTAAATAAGATTTATCAAATGATTATGTGGAAGCGGGAACCGTGGCAGATGTTAACTGGTCTATATTAATTCTGTTTTGTAAATATATGACTTCATAGTACAATTTTATACACATTTCTTTATTGGCCTTTACCTGAAAAATTTAAAATATTTCAGGTGTGGTTTTTTTTTAATAATGAATCTTCACGGTTTGTCTTAGGGAAAAAATCTTTAAAGAGTTATAATTTTTTTTTTTTATATTTCACTAGATGACCTGGTGAACCTCATATCACCTACGTCTATCTTAACTTTTCTCACCGTTTAAACCTTCCCTGGACTATGACAAACATTTCAAAACCAAAATCACTTACATCAACCCAGCCGTTCTTGAGTTTTAGCGAGACTAACAAACAGCAATTTTTTTTTTTTTCATAACATAATAAACAAAAATGTTCATAATAATACTAATTTTGCTGTGCCCAGCATCCATGATTGCACATAGCTTTAAGCCTTTTTAACATTATTGTCATGCAAATAAATATATGAACATGAAAAAGTTGGAAATTTTATTTGTCTACCAGTTGTTCCTTATTCTTTATAAGAAAAGGACACTCAATAAATTCATAATGCCTAGCCATTTCCCTACTATGTCGGGGTTGGCTTCTATTCTAACCGGGTGAAGCTGAGTACCAGTGTTTTATTTAGAGGGACTACCTATCTGACTTCCATAACCCACTGTTTATCAGACAGACTTCTGGCCTCCGACTAACCATATTGACTCCTGCTTGATATGGAGGGAAGTGGAAACTATGATTATTCCTACTCCTCCACTATTGTTTTCTGATTAAATTCGTTGGGTTACAAGACAGTAAAAAAAAAAAACTCTGGGACTCGTCGATCTTCATTGCCTCGACGTTTTCTTGTGGTCGCCACTGTTGATTCTGGCTTTCAGGGGTTGCAGTGGTTGGGAATAGTGTGGCGGGCTTGTCCCAAAAAGAATAAAATAACCATATTGACTATCAATGATCTAAAAAGCATGGTCGTACTTGTTTATATTTTTAGTTAAAACTGGAAAATCTCAAAATATGTTGGGAATGCCGCGCTATGTTTTCGAAGATATATAATTTCAAAAACCAAGTCTTTTACGCTGAGAAAATAAGATTTCGTGTTGCACATAAAAAGGTATAGGTTACAAATACCTACTTTGTGTGTAGTTAGAAGAGTATATTATTGCTGCTTATAGAAATAACAACAGTAACGTCTTGAAAATAAAATTGATTTTGGAATGGCAAAAAAAAAATTGAAAGGGTAAAGATTTTAGTTGCAAGGAAAATTGTACTTTATGTGATAGGATTCAGGTTGAATTTAAATGTTTGTTTTGTATTACAAATGGCTTATGAATTGTAAATGCGTTGCGAATTAAATTTATACGATTATTTAGTTAATTTTTGCATGCAGCAACTACTTTTATAAGTATGTATTATTTGGAGAATGTAAAGCGAATGCACCTTTTAAATGTTCATCAATTAATTATTGTGCAATATTGAAATGGCATGTACTGTGATCCTGATATTTTATAAAACACACTCTGCTTGTATTGTTGGGTATTCCTTACCATTGATGTTGGTACCAAGGCATGAGTTAAAAGTGAAGATATTAAATTAAAAAAATAAAATCCCTCAACGCAAAAAAGCGAACATTTAATAACTTCTGACGACCTCGAAACGGCTGACCCGATTTTAATAAAACTTGTCTAAGAGCCACCATTATAAAACCTGTTTTTAAATTAAAAAATAGCTCTGAAATCGGTTCATCCGTTTAAGGCCCAAGTTCACCGATGAGATGACAGTCCGATTAACTTAAAACGGTTGTTTACCATAGATTCAAACTTCCAACTTTCGATGGGTAACGTATTCGAGATTTGTAATCCTGAAATGGTTGATTACCAAACCAGGGTTGAACTAGAAGTGGATTACACGAAAATTCCAGCTTCCTGGTTAAAAAGCATTTTTGTTTAACGGGCCGATTACGTTACCATCTGTGAGTGAACTTGGCTCTAAAAGCTAACACACATAGCAGTCAAACTTATAACACCCCTCTTTTTGCATGGGGGGTTAAAAATCAACATTTTTTATGTCTTGTTTCATGACCTTGCTTCCGTGATTATATTATTGAAGTTTTATCTACGTGCATGAGGTATACATACCCGTCTGAATATGTTTGAAACTCCAGGAAGCATCTATACTTCATTTACAATAAGATTAGAAAAAAATCCAAACCGATTTTGAGTTCTATTCCGTACCTATAAGGATGGTATTGAGAACAAAATAATGTTTACAATACCAAATATATTCTGCATCTGTATTTTGTCTTATTACTTAAGCAGTAGAGCTGAAAATCGTTTGAACAAATGATAAATAGGGTGTGTTCATATACAATTTCATCCTTATCATCAGCCTATTCACTGTCCCACTGATGAGTAAGGGCCTCTTCTCATACAGAGAAGGCATTAGCATTGATCACCACGATTTCTCAAGGCAGATTGGTTATTTCAGACTTTTATTTTCAGGTAATGAGACAAGGTTTTTGCCTATTAATAAATAGGTTGGTGATGATTAAAATGAACCAATTACTGTTTTATTTTCTACCTTTTATAATTAACGAAAATCACTAAGATTTTGTACCCCACAAAAGAAATGTTTAGTTTCGTGTTTAATTAAAATAATTTATTCCGCATTTTATTTCAGTTACAAGACATGGTATCCTTGACTAATCTAAGTACATACACCAAACGTACTTACGACAAAATTTACAATCACGATGTAATAGTAATTTCTGATGACTCCAGCAATTGCGAAACTAAAGAAGAACTGAACAAAGCCGATGCGGCTAATAACAACTCGTATATTTCATCGAAAAATGAAGAAAATCCTAAAGCTTTAGCTGAAAAAACTGAAGCAACAAAAATCAAAGAAAAACAAGATCATGAAAATAATAATGCTAATGATTCTAAAACGAAAAACAAAAGAAAATATGAAAATAATTCAGATAGCAGCCAATGCAACAGCAAACAGGCTAAACAAGAAATTAAAGAAAGCGATATCACCAATACTGGCCAAAATATTGGCACCAGTAAGCAACCAACAGAAACAAATGAAAAACAATTGAAGAATACAACTGATAAAAACTACACAGTGTTACGTTTGACTGAAGAAAAAATGCTTAAAGTGAGAGAAAAAGACAGAAATTCGCCTAGATATAAAGCTCGTGCTTACAAGTGTGAAAAATGCATCTTGGGGTTCACTGAAAAACATCAATTTAAAAAGCATATTTTTCAAAAACACACCGATGTGAGTAAGACCTTTAAAAAAACATTTTTTTTCTCTGTGGGCCTTTCATTTTTAGGGTTCCATAGTTGACAAGGAACCCTTATAATTTCGCCATGTCCGTCCGTCTGTCTGTCCGCAGCATAGCTCAAAGGTTTTTGGTACTAGAAAGCTGAAATTTGGTACGAAAAAGTATTTTTTTAATTTGAGCGTCCCCCTCTCTAACTTCTAAATACTGTGTGCTTTTGAAAGTGTAACAAACAAACTCACTTACTAGCTTCCCGCCAGCGGCTTCGCCCGCGATATTTTAGCTAATGGATACAAAAACTTGACAAATTATATACTAAAACCTTCCTCTTGAATCACTCTATCTATTAAAAAGACCGCATCAAAATCCGTTGCGTAGTTTTAAAGATTTAAGCATAAATAGGGATATAGGGACAGAGAAAGCGACTTAGTTTTATGCTATGTAGTGATTTTACTCTTTTCCTTCGCAGTTTGCCGGGCAACTGGTCTGCCCCATCTGTGAGGTCCGGTTCACCAGAAGAGACTTCTTCAAGCACCACCGTGACGGTCACTATAAGAGTTACAAATGTAACCTGTGTGAGTATGAAGACCAGCGCCGCTTTGTAATAGAAGCACACATTACTAACAAACATACCAGTGTTAATGTTTCCGATGAGTTGATAGGGTAAGTCATAGACATCATCACCGTAACAACTGTCAAAGATCTACAAATGAACAGCCGGGACTATTCGGGAAAGGGACTAATTGAAACCAAGCGACATTTTGAGAAAGGTTTTTTTTGGGAAGCGTTTTGGGAAATGGACGTTTCGGGAAAGGGGCATACTGGGAAATGGACATTATGGGGAGGGAACTTTTCGGGAAAGGGACTATTTGAAACCAAGCGACATTTTGAGAAAGGTTCATTTAGGAAAGCCTTTTGGGAAATGGACGTTTCGGGAAAGGGGCATACTGGGAAATGGACATTATGGGGAGGGAACTTTTCGGGAAAGGGACTATTTGAAACCAAGGGAAATTTTGAGAAAGGGACAGTTAGGGAAAGGGACATTCTGGGAAATGGACATTATGGGAAAGGGACTATTTGAAACCAAGGGACTATTTGGGAAAGGGACGTTCTGGGCCTGAATGTTTTTTATTTTCATTTTAATATTGATCTTCATATCATTCACTCTCTGCTCATTCGCGTCATCCTTCACGCAATACATTCATCCCTTCTTTGGTCTCCCTCTCTATTCATCCATATTCATACTAAACATTCTCTAAGTAGCATGTGTTTTGCGCACATGCCCATAGTACTACAATTGCTGCCTTCGTAACTTTTTAGTTCATCCGTTTGGGAGCTAGGTAGCCACAGACAGACATAAAAACCGAGGCATATCATGTGAAAATATACCTATTATAGTCTGTTCCAATTGATTTTAAGAAAAATGTAAACAATGTCGTAACCTTTCTTGTTCTAATTCTGCCACAGAAATTAACAAAATGGCGCAAGGATGGCGCATTTATGTCAATTTCATGCTTAGATTATATACATGTCTAGATGGAGCGTCAAGTGCGCGCAAACGTGTCAAAAAGTGTCAGCCAACGATTTGCTCACAAGTGCTTACCCGCCGATCAGTACAGTACGTAACCGTCGGTAAACCTTGTCGTAATTAATAAGTCTATTAGATTTATGGGAGAATTGTAGTAACTGTTATCATTATTTACACACACAGAGACGTATACGCACAGTGTAAAACGACGCCTGCGCGCACACATGCTTGAAATTGTTGCCTCGTTTTTTTTGTTATGATTGTAGCGCGACACTCCATCTAGACATGTATATAATCTAAAATTTCATGCTCTAAACATCACCATTCATAATTTAATGCCATTTTATTTATGAGTGGGAAAATTAGAAAAAAAAATAGGTTATGATTTTGTTTACATTTTTCTTAAAATCAATTGGTACAGGCTATGATACATATATATTAATGTGAAAGTTTGTATGTATGTTTATTACTCTTACACCCATCATCATCTGCCTAGCCTTTTCCCAACTATGTTGGGGTCGGCTTCCAGTCTAAACCGGATGCAGCTGAGTACCAATGTTTTACATGGAGCGACTGCCTATCTGACCTCCACAACACAGTTACCGGGTAACACGGTACCCCTTGGTCAGACTTTCTGGCTTCTGATTACCCATAACGACTGTCAAAGATGTACAAATGACAACCGGGACCAACAGCTTAACGTGCTTTCCGAGGCACAGAGGAGTCTCGCTATGACATAGATGGTCACCCATCCACGGAACGACCGCGCCAAGCGCAGCTTAGCCTTTGATCGGTCGAACCGTGCGGCTGTTACTAAGCCACGAGCTCCTCTATTTATTACTCTTACACCCAAAAACTACAAAATGGATTTGGTACACACATAGTTTTTAACCTGCATTAACACATAGGATGTAGGCAAAACCGCAGGAAACGACTATATTTCATTTAAAATAAGTTTAAAAAAAAAACTCTTTTTGCAGCTTATTTCAACCGATTTTGAGTTCTATTCCTTACAGATAAGGATGGTGTTGAGAACAAAATAATGTTTACAATAACAAATATATTCTGCATATGTTTTTTGTCATGTCTCCTTAGCAATAGAGCTTAATATCGTTTGAACAAACGGTAAATAGAGTGCGAACAAATTTAAATAGCTTCCGCTTCTAACCGCTTCTTTACACCTTGGGTTACATTATTCAAGTTTAAGTAGGCATCCCTAATTATTTCTGGAAATAAATATGGTCTATGACACTTCGTTAAGATGCAGCTTTCTAACGGTGTACGAACTTTTAAAATCGGTCCAGTTGTTTTTTAGTTAAAACCCTACAAACAAATCTTTCCTCTTTATAATATTAGTATAGATGGAATATGATATATTTTATTTAAAATGGTGAATGATTTCAGTTTAAATACGCCACTTATATATCACAAAGGCATCGCGTACATGGAGCTGCCGAAATGCGACCAATGTGGACAGTCTTTTACCAATATCAACACCTGGAAAGAACATGCCGCGTAAGTTATCAGACATTAAATCATAAGATCATCATCTGCCTAGCCTTTTCCCAACTATGTTGGGGTCGGCTTCCAGTCTAAACCGGATGCAGCTGAGTACCAGTGTTTTACATGAAGCGACTGCCTATCTGACCTTGTCAACCCAGTTACCGGGTAACACGATACCCGTAAGACTGGTTGTCAGACTTTCTGGCTTCTGACTACCAGTAACGACTGTCAAAGATCTACAAATGACAATCGGAACCAACGACTTAACGTGCTTTCTGAGGTACGGAGGAGTCTCGCTATGACATAGATGGTCACCCATCCACAGACCGACCGCGCCAAGCGCAGCTTAACCTTTTAATTTTTGTTGAAATCCTATTAATATTATACTTATTACTTACTTATTTAATAATTATACTAGAAAGATGGTGAGGGTGTTTTAAGCATTTTTAGAGTTCCGAAGTCGACAAGGAACCCTAATAGATTCGCCATGTCCGTCTGTCTGTCTGCCCGCGGCGTAACTCCGAGGTTCTTAGGACTAGAAAGCTGAAATTTTGGTATGGATGCATCACGCCGACAACGTGGTAAAATAAAATTTTGAAAAGTAAAAATTTCGTTTTTAGGGTACTTCCCATACACGTAGAGTGTGGATGTTTTTTTTCGTGTGTGGTATCATTAGATAGGTCTTTTAAAAATATTGCAGGTATGTGAAGACCATTTTTCGATTACGGCACCCATTTGCGAAATATCAAGCTTTAAAGTGCATATTTTTATCTTAAACCCCTTCGGCCCCAGTTCACCGACAAGATAACGGTCCGATTAACTTAAAACAACTGTTTACCATATATTCAAACTTTCAACTTCGATGGGTAATGTATTATTTGAGATTTTTATTCCTGAAACGGTCGATTACCAATCCAGGGTTGAACTAGAAGTGGATAACACGAAAACCCCCTTCGTGGTTAAAAAGCGTTTTTATTTAACGGGCCGATACCTAATCGAATACCACTTTGTGTGAGTTTTAAATAGGTACTTATTTAAATTTTCAGTACACACAAGGAAAAAACTGAAATATTTTTGTGCAAATTATGCAACCGCTTATATCAAGACAAGGGGAGCTATCAAGCTCACATGCAGTTTGCGCATCCTAAACCTGAGGACGGCATATATTGCTGGAAATGCAAAGTGCATTTCCCCAGCTTGGATACCTACAGTCATCACCTAAAGGACAGCCAGATGCATTGCTTAATCGATGACCTACCGTAAGTAATATCCTTATTTCACTACATAGTATAAAACAAAGTCGCTTTCTCTGTCCCTATATCCCTATGTTTGCTTATTATCTTTAAAACTACTCAACGCATTTTGATGCGGTTTTTTTTAATAGATATAGTGATTAATGAGGAAGGTTTTAGTATATTTGTCACGTTTTTGTATCCATTAGCTTAAAGACGCGGGCGAAGCCGCTGGCGTGAAGCTAGTATATTATAAGTATTTTCTGTTTATTTTTCAACCGATTTCAAAAAAAGAGGTTCTCAATTCGACTGTATGTTTGTTACACAATTTTGTTAATCCGCCATTTTGTTTTTTTTTTAAACATTGCCCCACACTAGGAATTACTCCTGTATCGTGGGTGCGTTTACAAACATACATTACACATGCACAAACACCCAGATCCGGAAAATTTTAGTTTTCCCGTGCGGGAATCGAATAATCGTTATAATCATTTTTTTAGTAAACTGTGCTTGTCTTCCTGAAAAAATAAATAAATTAATGAACTTGTTTTTAACCCCCGACGCAAAAAGTTTGACGTCAATGTCTGTCTGTCTGTGGCATCGTAGCTCTCAAACGGATGGACCGATTTCGATGCGGTTTTTTTCATTTGAAAGCCAGTTTCCTTGCGGTGGTTCTTAGCTATGTTTAGTTAATATCGGTCCAGCAGTGTAAGAGTATCAGCTCTTTTCCAAAATGATGTAACGCATTTTTACGTAGGGGATTTTTATATTTTTAATTTTCAGATATGGTTGTGATAAGTGCCATTCAAAATTCGTGAATAAAGAATATCTGAAGCGACACATTGCTCGGGCGCATCCACCAGTCACACATACTTGCGAGATCTGTGATAAGGTGAGTTTACTCTAATCCTATTAAAATAACATGTTTGTCAGTCAATCACGCAAAAAGCGGATTTGGTTTTAATGCGGCACACATATAGTTTAAGAAACGTTTTTATTGATCTTATAAAAAAAAACAGGCCAAGTGCGAGTCGGACTCGCGCACCGCAATAAAGTCGCAATTATGTTGTTTTTTTTTTCGACCGCATAATTAAGTTTGTTTGTGGAGGAAAATTGGTGATTACTTAAAAACTGTGATACTTAGAATTATGGTTTTATTTTTGTAATATTTAGAGATGTGTCTATCAATCTTAATTATTTCAGATTTTTCCTTCTCAAACTTCGTAGATAAAGGTGGGAATCGTCTTTTTTGTGCCAAATTTCATTAAAATTCGAAAATTAAAAGACATACAAGGAAACAAAAATATATGATAGAAAGTACGAATCAACATTTTTCATTATGATATAGTTACCTTAGATTATATACATGTCTAGATGGAGCGTTGCGCTACAATCATAACAAAGAAAACGAGTCAACAATTTCAAGTATGTGTGCGTGCAGGCGTCGTTTTACACTGTGCGTATACATCTCTGTGTGTGTAAATAATGATAACAGTTAGTACAATTCTCCCATAAATCACATAAAAATAATAGACTTATTAATTACGACAAGGTTTACCGACGGTTATGTACTGTACTGATCGGCGGGTAAGCACTTGTGAGCTAATCGTTGGCTGACACTTTTTGACACGTTTGCGCGCACTTGACGCTCCATCTAGACATGTATATAATCTAAGATAGTTACATGACCTAGTTACAATACTTTGAAATTTTAAACTCCCACTTCCACCCACTTTTTCCATAAAAGCAAAATTATAGCAATCATTATTTATAACTGTTTCAAATTTCAAGTCGATAGCATTAGTAGTTCCTGAAATAATCAGCAGTTAGTGAGGGATAGACAGACTGACGAAATGTAACCTTAGCCGTCTTACTTATAAAGTCCGAATAATATTTAATCTGCTGTTTATCAACGGGTTAGCAAAAATCTCGAAATTTAGCGAAAATCCAAACTTAAGTTAGTAGCTTAATCCTGGATTACGACGTTAGGTAACGATTAGGTGAGAAATGAAATAAACTTCGGATTACATGTTTTTTATAAGTAAGACGGTTAGAATTCCTTTTACCATTTTTGGTCGGAACCCTAAAAAAATCCTTACTAATATTATAAATGCGAAAGTAACTCTGTCTGTCTGTCTGTTACGCTTTCACGCCAAAACTACTGGACCGATATAAATGAAATTTGGTACAGAGATAGAATAGACCCTGAGGAACAACATAGGCTACTTTTTACCCGGGTGCGCTAAGTAGTTCCCTCGGGATGCGGGTGAAACCGCGGGAAACAGCTATTGAATATAATTATGGCTGGTTTAAAGTAGGGCTGCCATCCGTCCGGATTTGTCCTAGTTTAAAGGGCGTCCGGGATGCGTCCGGGCGGATTTTTAAAGGGCGTCCTGAGTCCGGAGAAAACCCGGACACTTGTTTCCCGATATCAGATCCCGAGAAAAAAATAAAACAAATGATAAAAATGTCCGGGGTTTTTATAGTTTTAGTCCAGAGTCTAGGTGTAGGTATGTGTTAAATATTAAATTGTATAATAATTAATGTATGTAGGTAGGCGCATGTCATAAGTGTATGAAGTTGAATAAATCAGTCTTAGCTCAACCACGATGTTTGAATGCTGTGTCCTTGTCACCTAACATAACATGGCGCAGTCGGTATCTTAATAAGTCAGTGGGAAAAGAAATAATATAAAATCAAGCGAAATATAAAAATCGATGCAATAAATGTCGAGTGATAGTGATACCGAAACATACCTAGAAGCAGAACTCGTCGAACCAAGGAGCAAAATGGAGTCAATGTTACAACCGCCACAACCGTTCGTTTTTGAAAATGACATCACGAATGTAACATCTGGAAACTTGAGTAAGGAATGGGAGAAATGGAAAAAAGCGTTTAAAATTTATTATGAAGCTTGTGAACTACACCGAAGAGAAAAAAGAGTGCAAATTAATATTTTGTTGCATATCATTGGAGAAAAATGTCGCGAGGTATATGAACAATTCACAGGCGAGTACAAAACAATAGAAGATTTGCTAAAGGACTTTGATGCTTTTTTCTTGCCGCGAAAGAATATAACTATAGAAAGACATGCATTTTTTACCCGCGACCAGAAAGATTTAGAGTCCATCGAACAATATGTTTTTGAACTAAATAAAATAGCATCAAGATGCGAGTTCAAAGATTTATGCAGCGAGTTAGTGCGTGATAAGATGATATGTGGAATAAAAGACAGTGGACTCAGAGAAAGGTTATTAAGAGAAACGGAATTATCCCTATCTAAAGCAATAGATATATGTAGACTGGCGGAAGTATCGCGAGCTCAAGCGAAGAATATAAAAAACGATAATCAGGAGCAATGTCATGATGTGCACCTTGTTTCAAAGAAAGAAGACGAAGAAAAGAATGTGTATTATGCAAAAAGTTCGGCGCAACGTTATAAAAAATGGCGATCGGAAAGTGTTGGTGATGCAAGGACGTCCCGACAGGATCGTATCCAGAGGGATAAAAAGAGATCAGAAGAACACGTACGCAATCACCCAGGTCAAGTTCACCGAAGATTTCGTGCAGTGTGTGGAAAATGTGGGAAAAGCCATGAAAAATACAAATGTCCTGCGTACGGCCAGCGTTGTGGTTCGTGTAATAAAATGAATCATTATTCAAGAATGTGTCGTGTGTTCGAGGTATGTGAGGACTCCAGCGACCAGGTAATTCACACTATTAATAGTTATTCAAGTAATGAGTGGATAGTCACGTTATCTATTGAAAATAATCGCATTGATTTCAAGTTGGACACTGGAGCCGACGTGAATGTCTTGCCAAGAAAATATTTGAAAAAAATAAAATTGTCTGATGATCAATTAGTCCATACAACGATGAAGTTACAGGGTTATTCAGGTAGTCAGATTAAAGTTGTGGGTAAATGTCATCTTAAAGTATTATACAAAAACCTTACATACATTTTACAATTCATAGTTGTTGACACAGATTCCCCTCCAATATTAGGCAGAAACTCATGTGAGGAATTAAAATTAATAAAAAGAGTAATGGGTATTAAGCAGATAGATAAAATAAGTGCAAATATATTAGACGAGTTTCCCGATTTATTTAAAGGAATGGGTTGTTTACCTGGCACATATGAAATAAAGTTAAAAGATGGATACAAACCCGTAGTTCATGCTCCGCGAAAGCTGCCAATCGCCTTGAAAGATCAGGTAAAAGAAAAACTGATAGAAATGAAAAATCAGGGTATTATTGCAAAAGTTGAGGGACCTACCGATTGGGTTAACAGCATGACAGTAGTAAAAAAGCCTAGTGGAGATCTCCGCATTTGTTTAGACCCGCGAGATTTAAACAAAGCAATTAAAAGGGAATACTTCAAGTTGCCCACTCTCGAAGAGATAACTGCCAACCTATCTGGTGCTAAATGTTTTAGTACGTTAGACGCTAAACAAGGATTTTGGCATATAAATTTACACCCTGCCAGTACAGACCTTTGCACATTCAATACTATTTTTGGTAGGTTTAAATTTTTGAGAATGCCTTATGGCATATCTTCTGCGTCGGAAATTTTCCACAAACGTTTATATGAACATTTCGACGATATTGAGGGTGTCATATTATTTGTCGACGATCTGCTTGTCTATGCAGAAACAAAGGAATTACATGATCGGAGGTTACGTGCAGTGTTGGAGCGGTGTAGGGAGATAAACATGAAATTAAATAAAAGTAAATGTAAAATAGGTTTGAGTGAGTTAACGTACTTAGGCCATAAAATAACAAAAGACGGAATTTGTCCCGATGAATCACAGGTGTTAGCTATTAAAAATATGACTAGGCCAAAAAACATTAAAGATATTGAAAGATTTTTAGGTATGATTACTTATGTTAGCAATTTTATTCCTAACTTTTCTGAAAAAACATCAATTTTACGCGAGTTATTAAGAAAAGATGTCGCTTGGCATTGGGATCACAGTCATGAACAATGTTTCGAAATGTTAAAAAATCACTTATCGAATCCGCCTGTATTAAAATATTACACACTGGAGAAACCGGTTGTTATCTCGGTAGACGCGAGTAAAAATGGTTTAGGTGCCTGTTTAATGCAAGATAACTATCCCGTTTGTTACGCTTCGAAATCTTTAACTAAAACTGAACAGAATTATGCCCAGATCGAAAAAGAATTATATGCCTGTGTATTTGCGTGCGAAAGATTTTATACCTATATATATGGCCGTCATGATGTGACAATAGAAACAGATCACAAACCTTTAGTGAGTATCATTAACAAACCATTAGCAAATGCACCTGCACGCTTACAAAGAATGTTACTGCGTCTTCAACCATACTCATTTACGCTAGTATATAAACCGGGTAAATATCTATACATAGCGGATGCATTGTCTCGAGCGGCGTTGCCGGAGACTGATAACAGCACAACGCGCGATCATCTCGAAGCGCAAGCACAAGTGTGCGCCATAACAACTATGAACCCACTAACAGATTCGCATTTTTTGGAAATACAAAAGTATACTAGGGAAGACAAGGAAATGCAGGAATTGAAAAAAGTTATAAAAAAAGGTTGGCCCGCACATAAAAGCGAAATTAGTAATGAATTAAAACCATATTGGGATAGCAGGGACGAGTTAACGGTAAACTATGGACTGATATGGAGAGGAAATAGAATTATTATACCAAAGTGTATGCGGAAAACAATGTTACAAAAAATTCATATAGGACATTTAGGTATAGAAAAGTGTAAGCTTAGGGCTAGAGAGATCATGTTTTGGCCTAATATGAACTCACAGATACAGGATTACATATCACATTGTCAAGCGTGTCTAACTTATAGAAAAGATAATACAAAAGAACCTTTGATTCCGCATGAAATTCCTGACAGAGCCTGGTATAAGATAGCTACTGATATCTTCCATTTTGGTACTAAATCTTATTTGATAGTAACAGATTATTATAGTAAGTTCATTGAAGTTATTGAATTGTGTTCAACCACATCGTCAGAGGTGATTAAGCAAATAAAATATTTATTTAGACGTCATGGTATACCACAAATAGTTATGTCTGATAATGGCCCAGAATTTTCCTCTAATTTGTTTAAGGAGTTTTCATTAACCTGGAAATTTAATCATGTAACGTCTTCTCCTAGATACCCCCAGTCGAATGGACAAATTGAAAGAGCGGTTCAAACTATTAAAAATATAATGAAGAAAACCAGTTTCCAAAACACCGACTTTAGTTTAGGGCTATTAGAATATTTGAATACACCGATAAATAGTGAATTAAGTTCACCAGCTGAGCTATTATACAACAGAAAATTACGAAGTATAATTCCGTGTTCCCCTCATCTACTTCGACCGAAATTGCAGCGAAATGTGTCAAATAAATTAGAGAAACGTCAATTGTCACAGAAAAAGTACTTTGATAGAGGATCTAGAATTTTAAAACCATTAAAAGTAAATCAAAATGTCAAAATTAAACTGCTTAATCATTGGACTTCTGGAGTTATTCAACGTTTATTAGGCGACAGATCTTATTTGGTTAGAATGCATACAGGACAGGTTCTAAGACGAAATAGAAAACATATTATTATTGATTCAGAGAGGCGTAGTAACGAACAATTGTGTGATAACTATAGATATTCATATGACGATATAGACATCGACGGTCCGCAAATCGAAGTCATGCCCGTAGATGAGTCACACGATGGTTCCAGTGCTCCACGAACGACACACATAGAACATGACAAATGCTTTACTAATTATTATAAAACTCGTTCTGGCAGGATAGTGAAACCTCCTGATCGCTGGGGCCAGTCCACCTCAAGCCACTTAGGAAGGTGACCAATTTGAATAAAACTACCTTCTTATTATCTTATATAATTATCTTCCTGTATTGAAATTTATTACAAATCAATGCTAATCAATAATGATACTTATGTCATTGTTATAAAGATTAAGTTAGAATGAATACTTCTATAAAAAATTGTAATGATAAATTGTTGATGAATATTCTATTGTGTATGTCTATTGTTTACTATTGATACAAATTAATGCATGTCATGAATTCAGTGAAAGAATGTCGTAAATTTCGTAAATGTCGTGAATTTTTTTTTCCAAATTTTAAATGCTATTTTACATTTTTTTTAATATTGTTTAAATCGGCGAGGAGAACATTGTTATGTGTCGTAAATTAGTTCGTAAGTTTTATACCTATATAGTAAGATGGATAATTGTATTGACTGTTGATATGGGGAACGAGTGGTATATTACGCTTGTATCCTAAAAGGGGCAGATATACATGTATTTAAGTTGTGTTTAAAAGTCTTATTATGATGCCCATCAATCTATATTTGTTTTTAATCCACCAAACAATTAAGTAATTTCTTTGAGACTTTCAAAGCAGGTTATTTCAATTCATTGATATAATGTTAAAGTTTATAAAATAAATAAATATTTAATAAATTGTAATTTTCAAATAATTTCATGAACATTTTTAATAAGGGGGTTGTAGGTATGTGTTAAATATTAAATTGTATAATAATTAATGTATGTAGGTAGGCGCATGTCATAAGTGTATGAAGTTGAATAAATCAGTCTTAGCTCAACCACGATGTTTGAATGCTGTGTCCTTGTCACCTAACATAACAGGCGATTTGGGTGATGGCAGCCTTAGTTTAAAGTATATAGCGTACAATTGAGAGTGTAGCGAGTTTTTGAAAACCAACGCAAATTTTTCAGGGTTTCTCCGATCAGAATTGTCTGAAAAGCCATCTATTGGAGAAGCATGATATTGGGACTAAAGACAAGATATGCCCTTGCTGCAGCAAAGGATTCTATGTGAGTTTAGAAACTTAGTCTCTGTTCTTAGTCTTTATGAGGAGGAGTACTTTGACGCCTAATCTCATTGTTGCGCATGTCTGTACAGTTTTGTTTTATATTATTTTTTACTAGCTTCTGCCAGCGACTTCGCCCGCGTGGAATGGTGGTGCTCCGCTCCTATTGGTCTTAGCGTGATGATATATAGCCTATAGCCTTCCTCGATAAATGGACTATCTAACACTGAAAGAATTATTTAAATCGGACCAGCGGTTCCTGAGATTAGCGCGTTTAAACAAAATGACAACATTTCCCTTCACTGCTCTGCTCCTATTGATTGTAGCGTGATGAAAAGCTATAACCATCTCAGGAGTATGACAAATAATTGTACCAAGTTTCGTTAAAATCCATCGAGTAGTTTTTGTTTCTATAGAGTTTATACAGACAGACAGACAGACAAAAATTTTACTGATTGCATTTTTGGCATCAGTATCCATCGCTAATCACCCCCTGATAGTTATTTTGGAAATATATTTCATGTACAGAATTGACCTCTCTACAGATTTAATATAAGTATAGATTTGTATATAATTATATTAAGGCAGTAGGTATATTTAAATATTGTAAATATAGAGATAAGTTTCTGAATAAATTAATGTTTAAGTATTTAGATGTAGATTTGTTGCTCAAAACTAGAGCAAATTAGATTTTAGAATTCGCTTTTAACAATGTAGTTGGTTACTGGTTGTAATTGTTTTTAAACAATCCAATGATTAAATATCAACGGAACTGAGTTCACGTCTCTATTTATTTTAGAAAAAATATATGGGTAAAAAAAAATGAAATTGTACTACGCGGGCAACACTACTACGGACTATAGTCTGTACGAATTGATTGTGCCAAAAATATAAACAACATCATAACCTATTTCATTCTCATTTTCCCACTTATATAAAAAAATACGACGTATAAATCATGAAATTAACATAAATACGCCACCATTACGCCATTTTGTGAACTTCTGTTACAGAATTAGAACAAAATAGGTTACCTACGACTTTGTTTACAATTTTCGTAAAAACAATTGTTACAGACTATATATTAATCCTTTTTGTTCACAGTTCCGTACTGCATTACTAAGCCACATTCGCACACACACCGGCGAAAAGCCATTCCAATGTGAACATTGCGAGAAACGCTTTGCCGTGAAATACACGCTCAGAAAACATGTACAACGTAGACATTCCGCCAACGATAGCGAATAAGGGCCAAATTCACCGATAGACGCTTACGTAATCGGCCCGTTAAACAAAAATGTTTCTAATCAGGAAGCTGGAATTTTCGTGTTACCCACTTCTAGTTCAACCCTGGTTTGGTAATCGACCGTTTCAGGAATAAAAATCTCAAATAATACATTAGCCATTGAAAGTTGGAAGTTTGAATTTATGGTAAACAGCTGTTTTAAGTTAATCGGACTGTTATCTCGTCGGTGAACTTGGGCCTAAGTACTATGCTTGTAGCTGAAGGAGTATTGTTTGGGAAAATATATTTGATCCTTTGGACGTGCCGGATTTTGTGAGTATTCCGCGCTGTGGCGAATCGGTTGGCCTGGCCTACCAGTAGCAAAAATCACCGGCTTAATTGAGAAATCGCATCAACCGTACATAAAACATCGAGATGCAATCCCGAACATTACGCGTCAAAAAAAAACGTAACCCTTTTCATGTAACATTCTATTTATCTCTTTCACACTAACATTATGTGACTATAACACATACTAACTTACATTACGTGCGTGACATCTGTTCGACAAAGATGGCGACAGTTTTTCCAGACATTCAGTTGAAGTCCAGCTGACAGATGACATGAATTGTGGCTGGGGGCTCAAACTTTTTTGGCACGCATTTTGATTGGTGATTGCAGATCCAGTTACGTTAGTAACATTTTAATATCAATGACATGAAATAGGAAACGCTGAGATCAACATGAACCATTAAGCAGTAGAAAATACAAGTTGTGTGAAAACCATTCAACAGCGCATACATCTTTATGGTATAGCATATCTGTATGGCATACGCTTTTGTTGAGAGCAAGCGTATAGGATATGGACCCATTTAATGGCTTAAATATATAGAAAGAAAGAAAAAAAAAAACATTCAATTCAGAATACGCACAGGAATTAAACAATGAGTAAAAATCAAAGAGTGATGAGTTAGTCTACCTGTACGAGGCCGTAGAATGCTCCCATCTCAGCATAATACTGCAGCGATGGTCTTCCGATAGGAGTCCTAAAATATATCTGGCTAAATGTGAGTGTGCTACGTTTAGGTACAATTGTGCCTCTAACTAGTGAGAGAATATATTCGTGTTGTTATGTGATAGGAACATAAATTGTGTATATTGTATTGAGTGGAGGGGCTCGTAGCTATGTAACAGCTTTGCGGATCGATAAATCAGCAAGGTTAAGTGCGCCAGCCGCGTTTTCTTAACATAGCTCGAACCCTCGTGCCTCGGAGAGCACGTAAAGCTGTCCGTCCTGAGCCTGATCTCTCCCCGGTCGTGTCGGGTTGTGTCCCTGAGGACTGTGAGAGTGAGGGAGTAGAGAGTGCACCTGTGTCTGCAAGCGTGCGTGCACTATAATATCTCCTGCGTGCCTGGCTAGTCTACATTGAGATTGGCCGCCATAACCGAAGTCGGTCTGGAGATTTTTAAAAAAAGGAGGATAATATATTTTTGGGTGATTAAAATAGTGTTATTCTACACTAATATTTTAACCTACAATTGTTGTATCTATATACAATGTTTGTTATATAAAGCGAAGCCCATCGAATAATATGGGTATTAGTTTTGTAAGTAATTAATGTGATTTTTTTAATTTATGGTTGTACAAGGTATAATGAAGTAGTTTTGGAAGAAGATAAGCTATTTTCGGGGAGTTTAAATAGGACCTGTAAGTTCAAATATTAGTTTGCGACACAAATGTTAGACGTCAATGTTTACACTTCAAAAGTGTAGCGTGAGTTTTTTTCTAGTCACAGTATAAGCCGGTTACACAAAACTTTTTTCATTCACACTTACATTTAGACGAAAAACATAAAATAATAGCAAAAATATTAAATTTTATCCCTAATTTTGTTATAGTCCGACATGGCTATTTATGAACGTGGCTTACAGGGGAACTAACGCTAGCCACCATCTTGAAATATCATTTTTAGTGATAATGATACCAATTAATGGAAATTTCCATTTTATTAAGTAAATTATGACATGATAAATAGCAGTTTATTAATCCATCATTTAATTTTAATAATAATCTTAAATTGGAAACAATAAAATGCAATATTTAAACATTTAACACACATTTGGATGTTGGTAGGTGGCTGGCAAGCCAAAACCCTTCTGATTATTAAGTAGTCACCGCGGCCGATGGATATCTACAACACCAGAGGCATCGCAGATCATCATTGCCCTTTCTACACTATTTCAAGCACAAAATCTAGTCTTATTGAATAGCGCTATATTTTTACTAATAGTTGAGTAAGAATTTTCCCTGGCCGGTATCACCAAAATGACATTTCAAGATGGTGGCTAGCGTTAGTTCACCTGACAGCCACGTTCATAAATGATGATTGCTTCGCTGCGATCAGACGCAAGCGCGCAGCGTCCTTATTGCACAGAGTGCGTGCCAGCTCTAATAGTCTCCTAAGTGTCATTGCTCTTAAACTAGATTGTCCCATTGTACACTTTTTGAGTCAACTACATGTACCTAAGTTGACTCAAACATATAGTTACTAACATAGTTTTAAGTAAATTTAATAATATTCTTGTGTACATACATATTTTATGGAATCTTTTTCTGAATAAATGAATTATTATTATAAATAGCCATGTTGGACTATAGATCTTAAATGACAGTTCTTCCGTTTCACGTATAAATAAGCGCTTATTTTTTTGGTGCAACCGGCTAACGTCGCACCCCTGTTCACATACAAACTCGGTGTATACCTACCATTACAGGGTATCAAATGATTTTATTAATTATTTTTTTGTTTGAAACTGGCATATATTTATAATACCACTTAGCGTTACACTGGCAATAGAGTCAGTAACATTTTATTTCCTAGATGAATTACAACCAGGCACATGTAACCATAATTGTTTGCGTCTATGTACACTTTTAAACGCAGGATTAAATAGAAATAAGCGGGATTTGTTTCGTTCACAACTGGCGTTGGGCCGATACAGGCCGCTAGCGTGTACGCGAATGGTCTCGTTTATATATCTCGCTCTAACACATGTATAGTATCTATGTTATTTCTCTTTCGCATTGCCGATCTAACGCTAGTTTAATAATTCTATGGTAACTAGGATATTTAAATCACTTTTACTAGTCAACAGTTTATTATGGGAACGCTGGCATTTCCTTGGCCTACCCCTGAGAAGAAATGCCGAAACAAACTCAGGGGTCGTGGTCTCTTTTAAAGTCTATAATATAATGTGAGTGTAATGTCTGAAATGGCCATTCTTCTCTTTAATTATATTTTTAACATCGAGTTATATCAATAGAGGTGCAATCCCGAACATTACGCGGTAGCAAAAACGTAACCATTGTTTATAATGAAGACTTAGCTTTAAAACTAGTAATCATTTTGATATAAAATTATACCTATCCCTCTCACACTAACCGAAACATAATGTTCATGACATCTGTATGATAAGGATGGCAATAGTACTCCCAGGAAAAGTACAGTGTGGCGTACCACATAATGCATGAATTATGGCTGTGGGCTCAACCTTTTATGGCCCGCATTGTGTTCGGTGATTGCAGATCTAGTTACTTTAGTAATATATACATATATCTATTATTTTTAAGGTTCTTTATATAAAAACGCTGATATTCCAAAGAGTATCGTAGGTTAGGTACTAATAAAAAAAAAACTAAACCTAAAGGTTACTTAAGTACATAATCTCTTTTTACATAATAAGTAACATGTTCCATTTATTGATGTTTAAAACATATTACTTAAGGCAGGGAGAGATGAAAGTCAGACGACTATAGAAGTTGGTTGTTATCAAGGAAAAGTGATAAAATGACTTTACAGGACTGATCTTTTTGATATTATAAATTTAATTTATTAGTATCGATAAAGATTGTGTTCAAGTATTGAACGAAACTTGTAGTTGATAATAATTATTGGATATCTTCGTGTATTTTAAAGTTTTAACGACTCAGTAAATAATATCTTTTCGATTTTGAGTGTGAAGGACTGAGAGGAGCTTGCTAAGTAACAGCCGCACGGTTCGACCGATCAACGGTTAAGCTGCGCTTAGCGCGGTCGGTCTGTGAATCATCTTTATTGCGAGACTCCTCCGTGCCTCGATAATCACGTTAAGATGTTAGGCCGGGTAGTCAGAAGCCAGAAAGTCTGACAACCACTCTTAACAAGTGATACCGTGTTACCCGGTAACTGGGTTGTGGAGGTCAGATAGGCAGTCGCTCCATGTAAAGCACTGGTACTCAGCTGCATCCGGTTTAGACTGGAAGCCGACCCCAACATAGTTGGGAAACGGCTAGGCAGATAATGATGAGTGTGAAGGGTAATAAATATGTAAATATTTATAAAATGCCAAAAAAAACTTACCCTAAGCATTTTTTGAGGTTAACTCCTTCACGATCGTTATTTCAATTAATATTGATAAGAATATGACTGAGACAGCTATTGCTACACGGTAGCTTTCTCTCTTTCTAGAGACAATTTAATTACGGTATTGGTCAGTCCATTCGATATAATCTATAATATTGAAGGTAGTGAAGCTTAGATTAATAACAGTCTCCGCGCCGCTCTGATAAGATACCGCGCTTCCTAAAAAACAATAGCTCCGTGAATGCGGCAACTTATTATCCTTATCCTTACTAATATTATAAATGCGAAAGTAACTCTGTCTGTCTGTCTGTCTGTTACGCTTTCACGCCAAAACTACTGGACCAATATAAATGAAATTTGGTACAGATATAGAATAGACCCTGAGGAACAACATAGGCTTTTTACCCGGGTGCGCTAAGTAGTTCCCTCGGGATGCGGGTGAAACCGCGGGAAACAGCTAGTTGTAGTATAAATGAACCCAGTGTTTACCTATAGGAAGACTAGCTTCTGCCCGCGACTTCTTCCGCGTGGAATATTGGTGTTCCGCTCCTATTGGTTTTAGCGTGATGATATATAGCCTATAGCCTTCCTCAATAAATGGGCTATCTAACACTGAAAGAATTTTTCAAATTGTACCAGTAGTTCCTGAGATTAGCGCTTTCAAACAAACAAACTCTTCAGCTTTATTATATTGGTATAGATTATTTTACACTGTTTCACTACACAAACTGGCGTTTTATTTTGTACTAGCTTCTGCCAGCGACTTCGTCCGCGTGGAATAGTGGTGCTCCGCTCCTATTGGTCTTAGCGTGATGATATATAGCCTATAGCCTTCCTCGATAGATGGACTATCTAACACTGAAAAAAATATTTAAATCGGACCAGCGGTTCCTGAGATTAGCGCGTTTAAACAAAATGACAACATTTGCCTTCACTGCTCTGCTCCTATTGATTGTAGCGTGATGAAAAGTATACTATAACCATCTCAGGAGTATGACAAATAATTGTACCAAGTTTCGTTAAAATCCGTCGAGTAGTTTTTGTTTCTATAGAGTTTATACAGACAGACAGAGACAAAAATTTTACTGATTGCATTTTTGGCATCAGTATCGATCCCTAATCACCCCCTGATAGTTATTTTGGAAATATATTTCATGTACAGAATTGACCTCTCTACAGATTTATTATAAGTATAGAAGATTATGTCTAAAGTTTATTAAATCATTCGGGACGCCTTCCTTGCAACGGGACTGGCTTCAGACTGGCTGGGCGGTATCTAGTCGGAGCAGCGCGGAGACTTAAATTAATCTTTGTAGTGAAGTTAAGCTTTTTGGTATGAAATGACATGACTTCTATTATATAGTGTGTAAGTACCAATAATTTTATGAAAAATGAAAAAAAAAATAGTAACCTTTTTTGTTCTAATTCTGCCACAGAAGTTAACAAAATGGCGTAAGGATGTCGCATTTATGTCAATTTCATGCTCTAAACACATTCATCATTTAATATCATTTTATTTATCTACTAGCTTCTGCCCGCGACTTCGTCCGCGTGGAATAGTGGTGCTCCGCTCCTATTGGTTTTAACGTGATGAAATATAGCCTATAGCCTTCTTTAATAAATGGGCTATCTAACACTGAAAGAATTTTCAATTCGGACCAGTAGTTCCTGAGATTAGTAGTGTACGTAAAAAAAGTAACTTTTCTGGTTGATTTCTTACACCTTGTGTCCGAAAAACCCAGATGTCTTACGGAACCCTATTTTTTCCAAAATAAAATTTAGCCTATGTTCCTCGTGGATAATGTAGCTTTCGAATGGTGAAGTAATTTTTAAAATCGGTCCAGTAGTTTTTGAGCCTATTCATTACAAACAAACAAAGTTTTCCTCTTTATAATATTAGTGTTTATAGTGTAGATGTGGGAAAATTGAACAAAATAGGTTATAATTTTGTTTATATTTTTCTTAAAATCAATTGGTAGATACAGACTAAAGTTATTAGTGTCGTGTCAGGTTGTGATGGACTTCCTGGAGCTTTAAAAATTGAGTCTTTATAGTTACGTACGGACCATGACGAAGTTTTAAAATTGAATGTAAATAAATTATTTTAATAATTGTAAGCTAAAAATGTTAAAATGTACTCTGCATTCCGTCTATTGGGACTTGGATTTGAATCAATATCAATTTTTATAAAAAAAAAAAAAAAAATGTTATGTAAATTTCGAATGTTGACGTATTTATACACACGCACAAGTAGTAAAAATTATAGTTTTTTTTTATATTCCTATTAAAATTTGTCTCTCGGGCGCTCAAACTTTCGAATTAATGAAATGTATGATCAATTTACCCGACGTCTATTTTTTGACATTCATAGTTCGTTTGACAGCTGTACACGTCTTTGACGTTTAATATTTTAAATCGAATAAGGCCTATTTTATTTATTAAGATTTTAAATGTATAATGTAGGTATTTAAATTCGTACAAATTGGGTAGTTGATAATGATCAATCAATTGAGATACTTTTAATGAGCTGTCAAAACGCGATAAACTTTTAGATTTTAATATGACAATAGTCAAATATGATGTCACTTATTTTCCAACTCAATTCACTATTTGTTGATTCCAAAGCATCCTAAATATTTTTTTTTACATTAAATTTAAAATTTATCTAATTTTCAGAGTTAAAATCAAGGTCATTTTTAATTAAATTGTGTCTTGAAATTATTCATTATTGGTTTGAACTACCCAATTCGTGTACCTCCTTTAAATAAAAATAAACTTTTTAATATCTTGAAGACATTTTTTGAATGTTGTAAATAAATGTAATTTCTATTGTTAAATTTTGGGATATTTATCCCTTTATACGAAGTATTAATTGTCAGGTTCCTAATGTTAAAAGAATATTTAGGTATTTGAAAACGGAGCGAATTTGAAGCCTAGTTTTAAATAGGATACCTATTAATCTTCCGTAATGTAAGAAATGTTGTATATTAACGCCAATATCAGGCGAAATTTATTCTGTGACGGCAAATCAAAAAATAAGTTTTATGATATAATTACTATCTTTAAGCGCACTTTTTGCGGAATTATGTCGTCAATTCTATAAATAAAACTATACGATATGAAAAATATGTGAAACATGTTTTGTGATGAACTTAAAATAATGTTCATCGAATTTGTGGCGCGAATTTAAACGTTTGCGATTGGAGGATTGAAGTTGTAGCGTCATAAGTCTTGTCTTTGATTGGTTGGCGATTTTAATGTCGCGCCAAATAAAATTGTGGCGCGAAAATAAGCATTTGTGATTGGAGGATCGAAGTTGTAGCGTCATAAGACTTATCCTTATTGGGTGACGATTTTAATGTCAAACCGCGCCAAATAAAAATGTTGTATTTTGGGTAGTAAGTATAACTGCTAAAAGTTAATTAATTGTATTTTCTGAAGAGGTCTGATTTAGGGCTTGTAAAATATAAGAAAATTGTTGGTCTACATTATCTGTTAAGAACTGTTTGAAAAAAAAATGAAAAATTAAATATATTATTGTCATGGATTTCGAAATGGTTGCTTTAATTAAAGTGATATATTGAAATGTAATGTACTTTTTAAATTATGGAAAATTTCCTACGTGTTCTAGTCAGTAATTTTAAGCGTATTTTTCTGAAAAGATCTCTTGATGTCTAAATAAATAAAACTGCATTGATGTGATAAATTGTTTTATTATTCCAACGGCACTATCCTTGTACAGTCAGCTGCGTAAATATGTACACATACAACGATATTTTTAAAAATATTAATTAACAGAATATAATTAATACCTACACAGTAAATTTTGAAATATCGTCGGGATTTTTTTGAATTCGGAGTGATACCTACACGATACGGGAGAAATTTCTATGTGAAATGAATAGAATACACATATTCTGATGAAAAAGTAATTATTTAAAAATGTTTGTATAGCAGTATTTATGCAAGTTATTATAGTATACAACCAATTCTTATCAAAATCATAACCTATTTTGTTCTAATTTTTCCACATAGATAAATTAAATGGCATTAAATGATGATGTTTAGAGCATGAAATTGACATAAATGCGTCCTTACGCCGTTTTGTTACTCTCTGGCAGCATTAGAACAAAATATGTTACGACTTTGTTTACATTTTTCGTAAAATAAATTGGTAAAGACTATAGCTGGTAAGTACAAGATGCGTGATTATGAGCATTAAAATGATAATGTTTACTGGACTTTGAATAAAAACAAACAACATTTCGACGGTCCCCACGTAAATCATCGAAACTGCAAAAGGAGGATTACAGCAGAGCTATTCAAAGTAATGTTTTCATGTATCGTTCTATGCATTTTCGATTCTATGCGATTGAAATGAAAACAGTTTAGCGTATAAAAGTATGAATAATTTATACATAGAATCATAGATCTTGGGTCTCTGCTTGCTATTAGCGCAATAAAAATAAAACGGCCTTTTTGCAATTTCGATAGTATACGTGGGGACCGTCGATTTATCAAGGACCAAATAATGAATAACATCATTAATTCATGATTTAACCGTTTTTATTGACTAATAGATGGAATAAATTCTAAATACAATGTAAATTTTGACTAGCTTCCTCTGTAAATATTGCACAACTTCAAGTAATTCCACTTTTGGACATTACAAACCCTCTATTCGTCAACGTAACTGTCTGACACCATCACAGCAATGTCAGAATGCGTCTGGCAGCATCCCAAACCGTCTGGCACCATCACAAAAACTGTCTAGCAACATCAGAGAGCGTCTGGCACCATCACAAAAACTGTCTAGCAACGTCAGAGAGCGTCTGGCACCATCACAAAAACTGTCTAGCAACGTCAGAGAGCGTCTGGCACCATCACAAAACCTGTCTAGCAACATCGCAAACCGGACAAAAAACGTCTAGCAACATGTAATAAAAGCCGTAATCTCACTGCTGCCACTGCGCGCGCCGCTTACTCTTCATATGTATGTACTTTATGTGCGATAACATTGAAGTTCGCTGTGTGAACTTCGCTGAGCAATACTCGCACTCGTAAGGGCGCTCGCCAGAGTGCGTTCTCATGTGATTTAGTAGAGTACGGTTGGCCTGGAAAAGAGATACGGATCTTTTTAACTCTGACCGACACATCTAAAATGCAAAAGCACGCTCTCGGCGCCGAGCTACAATTTGATCCTTTAATTCTGTCATGTAGTGACCGTGGCGTGCTGGACACATGTAGCTTTGTCATGTATACAGGACTGGGGCGGTCAAAAGGTTAAGTATTATTTACAAGTATTTTTTCCCTAATCCAAAAAGACTTATAGATACTCAATTTATAATTGGAAAATTATATGCACCCAATTTACCGTTCGTCCAAACGATTTTGAGCTCTATTTAGGAATAAAAGGTGACATGATAAAAAACAGATGCAGAATATATTTGGTATTGTAAACATTATTTTGCTTTCAACACCATCCTTATCTGTACGGAGTAGAACTTAAAATCGGTTGAATAAGCTGCAAAAAGAGTCTGGACTTTTTTCTGATATTATTGTAAATAATATATAATTAAATTATAACAAACTAGCAGTTTTGCCGTGTAAACATGCATTTATAACATTTTAGTAACTTACTATAATGTTATAAATTTATTTATATAAAATGTTATAAATATATTATTAATACTTACAGCAAATCCCCTACCACAAATATTGCACAGTTTATTTTTCTCTTTTTTGACGCCTTCGTGATTATACCTCATGTGGTCCACATACCGGGTTCGGTTTAGGAAATGCTGCAACAAATTGAAGCATTACTATTTAGTTAGACTTGACTACATCGTGGGCGGCTCGTGGCTAAGTAATAGCCACACAATAGAGCAAAGATCATCCAATACCGGGTCCGGTTTAGGAAATGCTGTAACAAATTGAAGCATCATTATTTAGGTACACTTGACTGCATCGTGGAGGGCTCGTGGCTAAGTAACAGCACAGCACAGCACAAATCAAGATCATCCAATTTAATATCCAAACAAAGATCTACAAATGATAGCAGGGGCTTACGGCTTAACTTGCTTTTAAAGGCACGGAGGAGTCTCGGCATGATATAGATGGTCACCACAAAGACCGATCGTGCCAAGCGCAGCTTAACCTCCTCCGTAAGGCTGTTACTTAGTCACAAGTTACTACGCCTGGCTATTAGTTAGCCTCGAGCTCCTCAATGTGGCTGTTACTTAGCCACGAGCTCTTCAATGCGGCTGCTCCTTAGCCACAAGTTACTCTGTGCGGCTGTAACTAAGCCACGAGCCAAACCGTGCGACTGATACTTTGCCACAAGTTGCTAAATGCGGCAGTTACTTAGCCACGAGCTCCCAAATACGTCAGTCACTTAGCCATGACCTCATAAATGCGGCTGTAACTTAGCCACGAAGTTCTCAATGCGTCTGGCACTTAGCCACGAGTCCCTCCACCTTCAAAACACACCAGCTATAAACTACAAGTGCTTACCCTATCACACTCCGAGCAGTAATACTTCGACTGGTTCATATGCACGTGTCTATAATGATTCATCATATACGCGCGTCGCGAGTATGTGTTCGGACACTCGGGACACGGGAAATTCTTCTTCACCCTGGAAATTATTAATTTATGTATGCCTAGCGTCTTTCGTATGGCTTCGCTTGTGATGTATGCAAATAAAAAAAAGTATTTTTTATCTATGAAAGATTTTTTGTAATCGGTACAAACAAATACCTCTTTATAATACTTATTCAGACTAGCTGCTTCTGTTAGTTTTAGCGCGAAAGAGTAACAACACACATCACAAACTCTCGCATCTATAACAATTTTTTTTTACACCTTGGGTTACATTATTCAAGTTTTAGTAGGGATACCTAATTATTTCTGGAAATAAATATAGCCGTAAAGATGTAGCTTCGTAACGGTGAAATAATTTTTAAAATCGGTCCAGTAGTTTTTGAGTTAAAACCCTACAAACAAACAAACAAATTATTCCTCTTTATAATATTAGTATACATATTATTAGTACATAGCTCTAGAAATCGGCGGCAAAATACTTACAACAGTAACTTACGAGACACCGACTTCTAGAGCGATATATTAGCCCACAAGCGTTTAAATAAAATTTATTTTTTATTTTTTTCAATGTTTTTGGAAGTCAGTTTTTTTTGTAAAATCTTTTTTTTAATTTTAACAAAAAAGTTTTTGTAAAAAAAAATATTTAACACTCACTGTACATCCCTCTCACGTCTGTGTGCGGCGCTGGTATGAACATGTCGTCTATAAACATATTCGCTATCATACTGCTTGTCGCACAGCACGCAGTACGCCTGCTCGGCGGAACATGAGCTGTGTTTCAACGACAAATGCTTCCGTAGAGCCGCGCGCGACTTGTAGCGGCGGGAACAAGTCGCGCATGTGTGGTTGTCTATGTGACGACTGGAATATAAGTGCAGAGTTTATTTTATCATTACCCATCTACACGGCCGTAGCTAGGGGTGGCATTGTGGGGCAATGCCCTACCTTAAAAATACCCAAAACTAAGGTCAATAGTCTTTGAAAAATAAACGTTTTTATTTATTTACTAGCTTCTGCCAGCGACTTCGTCCGCGTGGAATAGTGGTGCTCCGCCCCTATTAGTCAGCGTGATGATATATAGCCTATAGTCTTCCTCGATAAATTGACTATCTAACACTGAAAGAATTTTTCAAATCGGACCAGCGGTTCCTGAGATTAGCGCGTTTAAACAAACAAACAAACTCTTTTCCCGTTTTCCGAATATTTCCCTTCACTGCTCCGCTCCTATTGATTGTAGCGTGATGAAAAGTATATCTCCTGAGCTAGTTATAGTATTATAACCAGCTCAGACGTATGAAAAATAATTGTACCAAGTTTCGTTAAAATCCGTCGAGTAGTTTTTGTTTCTATAACGGTTACACTGACAGACAGACAAAAATTTTACTGATTGCATTTTTTGCTTCCGTATCGATCCCTAATCACCCCCTGATAGTTATTTTGGAAATATATTTCATGTACAGAATTGACCTCTCTACAGACTTATTATAAGTATAGATTATTATTTATGTTATTGCGCAAAACTGCGCAAAATCACCAACTACAAGTAAAGAAGTACTGTGACAACTTCAGAACTTACCTCATATGTTTTTCAAGCATATGCTTAGATTTACACCGTTTCCCGCAATGGTCGCATAGAAACACACTATGCAATGACTTGTAGTGTGTGTAAAATGTAGCCAAGTCACTGAAATAAAAGAATAATTATAAAATCATCATGAAGGAACCGGCACCCGGTTTTAAAGTATTCTATGTCCGTTCTTAGATTTTAATCACATCATCATCAGCCTATATATTGTCCCACTACTGGGCACAGGCCTCTTCTCATACAGAGAAGGCATGAGCATTGATCACCACGTGCGCTCAAGGCGGATTAATTAATATTCATCGTTAGTCAGTGGTATCTAAGATATAGTACAGGATCCCTGGTACATCTTTCATCAGTTATTACTAACAAGCTGATGTTTCGTGAGTAGGTTCCTTTTGACTAGACGCCCAACTTTTTTCTTTACAGTAATGTTGGTAAGTGGTAGCTTAATAGGGGTAACAAGGATAAAATATGTTGATTTGACGAATTTAAAATTTTATTGCTAACCGATTTTTTCTTTGTTTATTATCAAGATAATTATCTAAATAATGTGAAAAAATATTTGTCCTACAAAATGTAAGGTTTTGTTAGGGAGTCCCCCCGCTCCAACATGTATCGTAAACAAGGTCATGAAAAATCATTACTAACCAGCTGATTTTTTTTTATTGGTTAGCTAACATTTGCATAGTTTACCACCCACATTGTCCTACAAATTGCGTGGTAGGTCATCTTGGTCCTACGCTCAAAAGTTGTAGTACTTATACTTAATGTCAAAATAATTACTATCAAGCTGAATGTTCGAGAATAGCTTCGTTTCAATGAGACGCCCAACAAATTCTTGTACGAAACTTCTCGATTGTGGTTTATAACTAAGATAATAGGGATGAAATGTGTTGATTTGACGAATGAAAAAAAATTATTACTAACCGATAATTTTTTTGTTAATTATCGAGATAATTATCTAAATAACGTGAAAAAATATTTGTCCTACAAAATATAAGGTTTTGTTAGGCAGTCCCCCCTCTCCAACATGTATCATAAATAAGATCATGAAAAATAATTACTAACCAGCTGATTTTTAGGGTTCCGTAGTCCGACAAGGAACCCTTATAGTTTCGCCATGCCCGTCTGTCTGTCTGTCTGTCTGTCCGCGGCATAGCTCAGAGGTTCTTGGTACTATAAAGCTGAAATTTGGTATAGATATGTATATTAGTTACATCGACAAAGTGGTGAAATAAAATTATGTAAAATATTTTTTATAAGGTAGCTCCCATTACACGTAAAGTGGGGATGAATATTTTTTTCTCATGTTTCCCATCGTGTGGGATATCATTGGATAGGTCTTTCAAAAATATAGTAGGTCTGTGAAGACAATACTTCGATTTAGGAATCCGTTTGCAAAATATTTACCTTTAAAGTTAAAAAAAAAATCGATACTAGCATCTCCCCTCTAACTTTTGAATTGCTATCCCTAGAAATTTGAATAAATTCATGATGAAATGTAATCAACTTATAAGGAAAACTATCACGGCTAAGTAGGCTTAACCAGTTACAGAGTTATAGTCGACTAACTAAGACCTGCTACGGAACCCTATTGCGCGTGGCCCGACACGCACTTGGCCGGTTTTTTTATTGGTTAGCTAACATTTGCATAGTTTACCACCCATATTGTCCTACAAATTGCGTGGTACGTTATTCCAGCCCTCCAGTTACATAGTTTAAATTCATGAAATTAAAAATAATATTATTTTGTACATTTTGCTATTGGAGCTGAGGCACACTATTATCCTTGCTCAAAAACGCATGCGCACCACAGATTACTATATACTAGTCAGAGACAGATTGAGATTTATCAGATGAATCAGATAAAAAATAATGTTTATATAAATATATAACATTATATTATGTATGTATATATATATATATATATATATATAATACATTATATATTATATATAATGTTTTATATGTCCTTATACCCTTTTATACATATATCCTTTCATTTGTATACTCCAAAATTACAAATCTTGTAGGACTAATAAAGCATACCTTTTTTTTTGTAGGACATTGTTTTATTTGGACGAAGAATATATTAACCTATCACGTGATACCTTTGTCCTACAGTTACTAATAAAAAAAAAAGTCCCGCGGTATTGACAACTTTTGAGCGTAGGACCAAGATGACATACCACGCAATTTGTAGGACAATGTGGGTGGTAAACTATGCAAATGTTAGCTAACCAATAAAAAAAAAATCAGCTGGTTAGTAATAATTTTTCATGACCTTGTTTACGATACATGTTGGAGCGGGGGGACTCCCTAACAAAACCTTACATTTTGTAGGACAAATATTTTTTCACATTATTTAGATAATTATCTTGATAATAAACAAAGAAAAAATCGGTTAGCAATAAAAATTTTAAATTCGTCAAATCAACATATTTTATCCTTGTTACCCCTATTAAGCTACCACTTACCAACATTACTGTAAAGAAAAAAGTTGGGCGTCTAGTCAAAAGGAACCTACTCACGAAACATCAGCTTGTTAGTAATAACTGATGAAAGATGTACCAGGGATCCTGTACTAATACACTTAGAAAATACTTTAGAAAAGTCACATTGGTGGGTGATTCTCCAAAAATGTGCGGTTGTTCTTTCGACGCTGTTCGCTTCCTCACACGAATTTCATCATTGGTCAGCCGTATAAAATTCAATATTTACCCACATTAAGAGGCTATATCTATTTCATTATTTAACAAAATAATTTTAAGTTTGTAAATTATACAATTTAAACGACAGTCGGTGATGAGGGTAATGACGATTCGGAAACCAAACAGCAAAATATTGAAGATTCACCCTGGTACTCGCCAGATTTCGAACCCGCACACTCGGACATGAGAGGCAGGTGCCTTAACCACTAGGCCACCACGACTGGTTCCTCGCTTTCCGCCAGCGGCGTCGCTCGCGTGGATTACACGAATTCACATTAAAATTACAGAGATTCATACAAACATTGCTCCCTTTTCACCCCTTTAAGGGTAGAATTTCGGAAAATCCTTTCCCATCGGATGCCTACGTCATACAAAGAACACACCCTCCAAGTTTCAGGTCTCTACGATCAGCGGTTTAGGCTGTGCGTTGATCCGTCAGTCATTCAGGACAAAGCATTTTATATGTATAGATAAAAATAACACTTACTGGAATCTCCCATCACAATACGCACACTGCACAGCCCTGTGTGTGTTTATATGCGCGTTCAACCTCCTAACCGTGTAACATTGGAACCCACAGCGCGCGCACTCCCACGCAAACCGATGCAGCTGCGCATGCACACTCAGATCCGATGCGTTATTAAAACGAGTGTTGCACGTTGAACATGTATGTGGCCCTACAGCCTGTAAGTATATATTAAAAATATCACATAGACATCTTATATCAAATAGGTTACAATAACATCCTTACTAATATTATAAATGCGAAAGTAACTCTGTCTGTCTGTCTGTTACGCTTTCACGCGTAAACCAGTGAGCCGATTTTGATGAAATTTGGTACAGAGATAGAACAGCAATGAGGAACAACATAGGCTACTTTTTACCCGGGTGCGTGAAGTAGCTCCTTCGGGATGCGGGTGAAACCGCGGGAAACAGCTAGTAGTTAATATGGAATTTATTACTAAAGCTCTTGTTTTTTTTTCCGTTGGGTGAGGTCCTGGTGATCTGTAATACAGGCATTTTTTAGCCTAACTCAGACACCAACTCCTCACATATTGATAGACTTGAATAAAATTTATATAGTTGTTTTTTGGATATAAGTTACATTGTAATTATGTTAAGTCTTTTTTGTGAGGAGAAAATAAAAACATTATTATTATTATCATCATCATCAGCCTATATATCGTCCCACTGCTGGGCACAGGCCTCTTCTCATACAGAGAAGGCATGAGCATTGATCACCACGTGCGCTCAAAGCGGATTGGTGACTTCAGAGTTTTTAAGTCCAGGTTTTCTCACGATATTTTTCCTTCACCGTTAGTCAGTGACGTCTAAGATATACTTAGAAAGAACATGTGACTTTAGAAAAGTCGAATTAGTACTTGCTGGGTTTCGAACCAAATACAGCTATATCAAAGCAAAATTTATAGTTAAACTGCATAAATAACTTTTTGCAGCATCCAAAGGTATGTTAAAATAATTGTATATTTAATATTGTATTAAAATACGCGCTTTTCTATATTAAAATCAAATTATTGTAAAATTTTGCAATTTCAATAAAGTTTAAACGACTCTTAGACTGTTTACTGTTTGCAGGCGCGGTCGCAGCCACATAATTGGTGGGGGGTCATCAACAACTAAAACTTTTTTTTTTTTCGGGGGGAAATCCTCATGGACGAACCCGGCCTGGGGAGGCCGGGAACAGTGCCGGACTCTTACCGGCTAAAACCACCCCGGTGTCGCTTCTCGCACGTGGGCGCGGGGCCGCGGGAATCCAGATTCGTCCGCAGCCCCGCACTGGTGCCGGCCCGTCCTGCCGGGCCTCGTCTCCTGCACGGGGTAGTGAGGTGTCCTACCCCGTGCATCGCCTCGGGGGCGTGCGTGGACACAGACGCGCGCCGCCGGCTCGGGTCCGATCATGGGGGGCGGGGACTTCCCCAAGTCCGTCGCCCCTGGACCCGTTTATGGGGGGCGGAAGAGGGCGTTGTCAGCCCTCCTCCGGCGCCCGGTGCGCCTGCTGCGGGCGGGGTCGAGAGTGGAAATCTCCCTTTCCCGCTCCGCAGCTTCCTTCTGATCAACAACTAAAACTGGCCTAAGAGTCGACCCAAGCCGAAGATCCAAAATTTAACATCTATTGCGATTAACGACCAACCAGTGCGTAATTACAATTAAAATTTTCATAAGCTGATTATTTTTTGGAGGTTCGTCAATTAGACGTGTACGATTTTGGGGGTCATGTCCTCTGTGACCCCTCACTCGGACCGCCACTGGCTGTTTGTACTAGAGCTGCACTCTGATGACGGAGCCCTACCCCAGGGCCATAGCCTGCCGGAGCTTCGGGACGAAAGAGATACCGCGCCCCCGGAATGCAAAGGGCTGAGGAAGGAACACGGATGGGTTTTAGTCAGTAAGAGTCTGACACTACGGTCATTTGATGTCCCATCCGAAAAAAAGAAAAGTGCTGCACTCTGGCGGGAGATCATTGCACCAATGTTCCCTATTCATGTACTAAAAACTTTACTTACTTCGTCATGATATTTCAACATATGCCTGTTAAGTTTATCCTTCAAATTAAACCCATTAACACACAATTTACACTTATGCTTAAATTTTTTATAGAAATCACTACTTCTCTCTCTCTCTAACCATACTTTCGTATCATCGGTGATAGCGAACTTTTTTCTTAAAACTTTTTTAGCATTTTTTTCATAGACTATTGTGTAGTGTGAGGATTTTTTGTTTTTTGTTAATTTTGTTTCTATTTCTTTCTCTTTTTTAATTTCATCGAAGCCACAGTCACTTTTTCCATCGTAATTAAAATAATCATCGTCAATATGTTCATATTCCTGTTTAATTTCAATCTTTTGTTTGCAATCATCAATTTCATTGTACGTGACGTTAATTGTATGGTCCGTGTACGTATTTGTCAATGTTGATAGTGTTGTCAGAAGTATCTTCTGAAAATGAGAACAAGTTGAAATTAAAATATAGCCTGTCTTTTATAACTGTTCTCTAGCTTCTGCCAGCGACTTCGTCCGCGTGGAAAAGTGGTGCTCCGCTCCTATTGGTTTTAGCGTGATGATATATAGCTTATAGCCTTCCTCAATAAATGGGCTATCTAACACTGAAAGAATTTTTCAAATCGTACCAGTAGTTCCTGAGATTAGCAGGTTCAAACAAACAAACTCTTCAGCTTTATTATATTACTAGCTTCCCACCAGCGGCTTCGCCCGCGATCTTTTAGCTAATGGATACAAAAACTTGACAAATTATATACTAAAACCTTCCTCATTAATCACTCTATCTATTAAAAAAAACCGCATCAAAATCCGTTGCGTAGTTTTAAACATTTAAGCATACATAGGGATATAGGGACAGAGAAAGCGACTTTGTTTTATACTATGTAGTGAAGTAAAGATGGGTTTGCTTTAGTCTAGACGCAATTCTAGGTCAGAGGTGACAAAGACAAAAGAATTGTGTGCATTAAAATGTATGAAATTTCATATTCTTCAACCTGCTGAAACAACTGAGATGATATAAGGTCATCATCTGCCTAGCCTTTTCCCATCTATGTTGGAGTCGGCTTCTAGTCTAACCGGATGCAGTATGGAGTGACTGCCTATCTGACCTCCACAACCCAGTAAGTAGTCTTGGTAAGACTGGTTGTCAGACTCTCTGGCTTCTGACTACCCGTAACGACTGTCAAAGATCTATAAATGACAGCCGGGACCAACGGCTTAACATGCTTTCTGATGTGACAGTCTCGGTATGACATTGATGGTCACCCATTTACGGACCGACTGCGCCAAGCGGAGCTTATCTTGTGATGGATCGACCCATGCGGCTATTACTTAGCCACGAGCTCCTCAGATGATTAGTAATTAAGTAATGACAACAAACCTGTTTATTTTCATAGTGGTATGTTAAAATTCTTTGTGCTTCACCTAATTTGGATTTGAAGAGTTTTATCTTTTTCAGAACGGCAATACATTCCCAGCAGAAGAATATAGCTTGAGGTAATATCTGCAAATAAGAATCCTACGGATATTATACAAGCCAAAGTTTGAGAGATTGTTTGTTACACTTTTACGCAAAACAACCGAATGGATTGGGATGAAATTTGATACATACTCAGTTTGTAACATGGGGATTAACACATGGGGTACTTCTTATCCAGGTGCGCGAATAGTTCCCTCAGGGTGCGAGTGAAATTGCAGGAAACAAATCATCATCTGCCTAGCCGTTTCCCAACTATAGGTCGGCTTGCAGTCTAAACCGGATGCAGCTGAGTACCAGTGTTTTACATGGAGCGACTGCCTATCTGACCTCCACAACCCAGTTACCGGGTAACACGGTACCCCTTGGTAAGACTGGTTGTCAGACTTTCCGGCTTCTGACTACCCGTAACGACTGTCAAAGATGTACAAGTGACAGCCGTGACCAACAGCATAACGTGCTTTCCGAGGCACGGAGGAGTCTCGCTATGACAAAGATGGTCCCCCATCCATGGACCGACTGCGCCAAGCGCAGCTGAACGTGTGATATCGGTCAAAACGTGCGGCTGTTACTTAGTCACGAGCTCCTCAAACTGCAGGAAACAAAATGTATTTAAATTATAACAATGTACATTCTCATTTAATAACTAGCATTTTCCCGCAGTTAGCCCGCGTCCCAAGAGAACTACTTAACGCACTGGGATAAAAAGTAGCCTAAAACCTTCTCCAGGTTCCCCTCTATCTCCGTACCAAATTTCATACAAATCGGTCCCGCCGTTCACGCGTGATGTGGTGACCAAGGGAAATAGGGATTAATTTTTATAGTATAGTAGAGTAAAGTAATTGAGATAATTAATTTTGTTATATGTATAAAACTGTATGGAGCCCTCATCTATATCTATCTAAATATTAGCAGTGCCCTGCAGGGTCCATATTATTAGTATAATAATATAAATGTCCCCTAAGATGACCCACCGACCCACATCTCTTATCTGGTCGGTGGGTCATCTTAGGGGATATAAAAATGGATTGATGTTTGTTAGTCTCGCTATAACTCGAGAATGGCTGGGCCGATTTAGCTGATTTTGGTTTTGAAATGTTTGTCGTAGTCCAGGGAAGTTTTAAACGGTAAAAAAGATAAAATACATGTAGGTGATACGAAGTGCACCGGGTCATCTAATAAATAAATGTACATTTAGAATGCAATAAAGATTTGACTGTATAGAATATATTTTATAATACTGAGCCGGTGGGTCATCTTCAATATTTTGGTTTTGGTTAAATAAATAACTTACGTTGTTAATATTACTAGAAATATTCTTTAAAATATCAGCATATTCGCCGATTGGTGTAAGCCGTCGATCTGAACTTAAACAAGCTTGGCAGACCAAGCCATGAGTGTAACTATGCTTTATTTCCTCCATTTCATTCAATTTAACTTCTCAGTTGATGCTTTACGATCTCAGTGTGCTGTACTGCTGTTTACGATTTATTTTTGTGAGACGAGAAAAATAAACAACAAAAATTCAATAATCTCCATGACATCGAATTGATTGACAGCAGCACAGCACAGACTGTCTATCGTAAATGTCATACTTTTTTTTTTACAATTTTACGAGTTGACTGCGAAGCTTTTCGCTTTCTGAAAAAAACCGGAATCGCATTGCAAAGACCACAGCTCTATGTCTTTCAAATAGATAAATGTGTTGTTTTGTTTTTTACCAACCAATACATTTGACCAGTGTTGCCAACTAAGCTACTTTATAGCTAGATTTAGCAATTTTTTGATGTCAGGCAGCTACAATTTCTCGAAACTTGTAGCTAAACTTTTTAGCTACTTTTTCTAGCAACTTTTGGTTAGTACGCATAAGTGACTAAACCAAATACGTGCAACGAGGATAAGCTCGGTTTTAAACAAATTTCATATCAGAAATAGCTATCTAAGTGACAAAAACTGTAAAAAAAACGGCAGGTAAAATACTACTATAATACGTTTTTAGATATATCTCAGTTAGGAAAAAAATACTAAATGAAAATGAGTACATAATTAATGTGTGTCAGAAAGCCGTAAAAGACGAAAAATATTTTTATTTGTCGGGTAATCGAATTAAGGTAAAAATTACTAAGTGTAATAAGTCATAATCTAAAAAGTACCAAGTGAAAACTATTCATAAATTGGTAACATTTTTGTCGGTTGGTCCCCGAAAACTGTGGATATGTGTCCTGTTTTAAATTACCAAGCGAAAACCAACTTCTTCCTAGTGGAACGAGAGGGGGACCATTCGACGCAGATTTTTTTCTGATTTCAAGGATATAAATGACTCAATATCGCCCAAAATGTCGCTTAGTCATTTTTGCCTTTCAAGCGTTGATATGTATAATAAAAATTAAAATGTATCATTATAGTTTATAGCTGATTTATTTGTGTTTTATTTTGTGTCTTACGTTTTAAATGCAATAAATATTAAAGCCTTAAAATATCGCTGTGTGATTTCTATTATTCATGTAAAACGGTATTTAGCTACTTCTAGCTACTTTTCAGGACGAACAAATTACTCAATCTAGCAACTTTCTGTAAAATTCTTAGCTAGCCTTCGGTAGCAGTTGGCAACACTGCATTTGACCATATTTGACGTCGGAAATTTTGATGAAATAATGCAAAGAATACAATTCAGTATTAATTATTAAAATAAATTTAAAGAATAAGCAAAAATGAGTGCTGCGAAGCCCATAATTCGGCGATTACATACACCGACCTTATATTTCAAGTCAAGATGTTGTACTTGTTTGAGTTTGAATAGAAAAATGTTTCTTTTAACAGAAAAACGGCTTATCACAATGCTGTGCCCCTCATTTTTTACTGATGCCACGGTAATAATAAAATAATGTCTTATATCCTTACACTTTCAGCACAGAACGTTCGGGAATTCGCTAAATATTTCATTATCCACAATGTAAACAAAGTTATACCTATCGTTGACTAGTTATCGTTTTTAAGCCTAATTTATATATATTATTTATATTCTATTTGCATGAATTACGGCCTGATTAAGTCAATTCAGGCCGCATTGAGTTAATTAAAACCATAACATAATTCATATAGGTACTAATCTGTACATATAAAATGCTTTGTCCTGAATGACTGACGGATCAACGCACAGCCTAAACCGCTGATCGTAGAGACCTGAAACTTGGAGGGTGTGTTCTTTGTATGACGTAGGTATCCGAAAAGAAATAATTTTCGAAATTCTACCACTGAGGGGGGTGAAAAAGGGGGGCGATGTTTGTATGAAACTGTAATTTTCATTAGAATTTGTATAGCCCACGCGGGCGAAGCTATTGACGGAAAGCTAGTTAAATATATAACGTTATAGTTCAGCAAACAAACTCATATGCATCTATATTATTAAATTGGAATGTACACAAGATAAATGGATAAATTAAACATTTAAAAACCCCCTACGTAAAAATGCCTTACATAATTTTGGAAAAGAGCTGATACTCTTACACTGCTGGACCAATATTAACCAAACATAGCTAAAAACCACCACAAGGAAACTGGCTTTCAAATTTAAAAAAACGCATTGACATAGGTCCATCCGTATGAGGGTTACGATGCCACAGACAGAGATCGACATCAAACTTATAACACCTTTTTTCGTCGGGGGTTAATAAAAGACATATATTTTCAGAATGACAGTGTCTTCATGGTCTGTTGGGAGTGTAACGTCATGATCCTGAAGATTAAGGAGTTTCAGTCTAAAGTTATCACATCACAATATGTCACACTCATGATAGCACAGAAGGTGCTTGGATATCCTGTAAGTATTTTATACTTTTTAGGGTTCCTTGTTGACTACGGAACCCTTATAGTTTCACTATGACGGTCTACCTGTCTGGCGGTGGCATAGCTCCGAGGTTCTTTGGACTCATCATCTGCCTAGCCTTTTTCCAACTATGTTGGGGTCCGCTTCTAGTCTAAACCGGACGCAGCTGAGTACCAGTGTTTTACATGGAGTGACTGCCTATCTGACCTCCACAACCTAGTTACCGGGTAACCCGATACCTCTTGTGGTAATCCTGCTCGTCAGACATTCGGGCTTCTGACTACCCGTAACGACTGTCAAAGATCTGCAAATGACAAATGGGACCAACAGCTTAACATACTTTCCGAGGCACGGAGGAGTCTCGCTATGACATAGATGGTCACTTATCCACGGACCGACCGCGCCAAGCGCAGCTTAACCTTTGATCGGTCGACCCGTGCGGCTGCTACTTAGCCACGAGCTCCTCCTTTCTAACAAGTCAATCCTTCTCTTCCAGCTCACCGAAGGACTATCAAACCTGAAGATGTCTGGAACTGAGACCATACAGATATTACCAGACAACTTACCATCACCGGACCTGGAACCAGTGGGAATTACGACAAAGTGCGAATATTCCTCTAGTCCCACCAACCCGCCTTCAATAGCTGAATATCTTCCCCTATTTCCGCCCCTAAATGACTATGACGAAATAATTCAACCAATAGCCATACCGTTAAAACAGAAAGTGTATAGGAACGCTAAGAAACAAATAAACTTCCCAAACTCTGATTGTAACGGTAAGTTCATATTTTTTTTGTATCTATACTAATATAATAAAGCTGAAGAGTTTGTTTGTTTGAACGCGCTTATCTCAGGACCTACTGGACTGATTTAAAAAAAATCTTTTAGTGTTAGATAGCCCATTTATCGAGGAAGGCTATAGGCTATATATCATCACGCTGAAATCAATAGGAGCGGAGCATCAATGAAGAATGATTCAAAATCGGGGGTTAAAGTTAGCGATAGCCCAAAGTTACTATTCCACGTGGATGTAGTCGCGGGCAGAAGCTAGTTTTAGAGATATTTTTTTTAGGCACCATATTCAACTAACAGTGGGGTTGACAAGTGGCAAAAACGCTAGTAGAATAGAATACAAAATGTATGGGAATGACATTGAATGATAGATAGCTATTTTTAACCCCCGACGCAAAAAGAGGGGTGTTATAAGTTTGACGTCGATGTCTGTCTGTGGCAGCGTAGCTCTCAAATGAATGGACAGATTTCGATGCGTATTTTTTTCATTTGAAAGCCAGTTTCCTTGCGGTGGTTCTTAGCTATGTTTGGTTAATATCGGTCCAGCAGTGTAAGAGTATCAGCTGTTTTCCAAAATGATGTAAGGCATTTTTACATAGGGGGTTTTTTAAATTTTAAATTTATCTTGTTCTGATTTTAGATCCGCCAGTATTAGAAATGCAAAATAATTCACAAGATGAAAATAAATCTACAATAACAGATGCACCCGCTGAAATAAAGACTGAAAAAACTATTCCGGATCCTGAAATATTTTTCAGAGCACAAACTCCTTGTACTACCATTCCCAAAGGTACTGTCATTCCACGAGGGTTTAAAGAGATAGTTAAAGTAACGGTGGGTGACCCGAACATGGTACGCAATCGAAATGCAACACAATTCCTCTTAGACATCGGAATTGAAGAAATAATACCTGATTTCAAAGCTGATGGAATGGAAATTATGCCTTATCTGATGGACGAGAAAGAAGATATTTCAAAATCTAGATTAGGTAAAAGCAACACAACAGGGGCGAAGGTGAAATTGTTAACGAGGGCTGAAGTGATGAAGTTTAGGGAGAAGCAGAGTTATAGATTTGTATATCATCTGTCTAGCTACAAGTGTAATAATTGCATAACACATTTTCCGAGTATAGATAAATTGTTGGAGCACAATAAGAAACATATAATGGTAAGTCATACTATCTATCTTCTTCTATACTTATAATAAATCTGTAGAGAGGTCAATTCTGTACATGAAATATATTTCCAATATAACTATCAGGGGGTGATTAGGGATCGACACTGATGCCAAAAATGCAATCAGTAAAATTTTTGTCTGTCTGTCTGTATAAACTCTATAGAAACAAAAACTACTCGACGGATTTTAACGAAACTTGGTACAATTATATGTCATACTCCTGAGATGGTTATAGTATACTTTTCATCACGCTACAATCAATAGGAGCAGAGCAGTGAAGGGAAATGTTGTCATTTTGTTTAAACGCGCTAATCTCAGGAACCGCTGGTCCGATTTGGAAAATTCTTTCAGTGTTAGATAGTCCATTTATCGAGGAAGGCTATAAGCTATATATATCATCACGCTTAGACCAATAGGAGCGGAGCACCACTATTCCACGCGGACGAAGTCGCTGGCAGAAGCTAGTATATTATAAGCTGTTTCTCGCGGTCTACCCTATAACGGTCTCTAGGGTTCCCTCTATCTCCGTGTCAAATTTCATCCAAATCGGTTCAGCCGATTAGTCGTAAAAGAGTTATTAACTCACTTTCGCATTTATAATATACACGGGTCTCGCCCCTCCCGACCCTAGCTCGACGAGCAAGCCCGCGAGCTGAGCTAATAGCTTTAAAATTCCCGATTATAATAATCATAATTTATTCTGATCCAGCCTGTCCCTTGCTGTCCTCCCCCAGCGACGCCCTAAGCCGAGGCCCGTACCCCACTAGGGGTGCCCTTAGCGTGTAGTCGCTTAGTTTTGTAAGTTAAGCCCTGGCTGGAGGCCCTAAATTTATTTAAGGCACTTCACAGGCAAGCCCGGTTAAGCAGTCGACAACCTTCTAGGTTGACCAGCGAGATGCCATACACAAAAAAAAAAAAAGGGTCTCACCCACGTTCGATATACGAATTCAATTTTTTAAAGCATTTTTACGTGAGGGGCTTTTTATTTTTTTCTTGTATTAAAACAAACGTTTTGTACACTCATGACTTTTATTCTTTCACAGGTATACGGCGATTACGATTGCGATATATGTCAGCAAAGGTTTCCCACCGAGATCTTAAGAAATAAACATTATAAGGACCACTTTATGTAAGTTTCCCGCTCACCTGGATTGGAATGTGATTAGATGTGTGTAGGGCTGCCATCCGTCCGGGTTTTCCCGGATTTGTCCTAGTTTAGAGGGCGTCCGGGTGCGTCCGGACGAGTTTTCAAAGAGAGTCCGGAGAAAACCCGGATACTTTTTACCCGATATCCGATTGATTGAAAAGTAAGCACATATACATAAAAACAATTAATAAAAAGTGTCTGGGGAAGAAATCTAACTCATTCAAAATGTCCTGGGTTTTTATAGTTTTAGTCCAGGGTCGACGATTTGGATGATGGCAGCCCTAATGTGTGGTACTATTGGCAAAACGTCCGCTTGATCACCTTAAAGGCGATAATCGTATAGCACGGCTCTCGACTCGATCGTCCGCCGTATCCTTTTGACCAATGCACGAAGCGCATTTTAGCTGTGTGCGTATTTAGTTGTAGTGCGCGTAAACTCGTTTGTTAGATAATGTTTAATCGTCATTTTATGTTGCACGTCCTTTACTCACACTAATACAAATTGTCTCTAATTGGCCGGAAGAAGGAAGGGGTGTGGTTTATCACTAGCTGCGCTTCCGCACATTTTTTTTCTTAGATGAGCATGCGTAACTTTGCCCTACTGTACATAACTCTGTGCAATATGTATGCGTAGTCTATACTAATATTATAAAGAGGAAAGATTTGTTTGTTTGTTTGTAGGGTTGCTTTCTTCTTTCTACTAATCCTTAGGGAACTACTTCCGGTGGCCGGTAAAAACTATCATATGTATGTCTTCCTGTTTCAATATATCTCTTTTGCAAATTTCATTTAAATCGGTTCTACTGTAAAAACGTAATAGACAGACAGAATGACGTTAGCATTTACAATATAAGTAGCTTTACGCCAGCGACTTCACACGCATGGGCTATATGAATTCTCAGCACGATCGGTTTAAAATTGACGAAAGTTACATACAAACTTTCTTCCCCTATTTTATCCCCTTGGAGGTAGAATTTATCAAAATCCTTTCTTAGCGGATGCCTACGTCATAACATCTACCTGCATGCCAAATTTCAGCCCGATTCCTCCAGTGGTTTGGGCTGTGCGTTGATAGATCACTATGTCAGTCTTTCTTTGAGTTTTATATAATATTTAGATTAGATTAAAGAGGAAATCTGTATAAATAAATTGTAAACAATGCGCTGTTGTTGTGTTGTAATGAGTCTTGAGCACAGAACAAATATTTGTATCAATAGAGTGTACCGGTCCTTCGTGTTCGTGCATGTGAAATTATAGTCTGTGCATGTGAAATGATCGTCTGTGCATGTGAAATGATCGTCTGCGCATGTGAAATGATCGTCTGTGCATGTGAAATGATCGTCTGTGCAAGTGAAATGATCGTCTGTGCATGTGAAATGATCGTCTGTGCATGTGAAATGATCGTCTGTCATGTGAAATGATCGTCTGTGCATGTGAGCTGTATGTTATTCAACCCACTCACCACACATTTGATACAACCATTAGGGATTAGGCTTTTTGATCAGTCGCGTAGAAAATTATTATCGTCTGAGATTCGATTTCATTATATTATGGTCTAAGATCCGGGCCTACATCGACATTCATCGAGTTGATAATAGAATCAAACATATTTTATAATAAATTTCGTATAATAGAAAATATATTAAAAGTGGGTTGACAACAAAAATCCTGGACAGAATATTTTTAATTATTTTTTAAAAAACTGTTTTTTATAAAATTTTGCAACATGATGATAATAATAAAATTTTATACTGGACTTAAAGTATAAAACATATAGAATGTGCTGACGTAGGGTTGACTATTATTTACCTGGACGAACTACTAGGTTGACAGGTATAAAAGGTATGTAAATTCTAGTTACTTTCACTGATTTGATAATAGAAAAAAAAATATATCAGCATAAGCGCTGTTTTATTCCGAACACGATGATATAGGGTTGACTGCAAAAAATTCGGTCCTAATAGGGGTATACAAGTTTTAAAGATTTAAATTTCAACGCGTGTGGAAATTAGTGATAGATAGATCCGAGGTAAGTATACCGTGTGATAATAAAGGACCGAACATTGCAGTCGTGTCTGATGGGATCGTGAATATAAGAAAGTGCACATGCTCGGTATATAAACTATATGGAGAGTAGAGGTACCCCTGCTACCCTCCATATTGTAAACAGTACCTACGCGTTATTTTGGAGTAGCTAATGACTTATAATATTATATTTTATCGAAAATACGTGTTATTCTGTATCGTTGTGATAAAAAATGGCTAAAAAGTGTTTTTTATGTGACTTGGACGATTCTTTAAGTGATTTTACAGATGAAGCTTTTAAAAATTGTTCGTTAAAGCTACCTTTTCGTAAAAAAAAACTTTAAATATCGAGGGGTGAATGGTAAAACATTTTGGGCGATATTGACTTATATACATATTTAGAATCAGCGATTTTTCGCACGATCCTGAGCATTTTTTTGGCGCTAAAGACAATGCAATTTTCGGCCATAATTCTCAAGGTATGATCCGACATCAAATTTGGCAATTTTATTTAGTTCTTCACTTAAGCTGTACTCATTAATAGTGAATCGGAGCTTAAGCCTTTATTCTCTTCCTAAAATTACAAGTAAATGGCAGATTAACCGTGTTCGATGTAGCTAACTATTAATGTTAAGTCGCTTCATACATGTTGCTTTCCTCGTCTAACACTATGCAGTGTCGCTTCAACCATTTGACTGTCAGCAACATTCATTCATTATTTTTTGGCATAAAAAACTATGTTTTATGATTTTTTTTTCAAAGACGAGACTCTAAACAACTCATTTAGAGCCAAGTTCACCAACAGATGGTTATATAATCGGCCCGTTAAACGAAAACGTTTTTTAACCACGAAGCGGGAATTTTCGTGTAGTCAACTTCTTGTTCAACCCTGGCTTGGTAATCGACGCGTTTAGGAATAAAAAACCCAAATAATAGGTTATTCATCGTATGGTAGAAGTTTGAATTTAAGCTAAACAGCTGTTTTCAGTTGATCGGACCGTTATCTTTTCGGTGAACTTGGGCCTTAGTATAATAAACGTGTCCTAAGCCACCTAGTGTGAGTATTTATCAAAACCTAATTGGTGGTTAAAACAAAATAGCCCTTCCCATTATCATTGAGTTAAGTCATTTATATCACTTTGCTTTTTACTGAATAACACTGAAAAGTCACTTTAACCATTTTGCCGTCAACTGATAGACACTGTTGGCAGTTTAATCTTTTTTCCTTACTCTAGAAATAAGACAGTATAGATCATTTTGTATTAAGCGACCATTCTTTTCGATATTATAGCAGTTTTTTTATGACAAGTATACCAAAACATCAGTGGATTGTTTGCAATAAAGATTCCCGATCCTCATTAAAGTAGGAGTAGTAGTTTCTTTATAACGTTTTTTTTTTCGAAATTTTAGATCTTTAAATGGCTCTCCTGTAAAGTTTATAAAATGTCGCTTAAAGCCTTTTACCTTTCACCTCTCCAATTATCATGAAGTTGAACTAACTAAAGCAGCACTCAATTTCGTTGGTTACAATACCAACAAAAAAATAACTGCTTTACGAAGTAAATAGCATGAAGACTATATTTTTTTCTTTACAGAGTATGCAGTAAGTACATAATATATGATTCCTCCAATTATTATCTAATAGAATTCGAAATATATCACAATTTTAACGTTCGTTGAATTCGTTTTTATCAAACAAATAATTTGAAAAATAATTTTTCTGAAGGACCTCGGCCTGTTTTTTTTTTGTTTTTCAATTTCTACCTTTTCACATTTTTATTATTTTTTTAATTTTTTCCCAAGAAAATAAGACAAAAATATTTTCAGTTGCTCCGAAATAACGCATACTGAATTCAAATGTCAGTTGCTCCAAAATAACGCGTACTGTTTACAATATGGAGGGTAGCAGGGGTACCTCTACTCTCCATATAGTTTATATACCGAGCATGTGCACTTTCTTATATTCACGATCCCATCAGACACGACTGCAATGTTCGGTCCTTTATTATCACACGGTATACTTACCTCGGATCTATCTATCAATAATTTCCACACGCGTTGAAATTTAAATCTTTAAAACTTGTATACCCCTATTAGGACCGATTTTTTTGCAGTCAACCCTATATCATCGTGTTCGGAATAAAACAGCGCTTATGCTGATATAATTTTTTTTCTATTATCAAATCAGTGAAAGTAACTAGAATTTACATACCTTTTATACCTGTCAACCCAGTAGTTCGTCCAGGTAAATAATAGTCAACCCTACGTCAGCACATTCTATATGTTTTATACTTTAAGTCCAGTATAAAATTTTATTATTATCATCATGTTGCAAAATTTTATAAAAAACAGTTTTTTAAAAAATAATTAAAAATATTCTGTCCAGGATTTTTGTTGTCAACCCACTTTTAATATATTTTCTAACATACGAAATTTATTATAAAATATGTTTGATTCTATTATCAACCCGATGAATGTCGATGTAGGGTCGGATCTTCTACTATTACTCTTTAGATATCAGTCTGATAAACAATGACAGTTGCAATATTTTTTGTTGGAATTATATGTTACTAAAGTAACTAGATCTGCAATAAATAATCAATCACCGAAAATAATGCGAGCCATAAAGGTTGAGCCCACAGACATAATTCATGCCATTTTTTTATGTGTACGCCACGCTGTATTTTTTCTAGGCGTACCTACTATTGCCGTCCTTGTCATACAGATGTCATGAACATTATGTTTCGGCTAGTGTGAGAGAGATGTAATTTTACATCAAAATGATTACTAGTTTTAAAGCTACGTCTGCATTTTAAAAAATGGTTACGTTTTTGTGACCGCGTAATGTTCGGGATTGCATCTCTATTGATATATCTCGATGGTTGGAATACTCAGCTCGTGTATTATGTGTCTATTGTTGTAACACCTCATATTGTAGTATTATATATATATATATTTTTATCTTTGGACAATTTCACACAGCGCCATCTAGCCCCAAAGTAAGCAATGCAAGCATGCTTGTGTTATGGGTGCTAGCTTAACGGATATACTACTTATATATTTTTATAAATACATACATATTATACATAGTAACACCCAGACCCGTTACAGAAATTAAAATTCATCATTTCAATTTCTGCCCGGACGGGGATCGAACCCGGGACCTCTTGCGTGGCATTCCGGCATGTTGACCAATAAACCACTCACAAATTATTAATGCGCTTTCAGAATATTTGAATGTATTAAGTGTCCGTACCAGACGGACGACAGTACCAAGATGTCGGCGCATATACGACGGCTACATGAAGTGACGAAGTATTTTTGCAAGGGTTGTAATGCTGTGCTCAAGTAAGTGTATTGGTACATGAGCCTCTCTTACTCTCTAAATACAATTAGGTGTTTGACCACCAACTTTACAACCAAATTTGACAACCAACACCAAAAATAGCATTTTAGAACATTAATGTTCTAAAATGCTACGCCACTTCTTCGTCCCAGCTAAAACACATAGGAAGTGGTGAAGGGCGGGCATTTTGGGGGCTGTCTTTTGTAAATTTGACGTTCAAAAAGTGCTGATTTTCAGCCTTATTTGAATAAACGATTTTTTTATTTTGAATTTATTAGTTTCAGAACTTTGGCAGAAAAAGTGAATCATATAAGAAGTTTTCATGTCAAGTGCTCTTCGGAGCCCGCTTTGAAAGTTCAACAGAAGTAAGTCCTTGGCATATTAACTATCCCACCAGGCAAATGCCTCTTCTCATACAGAGAAGGCACGAGCATTGATCACCACGCTTGCTCGTTTTGTCTTACTATTTATTTTCCGTGGTCTCACCCTGGGTCCGAGGGAACTTCTTCGAATACCCGAGATAGCATACCCGGATCCTGGTATGCATGTACTGGTTCTAGATACCATCATCTGCCTAGCCTTTTCCCAACTATGTTGGGGTCGGCTTCCAGTTTTAACCGGATGCAGCTGAGTACCAGTGTTTTACATGGAGCGACTGCCTATCTGACCTCCACAACCCAGTTACCGGGTAACACGGTACCCCATGGTAAGACTGGTTGTCAGACTTTCTGGCTTCTGACTACCCGTAACGACTGTCAAAGATGTACAAATGACAACCGGGAACAACAGCTTAACGTGCTACACGGAGGAGTCTCACTATGACATAGATGGTCACACATCCACGGACCGACCGCGCCAAGCGCAGCTTAACCTTTGATCGGTCGAACCGTGAGGCTCTTACTTAGCCACGAGCGCCTCCGGGTTCTAGGTACCGTGAGCCTGTTTTAGCTAGCCATTTCTCGGTTTCATTCGCATCCTCAGAGAACTATTCCTACTATATTTTATTGTATTATTTCCACTCAGATATGTTCAGAAGAAAAAGAAAGTGTTCGTTGAATGCGGAATATGCTTCAAGAAATTGAATAAGCTGCGTTTAAAATATCATATGGAGACGAAACATAGGGTGAGTATAAGTTTTCGTAATAAAATTTCTTTAGAGAACAACCCCTATTCACCTAGTTCTACTTCTGGGCAAAGGAATCTTCTCATACAGAGAAGGCACGAGCATTGATCACCACGTGCGCTCAAGATGGATTGCCGATTTCAGGCTCTTAAGTCCAGCCTGCCTCGCGATGTTTTCTTTTACCGTTCACGCACAGAATATCAAATTTCATCAAAAGGAAAACATCGTGAGGAAATCTGGACTTAAAAGTCTGAAATCGCCAATGCGCCTTGAGCAAGCGTGGCGATCAATGCTCATGCCTTCTCTGTATGAGAAGAGGCCTATGCCCAGCAGTGGGACAATATATAGGCTGATGATGATAAATAATAAAAAGTTTGATGCGACCGGCTGTAAGTGTGATGTTGTGTCGTTATTTTTCAGCCTGAAGGACGCAATCGTTTAGACAGTAGTAACACTGTTTACAAAAATAAGCGCCCCTGCAAGCCCCATCTAGTGGCCAGACGTAAATATAAGAAGAAAGAAAAGTTGGCGTATGTATCATATTTTCGTTTAAGTACCAACTTTGTATACGACCTAGCCACAGAATTACGATATCTCCCTACAGTAGCGCAACAAATGTATACAAAAAGTTTTTGTTTAAAAAAAAAATGAATGGCCCTTTCCAGTATACAAATATACACTTAGGGATAATGATACATAGAGGGGATGACGTACGAACGTCAAGCTGGTGTAAGCTAAGTCTGTTATTATTTAAGTTTTAAAATAAAACAAGTTGTCTATTTACAAGTATTTATTGTTTAACTTATTACAAACAGTGACGTTGTTAATATAAACTGTTATTTAGTGAAACAGTGGCCTGTGAGGAAAAAAAAAGTGAAAAACTAATAAATCTAAAAACCAAAGTGCAAAAAAGTACCCTTAAACTACAAAAAAGTGACAAATATAATTGGATATTTACATATAAACAGGAAAATAGGGAACTGAAGTGCATCCGGTGTGTTTGTTGTGTTTAAAAACCCGTGCAGCTTTGTATGGTGTTATCACACCATTAAAATTCCCTCTAAGCCACCATAGACATAAATCTTTGGTATAGCGCTATCTATCGATACTCCGGGGTACTAATTAGCAAAATCAATCTCATCAAGTGCACGGCTAATTACTGTACGAACACAACATGCCGCCAGTGAAGTGTGGTGGTTGCGCAAAGTTTATGTCGCCGCTAGAGGCCGCCAGGTGTAGTACTTGCAATATTCTTTTTCACCGGGCATGCGCATTTCTACCATTGTCTGGCTTTATAAACCCTACCTGGTGCTGCCCAGACTGTAAAAACAAACCAGAGAAGGGGAAAATAGATGCACCGGAGACATATGGCCCTGAGGAGTTAATGGACACAAGTAGATTGGGCCATAGTACACTGGATGACACTAAAGAATTTGCCCCCAATTTAACCACAATCTTAGGCAATTTTAAAGAGGAGTTACAGACCGAGTTACGCTTAATGTTTAAGGAAGAGCTGCGTGCAGAGTTGCAATCAGTACGGAAGGAATTCCAATATGAATTCCAGCGGCTTCGCACAGATATGATTCAGCTAAAGGCTGACAGAGATCAGCTGAAGGGGTCAATGGAGCAATATGAGGTGCGAATGGATAGCATAGATACCAAGATGAGCGCCCTTGAGCAGAAAATAGCTAAGATCAACAGTTCGGAAGCAATTGAAGAGATCGTTCAATTAAAAAGAGAACTAAATGATCGGGACCAACAGTTGATGTCAAGCGATTTAGAGATCTCGAATCTGCCTGAAGCCAATAAAGAAAACCTCATGCACACCGTGAAACTGATAGCAACTAAGCTAGGTGTAAATATCCAGGATAGCGATATAGTGAGCGCGGACCGAATCGGCGGCAGACAAGTCTTAGCTACGAGCGCCGCGGGCGCAGTGGAGACTCGCCCGCGAACCGTGGTCGTGCGCCTTGTGCGCCGCGACCTGCGTGACGAGTTGATGCGCGCTGCGAGAATTCGCCGAGGAGTAAATACCGCAGATCTCGAGATGCCTGGCCCTTCAAGTAGGTTCTACCTGAACGAGCGGCTAACTAAATTGAATCGTCAGTTATTTCGGAGAGCGCGGGAGGCAGGCAAACGTCTCGGCTGGCAGTTTGTGTGGACGAAGTATGGCCGTATCCTTGCCCGCCATAAACCCGGTGATAAAACAAAAGCCATACGCAATGAGAACGATCTACAGGATGTCTTTGGTCCTAATCTGGATGCAGAAAAACACCACTAGACTTAGTAATATTAGTATGTATTTTGTTAGTCAAATTAAGTTTTCAGGTCAGTTATATGTGGTTTTAGTTCTTAATCTAGGTACATTATTGGGCACTACATGTCTTGTCAGTGGAACGGATAGATGTACCGTTATGAGTATAGCGTACGTATATCATCACGTTGAAATTTCAACTTTAGCATTGTTTAAATGTTGTATTACGTTATTATACGTGTACACCTTTTTTACTATCACATATATTATTCATATAAACTATTATTGCTGTTGTGTTTCGTTTACACATGTATTGTCTCGCTCAACTCAGCAGAGTATGTATGATTATATTTTTTCTACTCATGCCAAGTAACACACACATTAAATTTGGACTTTTAAACGCAGGCTCATTATCAACAAATCACGACGAGTTCATTATTGCAATGAATAACCATTCTGTCGATGTTATGGCAATTAATGAGACGTGGTTGCGTGAAGGTGAGGAGGGCCGAGCACCAGTGGTACCTGGATATCAGTTGCGTCACAGACCACGTCCAAATACTATCCGTGGGGGGCGCGGGGGAGGGGTTGCATTTTATATAAAAAACGGAACCAGTACTCGAGTAAGAGCTCATCCGCACCACCCGCAGGTGGAACAAATGTGGATGACTATATCACAAAAAAAAAAAAAAATACTCATAGGCACGGCATACCGGCCACCTTGGCTAGATTTAAATATCTTCCTAGACGCGATCACTGATAGCATCTGTGCACTGGCTCCGTACGACAACATTATTTTATTAGGAGATCTCAATGTTAATATGCTTGATACAAATAATTCTAAATTAAAAAAACTCATAGAATTTCTTAAATATTGTAACATGATCCAAATTGTACCCACACCTACACATTTTGTAGGAGACAGTGCAACCCTTATAGATGTTATTTGCACCGATGCACGGTATCGGGACGTTGTTGTGGATCGTATAACGGAACTCGGCCACCACTCGTTTGTATCATGCGAAATAGTTTTCAAAAAAGAGAAACCATTACGTAAAATTGTTACATTTCGACCGTATAAAGATATTTTGGTGGATGAGTACAGTAGAGATCTGGAGGCTATTCCATGGGACTCAATCAGCAAACTGCAGGATGTAAATGACATGGTGCATTCCTTTAATTCACACGTAACATATCTTTTCGACGTTCACGCCCCTATAAAAACGAGAGTTTTTAAAACTCAACCAACACCTTGGATAACAGACAATATAAAATTAATGTTTAGATTAAGAAATGCTGCCCGCCATCAATATCATCAAACTAAACTGGAAGTTCACAAACGTTATTATCTAGATTTAAAGCACCAAGCTATTATTGGATTACATAATAAAAAAAAAGCTTTTTACACTAAATATATAAATGAAAATATTAACGATTCGAAATCATTATGGCTTAATTTAAAAAAACATGTGCTTCCGGTGAGTAAGGACGACAACGTGCTTTTAGAGCAATTTGACGACCCGGACGAGATAAATTCAGCGTTTTTGGATGTACCGGGCGATCCTAATGTGAACATTTCTCAACAAACTTTCTTTCAAACTAACCGGTACGGGACCGCGACATTCTCACTGAAGCCAACAGACCCAAAAACAGTGTTACATATTATCAAAAATATATCAACTAATGCACAAGGGATTGACGGTATATCAAAAGACATGTTAACTCTTACCCTCCCACAATCGTTAAATGCAATAACAGACATAGTTAATAGATCAATTACATCGAATTCATTTCCCGATCTGTGGCGGAATGCAATTGTACGGCCACTACCAAAAAATAATAACCCACAAAGCTACAAAGATCTTCGCCCAATAAGTATATTGCCATGTTTGTCCAAGGTGCTGGAAAGAGTGGTATATCTCCAGGTTATAGACTTCCTCGAAATGCATGGTATTCTGCCGGAACAACACTCAGGATTTAGAAGGGGACGCGGGACTGCAACTGCTTTGTCACACGTCTTGGGTGACATCCTTGAAGGACGGGACCGTGGTGAGGGATCTATTCTGGTACTTCTAGACTACTCCCGGGCATTTGACTCAATTAATATTTCTTTATTACTATCCAAACTGTTGTATTACGGTTTTGAAAGCCAAACAATAGGATGGTTTGAGAGTTACCTAACGGGCAGGTCTCAGCGGGTTGAAATATGCAGGAAAGACGGATCTAAGGTATCATCATCCCCAAAATTATTATTAAGGGGAGTTCCTCAGGGATCGCTACTGGGTCCGCTGCTGTATATACTCTACAGTGCAGATATAACTACATGTATTCAGAACTGCAAGTATCATATATATGCGGATGATACCCAGTTATACGTTTCTTTCAAAGCTAGTGAGACTGCATCCGCTGTGCATACTCTAAATGGGGAACTTGACAAGATCGCCGTGTGATCTAGATGCAACTCTTTGGCACTAAACCCTCAAAAGTCCAAATTTATGATTATGGGAAGCAGAAATCAAATAAAATCAATTCTTTCTGCAAAACCAGATGTTAAAATAATGGGAGAGAGCATACAAAGAGTAGAAATTGCTTGTAACCTAGGCCTAATCACCGACCCGGAACTTCGTTTTGAGGAGCATGTTAATGGTGTAGTAAGGAATTGTTTTTATAGACTGCGGGTTCTGTATAGAGTAAGAGATTTCCTTAGTGTTGCAATGAGAAAAAGATTGGTGGATATTCTTGTACTGTCGAAACTGAATTATTGCGACACCGTGTACGGGCCATGTCTTCTGTCGCGTACGGACCGTCTTATACAGCGTGTACAGAATGCCTGTGCTCGTTTTTGCTTTAGTGTACCCGGAGAAATCATATCACACCATATCTAAACGAAAACAACATCCTAAAAATGACTGCACGGCGGAAACTACATTTAGCGGTCTTAATGTTTGGAATAATTAAAACCCACCAACCGGAATACTTATTTAAAAAAATTAGCTGGAGGCATGACAATTACAGCTACCTCGCTCGTTCTACATCCAACCCGCTCTCGATGCCGCGCTATAGGACTACGGCCTTCAGAGGATGTTTCAAATATGCCGCCACTCGCTGCTGGAACGATTTACCACCTCCCATCAGATCCCTGAAAACAAAACAAAATTTTAAATTACATCTAAAAAAATATCTATTAGAAAAACAAAAGAAGGAACAAGAAATATTTTATATATGATCAAGTACTCACGTAAGGTTTATCATCTATGGGCAAGGTATATCGACATCCAAGCGGCTTGAGGCGGCATATCGGTGCCAAATGTACCTCTAACGGTAGATAGGTACCATATCGAATAGCGCACTCATGATCCTAAACATCGCACACTCCAGTATGCCAAGGGTTCGGCACATGAGATACAGTTGCACAGTATTATAATTATTATCATTGCTTGCCACTCGGCGAGATGCACGTAGTTAGTCACGCGACTACATAAGTAAGATGACCGTGACATAGCACACGTGCGGCGCAGCCGCCGACCGACGGTATATGGACGAAAAGTACATCACACTCGCTTATGCGACGGGCAATTGTACTCGTTAGGAGGTAGAACAATAAAAAAAAATATATATATATAGGTATGTGTTTCGTATGATGTCGGGGCGTGACAAAACATAGTGGTATTGTTATTTTTTTGTTTTTTTTTTATATAAATTGCATGTTAATTTCAAGTTATAGGTATAAGTTGTCTGTTGTTTTTGTCATTAATTGTAATAATAGAATTAGTGAAATAGCTGATTTGATGTTTGTACGTCATTCCAAGTTGACCACTGAAAATCAGCGCTGTGTTGTGGCTCCCCACAGCATAGCATCATGCTGAGTGGTTTACTTCTTGTCGCAGTCAGAACGTGCCAATAATTAAGCCATAGCCATTAATGTTGTTTTTTTTTCCATTTTATTATCTGTTTTTTTTTTCCTTCTACCTACTGTTTGTAAATATGCACGTGTTGTCTGTGACAAATAAACATTTTTTCTTTCTTTTCTTTCTATACTACGCTGTTATGAAGTTAACGAACCAAACTATAGGTTTCAATTTAAATTTGTAAGTTGGAATACTTGGTTAAAATGTTTTTTTCAAAGGTAGGCGCGTGTTGAACATTGATGGAGTTTATTAGTCCGTTAGTGTACTTACGCGGAGCAACGGCGGGAGACTCGCGCGTCCCGCAAACACGCTTACTTCGTCGTTGTCGTGTTTTGTTGAAAAATGTTTCGCTTCGTTGTTATTTTATTTCCCAGAGATTATCACGTTCAAACAAACTCTTCAACTTTATTATATTAGTATAGATAGATTTGTGTACCAAATTTCTTTCAAATCTGTTGAGTGGTTTTGGCGTGAAACTGAAACAAACATACATGCATACATTCTCACAAGCTTTCCCATGTATAATATTTGTAGGATTAGTAATGTTTTTTTTTTGTCCACAGTGTAAAATGTCATCATTGTGAAGAGTTTTTCACAACTAAAAACTCTTTGAAAAGCCATATCTATAGTTTAACTGGAAATTTTTCGTGTGCTACTTGTAAGCAGGTGAGAAATTCAAATATGTTTTATTAACCCCCGACGCAAAAAGAGGGGTGTTATAAGTTTGACGTCGATGTCTGTCTGTCTGTGGCATTGTAGCTCTCAAACGGATGGACTGATTCCGATGGTATTTTTTTTTCATTTGAAAGGCAGTTACCTTGCGGTGGTTCTTAGTTATGTTTGGTTAATATCGGTCCAGCAGTGTAAGAGTATCAGTTCTTTTCCAAAATGATGTAAGGCATTTTTACGTAGGGGGTTTTTAAATTTGTTATTTATCTTGTCAATCCGAATATCAGGTTTCTTATTAAAATTATGTTTTTTTTTTCTTTTAGAAATTTGTTTCAAGAAGAGATTTCCGTAAGCATGTCAGTTGGGCCCATGAAATGATTTCGAAACCGCTGACATAAATGTCGAAAAATGTACCCTTTGCATAAAAACATTTCGAGTGAGTATAAATAATATTCTTATATATTATTTTATAAGTATTTTTATGTTTTTGTATTATATTTTTATGGGCCTTAGTTGCCTGAAATAAAGGAATAAATAAAAATAAAATAAATAATAAATCTGCTTGCCCCCGCAATTATGTTAAACTAGCTGTCGCCCGCGGTTTCATTCGATTTCCAGGGGAACTACTTAATGCACCCGGATAAAAAGTAACCTAAAACCTTCCCCAGGGTCCCCTCTATCTCCGTACCAAATTTCATACCAATCGGTCCAGCCATTCACGCGTGATGCGATGACCAAGGAAAATAGGGATTCATTTTTATGTGCGGTTCTTCAACCGCATCCTGCGGTCAGCCGGACGGCTAGCCGCAGACTGAGCCGCACAGTGCGTATAGCAACCGTCCGGGTGGCTGTCACTCGGGCCGCAGCACTCCGAGCGACCGGAGCGGTCTGCGGGTAGCCACATCGCAGTGCGCATAGAAATGAATATTACGTACATAATTGTGCTTGCGGTTAGCCTGACGGCTAGCCGCATTGCGGGTAACAGCATAGTGCGTATGAACCCTAAGTCCCCAAATCCATGCAAACTTTCTTGCTTATAATATAAGTAGGATTAGTAAGTCTATGTGCGTTGTGAAAACTTAATATTTTAATTTAATTTTCAGACTAAACGACATCTTAGTGAGCATATGAACACGCATTTGGGCTTAAAACCCTTTGTTTGTAAGAAATGTGGCTCGAAATTTTCATATCAAACATCGTTATATACGCACAAAAAAACATGTAAGGCGGTGAGTTCTCAACGTGTGAAAGTAATAAGCGATAACATTGATATATAATGTTACTAACGTAACTAGATCTGCAATCACCAAGCAAAATGCGTGCCATGAAAGTTTGAGTCCCCAGCCACAATTCATGTCATCTGTCAGCTTGACTTCAACTGAATGTCTGGAAAATCTGACTGTCGCCGTCTTTGTCGAACAGATGTCACGTACATAAAGTTTCGGGTAGTGTGAAAGAGATAAATTGTGTTGCATCAAAGTGGTTACTAGTTTCAAAGCTATGTCTACATAACAAAAAATTGGTTACGCATTTTTTGACGCGTAATTTTTGGGATTGCTTCTCTATTGCATATATCTCGATGGCGATAACGGTTACTTAAGATTACGACCTTATTACCTAGAAAATTTACACAGATGATTTAGCACTTATTGTATACAAAGACAAGCTTGTATATTTATTGTTATATTTTAAGTTAAATTGGTTTTATTCGTACCTAACATAAATGTAACATGTACCTACCTATTTTACAAAGTATAGACATGCCGTTCTAAAAATATCGCGAATGAAACTCTCTCGCAAAAACACCTTCAAGGGTACCTCATACGTGAGTTAATATTCTACAATGTTGTGGATTTTGTTAATTAACGAAATAAATATGTAAAGATAATAAATATGCAAGAAAAATACTGTGGAAAAAACTTTTATTTCATTTATCCTACGCCTCCTCATAATTGTAATTTAATCTAAATTGAAATTTAATTTGTTTTTATTGTCGAACCATAAAAACAAACTCGATCTCTTTGATTATATACTTCAAAGCTCAATCTTTGACATTACTTAAAAATTCAGTATGTGAAGAGATGTGGTTTTGCATCAGAACTAATATTTATATGATGACATACTGTTAATAGGGAAATGTTCGGTTGCGCATGTGAAATGATCGGTTGTACATGTGAAATGATCGGTTGTGCATGTGGAATGATCGGTTGCGCATGTGTAATGATCGATTGTACATGTGAAATGATCTGCCATGTGAAATGATCGGTTGCGCATGTGATATGATCAGTTGCGCATGTGAGTTAACCTCGTTTAGAATATGCGATTTCACTAAGAATTAATGATCCCCCGTTAGCTCAAGGGAAAATAGTAGAATAAGCTCGATAGAAGTAAGACTGGCCTTTAACCAGAGAGATAAAATAGTCTAAGATTTGTGTCTACAAATATATTGGCAGCAGAGCAAGGAGAAGAAGCGTAAGCAACCTAACTTGTTTAACAATGGTAAACCCTAAGCTCCCAAGAGACAAGCTTGCCTAGTTGGGGATAAGGTAAAACATATTTTGTGTATTTTTAGATAAATAAAATTTTTATTTTTATTCTAATAGAGTCTCGGTAGGTATTTTATTGCTATTTAATTTAAAAGTAATCTTGCGTTTCGTTGTTTCGTGACTTGCATCTAGCATGGTCCACACTGGTCCATGCTGGTCAACGGTATTTAAGAGGTGCGCCTATTTCTAATATTTACGGTTTTTGTAATTTCTCGCATGACAAGAGCTGGCAGTGTAAATCTGTATGTTAACTATCTAATGATTTTATTAATGCCTATTTAATCAATGAATAATATTTATAAGTGCCGTTACAACAGCTGTTGACGCAAACAAAAAAATATTTTTGTATATGGCAACTCTTGGTAAGGAAGCCATTTTGTGGTGTCGCAGTGCAGTGAATCGTTCTTCATCAATTTTCGTCTATTTTACATGGGAGTATTACTTTTTGTTGTGATACGGAACTTAATCACAACAATTTTAATGTTTTGATTAACTTTAATTTAAAGTTTAAAAGTTATTATAATGGAGCAGGATGTGGATACAGATTATAGAACGGTATGCAGCGCTTGTCTAAGCGCGGACCGTGATTTATTTGATTTAAATAACTCGCCTCAAGTTTATCAAATATTTCGCTTGCTGATGTACGATTTCGCGGGCGATAGGGTAAGTTCGAACTTAATTTTAAACTTTTTTATAGCAAATCTTGCTCGTAGTTTTGTATTACGTAAATAATAAGGTCAGTATTATATATATATACGTGTCTCTATTTCTCAAATGCTAGCATTAGTTATTACTTTTTAATTTTCTTAGTTAAGTGGCATCAATAATAAAATACTATTGATGTTTGGAAGAGGTTTGTGTTAAATATTTCTTAGAAATTAATTTTCTTATTAGAAAAAAAAAGGTCAGCGGGTCATAAGAGGTTTATATAAAAATATACTATTAATTTATAGAGTACACAATTAAAATTAAACAGAGATTGCAAACAAAGGTTTTGGAGTCCGATCCTACTTTCTAATCCTTACTTCCTTACTAATATTATAAATGCGAAAGTAACTCTGTCTGTCTGTCTGTTACGCTTTCACGCCAAAACTACTGGACCGATATAAATGAAATTTTGGTACAGAGATAGAATAGACCCTGAGGAACAACATAGGCTACTTTTTATCCGGGTGCGCTAAGTAGTTCCCTCGGGATGCGGGTGAAACCTCGGGAAACAGCTAGTTATAAATAAATGTGAAAGTTTGTGAGAATGGATGTTTGTTACTCTTTCACGCAAAAACTACTGAATGTATTTGGATGAAATTTGGTACACACATAGCTTACAACCTGGATTAACACATGGGATACTATTATTATATAAGGTGTGTAAGTAATTGTATATGACTGGTCCAATTGAGCGACATAGTCATGTTTGACTAAGCTAATTAAATAAAGAGAAATAAAGCCATAAAAAAAAAGAGAAATAAAACAAAAAAAACAGGAAACTTTTTGTTTGTATATTAGTTCCCTGCGGACACAGGGAAACTCCGGGAAACAGCTAGTTATGTATATTTTAGACATTATAGACTGACACACCTATTCAAATTTCAATATACGTCTTTTACAGTTTGGAGAATCAATACCGGAACTCGGACTACTAGTTTGCTGGGAATGTCTAGCTCTGATGAAGAGGTTTCATAAGTTCAAATGGCAGGTGCACAGTGCTCAGGAGCATCTGAGGGTGTTGGCATTGAGCCGGTCACAGGAGGTGAGTCTACACTTAGAGGGGACACTAAAATACACACAAGCATGCTTGGTTTCAATACAAATCGTGATACTTGCGTTATCTAGACTGTCTAAATCTGTGGTGTCTAAGATATGAAAGAAGCCATGTGGCTGGCATAGTCACACTGAGTGTACTAAAGCCTCTAAGACATAGATGAAAAAAAAGATTGTAAACTAACGGTACTCACAGTGTTACGGAGACATACACACATATACATACACTAGCTTCTGCCTGCGACTTCGTTTGCATGGACTAGTAACTTTGGGCTATCGCTAACTTTAACTCCCGATTTTGAAACATTCTTTCTTGATGCTCCGCTCCTATTATATAGCCTATAATAGCTTTCCTCAATAAATGGGCTATCTAACACTGAAAGAATTTTTCAAATCGTACCAGTAATTCCTAAGATTAGGGCGTTCAAACAAACAAAAGCTCTTCAGGTTTATTATATTAGTATAGATATATACCCAATGTAGCACCCAGCTAAAAATAAACCATTAAATTCCAGAGCATGGACCACACATACATGTCTCAATCCCTCTCCAGTCTGGAGATGGAGACTAAAACGGAGTACGACAAGATATACTTTGACTTCTCACCGGCCCCGGAAGACCAGGGCTATGTGATAAGCACCCACACACACAGTGTTAAGAGCGAGAACTATGAGGTGGCGCAGGTCGTCAGAGACAGTAACATACTGGATATTGATGATCATATTTTGGAAGGTAAGACTCTATTGGCAATTTCAGACTTTTAAGTCTAGGGGGGTTAGACAAGTGGCAAAAGCGCTAGTAGAATAGAAAACAAAATGTAGTGGAATGACATTCGTTTACGACATTTTGTTTTCTATTCTACTAGCGTTTTTGCCACTTGTCTAACCCCCCCCCCCTCTTGTAAAACCCCCTTTTTAAAGTTGGTTAAAAATTTCTTCATCATCATCAGCCTAATATCGTCCCACTGCTGGGTACAGGCCTCTTCTCACACAGAGAAGGCATGAGCATTGATCACCACGCTTGCTCAAGACGGATTGGCGATTTCAGACTTTTAAGTCCAGGTTTCCTCACGATGTTTTCCTTTCACTGTTAGTCGGTGACGTCTAAGATATACTTAGAAAGTGCATATGACTTCAGAAAAGTCACATTGGTACTTGCCAGGTTGCAGTCTCTTACACAAGATGCAGGTGCTGTAACCAGTATAGTCCGTACCAAATAATTTTACGAAAAATAAAAACGAAGTCGTTACCTATTTTGTTCTAATTCTGCCACAGAAATTAACAAAATGGCGTAAGGATGGCGCATTTATATCAATTTATCTAAACATCATTCATTATTTAATGCCATTTTATTTATCTTTGTGGATAAATTGAATGCAACAAAATCCTTACTAATATTATAAATGCGAAAGTAACTCTGTCTGTCTTTCTGTTACGCTTTAACGCCAAAACTACTTGACCGATATAAATGAAATTTGGTACAGAGATAGAATAGACCCTGAGGAACAACATAGGCTACTTTTTTACCCGGGTGCGCGAAGTAGTTCCCTCGGGATGCGGGTGAAACCGCGAGAAACAGCTAGTAGGTTATGATTTTGTTTTAAATTTTCGTAGAAACTATTGGTTTCGGCTATAGGCCACTTTGCAATACATTTTCGAATTGAATTTGTTTTAGTGCCAGAAATAGTTCTGGAGAATCCAGTGACAGGCGTCATGTCCCATATAGTGGTTGGGTCGGATGCCCTAGTGACTTCCGACCCATTCAGTCGCAACGTCAAGGAAGACATGCCGCATCTTACTGTCGGGTGAGTTCCAAACACATCACACATACATGATAAATAAAAAAAATTACGTATTGGACGTAAAAATGCCTGACATCATTTTGGAAAAGAGCTGATACTCTTACACTGCTGGACCGATATAGCTAACAACCACCGCAAGGAAACTGGCCTTCTAAAACGAAAAAAAAACCGCATCGAAATCGGTCTATCCGTTTGAGAGCTACGATGACACAGACAGATATACGTACAGACAGACAGATATCGACTTCAAACTTATAACACCCCTCTTTTTGCATCGGAGGTTTAAAATGCTTTGTCCTGAATGACTGACGGATCAACGCACAGCGTAAACCGCTGATCGTAGAGACCTGAAACTTGGAGGGTGTGTTCTTTGTATGACGTAGGCATCCGTTAAGAAAGGATTTTCCGAAATTCTACACCTAAAGGGGTGAAAAAAGTCGAGCAATGTTTGTGTGAAACTCTGTCATTTTTAATTTGAATTCGTATAGCCCATCTAATCTAAATATATATAAAACTCAAAGGTGACTGACTGACTGACATAGTGATCTATCAACGCACAGCCCAAACCACTGGAGGGATCGGGCTGAAATTTGGCATGCAGGTAGATGTAATGACGTAGGCATTCGCTAAGAAAGGATTTTCATACATTTTACCCCCAAGGGGATGAAAAAGGGGGCAAATTTTATTGATGAAACTCGGTCATTTTTTAACACAAACGAAGCTAGTAAGTAATAAAATTCTGTTATAATTTCAGACCTTTAACATCAGCTAAAATTGAAACAGTAATTATGTGTCAAGAACGGAAACCGAAGATTGAAAAGCCTGAACCTAAACTGGGATACATCACCGAGTATATGAGTGAAACTGAAATGCTAGCGTACAGGTAATAAATAGTATTTTTGGGTGATTCTTCAAAAATGTGCGGTTGGTTTTTTGATGCTATTTGCTTCCTCACACAAATTTCATCATTACTAGCCGTATAAAATTAAATATTTACCTACAATAAGAGGCTATGGTGCCGATTCTGACTTATACACGACTAAACTAACTTTAAAATATCATGCGCTTTTTCTATTGCGAAATACAAGAAGAGGATAGCAAGTAATTCAGTGCTGTCAAATTAAATGACAGATGACATTTTGTTCGTACAGGTTTGTTAATTTAGTCGAGATGTTACGTCGTGATGTTTAAATTTGTATGGAAAACTATTTTTTTCTAATTTGACAGGTGTTAAAAGTTTGCTATCCCTTTCTTATATTTGTTGATGGAAAGAGAGAATTATAGACTAAATTTAATTTAGATGGTGTCAAGAGAATCGTGGCCTATATCTATTTCATTAAAGGACATAATCATTTTAAGCTTGTAAATTATACAATTTGAACGACAGTTGGTTATGAGGAGAATGACAATTCGGAAACCAAACAGCAAAATATTGAAGATTCACCTTTTTACTTTTCTATCGCCAGGTCTATAAAAGAACCGGCCAAGTGCGAGTGGGACTCGCGCACCAAGTTTTCCAAACTGGAAAGAAAAATATACTCTTTTATAAATAGCTAGTGTTTCCTGTGGTTTCACCCGGTACCCGGATAAAAGCCTATAACCTTCTCCAGGGTCCCCTCTATCTCCGTACCAAATTTCATTCAAATCCGTTCAGCTGCTCTCAAAATTTGCGCTTAGCAACACATAAAATAAACCTGAAGAGTTTGTTTGTTTGTTTGAACGTGCTTATGTCAGGAACTACTGGTACGATTTGAAAAATTCTTTCAGTGTTAGATAGCCCATTTATTGAAGAAGGCTATAGGCTATATATCATCACGCTAAAACCAATAGGAGTGGAGCACCACTATTCCACGCGGACGAAGTCGCGGGCGCTAGTTATAGATAGGATAGGACGACCTGAGTGGTTTAGTGGTCAACATGAATAACAAGAATGCCACGCAAGAGGTCCCGTGTTCGATTCCCGGCCGGGCAGAAATTGAAATGATGAATTTCAATTTCTGTGACGGGTCTGGGTGTTACTATGCCTAATATGTATATAATATTTAAAAGCGTATATAAGTAGTATATCCGTTAATCTAGCACACCCATAACACAAGCATATTAGTTGCTTACTTTGGGGCTAGATGGCGCTGTGTGAAATTGTCCAAAGATATTTATAGACGAAGTATAGAATTTTTTTTAATTTTTTTTTTTATATTTTATCTGCAATCAGTAAAACTATAAGCGGATGGTTTGAGAGATTTTTGTCTTGTCGAGTGCGTTCTCCATTGAGGACAGCTCGTTATTTATCTTCCAAGAAATGGATTTTACATTAAAAGATGTCTTTCCTCTTCAGCCTCTTTGCATAGCTTCTTTTTATTAGATTCTTAGATTATTTTCAAATTTAAAGGTTCTTTCCTGTTTTAGGGAGGAGGCCAAGCAGAAGGTGCAGTACGCCAGCTCGGTGTACAAGTGTGAGCTGTGTATCATCGGATTCTACACGCAGCAGCAGGTCGAAGATCATTTCGTGTCAGCACATAGAGCGGTGAGATCACACTTGACTTAACGAATCATCACTACATAGTATAAAACAAAGTCGCTTTCTCTATCCCTATATCCCTATCATCATCTGCCTAGCCTTTTCCCAACTATCTTGGGGTCGGCTTCCAGTCTAAACCGGATGCAGCTGAGTACCAGTGTTTTACATGGAGCGACTGCCTATCTGACCTCCACAACCCAGTTACCGGGTAACACGGTACCCCTTGGTAAGACTGGTTGTCAGACTTTCTGGCTTCTGACTACCCGTAACGACTGTCAAAGATCTACAAATGACAGCCGGGACCAACAGCTTAACGTGCTTTCCGAGGCACGGAGGAGTCTCGCTATGACAAAGATGGTCACCCATCCACGGACCGACCGCGCCATGCGCAGCTTAACCTTTGATCGATCGACCCGTGCGGCTGTTACTTAGCCACGAGCTCCTCCTTAGCCACGAGTATCATCGGATTCTACACGCAGCAACAGGTTGAAGATCATTTCGTGTCAGCACATAGAGCGGTGAGATCACACTTGACTTGATGAATCATCACTACATAGTATAAAACAAAGTCGCTTTCTCTGTCCCTATAACCCTATGTATGCTTAAATCTTTGAAACTACGCAACGGATTTTGATGCGGTTTTTTTTAATAGATTAGAGTGATGTTATAAGTTTGACGTCGATGTCTGTCTGTGTTTGTATCTGTCTGTGGTATCGTATCTCTTAAACGGATGGGCTGATTTCAATGCGTTTTTTTTTTTACATGAAAGCCAGTTTCCTTTCAGTGGTTCTAAGCTATGTTTGATAAATATCAGTCCAGCATTGTAAGAGTATCAGCTCTTTTATATGTATAGATTATACTTTTGTCCTCAGAAACCCGGTCAAATGGCATGCAAGGTATGCTACGTGTACACATCAGAGAGCTCCCTGCCCTCCCACACGGAGTCCCACTACCTCCGCTACCGTTGCAAGCTGTGTTCGCACTGCGATTACAGCAACAAGCTGATACAGCAACACGTTGCAGCCCATCTCAACAAACAGACGAACAATGCTACTATTAAGATTGGAGATGTCAAGTCGACTAAGGTTAGTCGTTATTGACATATGGGCAAGTGTGGTCTTTTCTGTGCAATTTTCAAAAACAATTTATTTATTCCAGGGTAGGAAAAAGAAAGAAAAAGATAAAGAATCAGTGACTACGCCTCCCAAACCTGGTGATCTTCGGAAGCTGCTCTCCAAGACTTCCATCGAGGGATATCAATGTTTAGAATGTGATATGTTCTTCAAGTGAGTCCTTATCTGCCTAGCCTTTTTTCAATTACTTGTATATCTTAACCCTCTTTCCGGGGCTGTGGGACGTTCGAAAGAGTTACGACGCCCCCGGAATACAAAGGGCTGAGGAAGGAACATGGATGGGTTTTAGTCAGTAAGAGTCTGACACTCCCACCCGCCCCGTCCACGGCGAGATGATTTCCCATCCGAAAAAAATAAAACCCTGAAACTTTAAGGGTAAAGGAAGGAACTAAGAGACCTATAAAGTTAGCAGCTGGGTACGAGGGCTAAACGGGGTGTTTAGCCCTCGTACCCAGCACGGAGATATCTGTAACACCACCAACTTGTTTTTTTCCGAAAGCCATTTTGGCCCAATCTAGGAATCTAACCCGAGACCCCGTTTAGACAGAGGCATCATCATCATCTGCCTATCCTTTTTCCAACTATGTTGGAGTCGGCTTCCAGTCTAAACCGGATGCAGCTGAGTACCAGTGTTTTACATGGAGCGACTGCCTATCTGACCTCCACAACCCAGTTACCGGGTAACACGACATCCCTTGGTAAGACTGGTTGTCAGACTTACTGGCTTCTGACTACCCGTAACGACCATCAAAGATCTACAAATGACAACCGGGACCAACAGCTTAACGTGCTTTCCGAGGCACGGAGGAGTCTCGCTATGACATAGAGGTCACCCATCCACGGAACGACCGCGGCAAGCGCAGCTTAGCCTTTGATCGGTCGAACCGTGCGGCTGTTACTTAGCCACGAGCTTACTCCCTGTTTAGACCGAGGCCTTCATTATAATGTCGCATGTGGTTATATTGTAGAAACTCGCGCGCCCGTAAGAACCACGTGGCCCGCTACCACAGGGAGGGGCTGCAGTGCGACCACTGCAAGAAGCGATTCGTGAACAGAACCACTCTCACCACACATCTCAGGTAAATATACTTATTTACAGCCGTTGCATCAAAAAATATCAGGATACTTATACGTGAAACGGAAGAACTGTCATTCAAAATCTGTCAAAATGGAGTTGAATTGGATCATTTTTAGGGTTCCGTAGTCCGACAAGGAACCCTTATAGTTTCGCCATGTCCGTCTGTCTGTCTTCGGCATAGTTCAAAGGTTCTTGGTACTAGAAAGCTGAAATTTAGTATAGATATGTATATTGATCACGCCGAGAAAGTGGTAAAATAAAATGTTGAAAAATATTTTTTTTAGGGTAGCTTCCAAACATGTAAAGTGGGGATGTCTTTTTTTCTCGCGTATCCCTTTGTGTGGGGTATCGTTAGATAGGTCTTTCAGAAATATTCTTTGGTTTTTTGTTTGTTATGGTCTTTAAGAAATATAAATATGAGTATGTGAAGACCATTTTTCGGTTAAGCGAGACATTTGCGAAATATCTAGCTTTTAAGTGCAAAATTTGTTCGATACGAGCGTCCCGCGTAAATTTTGAATGGTTGTTTCTAGAAATGTGAAAAAATTCACAGACGTAGCACATGTAATAAACTTACAAGGAAAACTATCATGGCTAAGTAGGCTTAACCGGTTACAGAGTTATAGTCGACTAACTAAGACCTGCTACGGAACCCTAATGCGCGTGGCCCGAGACGCACTTGGGCGGTTTTTTTAAATCTCCATATTTTTTTTCAGGATCCATGAAGGACCATTACCCCGGGCTGAGTGTACTATCTGCCACAAGATGGTCCGCGTCATACAATTAAAATACCACATCCAAAGACATCAGAACACGAATCGTTACGAGTGTGAGGACTGCAACAAGACATTCTCCCACCTGGCGACCTATCAGGCGCATCTCAAGTACTCCAGGGCGCATGCCAGCGACCAGGTGTTCAAGTGAGTAGAGTAACAAGACATTCCTCCACCTGGCGACCTATCAGGCGCATCTCAAGTACTCCAGGGCGCATGCCAGCGACCAGGTGTTCAAGTGAGTAGAGTAACAAGACATTCCTCCACCTGGCGACCTATCAGGCGCATCTCAAGTACTCCAGGGCGCATGCCAGCGACCAGGTGTTCAAGTGAGTAGAGTAACAAGACATTCCTCCACCTGACGACCTATCAGGCGCATCTCAAGTACTCCAGGGCGCATGCCAGCGACCAGGTGTTCAAGTGAGTAGAGTAACAAGACATTCCTCCACCTGGCGACCTATCAGGCGCATCTCAAGTACTCCAGGGCGCATGCCAGCGACCAGGTGTTCAAGTGAGTAGAGTAACAAGACATTCCTCCACCTGGCGACCTATCAGGCGCATCTCAAGTACTCCAGGGCGCATGCCAGCGACCAGGTGTTCAAGTGAGTAGAGTAACAAGACATTCCCCCACCTGGCGACCTATCAGGCGCATCTCAAGTACTCCAGGGCGCATGCTAACGACCAGGTGTTCAAGTGAGTAGAGTTACAAGACTTTCCCCCACCTGGCGACCTATCAGGCGCATCTCAAGTACTCCAGGGCGCATGCCAGCGACCAGGTGTTCAAGTGAGTAGAGTAACAAGATATTCCCCCACCTGGCGACCTAGCAGGCGCATCTCAAGTACTCCAGGGCGCATGCCAGCGACCAGGTGTTCAAGTAAGTAGAGTGTAATAAGACATTCTCCCACCTAGCGACCTATCAGGTGCATCTCAAGTACTCCAGGGCGCATGCCAGCGACCAGGTGTTCAAGTAAGTAGAGTGTAATAAAACATTCTCCCACCTGGCGACCTATCAGGCGCATCTCAAGTACTCCAGGGCGCATGCCAGCGACCAGGTGTTCAAGTGAGTAGAGTAACGAGACATTCCCCCACCTGGCGACCTATCAGGCGCATCTCAAGTACTCCAGGGCGCATGCCAGCGACCAGGTGTTCAAGTGAGTAGAGTAACAAGACATTCCTCCACCTGGCGACCTATCAGGTGCATCTCAAGTACTCCAGGGCGCATGCCAGCGACCAGGTGTTCAAGTAAGTAGAGTGTAATAAAACATTCTCCCACCTGGCGACCTATCAGGCGCATCTCAAGTACTCCGGGGCGCATGCCAGCGACCAGGTGTTCAAGTGAGTAGAGTAACGAGACATTCCCCCACCTGGCGACCTATCAGGCGCATCTCGAGTACGCCAGGGCGCATGCCAGCGACCAGGGGGGTTAGACAAGTGGCAAAACGCTAACGCTAACGCTCAATGTATGGGAATGACATTCGTTTACGACTAGCTATATGTCATTCCCATACATTGAGCGTTAGCGTTAGCGTTTTGCCACTTGTCTAACCCCCCAGGTGTTTAAGTGGGTAGAGCGAAACAAGATTTTCCCCCACCTGGCGTCCTATCAGGCACCCTAAACTACAGACTCAGTATTCCAGAGTCCAGAGAAGTATCCCACTGCTGGGCACAGGCCTCTTCTCACACAGAGAAGGCATGAGCATTGATCACCACATGCGCTCAAGGCGTATCGGCGATTTCAGACTTCGATGTTTTCCTTCACCGTTAGTCAGTGGATAATTAAGTAAACATATTATATCGTTCGTCTAAATAGACGAAAAACATAAAATAATAGCAAAATTATTCAATTTTACCCTCCATTTTGACAGATCTTGAATGACAGTTCTTCCGTTTCACGTATAAGTAACCGCATATTGTTTTAAGCAGCTATCTGTATATATTTTTGTCGTTCCAGATTCCCGTGTCCGATGTGCAATAAAGGTTATCCCACCAAGGAGGCGATGCAGGATCATTTCAACTACCAACATCTCGGCAAGACGGTACACAAGTGTCCTGTCTGCGAGAAGGTACGTTTTTAGGGCCCCAGTTCAATTTCTGTGGGACGAAAGAGATACCGCGCCCCCGGAATACAAAGGGCTGAGGAAGGAACATGGATGGGTTTTAGTCAGCTAGAAATAAAAAGGTAGTTTTTTGCAAAAATAGAACAGATTTCAAAAACATGACTACAAATCGAAAAAAACTGATACATCGTTGTAGAAGTCGGTGGCGAAGATACACAACAATACCTTTTTGGAGACAGTCAGTCAGTCAGTTTTTTTCGATTTACAGTATTTTTGAGTTGGGTTTATTATGTAAAAAGGCGGGACGTTCGAAAGAGATACCGCGCCCCCGGAATACAAAGGGCTGAGGAAGGAACATGGATGGGTTTTAGTCAGTAAGAGTCTGACACTCCCCCCCACGGCGGGAGGGGTCATTTGATGATGAAAAAGGCCCAAAGGCGACATGATATTATGGTCCGATTAACTTAAAACAGCTGTTTAACATAAATTCAAACTTCTAAGTTACGATGGGTAACGTGTTATTTAAGATTTTTATTCCTGAAACGGTCCATTATTTGGTTTGGATCAGGGTTGAACAAGAAGTGGGTAACACGAAAATTCTCGCTTCGTAGCTGAAAAAAGTTTGCGTTTAACGGGCCTACACTTCTTGTTTAAACTCGGGTTGGTTATCAACTGTTTTACAATTAATAAGCTCAAATTAACACTTTAATTTGAGCTTTTTAATTGTATTAGTCTTCGAAACTTTGAATTTACTGTAAACAGCTCTTTTATTTGATCGGACTGTTATCTTGTCGGTGAACTTGGGCCTTAGTGGGCCACAGTCCCACTGTTGGGCAAATATTTTTATTTTAGAATTGGGTAGATGATACAATACTTAGCTCGTGGTTAAGTAACAGCCGCACGGCTCGACAGATCAAAGGTTAAGCTGCGCTCAGCGCGGTCGGTCCGTGGACGGGTGACCATCTTTGTCATACCGAGACTCCTCCGTGCCTCGGAAAGCACGTTAAGCTGTTGGTCCCGGCTGTCATTTGTACATCTTTGACAGTCGTTACGTTAGTTAGAAGCTAGAAAGTCTGACAACCAGTCTTACCAAGGGGTACCGTGTTACCCGGTAACTGGGTTGTGGAGGTCAGATAGGCAGTCGCTCCATGTAAAACACTGGTACTCAGCTGCATCCGGCTAAGACTGTGCGAGGAAAAGGTTAGGCGGATGATGTCCTTTATTGTACCACACGGGAATCGAACCCGCGATACGCAGCGCAGTAGCCAATTGCTCATCCACTACGTCAATCATCATCATCATCAGCCTATATATTGTCTCACTGCTGGACACAGGCCTCTTCTCATACAGAGAAGGTATGAGCATTGATCACCACGTGCGCTCAAGGCGGATTGGCGATTTCAGACTTTTTAAGTCCAGGTTTCCTCACGATGTTTTCCTTCACCGTTAGTCAGTGACGTCTAAGATATACTTAGAAAGTACATATGACTTTAGAAAAGTCACATTGGTACTTGCCAGGTTTCGAACCCGCACACTCATACACGAGAAGCAGGTGCCTTAACCTCTAGGCCACTACGTCAATGATGACGTCATATTAATTTATATTTTATAACCCCCGACGCAAAAAGTTTGACGTCGATGTCCGTCTGTCTGTGTGTGTACTGTAGCTGTAGCTATCATTCGGATTCTCGACCGATTTCGATGCGGTTGTTCTTAGCTATGTTTGGTTAATATCGGTCCAGCAGTCCAAAATGATGTAAGGCATTTTTGAGTAGGGGTTTTTTTTTAATTTTTAATTTAATACTTGTTTTTCTAGCCTATAGCTTCAAGAGCGAATGTGGAGAAGCATATGATGCGAGTCCACGGGCAAAAGAAGGAGAAACCGAGGAACCACGTGTGTCAAGAATGTGGGAAAGGCTTCACTGTAAGTCACAATTCATAACTAACCTTCCTAGAAAGAAAGAAAGAAAAACAGTTTACTCGCGTGCAGTAACACACATAAGAACATAGAATAAGACGAAAAACAAATAGGTGTATAATCTAAAACTAGAATAGTTATAATAATTAAACAAAAAAACAAAGTCAGATGTGATAATACAATGAAATTGTGTTTTTTTTTTCAAAATCAGCTTCAACTAAACATAATCTATCGATATAAGCAAGAAAAAAAAAATTATATCTGGTACTTTCCGAGATATTAAAACGAACAAAGTTGTATTTCCAATACGTTCCAAAGAAAATCAAAACTTTAAAGTGCTCTCCTGTAAAGTAGCTATTTTGAAGAACCGACTTTGTTCTACGACAGTGTCGATCTAATAAATGCGTCACCACTACGCGAAACGGCTA